>JARQOC010000005.1:405433574-406033574 GCA_033576535.1 Allobates femoralis | reverse complement strand
TTACGAATGATAACCCGGGCAGGGTTATGGGATAGCCACCAGGTACATGCAGCAAACCAATGAAAATGAGTAAAAACTCTCTTGTGATCTCTGGGGATCGATAAGCAGGACAAAAAGACATAATAAAGGTGAGTGCAATATACCACTATAAGCATGCATACTACTACTACATACTACATTTAGATCAGTGCGCTTTCTTTCTGTCAACCATTCTTTTTTCGGTAGATAGTAAAATAAGAGACTTTTAACCTGTAGGCAGAAAAATAGGTTAAGAAAATGCAATAGAATTAAACAAGTAGTTAGGTAAAAAAAATCACTCAGCAATTCACAATTCACACAGGTATTTTCTGAAGGATTCCCAAATGCCTCTTCACTGAATCACAAGTCACTTTACTTCTGTTCACACTTACATTCCTGACACATGCAGCTCGTTCACACTCGCTAAGGAAAAAGAAGAGTGGGTCCTGTAATGCTTTATGGCGGGTTTACACGTTGCGATATCGGCGTCCAATTTCAATGAAAAGTCACGTGGTTCAATCGTTGGAGCCGATATCGTTCCTGCGTTGTATGGACGTTGTGAACGTCCAATACGATGTAGGAACGATGTCAATGCGATATCTGGGATTGAATGAGCGTGCTATTCAATGCTCCGATATTGAATAGAGATTGGAGCCGGATCGTGCTGTGTGACAGCCCAATTCCGATGTGAAGTTCTACGTCACCGATTCACTCCCATGTTAAATGGTCGTTCCTGGGTTGGGGGGCGTAGACATCGCACGGACGTTGTATTCCGATATCGCAGCATGTAAACCTCCGTTGCGATGCGGGAGAAACGTGCACTAAATGCGCGCTCCTGCGCCATTGAGTTGCGATATCGCAACGATATTGAAACGTGTAAACCCACCATTAGTTTAAGGAATCAGTTCGGCGACCTTTTGCTGCATGGTCAGTTTCCCTCTCTGCTGAGACACAGCTTGTTTTGGTCTCTGCCCAACTGCTGATGGTTCTTTTACATTTTCTTTCTTAGGCGGCCGTCACACGTATCTATATCGTGAGCGATATTGTAAGCGATCACGTGCACGCGCGATCACTAACAATATCGCTCACATCGCTGGTGAGATGTCACACAGACAGACTCACCAGCGATGTTGAGCAGCGAGATCGCTGGTAACTATGGTACACATCGGGTTACTAGCGCCGCACGGCGCTTAGTAACCCGACGTTTACCATAGATACCATCTCCCAGCATAGGCTCTGCCGCTGGGAGATCGTTTATCGTGGTGTCATACACCACGATGAAGCAGATTGTTCAAGCGTTTATCACTTGATATGAGCTCCTGCTCACCAATCTGCGATCTAGCGATCAAGCGATTTTACATTGTCAAATCGCTTGATTGCACGCATCGATTCACAAACGATACCGCTTAAGCGATCAAAAAGCAGATCGCTTAAACGATATCGTTCGCAATATTGAACCGTGTGACAGCCGCCTTAGTTATGCTTCTATATCAGGTGTCTCCACTTTCCTATTTGGTTCTCTTCTATCACATCTTGGGAGGGTTTTTTACACAACCTTCTTTGCGTTGGTTGGAGTTCTAACTCTTCAGCTAGGATTTATTTTGCATGTAATCCCGGGTATTTTCCCTAGAGAGCATCTGTGAGTTTATCCTTTCTGGCACCTGTTCCTTTTTTTCTCTGTTTGGGTGTTTGGGAGATTTCACATATTCCACCTGTTTCTCTGTCTTGCTTATTTTCCATCAGTCTATCCTGTATTTGGGCTCTGTGACAGGCTATAATGTGGTTTCTACTGCACCTTATTACATATTTATTGTACCATGTTTTGCCAGACTATGTCTATGTATACTGCCTATGAATTGTATCCTTGCAATGGGGGTTTGCTGACCTGTTCACCCTTCTGTAACTTCCCTTGATTTTATACTTACTCAGTAAAATTACTGATTCACCAATATCATAATAAATTGAGCACTAGCATTTTGGTGGATTTTGTGTGACTTTATACTGAGTTCTGTAGCTATTGAACTCTGTTCTCAGGTTTTCCAATATATTTTGAGTTGCTTAACCATGTGAGTCCATGATGTTTCCCTATATCCCTGTCTTATCCTGTATGTGTGTAAGTGTCTCACTCTGGTTACTTATGTCTCATGTCTCCTTTCACGCTTCATTCTCCCTCTGTCAGGATTATTTCGCAGTTTCCCTTCTGGTTCCTCAGGAGGAACAAGGCACCCATCGATGGCCAATCAGGGAGTCTGGTCAGAGGAGGAGTTGTTAATTGTGTAGTTAGGGACTTATCCAATCTGTACAGGAACTAGTTGGGTGCACATGCTGCATTTCACGTAGTTAGACCTATATTTCTGTTGTTATTTTTGAGAGTGCTTTACTACATGCATAATAGTAGCGGCAGAGACCTTGATTCCAGTGATCTGTCATTTACTAGGCAATTTGCTGTAGTTTTTATAAAATCATTATTTTATCAGTAGAAGATTATCCTTAGAGTACTACTTGTCTTTCTGCCAGATTGTTAAACCCCATCTCACCATTGTTTGGCAGGTTTTTGCCTATGTAGAGTATACACAGAAAGATGTCAATCAGTGGTGTGAGCGAGATTGTACAGAGTTCAGCAATCCGAAAACTGGTAGGACAAAAGCAAATCAGTTTTTAATTAAAACTGCAGCACTCACTAAAGATTCCCTTTAATAACTACATATTATTAATTTACAGTTCAATATTGCATACATTTTCCTGCCTTGATACATGGCTTTATTTCTGGTATTTTCTTTTTAAGATTCTCAGACATAAAGAGCAAAAAACTAGTAAAAACTGAGAACAGTTAATAGCATGCATCTTAAAATATTGTGGCCAATGCTTATGTTTATTTTTGTATATAAATTGTGCACTTTAAGGTTATGTGGTTCGTGGTAGAGCTACAAATAAAGTTAGCTAAGTCAATAGATTTTTGCAGCTGTTATTAATATATTTATATTTCTCAACAACCATCACATATTACAGTTCTACCTTAAAGTGGCTGTGTTATCTGGCCACCCCCTTTTAAGTATGCCCTATCAGCTCAATTTATCTTCTTGCTGAGACCCAGAGGACTATGTGCTACACCGCAAATCATCAATGACGGTCAGCTTTAGCCCAAACCAACTGCTACATAATCGATTAAAGGGAAGCTACGCCATGCCACTTAATGCCCCCCTATACATTATTTGTAGGGGTTGCATAAGATCAATCTGCCAAACAAGTTAAAAATGTTTGGTAAACGTTGATGCTTCTAAAAGTGTACAACTTTAAATTTGTTTTTCAGTAACAGCACAGTACACATATCAACTTAAGGCTGCTTTCACATCAGCGTTTTTTTATATCGCAGCAGTTGCGGTGAAAAAACCCAACTGCCGCGATTACCGCATAACGGCTGCACTTGCGGCACACTTGCGGCACACTTGCGGCAAGCCCCATACAATGTATATGCGTGCCAAAACCGCACTTGCCGCACCTGCCGCAAGCCTGCATATACATTGTATGGGGCTTGCTGCAAGTGTGCCGCAAGTGCAGCCGTTATGCGGTAATCGCGGCAGTTGCAGTTTTTTCACCGCAACTGCCGCGATATAAAAAAAACGCTGATGTGAAAGTACCCTAACAGTTTTTTTCTTAAATACATTCATACAAGTCATACTAATCACTGGAGTCCCACTTGCACTGTTCCCACTTGCGTATGGATATTGATTTATATTTCAGAATCCTACTGGTACCCTCTAAATATGCTCTTTGCTACCTTTAACCTCAACACTTCTTCGTTTGGCTATAAATTTGGGCCATTGGCAATGAGACCTCAATACAATTATGAATGTGGTAAGGAGGTATTCTGAGCTATACTCTCCAGTCACTATTTTCAAGTAGTGTCTTGTATGGAACACAGTCTCTGTAAGGGTACCTTTACACGCCGCCACAGAGTGCAGCAACTGGAAGCCACCGCACATGCACGCGCGCGTTTTTAATGGTGGATACCGATCCCTGATGCCGCATATACACGCCGCCACAACGTGCTCCACTGAAGGTATTTGCGTTCCCCGGAAGTGCCGACAGCTCCTGCGGCTTACTCCCTGTTGAATACCTTCCCTGGTTTACACGCCGCCACCACAAAGGAATATGGGCGTACATGTTTCGCGCCACAAGTACATAGGCGTGACAGAGTTGTGTATTACGTGACGTTCGTACGGTGATTGGACAAGGCGATGCTGGAAGGCTGGCTAATACATGACGCCATTGCAATTGTGGACTTTGAATGGATAGCTCTTTAAATATGGCGCCCTGAGACGGGACAACCAATCGAAACGCAGGAGCCTCCACCAATATCACTGATGGGACGTGGTATCCATGACGCCGTGGCACGCCCCTGGGATTTCGTAGGCCACGCAAATACCTTGCCTGGCCCCCGATTACACGCAGCCACCATAGGAATTGTTCCTTCCTGTTTTTGAGCACGGCTCAGAAACAGGTATCCGAAGGAACTGCAGGGCACAGGAAGGAATTCCCTGATTTAGACGCCGCCATTTCGTAGTGATTTCATGGCAACAGGTACAATTGTCCCCAGTGCCTGGCGGTTTCTCCCTTCCTGTGGCAGCGTGTAAAGGCACCTTAAGACCTACAAGTCACTCTGGGTATCTTCCTATGCCTAAAGAACAGATTCCTGACTCCTGGTGCATGTTCTGGCTTTTTGTGTCTCCAAAAGAAGCCAATTACGGTGACATTCCTTCTCAGTGACTTCCTCAGGTTTCAGTTACTTTTCTACCTCTACCTTAGCTCAGTGGCTCATTCATTAATAGCTGAATATGCCAAGACATCTGCTCTCACTTTCAGTAGGTGCTTTTACTAGTTATGAAATCTTCCGAACACAAACTGACATAGAAGGCAGAAAACACAAATTTTTAACTATGCGCCTGACAATGGGCAGACACAAACATAACAGGGCCCTTGTGCAATAATAGTACATGATCCCGTTGTAACAACTCATCATAATATACAATTACACCTGCTTTGGAGCTTTACGCGCGCCCCCTTGTCTTCTGGGCTTTTGTGCGACTGAACAAGTTGCACCAATGATATGTCCGCCCCTGCACTTGATATCACCTACAAATATTGGGGTGCAAATTCTCTGGAGCTGCAAAGGCCTAATGGCGACATCACCGAGACAACTTTTACTTTACACACTAGCAGTTGCATGAACACTATAACACATGCCACAATTTACAGCTTAAAGCGTAACCACCATTTAAATTATTATTTAATAATAATGTAAAGCAAGTGATTTTAATCAACTTTCCCATATGCTTTATAAGAGAAATCTGAAGGAAAACCTTTCAAAACCTTATAGAAGATGCCTCCACTAGGGTGTTTATAAACCTCCCATATAAGAACGGGGGGTGGAGCCTACACAGCTGGGTACAGGAGGTCAGTGTGTAATCAGTTTGTCTTACACAAAGAGTTGGTCAGGCTGTCAGGTCACTGCTTCGGTGATTTTAGTCTACTGCATTTGCTCTGTGCTGTCTCCTGTCAGCTCCTTACAGATAAGTAACACCTCCTTAAAAGGGAGCAGAGCCATTAGAATGCAGGAGATAACACCTAAGCAGCTGTCAGGCTGCTTTCACATAACGTTTTTTTTCCTGTCCATGGGATCCTACTTTTTGTAGGACCTCACGGACAGGAAAGGACACCACAGGGGGTGACCTATTCTGTGTCCGGGTACGTGATTATCATGGATCCGGACACAGCGGGGCACTTTCACTTCCGCAATGTATAATATACATTGCGGAAGTGAAATTTAGTAATAGAAAGAGGTAAAAATAAAAAATCTGTATGCTCACCTGTCCGCGATCCACCGCTGCCTTCAGCAAGGTTCGGGTGCTTATAGGACCTGATTCACAACCCGATCAGCTGATCAGGTCACATGACCACAGTTACCGTGGTAACTGCAGTCATGTGACCCAATGACGCTGCCGGGTTGTGACATCACGGCAGGTCCTATTAGCACCCGAACCTTGCTGGAGGCAGCAGTGGATTGCGGACAGGTGTGTATACAGATTTTTTATTTTTAGCTCTTTCTTTTACTCAATTTCACTTCTGCAATTTATGTATATACATTGCAGAAGTGAAATTAGACAGTTAGCAACAGTTTTAGTGTACTGAGCATGGTCAGTACACTAAAATCGGGTCCGAGGAACGTTCAGCTGTTTCCTCGGACCTGTGCTCTTAGGCCCCCATGTTGAAGGCCGAGGATCGGATCGGATTTGGTCTAATTGCCATCTGATTATGTGGGATCTGATTTTTTCTGTGCCCAAAATCGGAGCAGTCTCCTATTTTCGGGTACAGCAAAGAATCGGACACAAATCGGATCCCACAAAATTGGATGGCAATTAGGCCAAATCCGATCCGACCCCATAGGATAACATGGGGACCAAATCGGATCCGTGGCTGTCCGTTTTACAATGGCCAGCCACGGATCCAACAAAAATGTGATGTGAAAGCAGCCTTAGCTGACAGGCTCAGCTCCCTGTGCCCAAGGTAATGTGATACATTAAACATAGAGCAAAAAGGGAAGAAAAAAGGTGCACTAACCCGTATATGACATTTGCACTGAGAATTGTTATTTTCGGTGATGGGTTACAAGAAACAGGGAGGGAGGAGAAGGAGCGGACAACAAGTCATTTCGCACCGGATTGGCGCTTCCACTGGTCCTCGAAGCACCAACCCGCCAGTGGAAGTGCCAACCCGGCTTGATCCTTCTCCTCCTTCCCTGTTTCATGTAACCCTTCAACAAAAATAAAAGTTCTCAGTGCAAGTGTCATACACGGGCGAGCGCACCTTTTTTTATAATAATATAATAATAGTAATAATAATAATATAATATTATAATTTTTTTCTTCCCTTTTTGCTCAATGATGTTGTGTTTGGGTAGCACCCCATGACAAGTAAACACTATTGAATTCTGCCATTCGTATATTGTGAGCTGATAATTTAAAAAGGCTTGTGTAAGTGTGGTGCCCGACTTTTCAGCTATTTGGTCTTTTTGATACATTGATCAGCTGGGAACGCTGTGTAGGCCACGCCCTCACCCTTATATGGCCGTATTCAGTGTGAAGAAGCATGCTCAGAGAATGAGCATTACATACAGTGTAGTGGGGACATCTTGTGAAAGGTTTATGAACTGCTTTCATTCAGATTTCATAAACAAAATATATTTGAAAGTTTTTTATAATCACTTGCTCTACATTATCATTAAAAAAATTTAAATGGCGCTCACACTTTACATATACGCTCACAGACTATAACCTGCATTACTTGGTCTTGTGCACTGGGAATTGCAGAGTATTGACCAATATTCACAAATTTGGTCACTCAACACTCACTGTCTGTGAGTATGGAGTCTCCAAACGAGAAATATGAAGACATGAATTGTTGAAACGTGTCTATTTTGTTGTTATCATAAATGCTGTGGCCTAAAGACAGGGGTGTAGTTATCGCAGTTGCAGGGTTCACAGCTGTGACAGGGCCCGAATGTACAGGGACCCACTCCGCCCGACACTCCCTGTGCCTACCGATCCCAGCACTTGCTTCACATGGATGTGCGTCCCTGGGGACGCACATCCATGTGACTGCTCGGCAGCACATGCCGCTTTAGGACCAATGTGTGTGGGAGGGGAGCCTCCTTTCTACTGCTGCCACCCCTCGCTTCCTCTTACCAGCTGGCTGAGCTTTCCATCTATGATCCACTGCGGAACGCATATAGCAGGCAGGTTCTGCCTCCTCCACTCCAATAGGACTCACTGGGTGTAAGATTTATAAAGTGTATGTCTCGGCGCACGGGGGGGCTACAGCCATGGGGGGCCCCTTCCCTGGGTGCGGCGGCCATGCTGCATTCAGTGGTGCATTTAGATTGCCATGCATCGGGGGAAGACAGGTCCTCTGTAAGTGTTAATATGTTTATTGTATTTTCTTTATTACATTGATTCTATGCCTATTGTTTTGATCCAATTATTCTACTGTATTTGTTCTCTACTGTAATTACTTACTGTATATTTCCTGTACCCTACATTGTAAAGCGCTGCGGAATATGTTGGCGCTATATAAATAAAGCTTTATTATTAATAGGTTACCAACTACACTGCCACCAACCCCAGTGGAACTGTGTAGCAGCGGCGGCCCTTACTAGCCACAACCTGCGTGTGGCGTCACGTGAACAGGCATCCCCAACTCTGGTACTCCTATCCCTAAAGACTGCTTCCTCATCAACACATCCCAAAGTAGTACCCCAGCCCCCTTTTGAATGACCAATTGAGCCATGGACCGGGTCCGCCACAGTGACATCCCCAGCAGCCACACCATCAGGACCCAGCTCTGAGTACACCACAGCCCCCACGGGGCGAGTCACCTTCAACTGGTACAATGCCATGTGGGGACCCCTACCCCCTCCAAGTAACTATACAGTATGGCATGAGCCACCCTGTCCTGCCTCCTTTGTTGAGGAGATTCAGCTCAAGGATGCTATCGCCCGAGAGTGGTTGCATGGGTCTAAGGCCAATCACTTCAACAACCAATGTATGTGAGTCAAGGTGGTGGCATTCTTTCAGGATAGGGGGATTGGCTTCCTAGCCTAACAAGGTACTAAGCATCAGTGTGTAATATATTGTAGGAATAACTCAGGAATCTAATAGCAGTGAAGCAAAGACACACTGAGACCAAGTTTAAAGGTGAACAACACATTTTCAACACATGTAGTAGATAACAAACGTGATGTGCAGCAAAGTGAGCAAGTTCATCAAAGCACTCAACAGACTGATTAGACTCTAGAAATAGTTCTTGTGCAATTGAAATCAATAAAGGAAGTCTCTAGAAATATTTCACACAAGGAGATGCCAGTAGAAGCATAGTCTATGAGCACAGTACAATCTGGGAGGCCAGGGAACAGAAGTCTCAGAAAAACAAAGTCAGGACCCTTGCAGAGCAGTGCACCTTGAAGGAAGTCCCAAATTGTCCACAGTACTGTTTCTGCACAGTAAACAATCTTATGTATCACAGGGCTGGCAGGCAGAGGCACATACTGGAACACTTTTTTATTTGTCTCTACACTGGAGCTAATGCTTCTTATTAATTAGTAGCTGCTATAGATCAGAGAGAACTCCATGTGACTTCTTCTCTCAATTCAATTAAATAATTGTGATATAACTATATAAATATGATTTAGCGCTTACTATTTTCCCACCATGATTAGCTACTAAAAATCAATCCGAATCAACTTCTCCTTTATAAAACTAGATATATTTTGCACATCTAAGATAAAAAAAATTTTGTTCATATAATTGCACACTAATAAATTACAATATAAATTCTTATTGATGTAATGGGGTCTCTTGCTTCAATCTTTTGCTGTTATATTTTCTTCTGTTTATCTTTAATGGCCTTGCTGCAATCTGAAATGAAATATTTCTAATATTTTGGGGTTTTTATGGTGGATAAAATACTTCAATTACTGATTAATTTATGTCTCACCTGTATAAGTTCACATAACAGTTGAGTTTGTAGTCTATGTTCTCTATGGACTTGATAGCTAGTCACCTGAGATATGTATATAGTTTACAATTAGTGTGACACATTTAATTGGCTTCACTTTCTCTTTAAGCATACCAATTGCACGCACCTTTTTTTGTTTACTAAAGGTGTTAATGTCTTCCCAAGATGATTGACAAGTCTATTTAGTACCTGTTAATAAGTATAAGTTAGGTACTGTTTAGCTGTTGGATGCTCTTTAAAGATTACACTGACCAAAAGCTTACAGTTCAATGAAGGACATCTGTGTATGATGTTTCCTCAGAATGTCCTACAGTGTTATGGAAGTTATTCCCCCCTTTCTGGTAATGTCATTGCTTTAAGATCTAAAATAAATAATACCATATGTTCAAACTAAAGAGGCACATACCTCTATGTAGTATCGCAATCTACAGTATTAATCTCTTGTGAGGGTGAGGTTCCTGGAGTTCAACTGCAGATGCTGAAAGAGCCAGAGCAGATTAGCAGGAGGAGGAGCAAACTAGAAAAGCAACAGGAAGCCATGCATTGTAACTGAATAATCAAGCAGGCCTAGAAAGTAGACTAGGGTTTATAAATGCAGGGAAAAAGGATCACATAAACATGAGCGAAGCACTGCACCCCATTTTGGAAGAGGGCTAGGATGCACAAAAGGTCAATGGAAGTTCCAGAGTTCTGACATAGTGCTATGTCAAACGGTCCACCCTGTTGTACGACCATCTTCCCAAAACACTCCACGCAATCTTTGTTGGGAGGAGGTCACCTTCATGAAGGTGATGAGCAGCAAGGTATGGTTCCGGTTGGTGTAAGTCGGGTTGCCATCGATGAAGATTTTGAAAAGTTGAAACAGGAGGCTGATTGGGAGAGAATGTGGCATCAGGTGGAGGCCAGATCTTTCTTGGTTAGCTAGCCAGCTAAACCCAAACCCACAAAGGCATCGATCCTAAAGGGCCTGTTGGTGTTGCCCAAGTTGCTCCTGTCTCTCTTAGAGTACCTTTACACGCCGAAACCACAGGAGACAATTTTGGCGGCGATATTTCTCGCTGAAGGATCGCTGCTAAATTGCCTCCTTATTGCGGTGTGTAATTGGGGAATCTGGCGGCAATAAAAAAGGTTCCGCCTGGTTCCGATTTCACAGCACTGCTCCAAAATCAGAGGCAATTCATGAAGGCGACGGCTTTTGGCGTGTGAACGGGCGATAGAAATGGAATCTGCATCGTCTATTGATTTCCCGGAGACGTGCTACAGGGTGCTGTAGACCGCGCCCCGTCAGTGATGATTGGTGGTGTCTAGTGTGTTTCCATTGGCTGTCCCTTCACAGGGCGCCATATATTGAAGAGCTGTCACTTCAGCACCACACACATCTTCACCTACACAACCATCCACTACATCAGTACAATTACGCGCGCATTCAATAGCGCAAGCTATGCTGGGCGATTGGATTTAAAGTTTCACTGTTTTCACAAACTCCGAGACAATGGCGTCACGTATTAGCCAGCCTTCCAGCACAGGCTTGCCAATCAGGACGCTATTGCATGTCTAATGAGCGTGTTTAGGGCGCGGTGTAAGCAATTTGGCAGCCTATGTTTTCGCCGCGCTGAACATGTACGCACATATTCCTTTGGAGATTGTGGCGTGTGAAGCAGCGACAAGAGTCTACCGGATGTTTCCAGCTGGTGGTGTGGCAACTTCTGGGACGACAAGTCGCCTTATGTTGAGGGCGAAATTGGGGCGTGTAAAAGTGCCTTCGGCAATCTGAAGCAACCATGAAAAATGTGCATGCGCATGTTAGATTGCCTCCTATCGCCGCCAAAAATTGCGGCGTGCAAAGGTACCCTTAGAGGGGGTGGTTGTTCCCTAATTCCTCCATTGTCTTCTCCAACGGTGGCCATGATGGGATGTGCTGGGTGGCAAGTGGTGGCAGAGAATGCCCCTGGAGTAGCCCCTGCGACCCTTCGAGACCGTCCAGCAGCAGAGTACCAGGAGGAACAGCGACCTTCATTCTGGGCAGCATTTAAAAAGCTGCTGAAGTCTTTCTACTCTGAATAAGAGTGGACTGACCTAAAATGCTATGATGTTGGGTCACTGACCCGTCCCTTAGTCAAAAATTTTGTCCAAAGGACTTTTTCCAATTTTTTTTTACTTCTGTTTTTTGTTAATTTTATTTTTCACCTTTCTAAGTTTAGTGCCGGCTGTGCTTCCCCCTGCTGGATTAGTGGGCATGCATGCAGCCTTTAGGCTACAACTGAAAGGTCTTATTGGACTCTGCCCTTAATGGACTTGGCACCAATTTAATAGAGTCTGCTGATTCCTGTAGGACTTTCCTTATATATACTGTGTATATTCATAGATGCGTGTTTGAGACTTATTGTAGTCTGAGGTACAGTAAATTTTTTTTACTTCACTCATTGTATGTTGAAATGTTTCTGAAAAGAGGTGCTTTGACACCACCCTACAGAGATTACCAAACAAGCCGCAGGCCTCTGGCCTGACAGTCTGAGGTATGGAAATGCAAGACACTACAAACACTACTGTAGATCAGGGCTAGCCAAGTGCAGTCCTAAAGTGCATGTGTTAAGGATTTACCTAGCATTACACAACCCTGCTGGTGATGAAATTAGCACCTGTGCAATGTTAAGAAAATCCTAAATACTTGCATTGTTTATAGACCTTGAGGACTGTAGTTGGCCACCCCTGCCCTAGAAGTCTCTGTGGAAGTAGCCAGGGGGCAAGAGGAATCCTCGAGCCCTTTCACAACTGAGGTTCTCCCTGGAAATCATCCCCCATATGCTACGGTAATAAATATTTGTACCATGTTAGCTAGTAGATAGAAAAATATTGGAATCTAAGAGTCCTCAGTGGTTGATACCTTTTAATGGCTAACTGAAAAGATGGTAAACATAGCAAGCTTTTGGGACACTGTGGCCCCTTTGTCAGGCAGATAATAACACAGATTCTGAAGACACATACATATATACATAAGCAAATGAAACAAAAAAAAAAAAAACAACAGTCTTAGATGTTGTAGTAAATGTGACAGGTGACGTAAAGCAGAGTCAGGCTAGGGAGGAAAGAGGGGCTGGGGAATTGAAACTAAAATTCTAAGATAAGCGGAATAAATTGTATTATTGTTATATGGTAGTTGTCTGTGGAGAGCTGAAAATACTTAAATGAGTTGGGGGAAGCAATAATAGGAAGCGAGGGTGTTCACATAAGAAGTGTCAAAAGTTCATTGTCCTCAAAATGGAGTCTGTTGGAAGATGTGATATCCTAAAATGTCTTTTAATTTATATAAAAATGCATGAATCTGTGTTGTCCCCAAAAGCCCATTCATGTTATATAAAAAGCCATGAATCCATGTGATACATTTAATCCTGTTTTGAATGTGTCAAAGGTTGTTATCAATTTGTATTCCCAAATTCTTCTCTCTCTCTCTGAGATTTGAAGTTGCTTTTTAAGATGAGCAACCTCATATCGATTTCACTGTGGTCAGGGCTGGAAAAATGTTTTGCTACAGGTAGGTCCTGTAGGACCTGTAGGTGTTGCTGGACATGGGTGGCAGGTGAGGTAGAAATGGATGAGAAAGTGAGTAGATTGTGGTCAGCTAGGGGGAGATGGGAGGTGATGAGATTAGATAGGGAACAGAGGCTAGTGAAGATAAGGTCTAATGTCTGTCTGTGTGGGTGACTGTAAGGGACCACTGAGGTAAGTCCAGAAGATGAAATAATCAACAGGAGTTTGGAGGCCAACCCTGCGAACGATCCCTGCTCATTGCTGTGAATGGGCAAAGTCGTCCATGACATCGATATCTCGGTGTCACACAGAATGATGCTAGCAGATCGCTTGAACGACATCGTCAGGTTTTTGAACATGTTCATAAACCTGTCAACTCCAATCTGACTAATTTTCGTAGTTGAATCGTTCGGTTAAACGCAACGACGCACTGACAATGTTGTTTCAACATTGTTGAACACATCACTTTTGAGCGATGTCGTGCATGATGTCGTGCCGTGTAACGTTACCTTAAGATCTTTACTATCAATTCTGTCCTCACTGGGCTCCTAAAATGTTTCCTTTTCGATCCTGTAAAGTTTGTGCTTTTGTTTTGATTGCGTCGATAACTGTGAAATGTCAGTATCATGTCATGCAAATTAGTGTTTCTCCTCGGCACACGTGTTTCACACTTCTCCCACCACATGATATTGCATCTTCAAATACATCTGTTTTCAGATTCATATTCTGTATAACTTTATTAAAATTGTGCATTGTTCAGTTTATCAACTAAGGATATCAGTTACAGTCAACCCTATTGCCGCTTCAATGCAGCACTGCTGCAGTGCTTCCAGTTTGGTACTGATAGGGAGGGTAATTCATACTAGGCTGATGACCTAGAGTAGGAGGGGTGAATGCAGGATTTCTGGTAGAGGGCCACCTGTGAGCCCTCCCAAATGTTTGGTAGAAGACAACATGACTGCCCTCACAAAATTGAAGTTGAGGGCCACCTGCTGACCTTCTGAAAATTTGGATTGAGGGCAGCATGACGACTTTGTTCATATGGAGGAGAAGGAGGAGAGGTGAGGGAGGAGGGCAAAGCCTAAAATACCAACAGGCATGTTGTAGTTGGTATTAAGTGCTGTGCAACATGTTTTTGCCCTATGTAAATAAAAATTATGTATGAGTGAGGGGGGTCCCTCCCAAATGTATGATAGAAGTCCACCTGATGTCCCTCCCAAAACTGAAGTTGAGGGCGACCTGCTGGCCCTCTGAAAATTCTGATTGAGGGTCACAAGATGACTTTGTGGATATGGCGGAGAAGGAGGAGGAGGAAGGCAAAGCCTGGAACACCAAAGGGAATGTTGTAACTGGTATTATAAAGTGATGGAGAATATGTTTTTGTTCCAAATAAAAATTATTTATGAGGTGAGATCTCCCAAACAAATAAATTAGGGAGGTCTCTTCCAAATGAAAAAGGAAAAAAAAAGTAAAATGCTATGTGTTTATATACGCTAAATGGGAGGATTTTTCTCTTTTTTTTAGCCTTTTATTCTAAGTGATTATGCAGGAGAATATGTTTCTTACACGTCGCAATATCGTTCCGATATTGCATACGATTTCATGGGAGTGCACACGTTTTTGGCACTTGTCCAAGATCGCATAGTAGATGTCACACAGGGAGATATCGGCAGGCAACGCAACTACGATGTAGTACGCCCCTTTTCCACACTCTGTATGAGCAACCCAGGGAACAACCATTTAACATTGGAGTGAATAGGGGAATTTGCGCTCCAAATCGTAGTTGCGGTGTCACACAGCACGATTCTGCCACATCGAATATACAATATCGTACGGTTGGAGGGCTTGCACAATCTTCTTGCAATATCGTAGTTAGGCTGTTTTCGTGTCGCATTGCCCATTTACACGACACAACGCACGAACGATATCAACTGCAACGGCCACACCACGTGACTTTGCGTTGCGATATCGCCACGTGTAAAGCGGCCCTCAGGGTACCTTTAAGGTACCTTCACACACAGCAATATTGCTAGGCAATTTCACTGGCAATTTGCTGGTTGCAGTGAAATCATGGACACACTGTTCCATTTGTACATGGCAACAAAATAGAACAATGTGTCCATGATTTCACTGCAACCAGTAAGTTGCAAGTGAAATATCATGCAATATTGCGACGTGTAAAGGTACCCTTAACATTTTTTCCCTGTAAAACCCAATTTAGGTTTGGTTTGGTAGGTGTTGTTGTGACTGAGTACAAGTGGCATAATGCTCTGACAAAATGAATCCCAGAAACCACCTGTGAGTCAGAAGTACACCCAGGCATATTCTAAATGCTGTTGCCATTCAGTTTCAGTACTTTTCCATCCATTGCAGCATTTTCTCAGCCCCAAGACCTCTTCACAGGATACAGAGGAAAGCTATTTGAGTTTTCCATTGACGTGCTTTGGATTCATTACAAATACACGAATATTAAAAAATATTCAGCTCAACTAATCTGAACCCAAATAATTAATTATTCGTCCATCACTAGTCTTTTTACAATGTACTTTCGAAGAAATATATTAGGGGGCTCTACCATATAGACCTCCAGCATGAAGACTGCATGAGCATACAGTGACTTGTCCATATGCTTCCTTGTTAACCAGTTCTAGACCGGTACCTTCATTCTTGACCAGGTAGCATTTTAGGCTATTTCATATACCGTATTTTTCGCTTTTTAAGACGCACTTTTGCCTCCCCCAAACTGGGGGGGTAAAAGGGGGTGCGTCTTAAAAAGCGAACGTGAAAAAAAAAGTAATAGAAAAAAATATAAAATATATATATATATATTACCGGGTGCGGCTGCTTTGTAGGGGTGCTGGAGGCAGCTTCCGTGGGTTGAGGGGCACAGCAGCACTACCGGAGCTGCGGGGGATGATCGGCGGTAGCGAGCGGTGGCGCGCGTCATATTATCTCTGCCCGGCTGCTTTCACTAAGCAGTGTGCAGCCGGCCGATAGAGGTAGAGACTCCACAATGGCCGCGGGTCTCCGTTATGGCCGCGGCCATTTTGTTGAAGTCTCTCCCGACTAAAGGGAACCAACCACCTCGGATGACCCTCATACATGCCTGCTCTCCCCCTCCCTTATGCACGCCCCCTCTCAGCCTGCTATAGTGATGTGAGGCTGATCTCGTCATAAAGGGGCGGGGCTAAATCACGGCATCCCGGTAGCCCCACCCCCTTTATGACGCAATCAGCCTCACACAGTATAGCAGGCTGAGAGGGGGCGTGCATAAGGGAGGGGGAGAGCAGGCATGATGAGCACAGCCCACAAGTCCCAGCACACACAGGGAGACGCCCAAAAGTCTACAGGCATGTAAGTTTATAAAATCATTATCTCACTTCTACTGCAGCCACTTTTCACACAAAAGCAGTGCTGCAAATGGTTTACTAGGCTGCAGGGGCACATATTAACAGTGTATGAGGGTCATCCGAGGTGGTTGGTTCCAGTGAATGCAGCCGGGCAGAGAGAATATGTCGGCACCCACTGCTCGCTGCTGCCTCTCATCCCCCGGTACTCCGTTCCTGCATCTGAGACCCCCCCCCGTAGCGTTCGTCCTGCGCTTGTGCCTCTCACCCTCCTGAACCTGCCCCTGGGACCCCCATTTCAGCAGCCGCATCTTGGTAAGCCATTGGGGTCCGGGGGGGGGATGATGGGAAGAGGCACAAAAGGGGCAATTACACAGGATGGGGACATATATACAAGATGGGGGGCACATATTTTCAAGATGGGGGGCATATATACATACATATGTGGACATAGTTTCAGGATAGGGGCATATATAAAGGATGGGGCGCATATATACTGGTTGGGGGATATATATACAGGATGGGGGGACATAGTTTCAGGATGGGGGCATATATACAGGATGGTGGACATATATACAGGATGGGGGGCATATATAGATAAGATGGGGGAATGTATATGCCAGGATGGGGGGCCATATTTACAGCATGGGGACATGTATGCCATGATGAGGGACATATATGCAAGGATGAGGGATATATATACCAGAAAGGGGGGGGACATATATACCAGGATACCAGGATGGGGGGTTTATATACCAGGATGAGGGACATATATACTGATTTGTAAGACGGACACTGACATTATAAGACGGACCCCATTTAACATTAAAAATTATTTATTTTCTCTTTTCCTTCACCAAATTTGGGGTGCGTCTTATAATCAGGTGCGTCTTATAAAGCGAAAAATACGGTATGTGGTTTAAAGAGATGTAAATAATTTTCTCAGCTGGATATCCAAATACCGCACTCTTTGTCCTTTATTCATTATTTTTTTGCTGATATCAGTGGGAAAATAAAGGAAGTAAATGTCTGTTTTTCACATGTTTCTATGTTTTTTTTTGTATGACTACAAGGCACCACTGAAATATATTTTAATTTTTTTCTGATTTCTATGTATTTTGATATTTTAGACATTTATTTTTCCCCCAAGGGCATCTGGCTGCCATTTCAACATTGAAATCTTTTTTTTATTTTTTGTATTAATATAATTTTCCTTGCAACTGGAGCAAGTATATTAGGCCCAGTTACAGGGGTCTGTCAGCCTTTTTAAATCAGTCTCCTATGGCGCAGTAGTGTTTGCACCCGGGGATCACATAATCCCTGGGTCTAGATGAGAAAGGTCTGTTAGAGGAGAAAACATTTGTTCAGTGGCGTGTATACAGTGATCGGCAAGGTAAAAGTGGCAACAAGCAGTCCTTTCATTCTCTGTGGGAAGCACGGCTTTGTCTGAAAGGTGGCTTCCCAATCTTGTGCAGCTACTCTACTTTTTAGAAGGCCAATGCATTGCGTAATATGGTCAACCTAGATATTTATAATTCATAGGTGGTCTGCAAACAGTAAAAAAAAAAAAACACAAGAATGCTTCATTCTGAATACTCTGCTGTGCTATTCCATATAGAAAAGAAAAATAATGTTACCTGTCTTATACTGACCCAATTTATATCAAAATGATAATTTTTTGCCTTGCATTAGTTGAATGGGGTTCTATAGATACACTATGCAGCAATATTCTACAAGTTGACCCTGCATAACACAGAATGAAAATAGCCTTAACCCTTTACTGCCATTCGCTTAACAAGTACTGTACATGGTGAGTGCAGGTTCATGGGGTGGGCTCCGAATCTGTGTTGCATCCAGCACCATCCACTCTCAGCAGTGACTGAAGCTAGCTCGAATAGCTACTGTTTAACCCCCTAAATGCCAATGTTAATCGCTGACCGCTGCATTTAGTGACTTGATCCCAGTGGTGTCCCAATTGCACACGGTGTGCAGAATTATTAGGCAAGTTGTATTATAAGGGATTATTTTTATTATTGATCATCAACTATGTTCTCAATCAACCCAAAAGACTCATAAATATCAAAGATTAATATTTTTGGAAGTTGGAGTGTTTTTTTTTTAGATTTGGCTATCTTAGGAGGATATCTGTTTGTGCAGGTAACTATTACTGTGCATAATTATTAGGCAACTTAATCAAAAACCAAATATATTCCCATCTCACTTGTTTATTTTCACCAGGTAAACTAATATAACTACACAACATTTAGAAAAAAACATTTCTGACATGCAAAAATTAAAACACAAAAAACTTAGTGAACCAATTTAGCCATCTTTCTTTATGATGACACTCAACAGTCTTCCATCCATAGATTCTGTCAGTTGCTTGATCTGTTTAGTTCGATCACACGATGCAGCAGCCACCAAGCTCCCAGACACTGTTCTGAGAGGTGTACTGTTTTCCCTCCCTGTAGATCTCACATTTTAGGAGGGACCACAGGTTCTCTATGGGGTTCAGCTCAGTTGAACAAGGGGGCCATGTCATTATTTTTCTTCTTTTAGACCCTTACTGGCCAGCCACGCTGTGGAGTAGTTGGATGCATGTGATGGAGCATTGTCCTGCATGAAAATCATGTTTTTCTTGAACGATACCGACTTCTTCCTGTACCACTACTTGAAGAAGTTGTCTTCCAGAAACTAGGTGTGGAGTTGAGCTTCACTCCATCCTTAACCTGAAAAGGTCCCACAAGTTCATCTTTATGATACCACCCCATACCAGTACCCCACCTCCTCCTTGCTGGCGTTTGAGTCAGGGAGGAGCTCTCTGCCCTTTTCTGATCCAGCCTCTGGCCCATCCATCTGGCCCATCAAGAGTCACTGTCATTTCATCAGTCCATAAAACCTTTCAAAAATCGGTCTTAACATATTTCTTGGCCCAGTCTTGACATTTTATCTTATGTTTCTTGTTCAAAGGTGGTCGTTTTTCAGCCTTCCTTACCTTGGCCATGTCCCTGTGTATAGCACACCTTGTGCCTTTTGATACTCCAGTAACGTTGCACTTCTGAAATATGGCAAAACTGGTGGCAAATGGCATCTTGGCAGCTTCACGTTTAATTTTCCTCAATTCATGGGCAGTTATTTTGCGCCTTTTTTGCCCAACACGCAGGGCCGCATCATCAATGAGCCAGTACGAGCACTGTGCTCAGGCAGCGATGAGTCCCTGCAGACAGGGGGCGGCAGAGCGGCACCGCCCTGCAGTCAGATGACATGCTGCCATGCTCCTGCAGTCCTGTGTGTGAAGTCAGTGACTGTGTGCAGCAGCTGCGGTCGGGACTGGGGAGGGAGGAGGCTCCTGGCTGCTTTTAATTTCAATACAGCAGCAATTGGCTCTGCTTCCTCAGCGTCCACCCCCTCCAGCCAGGGGAGTGTGATGATTGGTCAATTCAGCAGTCATTTACCTCTGCATCAAGTGACCCTGTGTTCATCGGGACTCCAGGTGCTGTATATGGGGGGCACTGCTGTATATGGGGGTGCTGTATATGGGGGGCTCTGCTGTATATGGGGTGCTCTGCTGTGTATGGGGGAGCTGTGTATGAGGGGGCTCTGCTGTGTATGGGGGTGCTCTGCTGTATGTGGTGGTGATGTATATGGGGCAGGGGTGCTGTATATGGGGGCCTCTGCTGTATATGGGGAGCTCTGCTGTATGTGGGGGTGCTGTATATGGAGGGCTCTGCTGTATATGGAGCAGGGATGCTGTATATGGGGCTGGGGTGCTGTATATGGGGCGCACTGCTGTATGTGGGGGTGCTGTATATGGGGGCCTCTGCTGTATATGGGGGGTGCTCTGCTGTATATGGGGGTGCTGTTATAGGGCTGGGGTGCTGTATATAGGGCTGGGGTGCTGTATATGGGGGCTCTGCTTTATGTGGAGTACTGTACATGGGGCTGGGGTGCTGTATATTGGGGTGCTCTGCTATATATGGGGCTGGGGTGCTCTGCTGTGTATGGGGCTGGGGTGCTCTGCTGTATATGGGAGGCGGCTCTGTTGTATATGGGGCTGGGGTGCTGTATATGAAGGGGCTCAACTGTATATGGGGGGTCTGCTGTAGATGGAGGGTAGGGTGCTGTATATGGGGTGCTCTGTTGTATATGGGAGGGGGCTTTGCTGTTTATGGGGCTTTGCTGTTTATGGGGGAGCTCTGCTGTATGGGGGCTGCTGTTTATGGGGCTGGGGTACTGTATATGGGCGGGCTCTGCTTATATGAGGCTGGGGTGCTGTATATGGGGGGCTCTGCTGTATGGGGGGTGCTGAATATGGGGCTCTTCTGTATATGGGGGCTCTGCTGTATATGGGGGTGCTCTGCTGTATGTGGGGCTGCTGTATATGGGGCTGGGGTGCTGTATATGGGGGTGCTGAGCTGTATATGGGGGTGCTGTGCCGTATATGGTGATGCTGTATATGGGGGTACTGTGCTGTTTATGGGGGTGCTATACTGTATATTGGGCTTCTGTGCTGTATATGAGTGTACTATGCAGTTTATGGGGGTGCTGTTCTGTTTATGGGGCAGCTGTGCTGTATATTGGGGTGATGTATATGGGTATACTGTGCTGTTTATGGGGGTGCTGTATACTGGGGCTCCTGTGCTATATATGGGCAGTGCTATATATGGGGTGCTATATTGTACATGGGGTGCTGTATAGTATATGGAGGGCTAGGGGTATGCTTTTTAATATATTTGTAGGTTTATGGGGTGCATTGTAATATATGGAGGACTATGGGGGTGCATTATAATATATGGAACATTATGGGTGCATTGTCTATGGGGGTGCATTATATTATATGGAGGGCTATGGGGTGTATTATAATATATGGAGCCAATTATACTATATGGAAGTCATTACAATATTTGGAGGGCTCTGTGGGGCAGGATAATATTGCAGGGCTATGATGGAGCCTTTATACTTTATGGGGGGCTATTTTAGGGCTGTGTTAATGTCTATTATACAGTGTGAAGAGGTTTAGGGACCATTATACTATATGGAGGGCTGTGAGGGGGTCACAGTTGGGATCATACTTTGCCAGAGTAGTTAGGGGTACCGTATTGTACGTGTGGAGGGTCCTGTGGAGGAATTCACTGTGGGGGGATCATTGTGTTTGGGGGACACTTTTGGTGGCATCATACTTTATGGGGGCAATGAAAGATCAATTCTCCCGCCGGTTGGTCGGCATTTGTCCTCCTTCCTGCTCCCACATTGGGGGATGATGGGTGCTGCAGATGGATGATGTGGGATGCAGGGGACATTAGGAGATGATGGAGGCTGCAGAAGAATGATGGGGACATTGGGGGATGATGGGGACTGCAGATGGATAATGGGGTCTGCAGGGGGACATTGGGGGATGATGGGGGCTGCAGATGGAGGATGGGGGCTGCAGGGGGACATTGGGGGATGATGGAGGCTGCAGAAGGATGATGGGGACATTGGGGGATGATGGGGGCTGCAAATGGATGATGGGGATATTGGGAGATGATGAGGGCTGCAGAAAGATGATGTGGGCTGCAGGGGGATAATAGGGGCTGCAGATGGATGAATGGGTCTGCAGGGGGACATTGGGAATGATGGAGGCTGCAGGGTGACATTGGGTGATGATGGAGGCTACAGAATGATGATGGAGGCTGCAGGGGGACATTGGGGATGATGTAGGCTGCAGATGGATGATGGAGGCTGCAGGGGGATGATGGAGGCTGCAGATGGATGATGGATGATACAGTTTGGTTATGCTGGTCTCTGGTGACAATTACTGTACAATATGTAATGTTTGGTTATTCTGTTCATCAATAAATGTGAATTTTTCATAGAGATAAGACATCCCCTGAAAATAAGACATCGTGCTTCTTTGCGGGGCAAAAATTAAAATAAGACGGTGTCTTATTTTCAGGGAAACAGGGTATTAGCTCCGGACAGCCCCATGTGCGGCACTTGTTATTGGCTAAGCGTTTTAGGAGCACTAGCGGCTTGTTGATGCTCAGACTGCAGGTCGTTGTATGTGTGGACGGTGCCACATGGTGACATGTCTGACTAGTCAGTGCCAGGCAGTGATCACATTGGAGCTGCCCAGAGTTTTGTAGGTGTGTGCCATAGATAATAGCTGGCAATCAGTGCTATAAGGCTGCAGCCACCATTGTGTGACTGTAGCTTGTGCCAAGCTGCCATTGCCATTAACGATCCTTATCCTGGACTCTTCTATGTGATTATTGCATGTGCGTGTAATGGTGCTGACGTACTTGTGTTTGGGGGTGGGAGGGCGCCGTTTTAAAGTTCGCCTCAGGCAGCAGAGAGGCTAGGTTCACCCCTGCCAACATGCTACTTGCAAACCTGTTGGCTATTTGCCATGAAACGCTTGATTGTTCGGTGACCATGCTTCAAATGTTTGGCAATTTCAAGACTGCTGCATCCCTGTGCAAGACATCTCACAATTTTGGACTTTTCGGAGCCCGTCAATCTCTCTTCTGACCCATTTTGCCTAAGGAAAGGCATTTGCCTAATAATTAAGCACACCTTATATACCTTATATAGGGTGTTAATGTCATTACACCACACCCCTCCTCATGGAGAGATGCACATCACCTGATTTACTTAATTGGTAGTTGGCTCTCAAGCCTATACTGCTTGACATGTATAAAAAGTATCATGTGATCAAAATACTCATTTGCCTAATAATTCTGCACACAGTGTAGTGCGCGTTGCCCTCTAATGGGTTGCCGTGGCAGTCAGGGGCTTGATGAAGGCCCCCTTTGCAGAAATCTTTGAACTGTTTCAAAGCCTAACCAGTGGCTGGGCTTTTAATGAGATAGTTAAATGCACTATATACTGCAATAATTGCAGGTACGATAAAGACGTGAAAAGCCCACACTTTAATGTCATAAAGAGAAAAAAATCAAAATGCTAGAATTGCCAAAATGCAAGGAAAACATCTTCTGTACCCCAAATGAACCAAAGTACAAATGTAGAATGTAAATTATAGCGCATGTGAAAAAAAAGCCATCATACAGCTCATAGGTGAATTATAATGGGAGCAATCTGGGCTAATGCCCAGGGCCCGTGGCTCCAGGGGCAACAATAACCAGATTGCCCTCATTATAATGCTTTAGGCAACATTCACACACAATGTTTTTGATGTGTTTTTTGAGGTTCTGTTTGTGCAGTGCAAGTGCAGTGAAACAGACCAATTTCAGAGCTTCCCAGCAAAGTCAATGACTTTTCAAGATTTGTCATTCAGACACAAACTTTTGCAGTGATGCTTTTTTGGTTCACAAACTAATCCTCAAAAAAAATAAACATGTCAATTTTTGTGGCAATTTTCTGATCCACTTTTGCCATTGAAACCATTGTCTATGAACTGAAAAAGCACAACAGTCTAAAATGCATCATAAACGGATCAAAAACAGAAGATTTTTTAATGCTTTTTTTTTAAAAGTTGATCCAGTTTTGCAACTGAAAAAAATGCATCACAAAGACTGTGTGTGAATGTAGCCTTATACTCACCTTACTCCCGTTTCCATGGAGCATATCGCAAGGCAGTGAGATTTCCTGACGTTCCACAATTGGCGACATAGGGTAGCAGCTCCAGGAGAGCTGCAATCAACCTTCTGCGACATGCCAGAGAAATTATGTCATCAGCCAGGGTGCACCAACATTTACGTGCTGGCATCACAAAGAAGTGGTGCCCAAGAAACCAGAGCAAAGCGGCGGAGAATAGGAGAGAAATAAGTGTTGTTTTTATTTTTTAAATGGCTATGTGAGGGCTCATACTGTGTATAGGGGACTATGTAAGGGCTGATGCTGTTTACTGGAGGTTTTAAATGAGGGTGCATACTGTAGGGGGATGAACAGGGGGTTCATACTGTAAGTAAGGGCTATGTAAGGGCTTATCTTGAATATAGAGGAGATATATGAGATCTGATACTGCATATAAGGCGCTTGTGAGGGTTCATACTATATAGGTACTATGTGAGGGCTCATACTGTATATATGGGGCTGTTTGAGGGCTCATACTGTATATATAGGACTATATAGGGGCTATGTGAGGGCTTATACTGCAAATAGGGGCTATGTGAGGGCTCAAACTGTATTTAGTGGCTATGTGAGGGCTTATTGTGTGCATAGAGGCTATGTGAGGGCTCATACTGTATATAGGGGCTTTGTGTGGGCTCATACTATATATAGAGGCTTTGTAAGGACCCATGCTGTACATAGGGAGCTATGTGAGCGCTCATACTGTATATAGAGTGCTATGTGAGCCATCTTTTATGTATAGCACTGTTATGTATAACACTATGCATAAGGGAAAAAAATGCCCACAACTGTCTCCATCATTTTGTTTCTACAAATGTGCACCACAGCACGTATGTACTAATCATGTGACCTACCACATGTTTAACTAAAAGGGAATCATGTGACCTGTCACATGATATACCGAGTCTGGGGGAGCCTCACACTTTCTAAACTGTCAGGGCCCTGACTACTCTTCATTTGCCCCTCATGATAGAGCTCCATTAACGGAAAAAGTTACAGATCTTAGAAAATGGTGGCACAAACCAACTTTCTTTTTTTAAAAAAAAATTCTGAACTTCTTTTCATTTAATTATATCTATCTATGTATCTATATATACACACAGTAATACCTTGACTTACGAGTTTAAAGGGAACCTGTCAGCTCGTTTTTACCCCATATCCTACCACTGTCCCTGAACCTCCCTAGCTCATCCCTAGCCATCCCTCTCTGAGCTAAAACTGCAATAAAATACTTGAGAAAATGATTTATTAACTTACATTCTCCTATGGTAATGAGGGCTTCAGTCTACAGGGGTTGGACAAAATATTGGAAACACCTAACGTTTTGGCATCATAAACTTCGAACAGGTTATAAACATGCAAACCGTGACATATGTTAATGTTTTGCAGTTGATTATCTGTGTTAAGTGATATGTGTATGTAAATTAACTGTTTGTTTTGCCGAATTGTAAGAACATTGATGAGAACCTGATACCAAAGGCAGACTTTTCAGATTTTCAAAAAGGCCAAATTGTTGTCGCTCGTATGGCAGGCGCTAGTGTAACAGAATGTGCCCGAATGCTTGGCGTGTCAAGAGGTTCTGTCTCCAAAGTAATGACTGCGTTTGAAAGAGAAGGAAAAACGTCCGCAGCAAAGCACAGGTCCGGCCGAAAGTCAAAGTTGACTGAAAGAGACTGTCGGACTCTAAAGCGAATTGTGAGAGAGGATCACAAGACCACAGCTCCGAAAATCACTGCTGAGCTCAATGATCACCTACAAAACCCAGTTCCCATGAAAATTGTTCGTCAGGAGCTGCACAAATCTGGATTCCACGGAGGAGCTGGAATTAGAAAACCGCTGCTCTCAATGACAAATGTTTCCAAGCGTTTAGAGTGGTGTAGAAACCTCCGGAATTGGTCCCTCGAGCAGTGGAAACATGTGATATTCTCAGAAGAATCATCATTTACCCCATATTCTGACCTCCGGCCGAGTGTACGTTTGGAGACAGCCGAAAGAAGCATTCCATCCAGACTGCCTTCTCCCAACTGTAAAACATGGCGGAGGTTCTGTGATGATCTGGGGTGCTATTTCATGGAGATCCACCGGGCCAATGATATCACCTTGTATGAATCCATACCTCAGAGAATTGAGGCTGGAATCGGCGCAAAAGGTGGACCTACACCATATTAAGCTAACTTTTGTTGAATTTTCCAGGTGCTTCCATTATTTTGTCCAACCCCTCTATGTCAGTAGACCGAGATCGGCAGACTCCGGGTCTCCATTCTCCCTCCCTTGCAGGCTCTTAGAACGCCCCGCTGGGCGTCATCATTCTTTCTGCGTGCCTCATTTTTCGAAATTCCCACCGTCTACTCATACGATGACGTGCAAACGGACGTCAGTTCCAGACTGGTGCATTGTGGGGGCTTATCAGGTGTAATGCCCGGCTTCAATATGCGCACTGTGCATGTGTCGGGGCATGCAGTACAGTCAATACACCTGCACACTGCGCAGGAACGGAAATGACGTTACGGCTGCACGTCATACCATGAAGAGGAGGTGGGGATTTCAAAACAGGGGACGAGAAGAGAAGGAATGATGACGCCCTGCGGGGTGTGATAAGAGCCTGTGAGGGGGCGGAGAATGGAGACCTGGAGTCTGCCCATCTCAGTCTACGGATGTGGACTGGAGCGCTCATTATCATAGGAATATGTAAGTTAATAAAACGTTTTTCTCAAGCATTATAGTGCGGTTTTAGATCAGAAAGGGATGGTTAGAGAAAAGCTAGCAAGGCGCAGGGACAGGTAGTGGTAGGATAGGGGGCTAAAAGGAGCTGACAGGTTCCCTTTAATTTGTTCTGCAACTCAGCTCTTACCTCAATTTGCTCTTATGTAAAATTACATTTCCTTGTTAAAATTAATTGAAATGCTATTAATCTGTTCCAGCTCCTACTTATGGCCCCCCAACATGGCATCCCATCCTGGTACATGTCACCTCACCCTGGAATATATGTCGCCAATCCTTGTATATTTAATCCACCATCCCGGTACATGGCACACCATCTTAGTACATGTCACCCCACCCTGGTACATGGCCCCATCCTGGTATATATGACCCCAATCCTTGTATATTTGATCCCCATCCTGGTACATGGCCCCCAACCTCATATTTATGATTTTTGGTCCCCTATTCTTGTATATTTGATCCCCCATCTTGGCACATCGCCCCCCCTCCATCCTGGTACAAGGCATCCCATCTGATGCATGGCACTCCATCCTGGTACATGTTCCACCGTTCTTGGTACATGGCCCTTCTATCCTGGCACACAACCCACCATCCTGGTATATGGCATCCCATCCTGTGGTACATAGCATCACATTCTAGTACATGGCACCCTATCCTAGTATTTGTCCCACCCTTTCTAGTACATGACCCCCATCCTGGTACATGGCCCTTCTATCCTGGTACACAGCCCACCATCCTGGTACATGGCATCACATTCTGGTACATGGCACCGTATCCTAGTATTTGTCCCACCCTTCCTAGTACATGGCGCCCATCCTGGTACATGATCCCCCCATCCTGGCACATGGCCCCATCCTGGTACATATGTCCTTCCTTCTTAGTATATGGTTCCCCATCCTCGTACATGTCCCCCCATCCTGGTACATAGTCCCCCATCCTGGTACATGCCCCCCCCATCCTGGTACATAGTCTGCCATCCTGGTACATAGCCCCCCCCATTCTGGTACATAGTCCCCCATCCTGGTACATGATCCCCCATCCTGGTACATGGCCCCCCCATCCTGGTACATGGCCCCCCCATACTGGTACATAGTCCCCATCCTGGTACATGATCCCCCATCCTGGTACATGGCCCCCCCCCATCCTGGTACATAGTCTGCCATCCTGGTACATGCCCCCATCCTGGTACATAGTCCCCCATCCTGGTACATGATCCCCCATGCTGGTACATGGCCCCCCCATCCTGGTACATGGCCCCCCCATCCTGGTACATAGTCCCCCATCCTGGTACATGATCCCCCATCCTGGTACATGCCCCCCCCATCCTGGTACATAGTCTGCCATCCTGGTACATGATCCCCTATCCTGGTACATGGCCCCCCAATCCTGGTGCATGATACCCCCCCATCCCAGTACATATGTCCTCCCATCCTGGAATATGGTCCCCCCATCCTGGTACATATGTCCTTCCATCCTGGTACATGGTCCCCCATCCCAGTACATATGTCCTCCCATCCTGGAATATGGTCCCCCCATCCTGGTACATATGTCCTTCCATCCTGGTGCATGGCCCTCTGGTACATTATGTGGCACACGGAATTGTGTCATTCAAATCTGCAATTTACCCTTTTACTATTATGTCAAAGGAAAAAAATAAATAAAAGTTATGACTTTTGGAAAAAGGGAGGGGGGAGTGCTTAAAACAAAAACTGCCTGCAGCCGTAAAGGGTTAACCATTGCAGCCCCGGCCGTGGCCTCTTTAGCGCACCGTTTAACTCCTTGTTGGCCGGAGCAGAGCTGCCTGTGCTCGGACACACTCGCTCTGTGCTGTGGCTGCTCTGACATCTCCTCGCTTCTCTGTTTTCCCTCCTTCCCACTTCGTCCCTCCCCGCCCGGCTGCGGTGGGAGTGTCCGCTCCGAGGTTGAGCACTGAGTGGGAGCTGGAATGCCCGGGAGGAGAGGGGTGGTACCACACGTGTGTGTGTCTCCCCCTGCTCCGAGCATTCACTCTCCTCTCTGTCTTCCCCAACTTATGCCACTCCCTCCTGTATCTCCTCTGCCGGATTCATTTATTAAGAAGATGGAGGGGGGGAAATAAATGAAGCAGTGGGGGGGAGAAATGTCCTAAATCCCCCAAAGTACTAGTGCAAAGCCCTGAGAAGATCCCGGCGCGCAGACTGTGAGAGGAGCCGAGCTGCGGGACAAGTTGGGAGAGAGGCAACATCTGTAAAACTTGGAAACCAGAAGGAGGAGGAAAAGAAGAAGAGGAGGACGGGAGGAAGAAGGAGAAAATGCCAGAGTGAGAGCACGGAGAGCCAGCACAAACTTGGAGGCACCGCATGTGAGTATGCCCTGGGCTGCCAGCATGCACACAGTCACATAGGGTCCTGCATTGTGCAGCCTAGGAGGGAGGCAGAGGAAGGATCACATTACTAGATCCCTGAGACTGATGGAAAGGAGAAAGCCAAGTGCTCAGTGAGAGGCTGCCAGGGGGCACCTCAACTCTCCACACTGGGGGCACCTCAACTATCTACACAGGGGGCACCTCAACTATCTACACAGGGGGCACATCAACTCTGTACACTGAGAGCACCTCAACTCTGTACACTGGGAGCACCTCAACTATCTACACAGGGGGCACATCAACTCTGTACACTGAGAGCACCTCAACTCTGTACACTGGGAGCACCTCAACTCTGTACACTGAGATCACCTCAACTCTCTACACTGGGAGCACCTCAACTATCTACACAGGGGGCACATCAACTCTGTACACTGAGAGCACCTCAACTCTCTACACTGAGAGCACCTCAACTCTGTACACTGAGAGCACCTCAACTCTCCACACTGGGGGCACCTCAACTATCTACACAGGGGACACCTCACTTCTCTACACTGGGGGCACCTCAACTCTCTACACTGAGAGCACCTCAACCTGTACACTGGGAGCACCTCAACTCTCCACACTGGGGGCACCTCAACTATCCACACTGGGGGCACCTCAACTCTCCACACTGGGGGCACCTCAACTATCTACACAGGGGACACCTCACTTCTCTACACTGGGGCACCTCAACTCTCTACACTGAGAGCACCTCAACTCTGTACACTGGGAGCACCTCAACTCTCCACACTGGGGGCACCTCAACTCTACACTGGGAGCACCTCAACTCTCCACACTGGGGGCACCTCAACTCTCACACTGGGGGCACCTCAACTCTCCACACTGGGGGCACCTCAACTATCCACACTGGGAGCACCTCAACTATCACACTGGGGGCACCTCCACTCACCACACTAGGGGCACCTCAACTCTCCACACTGGGAGCACCTCAACTCTCACACTGGGGGACACCTCAACTCTCACACTGGGGAACCTCACTCTCCACTCTGTGGGAACCTCAACTCTTTACACTGGGGCACCTCAACTATCCACACTGGGAGCAACCTCAACTATCCACACTGGGAGCACCTCAACTCTTTCACACTGGGGCACCTCAACTCTACACTGGGAGCACCTAACTATCTACACTGGGAGCACCTCAACTCTCCACACTGGGGGAACCACTGCTCCACACTGGGGACACCTAACTCCACATGGCGCACTTCAACTCTCCACACTGGGGGCCCAACTCTCCACACTAGGGGCACCTCTGCTCTACACTGGGGGTACCTCAACTTTCCACTCTGGGGGCACCTCTGCTCCACACTGGGGCACCTCAACTCTCCACACTGGGAGAACCTCAACTCTCCACACTGGGGGCACCTCTGCTCCACACTGGGGGCACCTCAACTCTCCACACTGGGAGAACCTCAACTCTCCACACTGGGGGCACCTACTGCTCTCCACACTGGGGCACCTCTGCTCCACACTGGGGGCACCTCTGCTCCACACTGGGGGCACCTCTGCTCCACACTTGGGACACCTCAACTTTTCACACTGGGGGTACCTCTGCTCTTAACACTGGAGGAACCTCAACTCTCTAAACTGGGGGCACCTCAACTCTCTACACGGGGGGCACCTCTGCTCCACACGAGGGGCACCTCTACTCCACACTGGGGGCACCTCTTTCTCCACACTGGGGGCTTGTGCAGCCTATGCCAGAAGTAGGGGAGGAAAGCTGGGCTGGAAGGTAGGAGTACAAGTGTGACCAGTGTGTGTCTTTGTTTTGTAAGGAAGGAAAGGAGGGGAGAGATGCAGGATTGTTGTACTTGCCAGAAGTTGTTCACTTTGTCTTGGAGAAGTTTAAGAAGTTGTAGGAAGTTCCAAAAACTTTGAGCTTCTGGAAGTGGAGAAGAGCTGCTAACACCTATCCTATCCATATACCTTGATTTCTGGAGCTTTGCTGATACAGTAGTGATCATGGGGGCAGACATTGTTTGGGAACTTCCTGTCTGTCATCCCATTAATGAACCTTATAGTCTCGTTAGAACTCTACAAGGTTGATAACAGGGAGCAATAAGTTGTCTATGACTCAACCTGTTTGTCGTGTTGATAAATTAAATATATCTTATTTAATGTTTCCCTTCATTATTGATGAGGAAGCAAGTGTGTTCTACTGCTTGGCATGAGTTCCTTGGTGTTTATGGGATACCATGTTGTAAGTTAGAACTCAGGGCGCCAAGATATCATTTTGAAGAACATTGTATAGTTCCTCACCCCCTCCCCTTTTTCTTTAGACTGAGCTGAGCCTAATTTCCACCGTGCATTTCTTGGCTGGGGTTCAGATTGTCCCTAAAGTTGAGCTTCATGCCAGCCTTCTACTGGCTGTAACTCTGTATCTGCAGCACAGTGTCCACATCTGGAGGCAGAGGGAGGGAACGTGCACCGCTGCGCCAAACTGACTATAACATTAGGCCACATTCCAGCTGCAGAGTGGATGTGATTGAAAGTGAACACCAAGAACTGAAACTTGAGTTATAAACTCTTTACAGATCGGGACTGCATAAAGTTGTCTAAGGGGTGGAGACATGGAAGATAACTGTCTCTATACAAATATATGTCTGTCTATCTATCTATCTATCTATCTATCTATCTATCTATCTATCTATCTATGTGGATAGCCATATATATGTACACGTGTGTTTGTATATATACATTTCTACATGTATTGTTTATATATATATATATATATATATATATACATATATGTATGTCTATAGCTTATAACATTTACGATACCATAAGATCTAGTCATGTTTGGCTTCACAGAGTGTGCAGGATTATTTTTTCCACTATAATGTATGTATAGTTCTTGCTTTTGTGGTTTTAGCATTCTAAAAAGTCCACGTCCGATTCGGAATGTTTTATTCTGTGGCTGTAGCGCCAGGTTCTATGCAGAAGGGGCAAACAAGGACTCTGGTCAAAGTGAATCATGCCAGACACTCACTTTCTCCAGGACGAGAGAAAGGGAAGAGTTGGAGGTAAAGTAAATAGACAGAACACCACAAACCAGACTGGATTAACTGATCTGCACCTTTTAAATAAATAGCTGTGAGAGACAGAAAAGGATAGAGCGGATGCTGAGGTTTTGGTGGGGTATGTACTTACTTTGTTTACTAACATGCTCTTTTCAGACTCCAGAGGAGAACAAACGCAGTTCAACATGGAGCGACTAAAAGTTCACACAAGAGGCATGAAGTTTAGCAGCCTTTGTCAGAGGAGGATCAGCATTATTGTGGGAGCATAGCATTAGTGCATCCAGACCAGATAACTAACTGAGTCATATCATTTATCTTTTAGAAAGTTACTACATTTCACTTTGTTTTCCAAACCCTAGGAATGTCAGCTATACATTATACTCAAGTTATGTGGCCTATGAGGAAACGTCTAAGATGGAAACAAAGTAGCAACTTTTGGTAGGAGACATCATTTCAAATGTTTCCTTCAGTTTATACCTAATCTTAATAAAGGCCATTCTCTAAAAGGGTAGAAAAAAGTGAAGAACATACCAAAGAGGGCACAAGTCTACTATTTTCTATTTTTTGTTTCCTTTTTACTGTCTTAAAATTGGAAAACTATTCATGTTTTGTTGCTTATTTGGTATTAAACTAAATGAAAACAACAAGCCGCAAACCCATAATACTCATTTCCATATTATTCTTAAAATAATTGCTTTATTATTTAGAAAGGTGATTGATTGCGTAATGATTTCATTTAGGTGCTTTATTAAAAATTAACATTGCCCTTGCAATTTCTAAATGAGACTTGTCCATGTTTATTTTATTTAAAGGGGCCAATTCTGAAAGCTCTCAAAATATTTCTAAAATGTAAAAAAATATATACTTTTACAAAAAAAAACTGTTTTCTGTTTGCTAAGGTTGTATGTTAAATCTTGGCTGATATCGGTTGGATACAACTGTTGGGTGGTATTGTCACGGAAAATTCTTATATTAAATAAGTAGTTTAATAATAATAATAATAATAATAATTGTATTAATATAGCAACACTTATTCCATGGCGCTTTACATGTGAAAAAGGGGCATAATTATTTGGGCATATAATCCTCAGTTGAACCCACATTATGTAACAAAGGCTGTAATTATAAGCACAGTAAATATTACATAAAATATTAGTCTTTATATGCATATATATATATATATTATATATATGTAATACAAATGTACTAACCTCTCTTTTTCAGCCTTCATGATAGATTTCCATTACACTCTAGTCTTATAGGAATCTATAAACCTAATAAGAGGTAGGGCACAATGTAATCTTTATAAAGAAACATGTTTTTATGCGGTCAGAAACTTTAGTGGTCTCTCTGAATTTATTGGTAGTTTCCATTGTAAGTTGGTGAGGGTCACAATATAGTTTGGTAGTGAAAAAAAATGGGAAAAGAAAAATATCCTTAAGTTTTTCAGCTCATGCTGCTGTACATTGTTCTTGCAGATTTGCCATTAAACTCCGCTAAACTTGTGAAATATTTGTTAGACAGAAAATCGTACCATAGAGTAGGAAACTTGTACCCATTCTGTATTGAGATATAGAGCACATAAAGTCCCGTGCAGCAACAAAGGGGTTAAATGTGTCCATTCTTTCGACTGTCAACCTTTCCCTTATACTACAGTGTTATATACATGACAGGATGGCTAATCCCAGGCCATGTTTAAAGCAACTAAGTAATGTGTTGCAGGGACTTGCAGTACAGTAGGGTTTAATCAGTTTGCATGTTGAAAGCAAAGAGAAACTTCAATGTTTTTGGAACCCCTGCAGCACTAAAGAGGTTAATCAGGCGGAGAGGTCCTTTGCAGGCTCACTCCCCTGCTGTCAAAGCCCACAAGACATCACCCAAGAGTCTTAATACTTCCTCATGCCCATTAAGGCTCTGAAATTTGAAAGGACACAACACAACAATACCCTTTACCCTCCATGCATAAGAATTAGCTTGCTGTTCTTTAAACCTATATACAATAGGCAAGGGGAAAAAGCATAAACCAACAGGGTGCCCAATATAAACTTTCCCAATACTTCCAACAGTCTTATCATCTCTCAACTTTCTCCAGGTATTTGAATGGGTCTAAGGAAAAAAAGTGTTATGTAGCCAAGCAAGGACTTTCAATGAAATTTCACACTTTGATGATTTCCCCCCCTTTCTTCTTTTCCTGCGTCTAACTTTGATATATTGACAGCAAAAGGAGCTTGCAAAGCTTTTATATAGCCTGAGCGGCAATGCTAAGCAGCAGTCAAATGTCTCCATGCATTTGTGTTTAAGTGCAGAAGAAATAGCATGTCTGTGGGCAGCTGAGGTTCTTATCAACTCCCTAATCCCAAGTCCCAGAAAACCTTGAGGGCATGCCTTAGATCTCGGTGAAATCATTGTAGACTTGCACAGTTTGCAGATTAAATATGCTATGTGTTCCTGGCCCCAACAACAGTTTTATGAGCCCACTAAGCTTCCGACTTTAAGATCCCTGTATAGGCAGTGATGTCTGCAATAAGTGGCCTCTGTTACTTTCAGAAGCTCCGGTAGATCGCTCCTGACAGAGAAGGACCTGACAAAGTTTTCAAATTAGATGTCTTATTATGCAAAGGAAAACATAAAACACAAAAAGCTTTGATGGATTTGATGCCTCTATTACAAGTTTGTAGAGGAACTCCACCGCTCCATGTGTTCATGTTCACTGATGATTACTGTTACTATCAAAAAATGAAAGGACGCCAAGAGGCGATATCACAACTTTATAGTGTAGGGCATTTCTGCAGCCGGCTAACCAAACCTCAGCTTCCGCAATACCTATGTTTTACCATGAGACTAGGGAATATACATTTTATATCACATAAGCATGAACTCACTGTAGTCCTGTAGCTGATAATAGTGAATAACTTTTTTAAATTGACACTTATGTATTACAATCTACAGGGGTTTAGTCATTGAAAAGTTTTAGTTTTTAAAGAGGAAGAGAGTAGAAGACATGAAAAGATGTAGAAGAAGCAGTAGAAGAGAGTCTACAATATTTCCCAAATTTCAAAAACTTTTCCCATTATGGAAATGAAATCCATTAGGCTCAGTTCACACTGGTGTCATGGCTTCTCTTTAGTCTTGAGTTATGGCATATCTGTTGCCAAACAGGTCTGGACAAATCCAGATGCTAATAACAGTATCCATCAGTCTTCAACAACAAGAATAACCCAGCAGACTGCTCTGTGTCTGCCAGAAATAACGGAAACCTTGACAGGAAGCCCAAAAGCAAGTGTGAACAGAGCCGCATTTGCATGTGTGTTGCAGTTATTGCTGTTTCTCAGTCGCTTAGTAATACAGCTAATATTATGCACTGATAAAAGAAGAGGGTTGTCGGGTTAAAACGAATGCATTTAGATAGAAAATCTACACATTTGTTCATTCATTCAGCTATTTGCCCTCCTTTGCCTTTTCCTTGGAGTATCATTGGAAGGCATTGTATAGACGGATCAAAGTTAGTAAGTTAATCACATTCAGTATGACTGCTCCAGGTCAGTATATCAGAGGAGAACCAGATTCTTAGAATGTCATGCTAAATAAGCCTTCCCTGCATAGGAGGAAACATTTGCCTTTAAGTGTGTTGAGTTTTACATGGCTGAAAAGTATAATCTAGCATCATCATTTAATTCTTTTTTGGGGGGGAGTTATTGTTAATTAATCACATTGTATGCATTCTTGGAGACTGGCTTCTGAAATGTTATGATATGTTTTTCTATCATGTAAACCTTATTGGCACTGGTACTGCTGTATGTGCCTAAGTACAAATATGTGCGATATAGAAAATCCACTCCAGCTTTCTTAGCATCAATAATTCTAGTAAACGCGACTAAGTTGATTTACTCCTATCCCACGAAAAAGAGCGGAAGCCTCTTAATCACCCTCAAGTAAATTATCTTAGTAAATCTACCCCCTTGTCTAATCACAGGATAATCATGCTGGTGCTTGACATGGCAGCCCCTCCTCTTATAAATGTGGTGTGAGTCCATTAATTAGAAGCGAGAAAAAAAGTCATATCCTATTTCTAAACAATAACATGTGTCAGCTCATTACCCACGAGACCCAGGCCAATATTGTGCTCAAAGGTTGTTTAATGAATGGAAATGTGAAAGTCCATTTGTCAAGGTAGTGCAAGGTTCCTGTTAGTTTTCAACCCCCAAATTCATTGTCTGCATGGCCTAGTCATTAGTCATCTCTGTATTAGTACTGCCCTCGGGCAGGCCAGCCCCGCTCTGCTTCACACCAGCATGACTTTGAAAGCGTACTGTACCGACTTGTAGAATTACTGCTGTTATTTCCGCCTAACTGGGTCCTAGGTAAGTCCCCTCCCCACCTTATCACTCAACTTAATCCTCCTTTTCTATGTAGCTGCTCCCTATGACTTTAAGAGCCTTTTCATCTGTATCCCATGCACAAGACAGAGTTGAGCTAGTAATATTAAAACGTACTAAAATAATGTAACATGAATGACTGTTTTATGATAAATAGGAAATGCCCTTTGACCAGCGTCTATTGCAATATCTGTCCTAGCATTGACGCAGAAGGGTTAACTTAGAGTGGACTGCAATGGAATTGCTTTTAGTTTTCTTCTATGTAAAAGGTTCCTTGTGTCTTATGTAACATGTTCTGTATTTCAAGAAACAGACAATTTGTTATCATGTGGATTACATCCTTGTTTGGCTCCTCTAGAAGTACTACGAGGAGCGGAGGTAACTTAGAAAACATATGGCTTGACAGTTTTCAACCACAAATGTTTATAAATGACGTTTCTTTGGATAAGATTGCACAGATGGAGGTATACTGAAAGTGTGAACTGTCATTTACTTCTCCGTCACTGTACATGTGGGATGTCATTTCCATTTACTGTTTTGGTAATAAAGTCCAGCACAGTTGTAAAGCCACTAGTTATATTTTGTAGGTCTAGATTTAGTATTTAAAAGGCAAATCTGTCTTATCAGAACAGCACTGGACACAACTGCATTCAGTAGAATACAATTAGAAGTTGTATAACAATAGAAAAAAGGGACAGCTTTTTTACACACTTGTCCAAGGTCTGTGTCTTGTATTGTAGTATAGTCCCTATCACAAAATAGGGGGTCACAAATATGTAGACATATTGGCTACCTGTCTCCTGGTATTGTCCCAGCTTTGCGATAGGTGTACACTACATATTTCATTTTTGAGGAGTAATGCCTAATTAATTAGCTTATCCCAAAAGTAATAATATAATTATGTGTCACTTACGTAAGCAAAGCTTATTCCGTGAGTCTGGCCCGACAGACTGCTAATGCTTGAGGTTGTTTTCAGGTGAATATCAGTACATGTACATGAGTGGAGTATGTACATGAGTGGAGTACTCCACTCCAGAATCTGTGTGAAATCTGAATTCTATTGATTTCTATGGGAAACCTGTATTGATACAGCGCAACTTGACATTTACATTGTAGAAAAATGATAGGTGTCATGTTACTTGTTGTAGCAAATTCTGAACAGAAACTGCAGCAGGTTTTCATTGTGTGAAAGGCTGATCTGTCCATGACATATAAACTGCAAATCTGCAGATCCATGGGACACCTTAGGTTTCTGCAGTGGATTCTCTATTCTCAAAGTTTTCTAAACCTCAAAATCTGACCTGTGAGTGTGAGGACACAATAGACAGTAGATGGCTTTTGGGCCAAATTATGCTTCGGCCAATCATTCAGCCGGCAGCCATCTTGGCTGAATCTTCCAATTCAGGAGTGTTTGTTTGGTCAAGCACTCCTGTTTTCTCTATGAGGAAGCCATCACCAGTAGCTTATCTACGGAAGAACCAAGCAATGGCAGTCTGAAATCGCCAGATACCATTAGACTGTTGCGATAGGGGCTGTAGAGTAAGGTTGACTGTAAAAGAATGTCAACTGAACCTCCCAGTTGATCAACTGACCATCTAATTTCCATGTAGGTGTCCTATTTTTTTTTTAGACAACATTTGATGTCAAAAAAAAAAGGTTGGGGAATATTAAATCTCCACATGCCCATTTCTTCTTTTTCTTACAGGAGATGAACTGCCACCAGCGATGTTTAGTAGCAGATTATTTCCCTCTCTCCTAGTTGAGAAGTGTATTTAGACCCTTTGTGCCACTGAAGTCAAGAAAGTAGGTTGTCCAATGTTTACCAGTGTATTTTGTAGCAGAGATGTACATTACCAAATACTAACAATATTGACACAGCACCAACATTTACAAACTATTATTTTATATTAAGAGCGTATGAAATGTTGCCAATAATTTATTTTAATGGGAATCTGTCAACAGGTTTTTGCTACATCTTCTGAGAGCAGCACGATGTCGGCAAAGACTCCCTGAATCCAACAGTGTATCGCTTAGATTACTTGGTGCAACAGTTCTGATACAGTCAAACTTTTTAGATTTAGCCTTACAGCACAGAAAAATCTACCCTTAACCCACATCATGCTCTGAATTTACGTTTCTATACACAGTGATCTGCTAACAGAACAGGTCATGCCAAACTTGGTGCTGTTTCAGTGCAATAATAAGCTAATGGTGCTAAAACAAGCATTGCAAGTAAACAATAACAGTGATAAGAGATGCATGGCGGAAATCTTAGTGTTAATCCTTACAGCATGCTGTCTTCAGATTGTATAGCAAACACCCGCTGAGAGATTTCCCTTAAAGATAGTATAAAAATGTTTCAATCTACTTTAAAATGAAATCCCGTAACAGAGACTGTGTGCTGTTATATTAAATGTTTTTCTCACACCCACTGTGCATCTCATTCCAAGGAGGCTTACTCACTGGCCTGATTCGTGAGCCAAATTCTACGACTTCATAAGGACAAGCCCTTGGAAACAAAACTCAATTTGAATGTTTTGTTCCAAGACAAAGTCACATCATTGGACAGAGCAAAGCTGACTTATGTAAAGATGGAGGATGAGTTACCAATAGTGGAATGTGAAGCTCATGTTATCATACATACAAACATACACAATACATAAAGTTACTGTATGTGTAGTGGGCTCATCCCCTGCCTGGATATCAGAATGAGTGCCAGAGATTTATAATAGTTCCTTATACTATATTTCCAAAACTGAGAATATACATCATTGCACAAATGCCTCACACTGCCTAAAGAAGAATACAAAGATGAGATACTACAGGTCCAGTTTGGACACCCAATCTGTGCTGGTCTCAACTGTTTGTCTCATTCTCGACATACTGGAAATGGCAGAAATACCCTCTCTGTCAGTTATGAGGTTGTCATCTCTGTGGGTAGTGATTGGTTATATAGTTATTAATGATGAGCGAGCATGCTTGGCGCTACTCGTTACTCGCACGAGTATCCCGTTACTTGTGAGGCTCGGCGAGCACCGAGTACCACTGAGATGCTCGGACTCTTCACTAATAATTATCGATCTGACACAAATACACTGCTCCCTTCAGTGCACACAGTGAGCTGGCACCACACAGAGAGCAGATTGATTGTTAGGATCCCTCCGGGGGGCACAGTAAGGTGTTGTATGTTGTTACGATTTGAAAAAGCCCCCCCCTCCGCCCTTTCCCAGAAACACTCATTTTATAGCCAGAAGTCTGTGGGCGGAGCCTGTCACTAATTGACTTACATTGGGCTAGGTGCTCGGGCCGAGTACAAAGTATCTTGGGATGCTCGGCCAGAGCATCGAGCACCCGAGCATTTTAGTACTCGCTCATCTCTAATAGTTATATAAGTTAAAAAAGGCACATGTCCATCAACTTCAGCCCTTCTCCATACATTCTCTATCGGTAGATTATTTAAAACCTACAATGCCATTGTGTTATGAGAAAAGCATATAGATCTTTTTTTTAAATCTGTTATAGTGTCTGCCATGACTACATTGTGCGGTCGGGCATTCCACCGTCTGACTGTAAAGAACCCTTTCCTGTTTAGCTGCAGGAATCACATTTATTCCACACTAATGAATGCTCCCTGGTCTTTTGTTAGGTCCTTGGAAGGAATCATGCCCTGTGCCCACGATGCATATTTAGTGCATATTTAGCCTCAGTTTTATTGCTGATTTGCTGTGGATTTGTGACACAGTGAAGTAAAAGCAAAGTCTATGAGAAATCTCAATACTTATGCCATGCTGCGGTTTTTCCCATGACGGAATTGGTGTTTTTGTCGATGCCGGAAAATGTGCAGCATGTCAATTATTCCTGCGGATTTGGCACAAACACACAGAATATCTCCATACATTCAGAAGTAATACAAATTCATTTCTGAAGTCTCTCTATGTCCACATGAAGTTCTTAGTCTGGAAGTGAAGTAACTGCAAAATTGTGCACATTTTCCGCATGCAAAAACGAAAAAGACGCTGAAAATCTGCACCCCAATTTTCTTGTCGGCACATAGCGTAAGCCATGTGCTAGTCCTTTTTATTGACCACACATGTACATCGCCTCATATTGTCATCGGAGGGGAGGCCTTCCATGTCATGTAATAATCGATTTGGCCACTTTTGAACTGATTCTTACGTCCCAATAACTCTTTTAAAGGTTGAGCTGGTAGTTTCAGTAATTTCTGCTATGTGAAGGAAGGGAAGACCAGCAGGGGCAAGAGGGTGAGCAGATTGCAGAAGTTGGGCATTGAGACCTCTTTTTAAACAGCATGGGATATTTAGACAATAAATTATATTAGCTGGACAACCCTTTTAAGGCTTTGGTGGCTTTTTACACCCACTGTCATCCCAGCAAGACACAGTGGAGCAGCAAGGGATGATTTGGTTGGACTTCAGCACACATGCCAGGCTACTTCTGTTACAACGCTACTCTTCTCACCAAGACTGGAGAGCAGCGCTGTGCAAGACGTATATAAGGATAACATCAGAGGATGAACCGGATTCATTTAGCTACTCCAATCTGTATTTTCTGATTATATTTCAGACATTAAAAATGACATTGTGTTAGTAGATTTCTCAACGGTGTGAGGCTCAGAGCTAAAGATGGCTTTTTATAAGGATTGCTAATATCTTGTAACCTCATTTCCTTCATCCGATGTAGTGATAGTAGTATATAGTATTCTTTACCACTGGGATTCATAGAACATAATCCTACTCTGATTAACTGAAACTTTTCTCACATATGCTTAAAGACAATCTGTTGCCGGCAGATCCATTTTAATTAGGGTGTTAATTAGATGGATGCTGTAATAATGGTAGGCTAGCCGATAGTAAAAGGTACTGAGGAGCCGCTCATCTATGTATATGATTTCACATAGCAGCTAGGCGGCATTCTGCACCATTAAGGATGTGCCCCTGACTGGAAATTTGTAGGGTCTTTTAGTAGGTTTTTGTGAAATTTTGGGGCAATATTGGGCAATATATGAGGTCTTTTCCAAAGATATTTCCACGTTAATACTGAAGTGAATGGATAACTCCTATCTAGAAACATGATGGGAAGTGTATATAATGGTTGATGTAATAATTTTATTCAGTAGGATCAGTAATAAAAAAGTGTCTGGAAGAGCTTCTAATTATTGTGCACTAGTACTATGAGCTGATCCGGCCTTCATTTTAATGAACACTAGTACTCGTATATGTAAATGTTCCTTGGTATGTGGAGCAATGGTATTGATTACCTTGAATTGATGGATAGATGTATTTCTAAAAATTACCAGGAACAGTGATTGCCACCAAGGGACACTTATTGAACAAAGCTTAATATTGACAAAATTATTCATCATGACTGGTTAGATACAAAAGCACTTGGAGTTGTTTGGTATTTTATGCCTTGTATATATGATCTGTACATCTAAAGTGAAATAAATCTCAATAAGGTAAATTCCTTTATTGGGGATCATAGTGGGATATTGTAATCGAAAAAAAATGTTCATATTTGTGCCATTTAGGAGATCATTTCTTTCAATCAATTCCATGACTTATACGAAATTCTTAAATAGCAATTGTTTAGTATAATGTTATCACAATGTTTCCACTACTCATAGGAGACGTTTTAACATATTATTGATATGAATTTACAATCATTGCTACAGGGGAATGACCAGTGCCAATATTTAATCACAGATCATTTAGTGGGAATTTTACTAATGGGTCAAACTGCTCCTTAAGGGTATGTGCACATTGGACGGTTCTGCATCATTGCAGACCGTCAGAGAACCGGTGTAGAATTTCAGGAGCTGAAATTCCTGACCTCAGCAGTGTTTAGCGTTTTTTTTTTTTACGTTTTGTGTGCGGTTTATTAGCGTTTATACAGCGGTTTTCTCGGCGGTTTTCTTGGCGTTTTTAAGACTGTTTTTTGTGCACTTGTAAGCTCTGAGTTTGGACATAAAGTTGATGTAAACACAAAAAACAAACAAAAAAAAAAAACCTACATTCTCGCATCATTTCCTGTCACACAATCCAAAAGAAAAAAATTTTGGAGAGCAATCATCTCGAGCCTGTCGTTTAGGACACAGCTTCCTGCTTCCTGGGTCTGCCTCCTCCCATTCTCTGTTGTCAAACCGTCGCTAAAACGCCGGTCTGCGATTTCATGACGGTTTAGCAGCGGCCTGGCACATCTCCATTGCCACCAATGAGTCCTAATCTTGCTAGATACGCTGGCTAAACGCTCAAAAGAAGTCACATGCTCAATCTTTGAAATCCGGTTCAAAACCGGTGAAGAAAGTGGAAAGTTCTAATGTAAACAGCGTTTTCTGAAATCCATAGACTAGCATGTTAATCCAACCGCTGGTTAGGATTAACATAAATTTATATAAAACCCAGCGGAAAACGCTGGCGGAAAACGCTAAAAAACAGCTCACAAAACTTCCAATGTGCACATACCCTTAAGGTGCCGTTTCACGCTAGGATATCGTTAACGATATCCTTAGAACAATCACGTGACAGTGATCGTTCCAACATCGTTAGTGCATTGTCACACACAAGGATATCGTTAACGATATCCCATTCGGCAACGGACCAGTTAAATAGCACAAGGACTCAACGATCTTTTAAAGCGGCAGGAATAGGAGATTTTTGAACGACATTGTTCATAAAGGTGTCACACTGAACAATGTGGCTTCTTCAAGCAGCGTTAATTGGACGACGAACGATAGATTTGAGGTCAGGATCTAATTTTTTGGATGAACGTTCCAACGATTTTTCCATCCTACGTCGTTCGTTTACACGCAACGACGCACAAACAATATCGTTAGAACGTTCACAAATCCGTGATGTTTCAACTATATCGTTAACGAGATCCTAGCGTGTAACGGCACCTTTATATATAAGGTCCATCTGCTGCTTCTAAACTATGCACACCTGTCTGCAACTTCACAGCATGGGTGTGATTTTTACAATTGTAGCAGATAAGGCGGCCGTCACACGCTGAGATATCCTTAGCGATATTGTAAGCGATCACGTGCACGCGCAATCGCTTACAATGTCGCTCACATCGCTGGTGAGATGTCACACAGACAGACTCACCAGTGATGCGGAGCCGCGATCTCGCTCGTTACTATGGTACACATCGGGTAACTAGGCGCCGCGCGTCGCTTAGTTACCCGACGTGTACCATAGTTACCATCTCCCAGCATAGGCGCGGTCGCTGGGAGATGGATCATCGTGGTGTCATACACCACGATGATGCAGATCGTTGCATCGTTCATCGCTAGATCTGAGAACCGAACCTCAGATCAGCGATGTCACGATCAAGCGATTTAACATCGTAAATCGCTTGATTACATGCAACGATATCTTGCCCGATATCGCTTAAGCGATCAAAAAGGAGATCGCTTAAACGATATCGGGCAAGATATCGTTCCGTGTGACGGCCCCCTAACATGGGCTTCAGTGTGTTTCTATAGGCACTTCACTTTCAGTACAAATACAAAATGTTACTTTGATTCATGCTTTTTTATATTTAGTGGTTGTAAAGTTCATGACTGCCACCAACAAGAGTGTCTCGTGGAAAAAAACTGCTTTGGTAAAAAGAACTTGTCAACAGCTGAAAAGTGACCAGATTTTGCTCTTATTTCATTCCCCCATGATGTTCTTTTTTTTTTTATTCACCATACGGTTCCAGACATATGAGCTTTATGTTTTGAGCTCATTATTATTGTCTTTGCCAAGGTGTGTTTCTTTGGGTTGCTCTGCATAAATATCATGAGAACTACACCATTTTGGTAAAAAGAATAAAAATAAGCACCAAATAAAAAGACCCAAATCTCTAGAGGTATATGGTGGATTTCTAACAAAGAAGTAGAATAGTCAGTGGAGTAGCTTTCATAAAAAAGAGTAAACCTGGGATCTGTTGACCTTGTGACAGGTTCCTCTTCAAATAGGTTTTCCCACAAACAGAATTCATTTTAAACAACAGATTTTGGATTAATAATAATTTCTACAATTGGATGTGTTTAAAAAACATGTTCCTGTGCTGAGATAATCTTATAAGATTATCCCAGCGTAGGAAAATTTTTTCAAACACGCCCAATTATGAAAATTATTATTCTAAAATTTGTTGATTAATTGAACTTTGTGGGAAAACCACTTTAAATTATGATTTATGAATCATTGGCGCCAATGTTATGTGGCACACAGGTTGATTGTATGATATATGCAATTTCTTTTACTGCGGTTGAAGTTGGTTTTATATATCTATATATTTTTTTTTTTTTGCGAATTTGCTCTGGTAGACAATGACAGGGACGCAGTAATGAGGCAACACACTGGCTTAAAGTCCAAACGTGGGTGTTTTATTCGCACTTTAAGGCTGGCTTCACATTTGCGTTCCCATCCGCAGGGTTCTGCGGAGGGGACCCACCATGTGAGTGCAGCCACCACAAGTCCCTATGTTTATAATGGGGACGCACGGTGCTGCACTTGACTATGCATGACCGGGCACTCCCATTCATTTGCCTGTGTGATTTGTACGCATGCGCATGCTTACGTACAAATCATACATTGTCGTCCGCACCAGGAACGCGACATGTCAGAGTAGGGTCTCGGAGTTGCGCTGTACCAAAATTGTCGCCAGTGACATTTAAGTCTGACAGTTCAGGTCCCGGCAGCAAATTGTCCACCTCTCCGGCCAACGCTTCTATGGGAGAATTTTCGACCTCCTCCACCGCAGGGGAGGTTACCCCTACCGCCAGCACCTTTTCCTCGGGGTCACCAGGTTCATGCCCCACTTCTGGAGAATGTAACCTGATTACCACCGGTTTTGGCAGTTGTTCACTGGGTGGGACAACTGTTGGCCATAGTACAGAAAATAAAGAAAAGTCTCTTCCAAGTATAAGTTCATAAGGTAAATTAATCACAACCCCCACTTTGTGGCACCACCTCCCCACTGGTGTGTTTATCACCACTAGTGCAGTAGGATGGTCTTTTGAGCCCCCATGTATACACAACACCCCAATTTTCTGGCCAGTGTACTCGCTGGGTTGTACCAGGCTGGCTCGTACCAGAGTCACTAGACTCCTTGAGTCCAGTAGGGCCACAGCCCTCAACATTAACTTTACATAAATGACCATTATAGAGACCCTCCGGGGTGCCAGTTGCACAAATCCGTTCGGCATTATGGGATTGGCGGTACTCAAAGTTTGTGTCCATGGTCTCAGCCAGGTGGGGGCAGTCGACTCTCATATGGCCTGGCTCTTGGCACTGCCAGCAGACTATAGGGCCCGTTTCTTCCCCAGAAAAGTCTTGAGTGGCCTTCCTCGGCTCTACTCGTCGGGTCAGAGGTGGGGACTTAGGGGACTTTCCTGTCACCTTCTGGGGAGTCCCTCCCTAGAGCTCCTATAAGGTCCATCATTTCAAACACATTAGTAGGGGACTTCTGACAAACCCACGATTGGAGGGAGTTGGGCAAAGTCCTCCAAAATCAGTCACTATGCAGTCCAGCATGGCTGTGGGAGACAATACCCCAGGTTGCAACCACTTTTGTATTAAGTGCAACAAGTCATAATATTGGAACTGAGACAGCTTGGAGGGGTTAAACACCCACTGGTGTAACCACTGGACCCGAACTAACATATTTACCCCAAGATGTGCCAGTATCTCACCCTTCAATCTTCTGGACAAAGTACCTCAAAGTCCACGCTGCTGCCAAGTGCATACAGAAACCAAAAGCAACGATGAATTGGTTTATTTTCTGACGCGTTTCAGAGCCACATACCGAGCTCCTTCCTCAGGATACTTTGTATGTACATACACTGCTAAAGTGATATTAGACAGATTTCCTATGGGTACAGAGCAGCGCTCCTGTTCTGCGCATGCTATGTACCCTGGCACCGGATCTGTGAAACGATTCTGTTGTTTCCCGAATCTGGTGTCATAGGCCCCCATGTTAAGTGTGCCGGACAGGACAGAATTCGTTTCTGCACCGGATTCACAAAACCAGATGGCCAAATAGGGCCAATCTGGTGCAATAGGAATACATAGGGGCCAAAAACGATCCTGTTCTGTTTGTTTCAAAAACAAACAGAACAGGATAGTAAAAAACAGTGGGAAGCCAGCCTAAGAGTTGCTTGTAGGAAGCAAATCAAAACCCGTGTTTGACTGCAAAAAAAAACACCAGGAAGATTTAGCAGAGTCTAGAGTTGTGATACATTGTTCTACTGTTCAGACACACCTGCCCAAATATGGCCTTCATGGAGCAGTCATCAGAAGAAAACCTCTCCTGCGTCTCCACCATAAAATTCAGCATCAGAAGTATGCAAAAGAACTTCTAAGCAAGCCTGTTGCATTTTGGAAAAAAAGTATTGTGGACTGATGAGGTAAAATAAAACTCTTTGACCACAATAATCAAAGGTATGTGTGGAGAAAAAAGGGCACGAAATTTCAGCAAAAAAAAATCTCGTCAACCATTAAGTATGGGGGTGGGGATGCTTTGAGGTTGTGTTGCAGCCAATGGCACGAGGAACATTTCATGGGTAGAGGAAAGAATGTGTTACATCACCGTCGGACTCAGTGACTGTTATCCCTGCCCGATCCACTAGGCGGTGCCGGATTCCTTCGGCTAGGGGTGCCGCTATTAAGAGGGCCATGTCCTCATTGGGACCCGCTCCTTTGGTTTCTGTCTCTTGGCATCACCATGTTCTTCCTGTGGGTGATGCTGGTGAAAGGATAAGAGGTCGCTGCAGAGGCATCTGGAAGGTGCCGGCTTTGTTCTGTTAGAAGTGGGGTGATTGGTATCAGTCATACATCACCATCTGGCCTGGGTGCAGGGGTGGTCCGGGTGAGGTCATCAGGTTGTGAACTCTGGCCTATGAGAGAGAACCACACCCTTCAAGTACCCTGGGACCTGTCTTTCAAGCCCCCAGATATAATCTTGGTTTTCCCAGTGATCTAGTTTGTGCTCTGTTATATTTCTTCTGACGTTGGCCTTGTTTTTTGACCCTTCTTCTGCCTTGTGATTTTGTACCTTTGCTGCCCTCCTGGTTTTGACACTGCCTTCTGACTACATTTTTGGATCCTGATTTTTCTACTCTCTGACCTAGTCTTTTTCCTTCCTGGTGGCCTCCCTGCTTTGGTCTGCTGCTCACCTATAGGCAGCTACCTCCTTGGCTGTGCTGTAATTCCAGATCCCTGTAAAGGGGTAAAGGGTTTCGGAGTTCTCGGGGTGCCGCCTTACCAACTGCTCAGCCTTTGCAGTGGACGGTCGCCACAGAATGCATTCAGGGAAATTTTAACAATTTCTTGATGGAAACATAACACAATCTGTAAAAAAGCTGAAATTAAAAACAGGATGACTTCTACAAATGGATAATGATCCTAAACACACCTCAAATCCAAACCCAAAAGGTGGAAGATGAAGGATTTACACAGTCCCCTCATCTAAACATAATTGAAAATCTGTAGCTAGACCTCAGAAGAGGAGTGCAAGATGACCCAGGAATTTCACAACTGGAAAACTTTTCCAAAGAAGAATGGATGAAAATCCCTCAAACAGTTTAAAGCGAACCTGTCACCCCCTCCAGGCATCTAAAAATAACATAGCCACCTTCTGCAGCACTAAGGCTGCATTCTGACAAGGTGTCTATAGCATTTATGCTCCCTTGATTCACTGAAATAAAGACTTATATAAAATCTGTTTCAAACCTGATCCAAGACCGGGAGGTGGGTTTTCAAGTGTCTATTTCCCTCCTCTGTGGTGTCAGTCATCCCTCTCTGCTCTCTGTGCACCGCCTCCAGGGCCATCTCCCTGCATTAGCTCTGCTACAACATACAGCTGCTGGTATAAGAGACCCCACAGTAGTAAATCTAGCAGGAGGATCCTGAACAGACAAAGCCTTTGAGCTGAGCTGTCAGCAGTGCAGCAGAGTTGAGTTTGTGCTTTAGATCAGGGGCTGAGGAGCAACAATGCTGGGTACAAGAAACTGAAAGTGAAAACTGCTCAGCTCAAGAGCTGCTACGTAGCAGGCAGTGCTTTCTCTGCTCAGGATCCTCCTGCTAGATTTACTACTGTGGGGTCTCTTATAACAGCAGCTTTATGTTGTAGCAGAGCTGACTAAGCTCTGTAGTGCAGGGAGGTGGCTCTGTAGGAGGTGCACAGAGAGCAGAGAGGGATGACTGACACCACAGAGGAGGGAGATAGACACTTGAAAACCCGCCTCCCGGTCTTGGATCTGGTTTGAAACAGATTTTATATAAGTCTTTATTTCAGTGAATCAAGGGAGCATAAATGCTATAGACACCTTGTCAGACTGCAGCCTTAGTGCTGCAGAAGGTGGCTATGTTATTTTTAGATGCCTGGAGGGGGTGACAGGTTCGCTTTAAATTGAAAGACCCTTAGCTGGCTACAAAAAGTGTTTATAAGCTGTGATACTTGCAAAAGGAGATGCTACTGGGTACTAACCATGCAGGGTGCCCAAACATTTGCTTCAGCTCATTTTCCTTTTTGTAATTTTTAAAATATTAATGATGAAAATATATTTTTTTACCTACAATACTATGAAAATGTGTTACTTTTCAGTTTATACCTTTTAGACATACCGTATATACTCGTGTATAAGCCGACCCGTGTATAAGCCGACCCCCCTACTTTTGCCCCCAAAACCTGGGAAAATCTATTGACTCGTGTATAAGCCGAGGGTGGACCCCAGCACAGGTATACAGCCCCCAGCAGTGTGGTATACAGCAGCCCCAGAGGTATATACAGCAGCCCCAGTGGTAGTATACAGTAGCAGCCCCAGTGGTATATACAGCAGCAGCCCCAGTGGTATATACAGCCCCAGTGGTAGTATACACGCAGCCCCAGTAGTATATACAGCCCCAGTAGTATATACAGCCCCAGTGGTAGTATACACGCAGCCCCAGTAGTATATACAGCCCCAGTGGTATATACAGCCCCAGAGGTAGTATACAGCAGCCCCAGTAGTATATACAGCCCCAGTGGTATATACAGCCCCAGAGGTAGTATACAGCAGCCCAGTAGTATATACAGCCCCAGTGGTATATACAGCCCCAGTGGTATATACAGCCCCAGTGGTAGTATACACGCAGTCCCAGTAGTATATACAGCCCCAGTGGTATATACAGCCCCAGAGGCAGTATACAGCAGCCCCAGTAGTATATACAGCCCCAGTGGTATATACAGCCCCAGAGGTAGTATACAGCAGCTCCAGTAGTATATACAGCCCCAGTGGTATATACAGCCCCAGAGGTAGTATACAGCAGCCCCAGTAGTTTATACAGCCCCAGTGGTATATACAGCCCCAGAGGTAGTATACAGCAGCCCCAGTGGTATATACAGCCCCAGTGGTAGTATACACGCAGCCCCAGTAGTATATACATCCCAGTGGTATATACAGCCCCAGAGGTAGTATACAGCAGCCCCAGTAGTATATACAGCCCCAGTGGTATATACAGCCCCAGAGGTAGTATACAGCAGCCCCAGTAGTATATACAGCCCCAGTGGTATATACAGCCCCAGAGGTAGTATACAGCAGCCCCAGTAGTATATACAGCCCCAGTGGTATATACAGCCCCAGTGGTATATACAGCCCCAGAGGTAGTATACAGCAGCCCCAGTGGTATATACAGCCCCAGTGGTAGTATACACGCAGCCCCAGTAGTATATACAGCTCCAGTGGTATATACAGCCCCAGAGCTAGTATACAGCAGCCCCAGTAGTATATACAGCCCCAGTGGTAGTATACAGGGCCCCAGCAGGGCCCCCCTCATAGTTTGGCGCCCCCACCTCACATGATGGCCCCCCCCGCATGCAGCGCTGCGCATATACATTACCAGGATATCAGCTGTCACCCTCCGGTGGCGGATTGCGGCTCCTGGGCTCCGGGCTCCATCTTCCTCTGTCTTCCTGCTTTGTGGCCGCCAGGCTCATCGCGATGACGTCATCGCAACGCCGGCCGGTCACGTGACAAGCAGGAAGACAGAGGAAGATGGAGCCCGGAGCCCAGGAGCCGCGATCCGCCACCGAAGGGTGACAGCTGATATCCTGGTAATGTATATACGCAGCGCTGCATGCGGGGGGGGGCCATCATGTGAGGTGGGGGCGCCAAACTTTGAGGGGGGCCTGTATACTGGTATGACTCGCGTATAAGCCGAGGGGGGTACTTTTCAGCCCAATTTTTGGGCTGAAAAACTCGGCTTATACGCGAGTATATACGGTAATTTCATTTTCAACTTGCTTAACTGTTCACAATAACAGTAATTTTGACCAGGGGTGCAAAAACTTTTACATGCCACTGTATCTACGGTATGTCTTTGTAGATACATACAGCAAGTGAGATAAAATTATCAATTTTCTAAGTAAATATATTCATAAAGGTGCTATTGACATGAACCTTTCACCAGACGTTGGTAACAACTAGTGATGAGCGAGTATCGAAATATTCGCACTCACTATACTCGTAACGAGTAGTTTTCAATAATCGCATACTCGTATAAATAGTGAGTCCAATATTAGACAAGTAGGGATAGGCCCTGCCCACTCACATCCAGCCATAAAACGAGTTTTTCCGGGACAGGGTGGGAGGGTTCGGCTTTTTTGTGTTTTCACTGCATACAACACCTTCATGTATCCCCCAGAGAGACCCTAACATTCAATCTGCTCTCACTGGGGTGCTGACTCCCTTTGTGTTGAAGGGAGCTGTCAATATGTGTCAGATCGTTCATGATTGACACATCACTCACGAGCACCAGCATTACTCGCCGAGTAATGAGTATCCCGAATACTGTACTATCCATGCGAGTAGCTAATAGTAATGATTACATTCGCTCAACACTTGTAACAACTCATCCAATCCACACAAGCAAAGAAATAAAATGATAGAGATTTAAGTTATGTGTAATAATGAGAAATGACACAGGAAAAAGTTTTGAACACGCTGCAGGTATATGGCTCACTCGGCATCATTGAGGTAGGCTTATTAAACAAAGAAAGCCACATACAAGGAAAATATACAGCCATTCTTTGCAGGAAACCAGGATACACAGTCCTAGCAATAGTACCAAAGGCACTATATTTGATGACCGTGTGCTATCGGAAATTTTTGATGATCGGGGGGGGGGGGGGATGTGCTATCGGAAATTTTTGAATACCGGGGGGGGGGGGCTGTGCTATATGTTCGGACCGCAGCTCACTTACCATCTCCAGCGCTGTCTGCTGCTGCATCGCTGCGCCGGCCGCAAAGCGCCGCCGGCCCATTCCTGTGGGGGGGCGGCCCTGGATGTGGGCTATACCACCAGACCAGGGGGCACAGTGTTAATAAAACATACTTCTTACCTTCACACACAGGCAGCTCATGAATCCACTTGGAGTTTCTTATGTCCACCATAGCCCCCAGGGTGGGGATATGTAACCAGTTAACACCCATATCTCTTTTAAACCTGGCCCTTTTCGGCTCTTTTAATCCTCTCAATACTATATGTACTGATGCTTACATCACAGAGTATAAAAACCTCTGTGATACATATCTCCCCTCCATGACGTGTCTCAAGGGGGGGCCCTGGAGCTTGATGGGGGGGCCTGTATACCTCCGGGGCTGCGGCTGTATACAGCCCTGGGGCTGCGGCTGTATACAGCCCTGGGGCTGCGGCTGTATACAGCCCTGGGGCTGCTGCTGTATACAGCCCTGGGGCTGCTGCTGTATACAGCCCTGGGGCTGCTGCTGTATACAGCCCTGGGGCTGCGGCTGTATACAGCCCTGGGGCTGCGGCTGTATACAGCCCTGGGGCTTCTGCTGTATACAGCCCTGGGGCTTCTGCTGTATACAGCCCTGGGGCTTCTGCTGTATACAGCCCTGGGGCTTCTGCTGTATACAGCCCTGGGGCTGCTGCTGTATACTACCTAGGGGCTTCTGTATACTACCTAGGGGCTGCTGTATACTACCACTGGGGCTGCTGTATATACCTCTGGGGCTGCATATGGGGCTGCATATACCTCTGGGGCTGCATATGGGGCTGCATATACCTCTGGGGCTGCATATACCCCTGGGGCTGCATATGGGGCTGCATATACCTTGGGCTGCATATGGGGCTGCATATACCTCTGGGGCTGCATATGGGGCTGCATATACCTCTGGGCTGCATATGGGGCTGCATATACCTCTGGGGCTGCATATGGGGCTGCATATACCTTTGGGGCTGCATATGGGGCTGCATATACCTATGGGGCTGCATATACCTCTGGGGCTGCATATACCTCTGGGGCTGCATATGGGGCTGCATATACCTCTGGAGCTGCATATACCTCTGGGGCTGTATATACCTCTGGGGCTGCTGTATACTACCACTGGGGCTGCTGCTGTATACTACCACTGGGGAGGCTGCTGTATACCTCACTGCTGGGGGTTGTATACCTGTGCTGGAGTCCACCCTCGGCTTATACGCGAGTCAATAATTTTTCCCAGTTTTTGGGGGCAAAAGTAGGGGGGTCGGCTTATACACGGGTCGGCTTATACACGAGTATATACGGTAAGTTCTTTTTACTTCAGGATCATGACGACTACAGTGCTTACTGGTCCCTCCAGTAGTTTAGAAATTCTTCTGTAACCAATGCCGCCTTCAGTATGTGTTGCAAGAATAAGGTTTCAAAAATCTTTAAACAGCTCACTTGTGTTACCCATCATGAGATGTTACTTGTGAGGCACCTTGGTAATGAGACACATTTTTATAGACCATAAATTGAACCACCTGAAATTAATTTTTACTAAGTGGTAGGATTGCTTCCTCATTGCTGCTACATTTCAGCCAATGTCCTGGCTGCTGGCGTTCAATACTATTTTGCCATGTGTCAATGTGTCATTACTCATTATTACTTTTAACTTAACAATAATTTATGGAAATCTATGTTTTGATTTCTTTGCTAGTGTTGATTGGATGAGTTGCTGTAGAGATCTGGATCTGGGGAGAAACTCGTGTCAATAGCATCTTTAGAATAATTGATGACATGTTCCATACTATTTCACCCATTGTATGTGTATATATATATATATATCTACTCTATAATTGCCGTAGGCAAAATCGTGTCGGACCCCGAAAACGCCGTGGCTATGTCACTATGTGACGTCACCACGCGCGAGCAATGGCCGCGAAGCGGCCATTGCGAGTCGCTGTCCGAAAATAGAACCAGAGGCTCGGCCACAAACTTAGCGATTTACCGCTGAGGTAGCGCGAGCAATGGCCGCGAGGCCATTGCGAGTCGCTACCTCAGCCGCCGCACCTGCCGCAACACCCCCTATACTTTCAATGGGGATCTATTGCGAGTCGCTGTGTAGCGCGAGCAATGGCCGCGAGGCCATTGCGAGTCGCTACCTCAGTCGCCGCACCTGTCGCAACTCCCCCTATACTTTCAATGGGGATCTATTGCGACTCGCTGTGTAGCGCGAGCAATGGCCGCGAGGCCATTGCGAGTCGCTACACTTGCAGGTTGGTGTAAAGATGTCATTGGAATAATTGGATTATTATTTGAAAATCTAAAAAAAAAATTAAAAATATTCTAGACACCCGATGCATTTGCATCGGGCTCACAGCTAGTATATATATATATATGCAGTTGAAACCAAACGTCTCCATACATTATATAAAAGATACATATGAATGTTTTTCTCACTGCCTGACTTGAAATCAGGATAAACCTTTCCCGTTTTAGGTCAATTTGGAATAGCCTAAATATTAATATTTGCTAAATAGAATAATGAGAGGGAGAGAGTGATTTCAGGCATCTTTATTACTTTCTGCAAAGTCACAAGTTTACATGCATTTCATTAGTATTTGGTACCATTGTCTGTAAACTGTATAACTTGGGTCAAATTTCTTGGATATCCTTCCACAAGCTTCTCACAACATGTTTGTAGGATGCCTTGCTCACACCTGCCTTTTTAGCTTTGCCCATAAATTTTCAATAGGATAGAGATCAGGGCTTTGTGATGGCCACTCCAAAACATTGACTTTGTTAGCCTTAAGCCACTTTGTAACCAGTTTGCCATGATACATTGGTTCATTGTCAATTTGGAAGACCCATTTCCACCCAAGCTTTAACTTCCTGGCTAATGTCTTGAGTTGTTGCTTTGGTATTGCCACATAATCCTCTTTCCTCATGATGCCATCTATTTTGTAAAGTGCACCAGTCCCTCTTGCAGTAAAACAACCCCACAACATAATGCTATCACCCTGTGTTTCACAGTTTGGACGGTGTTCTTAGGCTTCCAAGCTTCTCCCTTTTCCTCCAAACGTAATAATGCTCCTTATGGCCAAACAGTTCAATATTGGTTTTGTCAGACCACAGGACACATCTCCAAAAATATAGGTCTTTGTTGCTGTGTGCATTTGCAAAAATTAATCTGTCTTTTTTCTTTTTCTTTTGGAGTAATGGCATCTTCCTGTCAGAGTAACCTTTCAACTCATGTTGATACGGTACCCGTTTCACTGTGGATAATGACACAGTCTTACCAGGTTTCAGCATCATTTTCACAAGGTCTTTTGCTTTTATTCTTGGATTGATATGCACATGTCAGACCAAAACATCTTAATCTCTGGGACATAGAACCTGTCTCCTTCCTGAGTGGTATGATGGCTGGACAATCACATGTTGTTTGTACATGCATACAATTGTTTGTACAAATGAATAAGACTGTACAAAAACTAATAGAAAAAAAGCAGCATCAAAAAACCTTACCATCAATGCCAAAAACAGAAACCAAGAGCACTTACAGGATGCAGTCAGAGCCCAAATGTGAAGCAAGCCCAGCTGCAGGCTGATAAATCACCTCTACCAGCAAGATGTGGGAGACGACCTGCCATGCATACACTGGGCCTGCATATAGCACCATTCACACTGGTACATATGATGCAGAGTGTCTGAAAGCTACCCAACCGCTCCGCTGCCTGAGCATTGGGCCGCACAGTACGATGCTTCTGCACCACTAGATGAATGGCGCCCCTATGGGCCCAACTGCACCCTGGATGGATAAAAAAGTGCAAAGGTTTTTATATGATAAATAAAAAACCTTTATAAATGGGATTTTGGTTCATGTATTGGCCCAAGACATTTAAGCTGATGATCCACGTCACGGAATCCCATGCTCATCAGTCCTAACAAAACTGTACAAAAACTAATAGAAAAAAAGCAGCATCAAAAAACCTTACCATCAATGCCAAAAACAGAAACCAAGAGCACATACAGGATGCAGTCAGAGCCCAAATGTGAAGCAAGCCCAGCTGCAGGCTGATAAATCTCCTCTACCAGCAAGATGTGGGAGGCGACCTGCTATGCATACACTGGGCCTGCATATAGCACCAGTGTGAATGGCAATTTTAAATAATTATGGTAATCTTAATTGACCTAAAACGGGAAAGGTTTATTCTGATTTCATGTCCAATAATAAGAAAAACATGCATGTGTCTTTTTATATACTGTATATAAGCTTGTAGTTTCAACTGTAGTAGGCTGTAGTATTGATGAATGTAGGTGGAAAGTCTATTGTAGAAATCCATGCGTAAGGGCCCTTTCACATCAGCATTTATTTGAAATCGCAGCAGATGCGGTTTTTTCACCGCATCTGCCGTGATTTCAAATAAACGCTGATGTGAAAGGGCCCTAAGCCTCTAGGAAAGGACAAGTACAATGACTGTATACCAGTGGCTTTCTTGTAGTTGGAAGGAAGGAGTAGATGTTTTTAAAAACATAAGTCTAGTGTTCCTTTGCATACTGACTGGGACGCAGTTCAGAGTGCCTTGATCTTTGCTTTTGGGAAACAGAGTTTTTTAGTACGTGACTTAGGCCCCTTTCACATCAGTGGTTCTATCCGGATCCGTCAGATGCACGCATCTGCCGCATCTTCCACCTAATGGCTGACTTGTGGTACACTTGCGGCAAGTCCACATTCATTCTCTATGGGACTTGTGGCGATTGCGGTTTTGCTGCGATCCGGCAAATCCAGCAGTTGTGGCCGTGAAAAAAAAACACGGTTAGCAGCATTTTTTTTCCACCACCGCAAGTGCCGGATCTGCCGCATCAGACAGAACCGCACTTGCCGCACTCGACTGCAAGTTCTAAAGAAAATGCATGGGGCTTGCTGCAAGTCACCCGCAAGTGTGGCAGTTAGACAGCAGATGCGGTAAATCTTCCGGATCTGCCGCGAATTCAAAAAACGCTGATGTGAAAGGCATTAAAGATGTAATGATGGGTTTTTAACCTTCCTACATTAAAATTTTTTAGATCTATAGGGTGGGCCATTTATATGGATACATTTTGGATCCAAGTTTGATGTGTCACATGACCCTCTTCCCATTGAAAAAGATAAAGTTGGATCCAATATGGCCGACTTCAAAATGGCCGCCATGGTCATCACCCATCTGGAAAAGTTTTCCCCCTTCCATATACTAATGTGCCACAAACAGAAGTTGATATATCCAACCATTCCCATTTTATTTAGTTGTATTCATATATATGGTGCACCCTGTATATTCATTGTAACTAGTATTTTAATTCTGGAGACAGTTTAGAATCCATGTATTTGTTTAAAATTGGGTATCGTAAAAAATTCTGTAATAGTACAAAATCTGGTCATTACATTTTGGTGTAGTCGGCAGGATAAATTTAATGACCAGAGGTCTGTACTAGATCCAGCGAGTCACAGAAAGAGAGACAGAGGCAGAAGCAACATAAAATACTTCCTTTTACTTGGGGAAACAAATGGAAAATTTAGAGCAAGATGCATAGATAAATTATTTCCCCATAAATAGCTATATTATTTACATACACCCAGCATCAAGCTAGGGGTCGGTGCGTCACCTTAATGTTCCTCCTCAGCGTGAGGAGACAATGCCAAGAGTAAATTTACCTAAAATCTACACAGAAAAATGATTGATAATTAACTCCACACAGCAGCAGGACACGTGTAAATCGGATGGATGCAGTCAAGGGAGGATCACTGAAACAACACACCGATTTACAATCCTATCAGCTCTATACACACAATACATATAAACCCAGTGTACATATATGTACATATATATTTATATATTTGATATCTTATCTAATGGTACTGTTTAGTCCAGTTGCAGTCTGTCCCCAGGCCTGGGGAAGTACTGATTGCTGATTGCAGTCACTTCCAATGGTCTTCAGCACCAAAAGCGAAGAATAGATAAAACACAACCGTATTAAACAGGGATATTGTGCTGTCTTGTCTGAAGGGGGTCCTAAGTCTCTGTAGCTTTTGGGAGGTGAAGTGTGTTTGCCTGGAGACACCACACCAAGGCCTGCAGTCTCACAGCAGAGATTCAGTTTTTTCCTCTCACAGTATGGCTGACCTGTCTCCTCTAAAGCACTCCTCTCCTGGCAGTAGTACACTTCTATTGGGGGATAAGTCAATTTGGTTCCCTCCAGGGGCCCGGCTGTCCAGTTCATCAGCGACCGGTCTCACCTTTATCTGGCACAGACTTCTCCACAGCCGCTCTCCTCACAGACCTTGTTTACCTCAGCATAAACTGTCAAAATCTCTCCCTGTCTCCACTACAACCCCCTCAGATGACGGCCCGCACCTTTTTATTCAGAAAGTAATCCTCACACTCTTACAGGATCATGGTCCATACGCCATTTCAGTAGGCAAAACCCTGCAAAAATTCTGTCTTGACGGCATCTCGGGCGCTTTGTCTGCATAAAAGACTTGGCACTATGTCATCGTTGTGGTGTAAGATTCACCCTTTGCTCAAAGGTGTTTTCCCATGAGCAGAGTCAATTTTAAAGTACATTTTAATCAATAGATCTTGAAATAATAATAATAATACGTTTCACAATAAGATGTGTTATATAAACACTGTGCTGACATAATCTTATATATGTGTCCCTGCTATATACTGTGTAATGATCGTGTCTGACCGTACAGGAACACGGTCTGATCATACCACATCTCCTGGGCTGGGATAATCTTATATATGTGTCCCTGATATGTACTGTGTAATGGCCGTGTCTGACTGTACAGAGATATGGTCTGATCATACCACATCTCCTGTGCAGGGGAGGAAGTAAGAGTATAAAAACATTACATCATAGGATATTGCTAATTTTTTCTGTGAGATAAAACATTTGTCTGCCTATTGTTTAAAAATATTTCATCTCAAAGAAAGAATTATCGTATTTTTCGTATTATAAGACTTACTTTTGCTTCCCCAAATTTTGGGGGGAAAGTGGGGGGTGCGTCTTATGCGAAACTACTAGTTTGTGCGGTAGGGGGGGCTGTGGAGCGGTGTACAGGAGCTGTCAGGAGGCTGGCGGAGGCTGCAGCTGCGGGCCATGGTCATTTGGGGCCGCTCCTCTATTGTTCACTGCATCCCACTGTCAATCAACAGCGGGGGAGCAGCTCATATTACAGGAGTCCAGGAGTGGGTCCACAGCCACTTGCAGCCTATGTGCATAGTCAGTGCTTTCAACATTTTCATTCTATGGAAAGCACTGAATATCCCCGCGATATGATTCTCACCTCGCTCCATCGCTCCCTGCAGCCGGCACCATGCCTGCTGTCTGCGCCGGCATCCGGTCAAGTGAGGATCGCTGTAGAGTGACATCATCACTGCGCGCTGCTCATGGGTCCGGATGCTGGCGCAGACAGCGGGGATGGTGGTGGCTGCAGGGAGCGAGGTGAGTATCGTATTGTTTGTTATTTTTTAAAGTGTACACCAGGTTGGGGGCTCTGTGTACCAGCATGGGGGAGGCAGTGTGCCAGAGAGGGGGCGATCTGTGCCAGCATGAGGGGGGCAGTGTGCCAGAGAGGTGGCTTTTGTGTGCCAGCATGGGGGGTAGTGTACCAGAGAGGGGGGTCGGTGTGCCAGCATGGGGAGGGCAGTGTGCCAGAGAGGGGGCTCTCTGTGCGAGCATGGGGAGGGCAGTGTGCCAGAGAGGGGGCTGTGTGTGCCTGCATGGTGGGGCAGTGTGCCAGGCTATGTGTGTCAGCATGGGTTGGGCAGTATTCGAGCATGGGGGGGACAGTGTGCTCTTTGTGTCAGCATGGGGTGGGCAGTATTTGAGCATGGGGGGACAGTGTGCCAGCTTGGTGGACATACAGACCAGCATAGGGGAGTTCATGTACCAGGATGGGGGACATATATACTGATTATAAGATGGAGACTGGCATTATAATTACACTTGCATTTAACATTACAATTTTTTTTTTGATCTCTTTTCCTTCACCGAATTTGGGGGTTGCGTCTTATAATCAGGTGCGTTTTATAAAGCGAAAAATACGGTGTTTTTGATACCTTGTTATAATGTCTTTACACTCTATTCCTTTTTTCCCTGCCCAGGAGCTGTGGTATGATCAGACTATGTCCCTGTACCGTCAGACACGGCCATTACACAGTACACAGCAGGGACATACTATATTTATAAGGGCCCTTTCACATCTGCGTTTTTCATAATTCGCGGCAGATGCGGTGAAAAAACCGCATCTGCCGCGTTTGCCGCATAACCGTTCCACTTGCGGTACGGTTGCGGTTTTTTCCATAGGAAGTATAGGGGGACTTGCGGCAGATGCGGCAAGTGCGGTTTTGCACTTGCGGCAGGTGCGGCAGCGAAAAAAACCGCGGCTGACCGCGGTTTTTTTCGCTGCCGCACCTGCCGCAAGTGCAAAACCGCACTTGCCGCATCTGCCGCAAGTCCCCCTATACTTCCTATGGAAAAAAACCGCAACCGTACCGCAAGTGGAACGGTTATGCGGCAAACGCGGCAGATGCGGTTTTTTCACCGCATCTGCCGCGAATTACGAAAAACGCAGATGTGAAAGCACCCTAAGATGATTACCACACATGAACATTTTTTTAACACAATTGTGGAAATTTTAATTATTCTAAGATGTATTGATTAAAATGAACTTTGTTTGAAACCCCTTTAAGTAATCTTTGTTCAGTTATGTGTTATTCTTAAGAATATTCCATAGTGTACAAATGGTAGTGAAAGCCTGACGTCTTCAGAATGAGGAAACCTTATAGTGATAAGGAGCCCATCTTCTCTTCAGGTCTTATCTACTCACACGTGCTCGACATGCAAAATGCTTTTACCTACTAGGATTCTCTTAATATTTTTTATTTTCCAAAAGCACAGACAGCAAACCACAGCTTAGTACTCGGGAAGTCGTCCATCATAATTAATACATTCTCACATATTTTTATGTAAGATTTTAAACTTTCTATTAATTTAAGTTGCAAAATCACATTCTTAAAAGAATGGCATTTCAATACTGACATGATTCTAAAATAATCTTTACAATGACTATGTTATTTTCAATTCTTTGCAAATAAGCTCTTAAAGGGATTGACCAGTGAAAACAAGTTATCACCTATCCATGGGAAAGGTTTAACCTGCAGGGCTCGTTGATCCCCATTAGAATGCAATATGCATACTTGACCACCACTCCATTCATTACCTATCGGGGTTGCTGAGTGTTGTGTTTGTCTTTTACTAGCAGCCCATAGAGAATGAGTGAAGCAGCAGTCAGGCATCTGACCTGCCACTCCATTTACTAACGGGGATATAAGTACACTGTCGACAATAAAAATTCCCTATTCTGCAGATTGGTGTGTGCCCCAGCAGTCAAACTCCCTGGAATCAATACATTTTCACTTAGAGATTAGCGATAAAATCCATGATGAGTACCCAACAATCAACACTCCCTAAAATCAGCTGCCTGCATCACCGAATTTAACCGATTGTGAACAATGTATGAAGGTGGAATAGCACAGTTCTGTACACTGAGTGCAGTTATTTTTGGGTAATACAGTTCAGATTCATTTAGTTTTAAGAGATACTGCGGTGCAGTAGCTGAGAATTGCCACTAAGTGTACGGAGACATACTATTATATACTATTATGGCTTTGTACACTGTAAACCATGTCTAACCACTGCTGAAACCTCAGACAGCCGATTAGTGGGAGGCCTGGGTGTCACACCTTCACTGATTTGATATTACTTATCCTAAAGATAAGCCATCAAAAATGTCAATACTGGACAAGTCCTTCGAAAGTTGTGAAATAGTAGGCTATAAAATTAAACATCAATAATTACCTCTGGATTTTCCCAATAAGACAGTGCTCTGGTGATCTTTGTTGGTCCTGTAGTGATTATGTCCTATCCAACATCTACATTGCAGTCAAGCACTGACCTTAGTGAAGATTTTTCTCTCGGATAGAACATGACCCCCGAGACCAGTGATTGGCTGCAGCGTTCATTCCTTCGAAGAAATACTAGAACGGTAGCTCTGTTGACCAACTTGATACATTTTGAGCTTCATATGTTGCTCTTTCTTGTATTCCAAAGGGGCACACACTTCATGGGTAAAGATGTTAGAAGTATTCTTTACATGTAAACATCTTAAAGTCAAGTAGAAGACATGTTCCTACAAAGTCCAGGGCTGCATGGCTTCACGGCACTTTGCTCTATACAGTAGTGGTATCATATTGAATTATGTGGCAATGTCATTTAATTTATTGCTTTGCTACGTAATACCGGTTACACATCATGCAGTGTTCTTCAGTGACAGATCGATACAATTTTCTACTTAGGTTTAACAGTGAAAAACCTTTTGTCATCTACAGTGCTCTAAACTGGGAGGTTGTAAGTTATGAGAAGACAACATGGAGACACAGTCTCACAGCACTACCATGAGTGAAAAGAAGAAAGTCGAAAACTCCATATTGAAAGCTCACACTAGGACAGACATCAGTGAGAAGGCCGTCGCTTCTAGTACAACCTCCAATGGTAAGTAGAAAATATAAAGGCTAGCTATTCTGTGTACGTGCCAGCTATGTCTATATGTATCTGTCTATTGGCATCTTTAACAGTCTGGGCTGTTCAGGTTAAAACATATAATGCTAGAATGCAAATTCAGTTATACAATTATAATTTTGAGGTTTTGATTATTACTTGCTATTGACTAATATTTCTTTTTATTCCTATCCCTTTTTTTAACCTCCTTCAATGCCCAGGAATTTTTCTTTTTTGTTTTTTTTTTGCTCCCCTGCTTCCAAGAGCCACAACTTTATTATTTTTCCATCAGTATGGACATATGAGGCTTATTTTTTTGCGGGACGAGTAGTACTTTCAGATGCAATCATTTATTTTACCATATAGTGTACAGGGAAATTGGAAAAAAATTCCAAATGTGGTGAAATTGTAAAAAAAAGTGCAATCACATGTTCTTTGGTTTTTTTTATTTGCCATGATCACTATATGGTAAAACTGGCATAACAGTGTGATGCCTCGGGTCGGTACGAGTTTGTAGATACCAAACATGTATACTTTTACTGTTATCTAAGTGGTGAAAAAAAAGAATCACACCTTTTTGCACCATGTTTGCGACCTGTAGCATTCTCATTTTTCAGGCTCTATGGCTGTGTGACAGCTTATTTTTTGCGTCTTGAGCTGACGTTTCTATTGATATCAGTTTTAAGTAGATATGCTGTTTTGATCGCCCGTTATTGCATTTTATAGCAATGTTGCGGCGGCCAAAAAAACTTAATTTTGTCGTTTGGACCTTTTTTTTCCGTTACTCAGTTTACGGCTCTCATTAATTGATTTTATGTATTGATAGATCGGGCATTTCTGAATGAGGCGATACCAAATACCGTATATACTCGTGTATAAGCGACCGTGTATAAGCGACCCTACTTTTGCCCCCAAACTGGGAAACCTATTGACTCGTGTATAAGCGAGGGTGGACCCCAGCAAAAGTATACAGCCCCAGCAGTGTGGTATACAGGCCTCCCCAGTGGTAGTATACAGCAGCCTCCCATTAGTTATATACAGCAGCCCAGTGGTATATACAGCATCCCTAAAGGTATAAACAGCAGGCCCCAGAGGCATATACAGCAGGCCCCAGAGGCATATACAGCAGGCCCAGGGGTATATACAGCAGGCCCCAGGGGTATATACAGCAGGCCCCAGGGTATTACAGCAGCCCCAGGGGTATATACAGCAGGCCCAGAGGTATACAGCAGGCCCCAGAGGCATATACAGCAGGCCCCAGGGGTATATACAGCAGGCCCCAGGGGTATACAGCAGGCCCCAGGGTATATACAGCAGGCCCAGAGGCATATACAGCAGGCCCCAGGGGTATATACAGCAGGCCCCAGAGGTATATACAGCAGGCCCCAGAGGTATATACAGCAGGCCCAGAGGTATATACAGCAGGCCCCAGGGTATATACAGCAGGCCCCAGAGGTATACAGCAGGCCCCAAAGGTATACAGCAGGCCCCAGAGGCATACAGCAGGCCCCAGAGGCATATACAGCAGGCCCCAGGGGTATATACAGCAGGCCCCAGCAGGTATACAGCAGGCCCCAGCAGGTATACAGCAGGCCCCAGCAGGTATACAGCAGGCCCCAGCAGGTATACAGCAGGCCCCAAGGTATATACAGCAGGCCCCAGAGGTATACAGCAGGCCCCAGAGGTATACAGGCAGCCCCCAGTGGTATACAGGCAGGGCCCAGAGGTATACAGGCAGCCCCCAGTGTATACAGGCAGCCCCCAGTGTATACAGGCAGCCCCCAGTGGTATACAGGCAGCCCCCACTGTATACAGGCAGCCCCCACTGTATACAGGCAGCCCCCAGTGTATACAGGCAGCCCCCACTGTATACAGGCAGCCCCCAGTGTATACAGGCAGCCCCCACTGTATACAGGCAGCCCCCAGTGTATACAGGCAGCCCCCACTGTATACAGGCAGCCCCCAGTGGTATACAGGCAGCCCCCACTGTATACAGGCAGCCCCCACTGTATACAGGCAGCCCCCAGTGTATACAGGCAGCCCCCACTGTATACAGGCAGCCCCCAGTGTATACAGGCAGCCCCCACTGTATACAGGCAGCCCCCACTGTATACAGGCAGCCCCCAGTGTATACAGGCAGCCCCCACTGTATACAGGCAGCCCCCAGTGGTATACAGGCAGCCCCCACTGTATACAGGCAGCCCCCACTGTATGCAGGCAGCCCCCAGTGTATACAGGCAGCCCCCACTGTATACAGGCAGCCCCCAGTGTATACAGGCAGCCCCCACTGTATACAGTCAGCCCCCACTGTATACAGGCAGCCCCCAGTGTATACAGGCAGCCCCCACTGTATACAGGCAGCCCCCAGTGGTATACAGGCAGCCCCCACTGTATACAGGCAGCCCCCAGTGTATACAGGCAGCCCCCACTGTATACAGGCAGCCCCCACTGTATACAGGCAGCCCCCACTGTATACAGGCAGCCCCCACTGACAGTCGTCCCCCCATCATGGAAAGAGCCCCCACACTTTGCAGAGTCCCCCCCCGGCCCCGCTGCATTATCTTACCATCCAGGGTCTTCACCGTGGGTCCTCAGTCCTCCTTCTCGCGCGCTGTCTTCCCGGTCTCATGTGACCCGGCGGTCGCAGTGGACTGACGTCATCGCGCCGGGTACATGAGACCGGGAAGACAGCGCGCGAGGAAGGAGGACTGGAGGACCCGCGGTGAAGACCCTGGATGGTAAGATAATGCAGCGGGGGCCGGGGGGGACTCTGCAAAGTGTGGGGGCTCTTTCCATGATGGGGGGACGACTGTCAGTGGGGCTGCCTGTATACAGTGGGGCTGCCTGTATACAGTGGGGGCTGCCTGTATACAGTAGGGCTGCCTGTATACAGTGGGGGCTGCCTGTATACACTGGGGGCTGTATGCACGCTCCCTGCCGCTGTGATGGGCGGGGGGAGCCGTGCATATCTAATGAGCGGCCCCACGTGACGGACCGCTCAGTCATCAGCCTCCCCCGCCTCCTCCAGCCTCCCAGCCCCCGGACACAGCCCCACCACATATATTACCGTATTGACCCGTGTATAAGCCGAGGGGTGACTTTTCAGCCCAATTTTTTGGGCTGAAAAACTCGGCTTATACTACGGTATATACGGTATGTGTATTTTTTTTTAAATACTTTTATCTTGAATGGGGAAAAGGGGGGTGATATGAACTTTTAGTTTTTTTCCCATATTTTTAAAAACTTTATTTTTTTAAACATTAAATTTTTATTGAGGTTTTTGCAAAAAGTGAGAAACAAACATAACTTAATTCTTGTTTTTACACAGCCCCATAGAGCGCCACAGTACTGCACCATACGATCACTTGTGACAGGTCTTAATAAACTGCAGCAAATCGGGACCTGTCACAAATGCTCACTGTGAGTGGTTGGCAGCACTTGCCAACCACTCACAGGAAGTGATCAGTGACAGTTTCCGGGATCAAGCCAAGACCCTGGGCTGTCACGTGAGCACCGGAAATCCCGCGATAAGACGGGATCTCCGATGCAGGCGGGTAACAGTGCGTTCGCCGCTGCGGCGGTTTGGGATCCTGCTGTCAGTGATTGACAGCGGGATCCAAGTGGTTAACGGCACAGATCAGATCGCGGATCTGATCGGTGCTGGAAGACCGACATCTCAGCTGATGAGATCAGCTGAGATGTCGGGTGTTTGATGTGAGTGCCGTGCCGGAGCTCACATCAAACACTGGGACCCAACCCATGACATTCTCCTATGTCATGTGTCGTGAAGGGGTTAATCCATTCTCCCCCAAAAAAGGCACATTCTGCTGAAATGGAGACCCAGTTTTCTGTATAGCAGTCATCTTATAGTTATCTACAGGTGTATCTCAATGAATTAGAATATCATCAAAAAGTGAATTTATTTCAGAAATTCAATACATAAAGTGAAATGCATATGTTACAGTCATATGAAAAAGTTTGGGCACCCTCTTAATCTTACTCTTTTTTTTGTTTAAATTAGTTTTTTGTAACAGCTATTTCAGTGTGATATATGTAATAACTGATGGACACTGTAATATTTCAGGATTGAAATGAGGTTTATTGTACTAACCGAAAATGTGGAATATGCATTATTTCAAAAATTGACAGGTGCAAAAGTATGGGCACCCTTCTGATTTTCATGATTTGAATACTGATTCAGTAAGTCAGTAAAAAGTAGTTAGGAGTATTCAAATCATGAAAATCAGACGGGTGCCCATACTTTTGCACCTGTCAATTTTTTAAATAATGCATATTTCACATTTTCGGTTAGTACAATAAACCTCATTTCAATCCTGAAATATTACTGTCCATCAGTTATTACATATATAACACTGAAATAGCTGTTGCAAAAAAACTATTTTAAACAAAAAAAAGAGTAAGATTAAGAGGGGTGCCCAAACTTTTTCATATGACTGTATATATAGTCATTACAAACAGAGTGATCTATTTCAAGTGTTCATTTCTTTAAATGTTGATAATGGTGCATATAAAGTAGGGAAGGTGAAGGGTTAAAAACTGCGCTGCCGTATTCCACGAGACATCAAAGTGTGAATGTAATATTGATTTATTAGTCAACACATTTCAGGGCTCCTGGCCCCTTCCTCTGGACAAATCAATATCATATTGCCATTTTTCAGGATGTTTCTGGGAGCCCTGGAACATATAATGACTAATAAATCAATATTATACTCACCCATTGATGTCTCGTAAAATACGACAGTGCAGTTTTTAACACTTCATCCTCCCTAAGTTCATTTTCTGAAATAATGACCTTTGAGTTTTCATTGGCTGTAAGGTATAATCATCAACATTTACAGAAATAAACACTTGAAATAGATCACTCTGTGTGTAATGACTTTTTATAATGTATGCATTTCACTTTTTGCATTGAATTACTAAAATAAATTAACTTTTTGATGATATTCTATTTCATTGAGATGCACCTGTATGTTTTTGTCAACTCTTGTTATGAAGCTGATAATAGTATGATAAGTGATGAGCTTCTGAATCTAGGGTCTCATGGCTGGACGACCCTTTTCCAGTTGGGAATAACCCTTTAAGGCTACTTTCACACTACGATTTTTAGGGAGCCGATGCTGTCCGATATAAATCGGACAGCATCGGCTCCCTTCTGATGCCTGGAATCGGGTGCCAAATAGGCACCCAATTCCGGCATAAAATCGGAGTGAAAAAAGGAAAAAAAAAAAGTTCATGCTCACCTCCCCCCGAGCCCCCGCCGTCTCCCGCCATCTTCTTGGAGGCTCCCGGTGGCTCCCGCAGGCTACCGGTGGCTGCAGAGGTCTTCCTCTGCTGTTCAGGACCTGCGGTGATGTCACAGTCACGTGACCGCGGGTTCACCATGGTAACCCGCGGTCACATGACTGTGACATCACCGCAGGTCCTATACAGCAGAGGAAGCCCTCTGCTGACACCGGGTGCCTGCGGGAGCCACCGGGAGCCTCCAAGAAGATGGCGGGAGACGGCGGGGGCTCGGGGGGAGGTGAGAATAAACTTTTTTTTTTTTTTTTAACCCTTGTGCTCCCAGTTTGGAGCATTTTTACTGTACTGAGCATGCTGATGTCTCCTCGGACCCTTCTCCATAGGGCCCCATGTCAAATTGATCGGGTCGGATCGGATGTGCACTAAATGCCATCCGATCTGGTCCGATCCGAATCTGTCAGATTTTATTTTCGGTGCAAAAATCGGAGCAATTCGGATCGGACCAGATCGGATGGCATTTAGTGCACATCCGATTCGGTCCGATGCCCATAGGGCTGCATGGGGCCCAAAATCGGTCTGATGCTGTCCGATTTTTATCGGACAGCATCGGAAATGAAAATTCAGTAGTGTGAAGGCAGCCTAAGCCTAAGTCAGTTTTAAGCATGAAATGTTTTTTATTCTTTGGCTGTGACTGCTAATGTTAATCTGCCATTGCTGAACAGTTGACAAGTGCCCATGCACATGAGATTGTTGTTGATGGTGGATTCTCCTGTCATACAGTATGCTTGTTTCTCCAATAGTCACAGGATCAGCTCGCTGCTACCTAGTGGCCTATTTGAATAAGCCTTACTAGCACTTTGAGTGAATTTGAAGATTAGTCTCAGATCTCCACCTTAGTGTAAGGATCAGAATATGTTAGAGTACCGTCACACTTGGCGACGCTCCAGCGATCCCGACAACGATACGACCTGGTAGGGATCGCTGGTGCGTCGCTACGTGGTCGCTGGTGAGATGTCCAACAGTCAGATCTCACCAGCGACGCAGCAACGATACGGAATGATACGGAGGTTGTTGGGAACCTGTTTCTCAGACCTGTAGTACTGAGATCGTTGGTCGTTGTCCCTGTCAAACACAGCGATGCATGCTGCCCAGCGGGAGCGTGATGACCCAAAAATGGTCCAGAACGGTTTGTCATGATCAGCGATCTCACAGCGGGGGCCTGATCTCTGCTACATGTCAAACGTAGCGAGCTTACTGCTGAGGTCATTGTTGCGTCACAAAACCTGTGACTCAGCAGCGATCTCGCTAACGATCTCGCTTAGTGTGACGGGGGCTTTACTCATTGATTGCAGTGTACATTGTAAATCAGCAAATACATATTACACTTCTAAATGAGCTATAGTGTTTATCCATATGCAATCCCAATTCAAAAAGTTGCGACTCTGTGTAAAATGTAAAGAAAACAAGAATGTACTGATTAAGAAATCTCTTATAGTCATATTTTATTGACAACAGAACACATCAGAAGTTGAAAGTTAGACATTTCTCCATTTAACTAAAGAAAATAACTAACGTACAAATTGATGGCAGCAACACATCTCAAAAACGTTTATACAAGTTTAACAAAAGGCTGGAAAGGTTAGTGGTATTAATGAAAAACAGCTGGAGGGTCAATTTACAGCTGTCACATGACTATAATAACGTTTGTTAGAGAGGGGAGTCTTTCAGAATCAAAGATAGCCATAGGTTCATCAATTTGTGAAAAAAATGGAGAACACTTTCAGAAAAAATTTTCTCCAACGTAAAAATTGCAAAGACTTTGAATGTCCCAAAACCTACAGAATGTGATATCAAAAGATTCCGGGATTCTGGAGAAATGTATGTGCACAAGAGACAAGGCCAAATGTCAAGATTGGATAGTCATGCTCTACAGTCCCTCAGGTGTCACTGCATTAAAAACATGCAAGATTCGGTTATTCATATCATTGCATGGGTTCAGGAATATTCCAGAAAACATCGTAAAAATAGTTTGCTGTGGAATTTGGAAACACAAGTTGAAGCTATATCATGCAAAATCTATATATCAGTCAACAGTCTGTCCTCTTCTCTGGGCCAGAGCTCATGTACAATGGACTGAGACAAAATAGAAAACTGTTCTGTAGTCAAATTAATCAAAATGTAATACTCTTTAGGAAGTCATGTATGCCGCGTTCTGCTGACTCAAGCACCATTCAGCTTGTCATCAGAGCAGAGTTCAAAAGTCTACTTCTGTGAATATATGGGGCATCACTAGTGCCTATGACATGGGCAGCTTAGACATCTTGGAAGGCACTCAATGCTGAAAATTATATAGAGGTTCTGTAACAACATGTGCTCCCAGGCAGACCTTAGATATTTTCACCAAGCCAATGCTGAACTACATGGTGCATCCATCAAAATAGCGTGGCTTCACGCAGAATTTGGGTGATAAAGTCCAGACCTTTAATTAATAGAATCATTTAGTGCATTTTGACAAAAAATATGGTCAAGACCTAGGAGTGTTCAGCAGCTAGAATCCTACAAAAGACAAGAATGGGACAACATTCCTCTCCCAAAATCCAGCACTTTGTTTCCATAATTGCTACATGTTTCCATACTATTGTAAGAAGAGGACATCCTACTCAATGGTAGATGTGACCCTGTACTAACATTTTTGATTTGTGTTGCTCCATTAACTTCTAAATTAGTTGATTTATTTAAAAGATGAGATAGAAAGTCTCTAACTTTCAACTTCTGATGTGTGTTCTTTTGTAAATAAAATATGGCGATAAGAGCCTTAGTTTTACAAATCATTGTTTCTTGTGTCTCAACTTTTCGAGAATTGGGTTTGTCCAATACATATGATTAGATTTTTTTTTTTTCAAATAAATCACTCATCTGTGTGATAGTTTAGCCACCAGTGTGTTTGTCCTGGCGACATTACCTTTAAAGAGTTGTTCTCATGTACTGTACTCATGTTTTTTTGCTCTTCTGGGTGATTAGTAGTTCAGGTCAGCAGTATTATTACACTGTTGGCCAAAACTATGTGCTTCACCATGCTGCAAACAAAGGCTGCTTAGCCTCTGCAGTATCAGAGGAGCAAAGGGATACGGAAGCTGGCCAGACCCAGTGATCCAACAAGTGTCAGATCAGCGCTTACAAGTTTGGTAACAAAAAGATTCAGAGTGCAGATTTGATGCAGCATTTTCAATACATTTTTTTAATACAGAAGCAATTTTTATAGCACAATAAATAGTGTCTTCAATCTCATAGTGCCCATGAGTTTTCATAACACCCACTTTGGTTAAACTGTTAAAGGGAACATATTTTCTGTACCAAAAGAAATGTAGCTGGAAAAAAAAACATTCTTTATGCTACATGGGAACAAGACCTTATAATACGGAGATTAAATAAAGTGTGTTCTCCATATGTAGAATATAAAGCATCTACTGAGCTGAGCTTATTAGCAATTCAGTTTATTGAATGAAATCAGGAGTAGATTTAACCCTTCTCCTAATGTTTTGCAGGCCTATATAGAAACTGAGATACAGTCATGGCCAAAAATGTTGGTTCCATTTAAATTGTTCCAGAAAATTGTCTCCCAGAAAATTATTAGAATTACATGTGTTTCGTAATACACATGTTTATTTCCTTTGTGTGTATTGGGACAACACAAAAAAAAAGGCATGATGGACATTTTTCACACAAAATCCCCAAATTTGGCCTGACGAAATATAGTCACTTTTCCAAAATCGTGCGTAAAACAACTGTGTTTCAAGCATGTGATGCTCATTCACACTTACCTGTGGCAAATGGGCAACATGAAAATCATAACTAAAACCAGGTAAAAAGGGAGAAGCTGAATCAGTTTTTGCATTATGTGTCTGAGGGGAACAAAAAGAGGAGAAGAGAACTGTCTGAGTACTTGACAACAAAAATTGTTTAAAAGTTTCAACTATCTTAAGGTTACAAGTCCATCTCCAGAAATCTTGATGTTCATTTGTCCACGGTGCACAGCATAATCAAGAACTGTATTACCGATGGCAATGTAGCTAATCTCCCTGCACCTGGATGGCATAAAAAATGGATGAAAGGTGTAACACAGGATAGTATGGATGGTGGTGAATCAGCCCCAATCAATTTCTAAATAAATTCACGCTGTACTGCAGGCTCTGGGTGCATCATTGTCAGTGCCAACTGTACATCGACATTTGAATGAATATTAAATGCTATGGAAGGAGACCAAGGAGGACACCACTCCTGACACGAGAAATAAAAAGGCTAGACTGCAGTTTGACAAAATGTATGTGAGTAAGCCAAAATCCTTCTGGGAAAGCGTCTTATGGACAGATGAGACCAATATAGAGATTTGGTTAAAGCACATAATTCTTCTACTTGCCAAAAATGGAATGAGGCCTACAAAGAAAAGACCACAGTACCTATTGTCAAATATGGTGGAGGCTGAAAGATTTTTTGAGGTTATTTTGCAGCCTCTGGCAGTGAGTGTGTAGGGTTAATGTGCCACAGAAACATCAACACAGGTTTACTCCCCACACAACACTACACTAGAAAGTGGGAGGAGCTTAGGTGGCACCTGCACTAGTGGGAGGAGCTAAGTTGTTTACCACAGAGCAGGAGTGACAGTTAGTCAGTTTAGCTCAGAGTTTAGTCTGGAGCAAGAGCAAAGTCAAGTAGAAGTGGAGGTCCTGAGAGGTCTGAGGAGAGGAGACAGAGGAACAGAGGAACATCCCCGGGACTAAAAGTTACCCCAAAACTTAACCCCGGAGAGGCGCTTAAGACGGATACCGGATCCGAGGCTGTGCCTGAGACAGACAGGACAGTAAATACCAGGATAGTGAAGGTCCACCATCTTCACTGTACCATAGCAAAGCAACACGGAGGGGTCAGTGACACAGAGGACTCAGGTTGCCTAGCAGATTGGTACCTGTGGGAAGAGACAGGACCAGCAGTTCAGCTACAAGCGGCAGCAGGGCCACGCACAGCGCATAAGTAGGAAGCCAAGGACCCGGTCAGGGTGGGAGCAACCCGGTACAGACTCCGTGGACAGTACTGTGTTATACCATCTGCAAGTAAAGACTTGGAAAACAACAGAAACCGTGAGTGTGTGTGATCCTTATGCTGAAGCCCCACTTGCCCTCATATACTGCGATTACCTCTACTCTCATCATCTCTACTGCTACCCCTACTCTCCTGCAGCATCAATAACTATCCTCACAGACTTTAACTACTACTACCACTGCCCCGGGGAACCCAGTTCTGCCCACAGGAACTATTCTATCCAAGCTGCTATCCCATCATCCCCGGAGGTTCTGCAGCAGCGGCGGCCCCATTACTGGCCGCATATAGTGGGTGGCGTCACGAGTGACAAATCCCCTGTAAATAACCCCCATTTTATTGTGCGGGCCCGGGACACGGTCCGGACCAGGACCGCCGTGACATCCCCCAGCAGTACACCGGTCCGGCACCGAGTTCCCCGTCCCAGTGGGCTCCACAACCGGCTTTACTACGTTTAAAGACATCATGAAATCTGAAGAATACCAAAGAATTTTGGGTTGCAATGTAATGCCCAGTGTCAGAAAGCTAGGTTTGTGTTCTAGGTCATGGGTCTTCCAGCAGGACAACGGCCCTAAACACACTCCCAGAAATGGATGGAAACATAGTGCTGAAGAGTTCTGAAGTCGCCAGCAATAAGTATGAATATAAATGCCATTGATAACCTGTGAAGAGATCTTAAAATTACTGTTGGTAGAAGTTGCCCTTCAAATATGAGAAACCTGGAGCAGTTTGCCAAAGAGTGGTACAAAATTCCAGTTGAGAGGTGTAAGAAGCTTGTTGATGGTTATATGAAGCGAATGATTGCAGTTATTCATTTCAAAAGTTGTAAAACCAAATATTAAGTTGAAGGTGCCAATAATTTTGTCCTGCCCATTATATGGAGTTTTGATGAAAGTATGTTCAATTTTCCTTTTTTTCTTTATTTTCATTTTTGTGTTTCTCCGATATACACAGAAAAAATAACAGAACATGTAATTGCAATACTTAATTTTCGGGAATACTTTCAAGGATTCCAGCACTAACCATGACTGCATATATTTGACATATGAAATACCTGTGAATATTAACTAACACCTTGACTGTTGGACCATGTAAAGAGAGAAAGTGAAGTTCTCAGTGGGGAAACAGGCATTTTATTTTTGTTCATTTCTTGTGAACCAGGTGTGCCTCATTGTCTGCATTTCAACCTTACTTTGTGGAATTGTAACTCAATATTTCTCATTTTCATACCCACTACTGATTCTAAAGGGTTAATTATAATGACTTGTCTCTTGCAATGTGCACGGAGTAGTGTCAAACACCCTAATATCAGCTTATATGTCAATTTATCGGATAACATGGTGTAATTTTGTGGGAGTTACAGTGAAAGGGCTCCTTCACCCCTCCTGACACCGATTCACACCCCAGGGAGACTGCAGGCCCTGTGCAGGAAGGTGTAGGGCAGCTTCTCCCTGCATTTCACCCGCAGGAGTTCACTACCAACTCCGCAGCATGAAATTAACATACTGAGGAGATGCGGAAGTCCAGAAACCCGCATCACAGCTGAAAACATGCTGCCATCGGGAGAAGCATAGTGGGCATGAGAGTTCTTAAAATCCATCCGCTGGCCTGTACTGTACTACGCGGCATTTTTGATGCACGGCAATACACTGCATATCCTGATCGCTTATATGCACCATAATTGGTAAAAAACTGTCAATTGGCAACAGGGGGAGCCCACAGCTCATGAATACACCCGACTCCCAGTTTACAGCACTTCCTTCACGCTGCAATTAATAAACTGTAAGTTTCACAACATACATATTTACAGATAAATGATGCCTGGCTAAAATCAGGGCCTACGTCAGGCAGCATGAACACTGGGTGACCGGTTTCCTTTATAGCATCATTGCCCATGTAACCTGGAACTAGGTCCTAGTATAAAACTAGAAATATTGGTCAGTGGGAGACTTTCTTCTTTTCTCTTTTTCTTCTCAGCCTTTGTTATTAGTAAACTTGTTTTCAAAAGACATAGTTGTGCGTTTCAGACTTCTCTCCCCAGTCATTGGCTACAGGATGTCATCCTTTCATGGTATCCCCCGGTGTATTGTGGTAGACATGCTTTATTATCTCCAATCAGGGTTGTGTACAGACATTTCCTGTAAAAGAAAATTCCTTCACACTGCAGCCTCCCACAAGACACCACTTCTAATATTGCTCTGAGCAGAGGAATTCTTATGTTCTGAGGATGGAATAAGGCTATGTTCACACTTAGTCTTTGCATAGCTTTTGTTTTTGCAGTTTATTATGCATATTAAAAGCTGCTTTTTGCAGGTTTCAGAAATTTCATGCACACAATTGTTTTCGTTTTCCTGACTGTGTTAGAAAACTGCACACTAACCTATGAGGAAGTGCAAAAACTGCAACCATGCAGTCTTGCTTTGTTTTATGGTGAATAAAACTAACTTTATTTAACATGTACTGTAGATAAATGACATAATCTGCCCCCAAAAAACGATGGAAGAAAATTCAACAAAGGCGCAGTAAAAATGCATAAAAAAAGCGGCAGAACCAACTGTAAGCATCTCCTTACTGCCAAGAGACAATTTTTTGCCTGCAGAGTGAAGAATAGTGCTATGCAGAGATTCGCCTATGGGTATATGGATGAAGAGGCACAGCGCACACAGAATTGTTGTGCTTATGAGGCCTAAGGTCACATGCACATGCGGTATTAGGTATTTGGTGAGGTTTTTACCTCTGCATTTGTAAGCCAAAATCAGACAAAAATACAGAAGTAATACTTGTGTTCATATTATACTTTTTATCTGACTGTTCCACTCCTGGTTTTGGCTTACAAATACGGTCTAGTTTCAAAATGGGGTCACTTGTGGTGTTCAGGCACACATGGCCTCTCCATACGCGACATGGTGTCCGCTAACAATTGGAACTAATTTTCCATTCAAATTATTAAGTACACCATGTCGCGTATGGAAAGCCCCTGTGTGCCTAAACATTGGAGCTCCCCCACAAGTGACCCCATTTTGGAAATAGACTCCCCCCCAAGGAACTTATCTAGATGGGTGATGAGCACTTTGAACCACCTGGTGCTTCGCAAATTGATCTGTAAAAATGAAAAAGTAATTTTTTTTTCACAAAAAGTTTCTTTTTTCATTTTTACGGATTAATTTGTGAAGCACCTGGGGGTTCAAAGTGCTCACCACCCATCTAGATAAGTTCCTTGGGGTGTCTAGTTTTGTCATATTTTTGGGCCAGCCAGGTACAACTAGGCAGCTGGTGGGGTTGTGCGTGCACACAGCAGCGCGCACATTAGAGACGCACACACAGCGGCGCCAGAGAAGAAAGCAGGCCTCGAACAGAAGAGGGATAGGATCTCGGGACCTGCCTCTGCATGCAGGTATCACGAGCCTGCAGGGAGGGCCTGCGGGGGGTGCCAGAGGTGGAACAGAGGGCAGGGAACAGGATGTTCTCTCCCATCTGACATTTGATCAGATGGGAGAGAAGAGAGGCCGGGGGGCGCTAGGACGGAGGTGCAGGAGCTGAAAGTGGTGGGGGGAAATCGGAGGGGGCTGAGGGGCATTGGAGGGGGCTGAGGGCATCGGAGGGGACTGAGGGGCCACCAGCAATGTTATTCCATGCGATCTGACATATATGGCATGTTAGATCGCATGGAGATGCAGGGGATGCGGCGGCTTTCCCGCTTGCCGAGGCCATTTTGGGATAGATCGTGGGAGGGTTGGGGGTGGGAGGAAGATCCCCGGTACTGGGGGTCTTGGGGGCCTTAGGGGTTAATGCATCACTCTCATCCGACATGTGTTTTCATGTCGGAACAAGTGAAAGCATTTTTTACCAGCAGTGACATTTTTTGTAATGTAACATTACCGGCACCGGTAAAAAAGCCCTCGATCCATAATCTGGAGGGTCTCAGCTACCCCCGGTAACTGAAATCCCGGAGGTTTTCGGTCACCGGGGGGCGCTACAGACTTATTCCTGTCTGACATCTACAGACGTCAGCCAGGCATAAGTACCCTTTTTTCCGACGCCTCTAGACGTTAGGCTGTTGTTATGGGGTTAAATGGATAGTGTTAGTTAATGGGAATGTATAGTTTCTCACTCATACATTGAATGTCCTATTTTAGACCATCTAGTTTTTTTGTTGTTTTTTTCCCCTTATTTTATACCACTGGTTTAAGATGAGCATTTTAGTGGCATTTTTCAGAATGATGTAAGGGAAATTACATCATATACATATTAGGCTTTCTGTTTTGCTGTTCATTTATAGGAACAGAAATATAGAATTCAAGGGGATCAATGATTTGAAGGACATTGAAGGTTTTCATCATTGAGTATGTACTTATACTAGAAAAAATGGGAACAGCATACTGCTAATTATTTTAAAGCCATTCACGTAGGAATCTGCGACAAAGTTTCAAATGCAGATTTTAACAAAGCTGAGAAACCAAGAGTAATAATTTGTATTTTTCTTATTTATTGATTTAGTTAGTATTTTGGGGAAAAATCAACATATTTAACCAGTGGTCTTACATCTAGGCTGCATTCCCACAATGAGTTTTTGGTGATTTTTTGACGCTATGCATTTTCTCTGATTCTAAATTGCAGCGTCTTAGGCCCTTTTCACATCAAAGCCTGGTCTGCGTTTTGCTTCATTTGCGTTTCTATACGTATTGATTTCAATGGAAACGCATTCAAAAACGCATGTGCATTTTCCAAATGCAAAAATGCGTGCATTTTTGCAACGCAGCCCTAGACACATTGCCATCATTTTTGGCTGCGTTTGCAAAAACGCATGCATTTTTGCGTTTTAAAAATGCAAATGCGTTTTTACATGCGTTTCCATATAAATCAATGTGGGCAAAAACGCATGCGTTTTGGATGCGTTTTTAGCGGTAAAAACACATAGAAACACAAATGAAGCAAAACGCAAACCTGCATTAGATGTGAAATAGGCCTAAAGCGGCCGTCACACACACAGATATCGCTAGCGATATTGTAAGCGATCACGTGCACGCGCGATCGCTTACAATATCGCTCACGTCGCTGGTGAGATGTCACACAGACAGACTCACCAGCGATGTGGAGCCGCGGATCTCGCTCGTTACTATGGTACACATCGGGTTACTAGGCGCCGCGCGGCGCTTAGTAACCCGACGTGTACCATAGTTACCATCTCCCAGCATAGGCTCTGCCGCTGGGAGATCGTTCATCGTGGTGTTATACACCACGATGAAGCAGATCGTGGCATCGTTCATCGCTAGATCTGAGCTCCGGAGCTCAGATCTGCGATGTCACGATCAAGCGATTTCACATCGTAAATCGCTTGATTACATGCAACGATTTCTTGCCCGATATCGCTTACGCGATCAAAAAGGAGATCGCTTAAACGATATCGGGCAAGAAATCGTTGCGTGTGACGGCCGCTTTAGATGCAGAAAATCGCATATGCATTTTAAGTGCTTTCACACAGCGGAAATGCATCAAAACACATTTAATTTGCACCTAAATATGCCAGGAAACATAAAAAACAATCTGGTAATCTGGTTGGTAACCTGTTGAATAATCAGTCTTTCTACATCAGTTTACCTTGTATCCACTCTGTTAAGTAATGAAGAGCCTATATTGAATATACTGGTATTTTTTCTCTACCTGTATATAATGTTGCTGTCTTTCCATCTTTGTCTGTAGCGGGAGCAAAGAATAGCGATAAAATATATTCTTAGTAATTTTGTAGACTATGTGACTACCTTTATGCAATTTACTTGAAAAACTGTGCCCGTTGTCTCCTACATGCTTTAGATATTTACATCTCCACCATCACAGTTTACCAGAAAATAATTACATTTTAGATGACATGATGTAGTGTTTGAGAAAAATGTTCCTAAATGTCCCAGATTTATCATTTACGATTTTGTAATTAAAGACAGATTCTATAACGAGAGTAGATGGACAACTCATTTTGCACACGTTAATGAAATTACTTTTAATGAGTTACGGACCATTATGCACAGGAATGAAAATACATTCAGTTCTAGGTTAATTTTAGTGAGTCTTGTAAATTTCTGTGTACCATTTACAGTATTTTATTTAAAGGGGTAGGGTTGACCCACAAACAAAATTAATTTTAATCAATAGATCTTGTAATAATAACAATTTCCACAATTGGATGTGTTTAAAAAAATATTCCTGTGCTGAGAAAATTTTATAACGCGTCCCTGCTATGTACTGTATGTTGGCCATGTCTGACTGTACAGGAACATGGTCTAACCATACCACATCTCCTGGATCGGGAAGGAAGTAGAATGTATATAGACATTACAGCACAGGATCGCAAATAATTCCTTCTTTATGATCACAATATTTTTTAACAGCAGGAAGGGAAATGCTTTCCCTCACAATAAGAATCAGCTCCGATCCCGTGCTGCAATGTCTGTATACTCTTTTGCGTTCTCCCCTGTCCAGGAGATGTGGTATCATCAGACCTTGTCCCTCTACGGTCAGACACAACCATTACACAGTACATACAAGCACCACGTTTATAAGATTATCTCAGCACAGGAATTATTGTGGAAATTATAACTATCTGAAGATTTATTGATTAAAAGCAACTTGAAAATTAACTTTGTTCATGGAAAAACTCCTTTAACCCCTACAAGACCTTGGATGTATTAGTACATCCAAGGCCGCCACCCTCACTTTGATGCCAGCTCACGTGATGCGCTTGCACCATTCCTTGCACACGTCAGCTGATCTGATCAGTTGGCATGTGCAGCTAACAGGACCGATAGGACCAGAGATTCGATCGGCACTGCTAACCCTTTAGATCGTGCTGTCAATCACTGACAATGTGACCTAAAGCACCACGAAAGACACAAGATCACAAAGCCTTGATGTGTTGCCATGACAGCCCAGGGTCCCCACAGGATGCTGTCATGACTGATTCCTCTTCAGGTGGAGCATCACGGTTGTGATCGAGCGGCAGACTGTGTAGTGCTGAGGTGCCTTAAGGGGTTTTCAAAAACATGAAAAAAAGAAATTAAAACTAAAAGTTCAAATCACCCCCCTTTTACCCCATTGAAAATAAAACGTATTAAAAAAATACATGTTTGGTATCGTCGTGTTCAGAAATGCCTGATTATATTAAAATATAAAATCAATTAATCAGGTTTGTAAATGGAGTAGCAGAATATTTTTTTTTTTTGTCACTGCATCATTGCAATAAATCTTCCCTAAAATGATATAGTTAAAACCTACTTAAGCTGCAACAAAATAAGCCGTCACACAACCCAAGATCCTGAAAGATGAGAACGCTATGGGGCACATTTTTTTTTATATTTGTAAATCTTTGGACCATTTGTTTGAATAGTCTGAGTTTCCTCTCCCACAAATGGCAATTGAAATGTTTGCCAGTGTACGCAAAAAATATTTGCCACCTAAATTTTTTCATTTAAAGGGAACCTGACACTTCGTTTTACCTCCCTCTGCTATAACTACCTGTCCTTCACCTTGCTATCTGATCCCTAACCATCCCTCTCTGAGCTAAAAGGGCCCTATAAAGCTTGGGAAAAGTGATTTTATAACTTACATGTAGCCTTAGCAGCATAGACTGGAAAGGCGGGCTCAAGGGCTCCGTTGACACCCCCTCGCTGGCTCTCAGCAAGCCCCACTGGGTGTCATCATTCCTTTCACTGAGCCTCCTCTTTTTGAAATTCCCGCCTCCCTTGTAGCATGGCCGTAATGTCATATCCGGTCCGATGCATTTTGGGGGTTTATGACGTGTATGGCTCCGCTTCAGTATGCGCATTTGTGCAGTCGTCGAAGCCGGGCTATACATGTGATCAGCCCCACAATGCACGAACAGGATATGACATTCCAGCTCCGACTGATCAGGTGTACGGCCCGACGACTGCGCAGTCGCCTATTGAAGCCAGGCCACACACGTCAAAAGCCCCCACAATGCATGGGCCGGATATGACGTTATGACCACCGCATCATACTATGAGAGAGGTGCGAATTTCAAAAAGAGAAGATCGGCGAAAGGAATGATGACGCCCCGGGGGGGGGGGGGAGGCGAGAGCCAGCGGGGGGGGTCAATGAAGCCCTGGAGCCCGCCTTTCCAGTCTACTCCACAGGCTACATGTAAGTTATAAAATCATTTTTCTGAGGCTTTATAGGGCCCTTTTAGCAAAGACAGGGAAGATTAGGGATCAGCTAGCAAGGTGCAGGGACAGGTAGTGATAGCAGAGGGGAGGGGACAGCTTCCCTTTAAGAACTAAAGGTTCCCAAGTGATTTTCAACCCAGTGCTTTGTACTGCTGAGAATATGCAAACTTTGTGTGGACAAGCCGTGGTAGTAATGATCATTTGTCCTCCATGCACATACAGATGACTACCACATGTCAGTGAGCTCCAGGTAACCAGCAATATCATCAATCAGACCTCAGCACATGAAAATTATCTGGCTGTAATATGGCCCTTACCTGTAGGCCTAGTTATACTTGCCTTTTACGCTGAGTAATTCCTAGTTTTTGAACAATTATAATTGGCGAATGCGAGTAAAATGAAATTCCACCATAAAAATCAGTCAGTGCCATAATTCTAAATGTAAATACCATTATTCTCATTTATAATAGACATTGATAGTTCTGGACAAGATTAGCCTGATAATAATGATATTCAGATCATCGCCATGGAATAAGGTTTACTTCTGCGTTTTTACTCACTCCTGGTGTTAACTTTCAAATACTGAGGTAAAATTCTGACCAAATACTGAGTGTGCAAATACTTAAGACTAAAACTACTAATTGTTTCTAATTGCATGTAAAAAAATCCTTTACTTGAAAACTTGGACTTAAGATAACTATCTAGTTTAGCTTAAGTTCATTATTTAAGGCTGGTTTCACACAGCCGTTTTTTTGAATCTGCATGATTCCAGCTTAACCTGGATGCACCTGTATCCGTTTTGATCCACAGAAACTTGCAGGTGCATCCAGTTCTTTACTTTTCTTTTGATTCGGGTGTCCACGTTTTTTTCACTGAGACTAAAATCACAAGATATTGCAATTTTGGTGTCTGTGTTAAAAACCGTGAACACTTGTTCCAGGGCAGTCTGGGTAGAATTAAAATGTAGCTCTATGTAACCCGGATCCGGCGGACTCTGTATCCTGGATCCCGCTGGAAACATAAAAACATAATTTTTGTCATGCCAGAAACAAGCCAAGACCATTTACGAGAAAATTATGGAAATGTTCCAAGTCTTGGGAGATTGCGTTCATTGTGGTTGTTTTTATAATGCTGTCATAATGACCACATTGGGGCTCACAATCTGAATTCCCTATTAGTATGTCTGATGTGTGTGGAAGGAAACCCATGACAACACAAGGAAAAAGTACAAACTCCTTGCAATTAATTTCCTTGGTATGATTTGAGATTTTTGAGCCCAGACCCCTAGTGCCGCTAGGCTACAGTGTTAACCACTGAACCACCAACCTCCAAGTTTGTAGAGTCGTCACACTATCGAAATTTCTTTTGCATATGACTTCTCCATCTGTCCCACTAATATGAACTTAGATTTATTGTCATATGTTTGTATAGATTTGTCATGAAAAAACGTATTGTATTTAGAGGTTTATTTTTTCTATTAAAGAAGAAATTTGATTAATAACTCAAAATGCCAACAGTCAAAACAGCACTCATACCCCAATAAATGAAGAGGAAAGTTGGGGGCTGAGATTCAGAATACATAAGATAGGATACCACTGTTCTAAAACCACTCATACAGCTCTTATCTATTCCCCATCTTCTCAAGTTGGCTGCGCCATCATTGTAAATAGGCCACTGTACTTTGTGTCACCACCACCTCATTGTAGATTACATGCTCTTATAAGCAGGGCCGTCATTATTTTGCTTTATTATATTCTTTAATAACTGTTACTTATGACTGTTTTTATATGAAACTCTGAATTGTTAAGCTCTGCAGAATATGTTGGCACTATAAAATAAAGATTATTATTATATTATTATTATTATTATTATTAAAAGGTTGGTGTAGAAGAAGAAAATAACGTATATCTAATAAACAATTTAGAGAAGTTCATATATTAGGCGTACTTTGTAGTTATTGATTAATAATATTAGTATCACTAAGATTAGTTATAAAATCGTACACCAGTTCATTACAGACCTCTTGTAAATTAAGTTATCCTTTTAATTTATGTGGTGCTGGATATTGCCAATATGTCTTCAGAAGCCCTGATACCATTTTCTTAAGACATGGAAAAGTTAAGTTCGAGTCCAATTATGAAATCTTTGGAGACCATTCCCACATGGTTGTGTAAATGGTAGCTTCATCCTGCGTTCTTTCATCTCTTTCCCTGCTCTCCTGGCTTGACAGTTGAAAAGCTCTGACTGTGCCACACAATGGTTTGATTGGTTTCTCTGGGGGAGGCTTTTCCCTGCCTCATCATTCGCCAGGCAGGTGGACCAGAAAGTCTCTTGATTCTTTTGTTGCTTCTCAAAGTCCGGGGGTCTTTGACTGAATAAATCCGCCGTCATGGGATAATTTGCTAAAAGGAGACTGAAAGATTTGAGAGAAAAGCCTTACTACTTGGGTGCTGAATTAATGAAATAACTTGGGCCCTGGAGTTTGCAATTGAAAAATCACTAGGAATGCAATGAGGGGCGGAGACCGACTTCAGAATGCAAGTCTTTTATTCCCCATAATAAGCTATAAAGGCTTTCTGTGATGTAGCTAAGTAAGTTGGCTTGTCTGGCCTCTGGTTATTTGCATTTTAACACCGTAGGAAGGGAAACCCTTTGCGAGAATAAAAGCCGCTCGCATGCAGCGTCTACTTACTCATTAGATTATTGCAAGTGGATAGAAAGAATCACACATGACAGAACTTAAGGCTGAGTTAACCCTGGATGAAAAGTAATTTACAGATAGTCTGTCCTTAGCCATATTTGTAGCCCCGATAAGGTTTCATTTCAGAATGGATAGGCGACATTTCCCCTAACGGACCCATTCTGCGACACCTGTGATAACAGCTCTCAGATCCTAATTGAAATTGGTTTCAAAATGGATTTTCACTTTCCTCTGTCTGAGAAAAATATTGAATGGGCTCCAAGCTGCCACAGAGAATCTTAGACCTTGGCGTTAGGAGCAGGAAGCCGGGATCATCTTTCACAACAGTGTCGATGACATGTCAGTGTGGTTATAGGTCTTATTAATGAACTCATTGATCATTTGATGAGGGCGATAATACACAGGATCCTTCCGCTATTTCAAAATTAGGTCTCCGCAAACAGTTTAAGTGGAAATGCAAGGAACGATTAGAAAACAGAATACGGACAGAAGCCTGTACTGAGGGGGAACAGCTCCTTATAAAACTGAAAAGTGATTTAAAAATAATGATGAAGGTAATAACTATTATTATTGTTATCGTTATCATCATCATATAATTAGCTCACAAACTCTCTCTTGTCCCTAAGTTCCGGAATGCAGCTTTTTTTTCAGGTAGGGATAGGTTTTCATAGGGTTTTCATAAGGGAAATGTTACGGGCTTCTCATGTTTCACTTTGAATTGTCTCTTAGGTGTTTCGCCATTCTCTGTGCTAGCGTGGGTCAATTCATCCCCTATTCAGTGCTTGAAAGAAGATCTGTGATCAAAGGTTTTAGTGATGTCACTGATCTCTGGTGATTGATTGGGAACAGAAGTTTTGCAGCATTTCGCATGTCTTCTTTCTTATCACATCAAATCCATTAGCATCTCATTTTCAAGCTCTCCCAAATTTAAGTTGCATATATTTCATTTTTTTTTGTCTTTTAATATAACAGTCAACTACAAATACAAGGGATTTAGAGGATTTATCGAATTCAGCTTTTCACAAAATGTAATTTATTTATATTTATTTATTAGCTTTCACATTTAGGTATCTATCTATCTATCTATCTATCTATCTATCTATCTATCTATCTATCTAAAAAAGCACAAAAAGGAATCAGCAAAAACTACTCATATAAACGGGTGCAATACTTCCTGTAATGCAGTGTTCCTCTGCATACAATATAAAGTCCAAAAGCCAGGCAGCACTCCAATGGCAATGAAAAAGGACAGATTTAATGCAGCCCCTTGTGGCGCAACGTTTCAACCCAGCAGGGTATTTTTCAAGCTTGAAAAATACCCTGCTGGGTTGAAACGTTGCGCCACAAGGGGCTGCATTAAATCTGTCCTTTTTCATTGCCATTGGAGTGCTGCCTGGTTTTTGGACTTTCTATCTATCTATCTATCTATCTATCTATCTATCTATCTATCTATCTATCTATCTCTATCTATTTCTTTCAGTTTTATTGCACTCCAACATATGCTGGTGATTAATTTTTATCATCTCCCAAAGAGTTTTATCTATTTTTTTTATACATGGTCAAATACTTTTCTGTATGTGTGTATTACATTTATATTTACGATAATTTTTATTTAATTTGACATATGTGAATAATTTTTATCATATAATTGACAAATTAATTATAGCATTGAAGGGGACTATAGGGAGACAACACTAGTCTAATATGGTACCCTGCTCTGCTCCAGTTGATTGACATGTCTCTCCAATTTACACACATGGGAGTTACCTGTCAATCCATTGGAGCTGGGTGGGGAGAATCCAGCTGGGGACCCAACTAGTGGGTGTGGCCTCACTCAATACAAGTGTATGGAGCAAGGCCACATGCACTAGCCTGATGTGCCTACTAGTTGGACATGCCCACGTTATACACTTGTATTGAGTGAGGCCACCCCCACCAGTCAGATTCTGGCCAGGAAAATGCATATCTTATAATTGTAGTCTGTTCTTGGCTTAGAAACTGCAAATCCTCGCAGTGCACTGTGCGTGTGATCGGAGGATTGCTAAATCTGCAGTCACAGACAGTGACTACAAAATTATTATTTTAAACCGAAAAACCCCTTTAACATTCTAACCTTCAGTAAAAATAACTTTCTATTGACATAACATCATACCCTCTTAGCATGTTGCATTCAGTAGAAACACAATGGACTCAAATAGAAATGTAAGTAAATCACTGACTCCCCTTGATTTCACTATCAGCTAGTGGCATTCTTCACTCTACATAATTTATAGATAAGATCAGATTTACCTGTAACATGTTCTTGGCTAAAAAAACACCTAACCCTGTTCTCACAACTATTTTAGGGGCATGTTTTTTGTGCATTTCAACTAATCATTTCTCCAACTATCGCCCCATATCTCTTCTCCCGTTTGCCTCAAAACGTCTTGAACAGCACGTCCACTCCGAACTGTCCTATCACCTCTCTACCTATGCTCTCTTTGATCGCCTTCAATCCGGCTTCCGACCGCACCACTCCACCGAAACAGCCCTAACCAAAGTCACTAATGACCTTCTGATCGCCAAGAGCAAACGACACTACTCCGTCCTCATCCTTCTCGACCTCTCTGCCGCCTTTGACACTGTTGACCACTCCCTCTTACTCCAAATCCTTGAATCTCTTGGCATTACTGACCTTGCCCTCTCCTGGATCTCCTCCTACCTGACGGGCAGGACCTTCAGCGTCACCCACTCCCACACCACCTCCTCGCCCCACCCCCCTTCCGTAAGTGTCCCCCAAGGCTCGATCCTGGGACCATTACTCTTCTCTATTTACACCCTCGGCCTAGGCAACCTCATCGAGTCACATGGCCTCCAATACCACCTCTACGCCGACGACACTCAGCTCTACCTGTCTGGCCCCGACATCTCTCTTCTATCCAAAATTCCTCACTGCCTATCCGCCATTGCATCCTTCTTTTCCACCCGCTTCCTCAAACTCAACATGGACAAGACAGAATTCATCGTCTTTCCCCCTCACAACCCTCCCCCCCCTTCCTGACCTATCCATCACCGTCAACGACTGCACCCTCTCACCCGTCCCCCATGCCAAATGTCTCGGGGTAACCCTCGACTCCTCCCTCTCCTTCAAGCCCCATATCCAAGCCCTCGCCACCGCCTGCCGACTCCAACTAAAAAACATTGCCCGCATCCGCTCCTTCCTCGACCACAACACAGCTAAGACACTTGTCCATGCCCTCATTATCTCCCGCCTGGACTACTGCGACCTCCTATTCACCGGCCTCCCTGCCTCCTCCCTTGCACCTCTCCACACCATCCTCAACTCTGCTGCCCGGCTCATCCACCTATCTTCCCGCTACTCCCCCGCCTCCCCTCTCCGCCAAGCCCTCCACTGGCTCCCCATCCCCCAGCGATCTCGCTTCAAAACCCTAACCTTGACATACAAGGCCATACACAACCTGTCCCCTCCCTACATCTCCAACCTGGTCTCCCGCTACCTCCCTTCGCGCAATCTGCGCTCCTCCCAAGAACTCCTCCTCTCAACCCCCCGCATCTCCACCTCCCACAACCGCACACAAGACTTCTCTCGTGCTTCTGCCAGACTCTGGAACTCCCACCTCCATCACATCAGACACTCCCCGACCCTGGGAACCTTCAAGAAAAACCTGAAGACCCACCTCTTCCTACAAGCCTATAACACACACTGAGACCCACTGCACCATCTCACCTCCCCCTTCTACTGTCTCCATTCCCAACCCCTTTTAGACTATGAGCCCTCACGGACAGGATTTCCGACCCTGCTGTACCCGTATGACTAATTGTGATATGTCATCGTTTGTCGTCGTTTGTGGTCGTCCCCGACCACCTGTTTCTGTCTACCCTCCAAATTGTAAAGCACCATGTATCCTAATGGCGCTATATAAATACCTATTAATAATAATAATAATAATAATAATAAAAATAATCATTTAGCTATATGAACTGTTGTATAGGGAGAACACTATAAGATACAGTACGGACTTGGTACATGTCAGTTACCACAGTTCCCAGATATAGTGCTTGGGACAGTTTGATATTTAGTAATTTTATTAGAAATTGTTTGATTTTTAGGAGAAATTATGTTTAATGCCACAGCATGAGACATAAAAAATTAGTTAGAGCAGCAATAAACTGATAATGAAGAAAAAATTGCTTATGATGACTCCAAAGTAGCAGAGCTTCAAAATTGTGTTTGAACTGACTTAAAGGGGTGGTCCACTACTCGGACAACACCTTCTCAATCTGATTGTGTGCCCTTATTAAAATAAAAAATCTTATACTCACCTGCAAATCCGGCGCTGTTCCAGGAGTGATGGCACTAACTCTCTCAGGGGCCACATGAGGTTGTTTGGTCCAGCGAGCCTTGCGTCCAATCATCGCTGGCTTCCATCTCTCTGCTTTCGGACGTATCAAACATCAGTAGAAAAATATATTGCAATCTGAGAGTCCTCAGTGGTTCAGAATTTGTGTCTTCAGAATTTGTGTCATTACCAGCCTGGCGAAGGGACCACAGTGTCCCGAAAGCTTGCTATGTTTACCATCTTTTCAGTTAGCCATTAAAAGGTATCAACTAACTTCTCAAACATCAGTAGGAAGTCAAAGAGTAGCCGCAACCCTCATGCTTCTTCTTGGTGTTTGATTCATCTGAAGATGGGGAGAGGGAAGCCAGTGCTGATTGGCTGCAGGACTCCAATTATGTAACAACTTCCCGTGAACCCTGAGAGAGCGAGTCCCAACACACTCAGACTTAGGGATTGTCCAAGTAGTGGACAGCCCCTTAAATTGTTACTAAATGGCAGTTAAAAAAGGTAAAAATTCATTGCACTCAAGTTAATAGAAATCAACTAACAATAAGCATAATAAGGATTTGTTGTAGGTTTATCTTTGTCCCTAATTCATCATTTGTGTGATCTTTTTTTTAAGCCACTTTCCTTTTTTGTCGTATGAAATTATTTTCCGCTTTGGCATCAAATGAATCATAAAAACACCCCAGATTCATGATTTTGGCGCAGGTTAAAAATGGCATTTCTTCCTGTCATTAATTTTTTTGCAGTAACGTCTGAAAATTTGCATATGCAAAAACACACCGGGGAAGGGTGGGGGGGGGGGGTATTTGACTGGAGTCAAGTTTTGAACACTTTTAAAAAGTCGCAATTGTTGCTTAAAGCAAAAAATCTGGAATTGTTAATCTTGGCTAACAGAACGGAAAGCCCCCCAAAAAACAGCAGAAGCACATATAAAATGAATTTCAAGAAAGCACAAAAAGAATAATGAATTAAGTGCAAACGACAAAGAGCATGCACAAAGGAAATGATGAATCGGGGCATTAATGTTGTTTCTTTGCTTCGTCTTATAAAATAAGCATTCGCTGAACAATATCACTTTGGAGTTGTGAAGTTAAATACGAAAAGTATTCTAACTTTTTGTTAGAAAATATTTAACAAATTAATTCTGTCTTCCATTATCAATGATACTTATGTACATATACTTGCGATAATTAACCATTGGTAATCATATTTAGAAAGAAAGGACAGAATGCATATGTACAGAATAGCAAGAACACAGCCAGGAGGCGGGAGGGATTTTTTATGCTCACCATGAATTCAGCATATAAATTGAATCAGATACACCTTAGAATAGTGTGGAGTGATTGCATCTTGAATGGAAAATGAGAACATCTGCAGAATTCCAGTTCGATGGAACAGGAGCAGCAGAAGGAAAAGTTTGATGCAAACCAGAGCAGAACTATTAATCATGAGCAGAGTTACTTCCTAAGGGCTGCCACTGACTGTCAAAGGAGATTGCCGCAGGCTTGTTTATTGCTGATTCCCTCTAGAGAAAACTTCAATTTGTGGGCTGGTCTCTGAACGGGATTGATAACTCTGTTTATGGACCAGGATGAGCATCTATAGATAACAGATAATGCAAATTAGTCTACAGCCTGTGATAAGCCTGTAAAGTAATTATTGTTGGAGATTGATTGAATGATTTTGGAGTGATACTTTGTGGGTACTGCTCTGGAGGAGCTAAAGGACACAAAGTCACAATTCGGAGCCCGCGGAAATATGTTCATCGAATGATCTCTTTTTACTTGCTCATTAATTTATTCTTGGAGAATGTGTTTTATTCTGTATGCTATTACCATACTTTTTTATTATTATTATGCATGGCTTTACAATTTGAATAGATAGATAGAAAGTTTGGATCTGTAAATATATCAGAAACTTGTCTTAAAGTATAAAATGTTGTCCAATAAATATTATTAATGTATAAAGAAAGATATATAACCTATAGATTTTTATGTACAATAATATACTGTATATGGAGAAAGGAATAGAGGTGGAGGAGGTTTGGGAAGTTAGGGGCGGGGAAAAGTATAAAGTATTCTCCACATTTTGCAGCATTTACGTTATTGACCCTGTGATCTTCTAATGACTTAATTGTGATGTCAAATTATCTTTATTCTAAGAAAATAGCACAAGATGTAAAACCTGTATTCATGATATAGTGGAGATTGTGATATGAGGGGAATTGACTAAATAAGCTTTTCCTCATGACAGACTTTCATCAAATGTCCATAGGGCTCCCACTAATCCACAGAAAAGGTTTCCTTGTCCGTCAATTATTTCTATTTCCACAGGAGTGGACAAGTAATTTGTTTTCTCTTTTCTTTTTGCTCTGAAACCATGTACGTTAGTGCTGATATGTAGGCCCCGATTCATCCTGGCTTATACAGTAGTAAGTAGTTGAATAGTGTCACTTCATTGTAGGACAATGACGTATATCTTGGCAATTCTTATCAATGACACAGCTTTTATAAAATGTTTTTTATAGTCTCCATTATGTGTGAACAGGGCATATTTGTGTGACAGCTCAGCTAGACTATTCACACTGATATTGAAATGCAAGGATTCTCCTAATTCTTGAGTTGTCATTTGGCAATTAGTGCTTTAAAGTCATATACATATAAATAGGTGGATGATCTCCTATCCTTTAGCTTTTTTTCCTTCCTACTTATGTCTTTGTAGCTGGCCTATCAATTAACTCTTCCTGCTGGTAAATCTTAGAATAACTTTCAGCACCTACCCTCCCATGTTGTCGTTTTTCTTCAGCTTTAGGCCAGTTTAAACAGCGCACTACAACATGGTTGTCTGGGTTAGTTGAATGTTGGAGCACTCATACAGGTTATAGTCACATGTTGTAATCTGCCATGATGTTATCTTGATTATACCATAATCCTACAACAGGACAAAGGACGTGCAATATTCCTGATGCACTTTCATACCTTGGAGTACAGAAAAAAATGTAATATTATCATAAGATCCAGAACAATAGTGGTCCACATGAACCATTGCTGGAGCTATCCTTTATTCTATGAAAGGGAAGCACATTTCATTCAGTTGAGTCATAGGTTAGGCACTGTCATCCACTGTCATTCATGTATGACACCTTTTACATGGACAGTTGGCCTGATTTATAAATGTGTTTTCTGCAATAAAGCGCCTTCAGACGTGGCAAAATTCCAAGTTATAGTTATGTAAAAACTTTACAATTTGTGATGCATTTCTTCTCCTCCAGAATTGCTAGGATGGTGTGTCGCAAAACCAGTTTGGTTTCTACATCTTGTCCAGCACTGATCATCTGCTTTTTGCTTTGGCGGTGACTAAATGAAAATAACTTAAACGGAACCTGTCATGTCCCCTATTAACCTATGCTGATATAAGTTAAGCGCTTTGGAATTAATTAGTGCTATATAAATAACTATTATTATTATATTATATTATATACAGTATATGGAGTTAATTTCCATTTTAATTGTGTACTAAAGATGTGTGACTACTGCACTGAAAGGTCAGCTACCAGGAGAAAATTAACTTTATTCCTCCCTGCAGCCTCCAGCTTTCAGTCCTAGAAGTACAGCTTCAGTCACCACTAAGTACATAGTACAAAGGCTGTAACCAGTTCCATTCAAAGTGTGGCGGTGGCTGCTGGCCTTTGCCAGCTACTGCAGCTGGCAAACACCCATTACTTAAAAAAATCTTCAACCAAAACTGTGCTGTTAACTACAGACCGGTCTCTGATCTCCCCTTTATCTCTAAACATCTGGAACGCTTGTTCCAGTTGTGTGTAATCTGCTATCTCTCAGATAATTCTCTTCTTGACCCTTTACAATCTGGTTCCTGCTCCTTACACTCTACTGAAACCACTCTTCCTAAAGTCTCTATTGATCTACTAACAGCTTAATGTAACAGCCACTACTCCCTGCTGATTCTCCTGGATCTTTACTGTCTATGCTCCACTCTATTGGGCGCAAGGACACCGCTCTCCTGATTCTTCTCCAACCTTTCTGACTGCTTCTTCACTATATTTTTGCTGACTCCCCTTTCTGTTTTTTTTTTCCACTTACTGTCAAGATTCCTCAGGGGTCCGTCCTAGGTCCCCTGCTCTTCTCTCTGTACACTACCCCCATTGGACAAACCATCAGTAGATTCGGTTTTCAGTACCATCTGTATGCTGATGACACCCGATTATATTCTCCAGACCCCACCCCATGCAGTACTACAAAATGCCAGTGATTGTCTGTCTAATGTGTATAACAGCATGTCCTCTCTCTGTTAAAACTGAACTTCTTTTTGTTTCCTCCCTCTACTAACCTTCTCAAGCGCAATATTGCCATTTCCGTCTTTAGTTCTACCATTACTCCCAGCAGCACTCCTGCTGTATAGGGTTATATTGGACTTCGATTTCTCCTTCACTCTCTACATCCAATCACTCACTCGCTCATGTCACCTACAGCTCAAAATATCTCTAGAATCTGACCGTTGACGCTACTAAAACTCTTAGGGTAAGTTCACACATACAGTTTTAACCTCGGTTTAGCAGCGAAAACCGCCGGCGGTTTAGCATAGGTTTTATTTAAATTTATGTAAATCCTAAGCAGCGTTAGGACTTACATGTAACCCTATGCAATTTAGAAACCGCTGTGCACACAATGTCGGTTTATGTGAGCGGATCCGCCAGCGGTTGAGCGGTTTTCCGAGCGGTTTAGCAGCATACAACATGTCAATTCTTCCGAGTGGAAAAACCGCTGGGAAAAACGACTATAAACCGCTGTGCACACGCTGTAAAAAACCGCCGGAAAACCGCCGGAAAACCGCCGGAACACAGCTGGAGACTTCAGAGCTCAGAACTGATAATTTCCAGCGGTTTACTGACGGTTTGAACGCCACTAAACCTTCATGTGTGAACTTACCCTTACTCTTGCTCCTAGTCATTCTTTTTCTGGACTTCAACTCTCTTCTCCAATCCATCCTGAATGCAGCAGCCAGTATCATATTCTCTCCAACTGCTACATGAATACCCAATACCTCTACCTTGTGCTGGTTGTCCATCCACTACAGAATACAATGTTAATTTATTACTTTCACTCACAAAGCTCTCCACAGTTATGCACTGCCCTACATATCTTCCCTCATCTCTGTCCATCACCCTACCCATGCCCTCCGTTATGATAATGATCTAAGACTGACATATCTATAATATGAAACTTCTGTCTCCAAGACTTCTCGCGAGCTGCACCATTTCTTTGGAATGCACTACCAAGGACAATTTGATAAATTCACAATACCCACAGTTTTAAAAAGGCCTTAAAATTTCTTATCACCTTACCTCACTTATCGAACGATGTTGCCCTTACAAATTTTCTTCAAAACCTGGTCATTTTGATCATTTGTTTCCACCCTCCATGGACTTACAGCCATGGCCAAAAGTGTTGGAACCCTTGAAATTGTTCTACACAATGAAGTATTTCAAGAAAATGTTTGCAATTACACATGTTTTGTTATTCAATGTTTATTTTCGTTGTGTGTATTGAAATAACCCAAAAAAACAGCTCTGATGGAAGAATTTATATATGGGCGATGTCAGAGCTGATTAATGGGAATTCTGGTCCCTTCCCATATACTACTGATGACCTATCTTGTAGGTCATTAAATACCTACCTATGCCTTCTTTTATGTTAAACCTTGTACCATCCTCAGACTTCCATGCTTAAATAGTTGTAAACCCCCTATTTAAATAAAAAACAAAAAAACGGTCTTCGTATAGTTTAAATTGAAAAACAAACATATTTTAGATCTACCACCACTTCTCAATAGAGCTGTTGGGTGTTACTGCCAGTTGATCTTCCAATGGGGACTGTACATGAATCCAGTGGTCAAATCTCATTTCTGTGGGAAGTATAAGCAAGGAGACTGGAGGGGTGGGAACCCCGGGGGTAAAAGGGGAATCGCTAGTTGTAGATGTAATTTTTGTATCTAGACTTATTGGCATTCCCCCTTAGTCCGGTAAAAAAGTCAGTATGCCAAGCACGTCGGGGTTCTTTTTTTTCTATGTTTGCATGTAGAAGTCCTGAATATACATTTGTATACAGCTACTTTAATTACATTGTTATAAAGGATGAAAAAAGACCCAGGTCCATCAAGTTCAACCTTTATCCACAAGTTTTTTATTCTCTTTCACTAGATCATCTTTAACCTAAAATGCCATATACAGTGAGAAAAGCATCCAGCCCTTTTTCAAAAGCTGTTGTAGTATTTGCTATTACTACCTAGTGCGTGGAGCATTCCACAGTCTGACTGCTCTAACTGTAAAGTTTTATCTGCCGGAATTGTCTTTACTGTATCTGTAATGAGTGCCCCCTGGTCCATAGTACTATTGTCTTTGGAAGGAATACTGTATTTGTTGGATTACAAGACACACTTTTTTTCCCCAAGTTGGGAGAAAATAGGGGTTCGGTTTACAATCCGGATCATCTTATCAGGGGGCATAGTGGAGCAGGGTCACTGGAATCAGGGTAAAGTCAGTGTCGGCTGCATGTGTGGGGCAATGTCGCAGGCCCAAGAATGGGGTATCGTGGTGAGGGGTTGCAGGTGTCATTGATGTCTAGTTAGTGTACTTGATGGGCATAAAGAAAATGGCTGTGGATGCAGTGCACATGCAGACTGATAACTTGGAAAGCTGAGATCTAAATCTGTGCATGCACGGCTTCTGACGCGATGTACTTCAGGAAAATGGATGCGGAGGTTGCACATGCGCAGATTGACATCTCTGCTCTCTTGAGATCTCAGTCTGCTCGTGTGCTGCATCTACAGTCATTTTCTTTATGCCCATCAAGTACAGCGACTGGATATCAATGGCGCTCGCACCTAGTCACCTTTCTCCCATCCTCAGGTCTGCTGCATTGCCGCTGCTGAGATTATCTGTGGTGACCCTGAGTCCAGTGACCCCGCTCCACCGCACCCCTGGTAAAATATATGCAGATTATAAAATGCACTCCAGGATTATAATACAGACCCCCTTTTTTATCATGTAAAAATTATTTTTTTACTATTTACCTCCGGTAAAATTGGGGTGTGTTTTATAATCTGGTCTGTTTTATAATCCGCAAAATATGGTAAATCATGTGCCAGTTTTTTGTATTGGCCACACATGTATTTATACATATAAATGAGATCTCAACCTTTTCTGATCTGATTGTGGGTGAATGTTATTAATTTCAGAAATAAAAATGTTATGAATCGACCTTGTATTATCTATGCAGCCATAACAGCAGATTGCAGGGCAAATCGCGTCATCTCCGATGCTGTGACGTTGATACACCTCATTGCGCATGCGCGAGTTCAAAATAACACCTCGCGCATGCGCAATGCGCAGTGAGGTCCGTACATGCACCCAAAGGGTGTATCGACGTCACAGCGCCGGAAATGACGTGATTTGCGTCATTCTGGCTGAGCCCGCCCAGCGATCCGACACAGGATCATCGACATTCATTTTCACTGCCATTGGGGTGTGAAAAACAGCAGTGGAGGCGGCGATAAGGAGCCAGAGGGAACACCCACTGTGGTGCCTTAGGGATTCAGAAGCCACAGATTTGCCAGGTAATAAATGTGATTATTCCACATTACAGAATCTCTAAAGGGAAAGAGAGGGATGCTTGAAACCTTATAGGAAGGTGATCGACAGTTTTTAGAGCTGGGGACGATTTGGAGGGTCAGGTTCCCTTTATAGTGAATACTAGATGGTGCCCGATGCACAATGCATCGGGATTCTAGCCGAGCGAGTCTCTGACTCGCAATGGCGCTTCGCGGCAATGCTTCGCGCTGCTAAGGCGACTCGCCATGCCCGCTGCGCGGCATAGGAGTCGCCTTAGACTGCTCGCATGGCCGCTTCGCGGCAATGCTCGCGGTGCTAGGCGACTCCATGCCCTGCGCGGGCATAGCGAGTCGCCTTACAACTGGTCGCATTGGCCGCTGCGCGGCCAATGCATTTTTCGTATCCACATGACCACGCTGATCGCATGCGACTTTGGTGCGGAAATCCATTCGTGATTATATATAGATGTCACAAGATGTCTCAGTACAAACTGCGTACAAAATTCAATGTGTCTCTAAAGGTACCGTTACACGGTACAACTTAACAACAATGTTGTTGTGCCATCTCGGGAGTGCGCTGATTTTTTTCACAGTTGTTCAACTCGCTGTTGAGATGTCAAACGTATAGATATCATGGACACCTCACCAACGATGTTGTGAGCAGGGATCATTCGCAAACACCGCAAACGATCCCTGCTCACTGCTGTGAATGGGCGAAGTTGGCCCGTGACATCGCTATTGCGGTGTCACACCGAACGATGCCGCAGGTTGTTCTAAGTTGAAGTTGACAGGTTTTCCTGCATGATGGAAAACCTGTCAACTCAGACTTGAACAACTATCGTTGTTGAATAGTGCGTTTACACGCAACGACGCAACAACGATGTCGTTTCAATATCATTCCTGACGTCACTTTTGAACGATGTCGGGAATGATGTTGAAAGGTGTAACGGGGCCTTTAGAATTGAGGAAGCTGGTGTGCTTACTGTGAATATATGACAGTGTAATCTTGAAAATGAAATAACACTTATTTGAGTTCAGCTTTAGCTGTTTATTTTAGACTGTGAAATTTTCATAGGATTATACAGTAATTCTCAGATGTACTTTTAAAGTGAGTACAACAGATTCATCAGGTCTAAGCGATTTGTTTAATAGTTTATGCCATTTACATTGTGAAATCTGTTGACTGATCTACTTTGATCTTGTAAAATCATGTCCATAACCTTATACCATCCTCCAGTCTTTATGTGTGTCCTTGAACCATTCCCAACCAGTTATGTTTAAATGGAACCTGTCTTGCCCCTTATTCCCTCCAAATCTGTATCATTCACTTTTTCATGCTAAAATGCCCTTTCTAATCAGCCATGGATAACATAATTCTCTAAAATCAATGTATGAAAAAAAATCATTACCTCCATTTTTGTATGCTAATTAAGGCTCTGACTAGTCAAAAGGGCATTGTTTCCCCAGACTAGTCGGCCCTGCTTCCATCATACCATGCCCTTGTGGGCGTGATAACAAAATTTCCATAAGCATCATTACAGATCCTGGAAATCTTGCTCATGTGCATGACTTATTTCAGCAGCTTCAGTGCGCCTCTGCAGCTGGGTCTTAGTGTCTCGGCTTCAGAGAGGCATACTGTGCATGATTGGAAAAAAGTTGATGCACTTCTCATCATGCACAGTGCACCCCTCTGAAGCCGCGACCTGGCTGTAGAGGCGCACTGACACTGGTGAAATGAGTCACACACATGAGCAAGATTTCCAGGAGTTGCACTGATGCCAACATCATGTCATCATGCCCAAAGTGGTGTTATAACAAGAAAAAAGGGCCGACTAAACACCTTTGAGTTGTCAAAACACTAATTAGCATACGCAAAATGGAGGTAATAAATTATTGTTTTTACACATTTTCGAGAATAATGTTATACAGGGCTGGTTAGGAAGGGAATTTGATGTGCAAATGTGACTGCTGCTGGGTTGAATGGCACAAAAGACCTGACAGGTTCCTTTAAAGAGAGAAGAAGACCCAGTGTATAGTCCGGTCACTGTGCACAAAAATCTAATTAGCAGAAAACTTCAAATAGTGGTGAAAGAAGAAGAACAAAGCAAATTTCTTCACCAAGTGTATCAATCTAATCAGTATAACAGCTCCATTGCAGCCATGTTTTTACTTTATATTACACATGCAAATTGTCACTTAAGTAGACAAACTCTAATGCCACCGATAAAGGTAGCAATCCTAAAAGTCATAATTGACTCTTTAACAAGCCTTTTAATATGACTTAGGATTTGTGCCAGATCAGAACCCCAAACTGCAGACGCTGCATTTCGGGGTGATTGCCCCTCATCAGTGCAGTGTGTGGGAATTCTGATCTGGCTGTATGAGAGACTAAGACGAGGTCTGGAGGAGTATCTATTCTCCTTGCGGAGAGTATTCTGCCGGCCGGCAGATGAGGATACTTTAATCACCTCGAAACACAGCGTCTGCAGTTTGGGGTTCTGATCAGGCACAAATCCTAAAGTTACCGTTACAAGGTACTAGATCGTTAATAATATCGCTTAAACATCATGGGTTTGGAGCCGTTCAAGCGACATGTTCTCAAATCAGACGATCCACGATCAGCCAACCTGCTGCATCGTTCTGTGTGACACCGCGATAACGATGTCATTCACGACTTAGCCCATTCACATTAGTGAACAAGTATCGTTCACAGGGTTGTGCTAACGATAGCTGCTCATTACATCGTTGGTGCGTCGTCCACGATATCTAGGCATGTGACAGTTCACCAACGATGTCAAAAAGATGTCCTAACGACCGAGTTCGTTGGTGATATCTAAACAACATTGAAGCGTGTAACGGTACCTTAAGTCATATTAAAAGGCTCGTTAAAGAGTCAGTTATGACTTTTCGGATTGCTACCTTTATTGGTTGCCTTAGAGTTTGTTTACTTAAGTGACAATTTGCATATGCAATTTGCCAGAGGAGCATTGCGGCTTAAAGTCTCCTCATCTGCCGGCTGGCGCAATACTCTCCGCAAGGAGAATAGATACTCCTCCATACTTTTTATTACCAAATTGTGCTGACAGCTTATCTTTACACTTGTACAATCTGCAACACTTCTTGCCTTTAAAGGGTGTGTGCCCACATAGTGGTTTAGTGACGTTCAAATCGTCAGTAAACCGCTGGAAAATTCAAGGAGCCTAGACTCCTGAGCTCAGAAGTGTCCAGCGGTTTTCCGGCGGTTTTCCGGCGGTTTTTTTCAGCGTGTGCACAGCGTTTTTCAGTCGGTTTTTCCAGCGGTTTTTCCGGCGGTTTTCTATGGAGGATTTTTTTCATGGAACCGATCAAAAACCGCTGAGAAGAATTGACATGCTGTATGCTGCTAAACCGCTGGAAAACCGCTCAACCGCGGGCAGATCCGCTCTCATAAACCGACTATGTGTGCACAGCGGTTTCTAAATTACATAGGGTTACTTGTAAGTCCTAACGCTGCTTAGGATTTACATAAATTTAAATAAAACCTATGCTAAACCGCCGGCGGTTTTCGCTGCTAAACCGACGTAAAACCACTATGTGGGCACACACCCAAAGGGTTGTCCCACGAACAACTTTTAATTGTAATTAATAGATCGTGGAATAATAATTTCCACAATTGGATGCATTAAAAAACACGTTCCTATGCTGAGATAATCCTATATATGTGCCCCTGCTATGTACTGTGTAATGGCTGTGTTTGACTGTACAGGAATATGGTCTGATCATACCACATCTCCTGTGCTGAGATAATCTCATATATGTGTCCCTGCTATGTACTGTGTAATGGATGTGTCTGACCATACAGGGACATGGTCTGATCATACCACATCTCCTATGCTGAGATAATCCTATATATGTGCCCCTGCTATGTACTGTGTAATGGCTGTGTCTGACTGTACAGAAATATGGTCTGATCATACCACATCTCCTGTGCTGAGATAACCTCATATATGTGTCCCTGTTATGTACTGTGTAATGGATGTGTCTGACTGTACAGGGACATGATCTGATCATAACACATGTTCTAGGCTGAGATAATCTTATATATGTGTCCCTGCTATGTACTGTGTAATGGATGTGTCTGACTGTACAGGGATATGGACTGATCATACCAAATCTCCTGGCAGGGGAGGAAGTAGGAAAAGTATAAAGGCAATACAGCACATGATAGCAATTTATTCTTAATTTGAGATAAATAATTTTTTAAAAACAAGGAAATGTTTTACCTCACAAAAAGAATAATCTGTGATCATGTGCTGTAATGTCTGCATACTCTTTACTTCCTCCCCTGCCCAGGAGTTGTGGAGACACGGCCATTACACAGTACATAGCAGGGACATATATATAAGATTATCCCAGCACAGGAGAAGTGGTATGATCAGACCATGTCCCTGTACAGTCAGACACGGCCATTACACAGTACATAACAGGGACATATATATAAGATTATCTCAGCACAGGAGATGTGGTGTGATCAGACCATGTCCCTGTACAGTACTGTACAGTACATAGCCTGGGACACATTTACAGGAACATTTTTTTTAAAACATCCAATTGTGGGAATTATTATTCCTAAATCTATTGATTAAAATCAAGTTTAAAATTAACTTTGTTTGTAGGAAAAGGCCTTTAACCTTTTAGACTCCTAATTTATTTACCTTTGCCCAGAGATGTAACTACCGAGGTCGCAGATGTCGTAATTGCTTCGGGGCCCGGCAGGATTGGGGGCCCGGGCCCTTTACAGAGAATCAGCCGGATCCTGTCAGTGGCATAGGAGGATCTGCGCTGTTCCTGACTTCCTGTACTTTCAAATACAAGAAGCCGGGCAGCGCTTGTATTGGTTCCGCCCCCTCCAGAATTTCCTGTGACGCTGTGCCAGTCTCTTTCTCTCCTCATACAGTGTGATTCCGCCCGACCTCTGCAGCATAGATAACAGCAGGTGAAAGCAGCAGTGTGACTGCACAGTGTCACATAAAGTATGAGGCAGAAGAATAGTCTGCCTGTTTGTCCCAGCAGCACAGGCAGTGGTACAGCTGAATGTTTATACTGCCTCCCCTTTCCCTCCGCTCTGTTCAGTGATCAACAGTGCCTGTTAGGCAGGTACCGATCTGCCAGCAAAACCTTGGAATCTAGGAGGGGGATGTTAGATGGGGAGGGGAAGCTGTTGATACAGAATCAGTCCAATACAATGTGAGCAGTGGAGGAAGCATGTGGGGCAGCTTTTTTTGTTAAAGGCAGGCCACAGAGACCAAATATACAGCAGGATGGAGGACATATATACAGCAGGATGGAGGACATATATACAGCAGGATGGAGACCATATATACAGCAGGATGCAGACCATATATACAGTAGGATGGAGGACATATACAGCAGGATGAGGACCATATATACAGCAGGAGGGAAGACATAAATACAGCAGGATGGAGACCATATGTACAGCAGGATGGAGGACATATATATAGCAGGATGAACACTATATAGCAGGATGGAGATTATATATATACAGCAGGATGGAGGACATATATACAGCAGGATGGAGATCATATATATATCAGGATGGAGCATATATACAGCAGGATGGAGACCATATATACAGCAAGAGGGAAGACATATATACAGCAGGACCGAGACCATATATACAGCAGGACGGAGACCATATATGCAGCAGGATGGAGACCATATATACAGTAGGATGGAGGATATATACAGCAGGATGGAGACCATATATACAGCAGGATGGAGGACATATACAGGACGATGGAGACCATATATACAGCAGGATGGAGGACATATATACAGCAGGATGGAGACCATATATACAGTAGGATAGAAGACATATACAGCAGAATGGAGACCATATATACAGTAGGATGGAGGATATATATACAGCAGGATGGAGGATATATACACAGCAGGATGGAGAACATATATATAGCAGGATGGCGACTATATAGCAGGATGGAGACTATATATACAGCAGGATGGAGACCATATATAGCAGGATGGAGACCATATGTATAGCAGGATGGAGACCATATATCTATCAGAATGGAGACCATATATCTAGCAGGATGGAGACCATATATCTAGCTGGGTGGAGGACATATATGCTGCAGGATGGAGGACATGTATACTGCAGGATTGAGGACATATATATAGCAGGATGAAGACCATATTTATAGCAAGGATGGAGACCATATATCTAGCAGAATGGAGACCATATATCTAGCAGGATGGAGACCATATATCTAGCAGGATGAAGACCATATATCTAGCAGGATGGAGGACATATATATAGCAGGATGGAGACCATATATACAGCAGGATGGACACCCATTTATACAGCAGGATGGGAAACCATATATACAGCAGGATGGAGGAAATATATATAGCAGGATGGAGGACATATATACAGCAGGATGGATGGCATGTATATAGCAGGATGGAGACCATATATAAAGTAAGATGGAGGACATAAAGGAGGATATGAGACCATATATCTAGCAGCATGGAGACCATATATCTAGCAGGATGGAGACCATATATCAGCAGAATGGAGACCATGTACCTAGCAGGATGGAGACCATATATCTAGCAGGATGGAGACCATATATCTAGCAGGATGGAGGACATATATATAGCAGGATGGAGACCATATATACAGCAGGATAGATACCATATATATAGCAGGATGGAGACCAGATGTATAGCAGGATGGAGGAAATATATATAGCAGGATGGAGGACATATATACAGCAGGATGGATGACATGTATATAGCAGGATGGAGACCATATATACAGTAAGATGGAGGACATAAAGCAGGATATGAGACCATATATACAGTAAGATGGAGGGCATAAAGCAGGATATGAGACCATATATCTAGCAGTATGGAGACCATATATACAGCAGGATGGAGGACACATATAGAGCATGATGGGAGAATATAATATATATATAATAAGCAGGATGGAGGGGCTATATATTACAGGATGGTGGACCATATATATAGCAGGATGGGGGATATTAGTATATAAGGAAGGAGAGGGGCAATTCATAAGTCTTTTAACGCTACATGAGGCCCATACAACTGACCAAAATGCCGGGGGAGGGGGGGAATGTGGAGGGGCCCAAGCCCAGATATTGCACCGGACCCAATTGGACTCTAATTACGCCACTGCCTTTGACATTGTACCATCTTTAACCTCTCACATATAACCCTATGACATCCTTAACCTTTCTACCTTTCTTGACTTAAAGGTTCCATCCTGAACCTGAGCTGAAGGTGAGTATGTAAGTACGATGTAAATTTTGCTACAACAAAAGCAGTATACTACCTCTTTAAAGTCTACATAAATCAAACCTTTCACCTATGCCTTTTTCTAAAGTGAATGTGTGCGGATGCTTTTGTGCCGCACTTTATTGTGTCTTGCCATTTAAATGTAGATTCTTTTTTCCCCCCTTTTTCTCTGATATGCTGCGCATCTTCTGCAAAGAAATGTTAATCAGACTGTCTATTGTAGCAGCGTGCTTGTGAGATAAAATATTTATTGCTGTTGTAAGACATAGTTTGTGTTCTGGTAATAGGTTGGTAGATGCTGTACATAAAAGATTGTCTACGTATTATTTTCATGTAGCAGCGAAGTGGTGTGAAAAAAATGCTGTTTTCCTTAAAGGTTTGGAAAGAAATGTCTGCTCTTTAAAAGTAATCTTACCAGGTGGGTGAAGAAAATCCTTCTATAAGAATTTTTAAATGTATGAATGTAAGGCAGTGGAATTACATTGCATAGAAAGTTACAGTACGGCACAGCGCATAAACAAGTTTTTTAAATAGGCATTACCAAAATAAGATTGATCTAAGGCGCTGTTTCATATCATGTTTTGTATTGACATTTGGCACATATGGTAAAATCTTTGATGTAAGCGCTGAATGCGAACTCCCAGTGTATACAGCTGTATAACATACATCTGCATAAAGAAAGTGCCTTAAAGGGGTTATCCAGGTTTAATCCTAAAGTCTGCTATCACTATTCTGTCCATTTTTTACAGACTTTTATCAGAAATTTTGCAAAACTCAATTATTTTGTTTTCATCCTAGATGAAATTGATGAAATTCTGACAGTAAGAACTGACACAATGACCGAACTCTGATGAAACCCCTGATTAAAAACACAGATGAAACTCTGACATCTGAGTGAGCCCTAACTGGGTCTTTCATGGGATCATAATTTACAGAAGACAGACCACTAGACTGTCAGAAGTCACTGACTGAGCTCATCTGAGTCTGCTAGGACCCAGCCGTTCTGATATGTATGACAGAAACCTTGTGATCAGTAATCGCCAGGTTCTTCTTAAGCATTAGCAGTGAACAGTGCTGTTTTTGTTTTTTTCTAACTTGTTATTGTATCGATTATTTTATCCTTGATTTTTACTAAATAGAATTGCTTTGCGTCGATTCAAAAGAAGATAAATAGCAAACAATGAAATAATTGGTTATTGTTGATCATCATAGATCATCCTGCTGTAGAAAAACGGTTGTAATCAGTGGTTTGATTGGCAATTGTAAATGCAACCCTTCGCAATAATTTCATAAAAAGAGATAAGGTTGGAAACTCATGAATCAAGCTATCATGATTTACCTAATCAAATAGGTCAAGGATTTTTTCACAGCCTTGAGTGTGATAAAATGACTTATACTCACCTAGTAGTTGCACTCCAACATGGCCTTGTACTAAGATAGCAGACCTAGATGCAGACCTAGATGCAGACCAGAACAGATGTCCCTGAGGAAGGAGCTCGGTATGTGGCTCTGAAACGCGTTGGAAAATAAAGGCTTAAGCTGATCCAGACATCCTTGTGTCTCGGTTCCTTTGATCCTGAAGCAGCAGCACGGACATTGAGGCACTTCATCCAAGATTATTTGCAAGATAGCAGACCTGACCCTCACTGTTACAGCATCTCATTGGCTCCCGCGATTGCAATGCGGGGAATGATGATGTGACAGAGTGGTCAACTCCCCTGCCTAACTATTTTGATACCACTTTTAGCTGTAGTATATAACGGACACCCACTGTTGATGGCTCAGCTCCTAAGCTGTTATCATAGTGAAATCCATATATAATGAGTTATGCAAACTCTTTGGCAGATTTACATAGCTTTCCACAAGAAGGTCACTTGACACCTTGTATTAAGATATATGTTATTTGAGAGTAAAGGACCCTGAAACGATATTCACCTACAAAGTGACAAAGTGAATAAACACTTTGATGAGGTTGAGATGGTATTCAAGTTACAGCCCCTTATATAGATGCCCCAATGTGCCTATGTAAATATTGAAGAAACTATAATTTACCTCTTTCTGATCCGACTGGCTTTAAAAGGACTACCACGAACAGACTTGGCACAAACCACTTTGTTTGGCAAAGTCCAAAGAAACCTTGATTTCCTTTAACCCCTATACAGGGATCTGGATTTATAACAGGTTCCAATGGATTGCCATACACATAAAGGCTGCCAACCTGAGGGTCAAACCAGAGGCAGGAATTGTCGCCAAGAAGGGTCTGAGTCGGGAGGTCAAGCAAAGGACCAAATCAGGATCCATAAGAATAGTCAGGTAGCTGGATCAAAACCAAGAGGGCAGCAAGGTACAAAATTGGCAGGTAAGAGAAGCAGTAATAAATAAGGTAAAAATAAATAGGTAAAAAAAGGAAAATATCAATACTAGACAAGAGAAACAAACACAGACCTAACTAGTTAAGCACAAGCTATCTCTATCAGCATCCAGCAGTAAACCGGAGGCTTTAATATGGTGTGCTGCCTTCTAATAGGCTGAAGCATGGGGCTGATGATTTCAGCTGGACAGCACACACCCATATTTTCAGACTGGAAAGTACAGCAGTTTCCAACCACTCTAACCTTAGTGGATGTTCAGGCCCTGTGCTGTCCAGAGCCTCTGGTTCTGACATCTTCTCTATCATCAGTACCGCTCACAGAGTGAATACAATGAAGCTTGATGTCAGAAGCAGATATTGCAGAAGCAGGTTCTGGTGGTGACTTGACAGTACCTCCCTTTTAGAAGGGGTCTCCGGACTCTTAGGACCACGTTTATTGAGAAACATAATGTTAAACTTCCTGATCAGGTTTTTGGCGTTAATATATTCCAGAACCAAGGATCTCTTTTATCAGCCATAACTACAAATAAGGCACCAGATATTACACAGACCCTTTCACTATATGAGAATCTAGGATTCTCTGCACCTCGTACTGTAATTTACCTTTATCTAAAACACGAGCAGTAGGATTTCTGACTAGGTTAACCGGGGAACAATATGGTTTGATGGTGATAGGCAGAAGAAAAAGACAATGTAATACTTTTTACAGAATGATTTCCAAAATTTGGAAATTAACTCTGTCCCCTGGTCAGAAACACTATTTTCTGGAACACCATGTAACCACACAACATGATCAATGAGCAACTTCTGGATTGCCTGATTCAGAGTTAGGCAATCCAGACATAGGAACAAAATGACACTGTTTATTGAACCTGTCCACCACCCAGATACAAGTCTTCCCTTCTAAAGGTGGAAGGTGAGTAGTGATGTCCATGGAGAGATGGGTAGGAGCTGGAGAAAACCTTCAGGATGTGTTCAGGGTGTCTTGGCTTGGGCACAGGTTTCATAAGCAAGTGCATATTCCCTACAGTCTTTAGCTATGGTTGGTTACCAAAACTTCCTGGTTTCCATAACCAGTTGATTGGATTGTTTATACCAGGTTGACCTGCAAGCACATAATCATGAGACTCCTGAATACACAGGTGGAATTATGGATCGATAAATAGTTTTAAGGTCGAAGTTCTACAAGTTTTAAGGAAACAGACCACACAATTATATCTTACCTAGATTAAGATCTGTTTCAGAGTAATCAGATTTAGGACAGAAACTTAAGGAAAGTGCATAAGATTTTATGTATTTAGGACCCAGTTGAAAGTCACCACACAATCAAATCTAGAAAATAATAAAGCCCACCTAGCTTGCCGAGGATTGAGTCTCTTAGCTGAATCCAAAGAAGTCAGATTTTTGTGGTCTCTGATAACATTGACTTTATGTTTGGCATCTTCAGGGAAGTGGCGCCATTCCTAAAATGTCCACTTAATTACTGATTTCGTAGTTCCTCTTGGTAGATGAATTTTTTTGATGATAAGAAAGCGCATTAATTAAGTTCAATGAGAGACGGGGTAACTTGTAATAGCACCGCTCCAATTCCTACCTCAGACGCATCAACCTCCACAGTAAAGAGACAGTCAAGATTGGGACTAGCCAATATTGAGTCAGTCAAAAAACATATCTTTAGCTTAGAGGAGGCACAGATTGCCTGAGTCTTCCAGTTTGCTGGAAGATTTTACATTTGGGGCTTGGATGTATGCAGTTATTTTATAGTAAAATTCACAGATAATGAAAGAGTTCATGTTGTGGTTGTTGAGTTTTAGAGTGATGCAGTAACTCCAGTAAATCCAGCATTTCTGATATAATTTAGCTTGGTGGTACACACAGATGTGATAGATGTTACTGCTTTAAATTTTCTTAATTGCTTTTTAGAGCATATTAAAAACAATGCTCCTTAACTTGTCAGTTTGGCAATCTCTGTAACTGAGATTTAACAGGTGTCACAGCCTTAACCCACAACTACTCCAGGCTCTTCCGGCAAAATATGGGAAGAAAAATGAACTTCATGCACAAGTATTTAGTAAACAAGTAGCCTGCTGGCACATGCCAAGGATCTGTGCCAACACACACATGTTGCAGCTGTTAATTCATTGGATGGTTAGCTACAGATTCAGTAGAGAAGTTGATTTAAAGGGAACCAACCACCCCCAATGACCCCCCGACTATTAATATCAGTCCCTACACACAGCACATACATTGCTGCACTGATTTTGGCTAAAAAAACTGTTTTTTAAAACTAAAGATAATGATTTTTAAAGTTAAACCGGAGCGACGGATGGCGTACTTATCTGGGCAAACGACGATATCTGATGCCAATCATCTTCCCTGCTCCCCTCGCAGCGTTATGGCCACCCCTTGTGCAGCGTCACAGCCCTGTGCACGGGCTCGCATGCCCGTGCACACGTCATCATCTACAGCCGGAAGCGAGCGCGCGCTCTGTCTTCCATAGCCGAGCGCAGGAAGTCAGAGCGCGCGCTCGCTTCCCGGCTGTAGATGATGACGTGTGCACGGCATGCGAGCCGTGCACAGGGCTGTGACGCTGCACAAAGGGTGGCCATAACTGCTGCGAGGTGAGACGGGGGATGATTGGCATCAGATATCGTCGTTGCCACAGATAAGTACCGCCATCGTCGCTCCGGTTTAAACTTTAAATCATTATCTTTAGTTTTAAAAACAGTTTTTTAGCCAAAATCAGTGCAGCACATGTTATGTGCTGTGTGTAGGCACTGATATTAATAGTCCGGGGGGTCATTGGGGGTGTTGGTTCCCTTTAAAGACAGTGTGTACATACAGCCCAGCGTATGATGTTAACACGCTGCCTTCACATAGCTAAATTGGTATATACACTTGAAAGTAGAAGTTTACATACACTATATAAAAACACATATGCATATTTTTTTCACTATCTGACATGTAATCAGACGAAATCTTTCCCGTTTAAGGTCAATTGTTGTAGATGCTTTAGTTGGGACATCAAAATATATCCCTGTCCTTAACTGTCTGCTTTCCAAATTAATAATAACAGGTGTCTGCAGACAACAACTACACTTTTTTTTTTTTCATAATTCTTTATTTAAGAGATTGAACAAATAACAAATATAGCGAGACACCGAGAAAATCATCTATAGAGGTAAACCGTCAGTATAGGAGACCAATCTAGATGGCAGTAATTGTCACGCCTTGTAGGTAAATATAAGCAATGAATCGGTCTATTGGCAACTTATATAACAATGTCAGGGTAAGGCTAATGGCCACTTTACACACGGCAACAGGAAGATAGAAAACAGCAGGTGTTGGAGACAATTGTACCTTTTACCTTCAAAACACCTTGCAAATGCCTGAATTACACGCAGCCACTTCAAGGTGTTTTGAAGGTAAAAGGTACAATTGTCTCCGACACCTGCCGTTTTCTATCTTCCTGTTGCCGCGTGTAAAGTGGCCATTAGAGGGAAAAAAAAGATGAATCATTATAAAAGAAAAGACACGGGAAACAACACCTAACCAAAAGAGCCAGGTGACACTACTATCTTCAAGTAACCTTATCTAGCAATTGCACCATGAGAAGAAAGAGAGTATTAGAAACTAAAGAGAGAATTGGGTATTAAAGATCTTTAGAAAAGAGAGGATGATGGTCTGGGGAGGAAGGAAGGGTTGTTAGAGGTAGGTGAGATTGGTACTTAAATATGGGGGGAGTAGGAGGGGTCACTGGCCAGGTTCGCGTCTTCAACACCGCCAGGCAGCAGCTTATATTTGGCTCTTTGCTGGAAATCCATCTAGGGTGCCCAGTAATCCAGAATGTCCTGTAAGTGTCATGCATGGAGGCAGTCAGATCCTCCATATACATTAATTCATTAACTTTACGGACCCAATGTGAGATCAGAGGCTGAGAGGACTTGCCCCAAAACTGGGGATGCATGCCCTTGCGGTGATTATGAAAAATTTAAGCAGAGAGGTCTTGTATGATGAGATGGAGTCATCATTGAGGTGTAGCAAAGCCAAAGCAGGGGTCAGAGGGTCGGCATAGTCAGCAACCTGTCTCGTTATTTCTGCAATCCCATTCCAAAACGGCTTGAGCACTTCTCAATCCCAAAAAATTGTGAATCAGCGAGCCAGTCTTCTTCCCACATCTCCAACAGGTGGCATCGGCCTCAGGAAACATAGCATGCAGTTTTTCAGGGACTCAGTACCACCGTGACAGGAGTTTGTATCCCGCCTCTTGGATTCTAGAGCTGATAGAGGTGCTGTGAGCATGAAGGCAGATGCGAGATATCTACGTCTCAGAAAATTTGACCTTTAAGTCAGATTCCCATTTGGTTATAGAATGAGGAGGGTGCTGATCTGAGGGGAAGGGCACCAACATTGAGTAAACCTGAGACAGAGTATGTCTGGCTGAGCCCGTCTCTGTGCATAATATCTCAAATAGTGTTTTTGGACAAACGTAACAACGCTTCGGCGGTAGAGTTCCCAGGAAATAATGTAGCTGAAGACATCTCCACTATCCCAGCGGTATGGGGTTGTCCCATGTTCTGATGGTAGTTAGAGCGGGCCATTCAGCTCCCTCACCAAAAGACTCCACCCTATCCCATCCTGCCTTGATCCAACAACAGAATACCTTGTCATGAATTGCGGGGACAAAATCTGGATGGCTCAGTATCGGCGAGAGTCCAGAACATGGGGGGGATCATAGATCTAGTCCACAAAGTGCTGCCATATTTCACAATCGCCCCCAGGGTGGGATGAGAATGGAGGCTGGTGGGAGCGGAAGTCATGAGCCAAGGCAATCTATTTAGCGGAATCGGCAGAAGCTTTGCTCGATGTGTATCCATGTCTGGTCAGTGGAGTTTCTGTACCAATCAACCATTCTCGCTAAATGAGTTGCGAAGTGATAATGTTTGAAGTTGGGAAGGCCTACATCTCCGTCCTTTTTTGGTCTGGATGTATCAAGCGTCTAAGTCTAGCAGATTTACCTGCCCACATAAAGGCATTTTGGAGATCTTATTAAAAAAAAAATGGGAATTTTTATAGGTAATGCTTGTAGTATACAAAGAATTCAGAGAAGAATATTCGTCTTGAATATTTGACATCGCCCGAACCAGAAGAAGGAGAGTATAGTCCACCTGTCACAGTCCCCGTGAATGACAATAACCACATTTGACTTGGGTGCAAGTATGGGAGAATTCTAAATTTACTAGGAAGTACATGAAGTTATACAGACAATTCTGGGGGTGGTAACCCCAGAATAAGATTATTCTTTAATCGGTTACCAAATATTAAACATAACTAATCATTGGTTACTAATAGCTGTGAACTGATTGAATTATGCAAATCTATTCTAAAAACGTATGTATCCTTGTATTTCCTTCCTGGAAATCCTTGTAAATCCTTCCTGGAAAACACGGGGATTGATGCTGATTCTGTGGTGAAGCTTACAAAATTCATCATTACATTTGACGACAACATATATTTACAGGAGACTGACTGGCACAGCAATGGGAAACAAAATGGCACCACAATATGCAAACCTTTTCATGGCAAAGCTTGAAAGTGACTTTTTATCCTGTTGTCCTATCAGGCTTCTGGTCTATTACCATTATATCGATGACACTTTAATCATCTGGACAGAGTGAGCAACAGAGGAAGACGTTCCATGAACACTTTAAGCAGTTTCATCCCACCATCAACTTAACACTCAACTACTCCTGCACTGAAATCATCATCAAGCTACAGAACAATGAAGTAGAGACATATTGTATCTGAAGCCAATTCACTGTCCAACATATCTTCGATGGGACAGTTTTCATCCAAAACACATAAAAAACTCTACTGTATACAGCCAGGCCATCAGATACAATCGGATATGTTCCAACCCTACAGATAGAGACAATCACCATGAGGACCTCAGAAAGACCTTTTTGAATCAGAGCTACCATCCAAGAGCAATTGAAAACCAGTTTACAAGAGCCACCAGAATATCAAGGAATTATCTCCTGCATTACAAATGTAAAGAAGAAAACAACCGGGTCCCTCTTGTAGTCACCTACTATCCAAATCTGGAGGTGTTAAGAGGAGCTGCCTAGAAACTACAACCACTACTACAAAAAAGGATGCCCAACTAAAATCTATGTTTCCAGACCACCCACTTCTGTGTTTTAGGCAGCCCCCGAATCTAAAATCATCATTTTCAGAAGATCACTGTCCTCCCCAACAACAACAGGAACCTTTCCCTACAACCAGAACAGATGCAAAACCTGTCCATTTATAATGACAATGGACAAGATAAAGATTCCTTGCTCACATCAGGACTACAAGATCCCAGGGACCTTCAGCTGCACCACAATCAATGTGGTGTGCTTAATTATATGTACTAAATGTGTGATCGGGAATCTATATGTAGGTGAGATGGTGCAACAACTCAGAACTAGGATGAACTCTCACCGCCATACAATAAAGGAAAGAAGGACAGATTTACCTGTGCCTAGACATTTCTGTAGGTCTGATCACACAATATTGAATATGAAAATACTAATTCTAAAAGGTAACTTCAGATCACTGCAAGACAGAAGAGTGTGGGAATATAAACTGATAATGAACTTTGACACACTTAAAGCAGGAATGAATGTCTCACATGCATTTATGTCTTTCTACATTCGTTGAGGAATTTTCAGGTCTCGACCAACCACTAATCATAGAACAATAATACAATCTGTGCCTCTTATCTTGGAACTTTGATTGTATCTGCTCATCTCCTCTCCCCCTCACAAGACTGACTACTATTTTCTGCTTTACGCCACCTGTCGTATTTACAGCATCATCCAACCCTGCATATGTATATATGTGTGTCTTCAGAATTTGTGTCATTATTAGCCTGATGAAGAGGTCATAGAGTCTCGAAAGCTTGCTTTGCTTTTTCTTACCATATTTTCAGTTAGCCATTAAAAGGTATCAACCACTGAGGACTCACAGATTCTAATATTTTTCTACCTACTGACTAACACGGTACAGACATGTATTTCCGCCATAATTTGATGGTATTGACATTATTGACTCATCATATTCCTTCATTATCTGCTGTTATGGAACATCATGGAACATCTTCTCTTGTTACTAAAACATGCTAAATATTGGCTCTACTCCCAGACCCTGTAACCTTCACCGTTTGTCTACATACAGTCCATGACTTGCAGTACAATACTTGATATGAAAAACTCTACTTATTCTTCTGAAAGGCAAGTACTTGAAGGGATACATGTACGCTAGATATGCAGTACAATACAAGACATGAGCACATTGACAAATCATTGGATATTGGATATTTTTATATATTGATACCCACACAATTAGGATTACCATAATTATTAATACTTGTCAATTGCCAAAATAATGAGAGACAGAATTTTTAAGGCATTATTATTACTTTCTGCAGCGTCACAAGTTTGCTTACAGTTCATTGGTATTTGGTACCATTGCCCTTAAACTGTTTGACTATGGTCAATGGTTGTGGATATCCTTCCACAAGCTTCTCAAATAGTTGGTAGGAATTTGGGCTCATTCCTCCTGACAGAGCTGATGTAACTAAGCCATGATTGTAGTTTGCCTTGCTTGAACTTGCTTTTTCAGCTTTGCTCATACATTTTCAAAAGGATTGAGATCAGGGCTTTGTGATGGCCATTTCAAAACATTTTGTTAACATTTTGTTATCCTTCAATCACTTTGTAACCAGTGTGTCAGTATGCTTTGGGTCATTGTTCATTTGGAAGACCCATTTCTGCCCAAGCTTTAACTTCCTGGCTGATGTCTTTAGATGTTGCTTCAGTATTCCACATACTCTTCTTTCCTCATGATGCCATCTACTTTGTGACATGCACCAGTCCCTCCTGCAACAAAACAACCCCACAACATGATGCTGGCACCCCCATGTTTCACAGTTAGGATGGTGTTCTTAAGCTTTCAATCTTCTTTCGTTTTCCTCCAAACATACTGATGGTCATTATGACCAAACAGTTCAATTTTAGTTTTCTCAGTTCTCGTGTGTGTGTTTTCTTTGTTCTCGTGTGCATTTGCAAAAATTAATCTGGCTTTTTTCTTTTTCTTTTGGAGCAATGGCTTCTTCCTGGCACAGTGACCTTTCAGCCTATGTTGATACAGTACTCGTTTCACTGTGGATAATAACTCAATCTTACCAGGTTTTGGCATCATCTTCACAAGGACTGTTGCTTTTGTTCTTGGGTTGATATGCACATGTCGGACCAAATACATGTTCATCTCTGGGACACATAACCTGTCTCCTTCCTGAGCGGTATGATGGCTGGACATTCCCATCTTGATTGTACTTGCATATAATTGTTTGTACAGATGAACAAAGCACCTTCAGGTATATGGATATTGCACCCAAGGATCAGCAAGACTTGTTCAAGTCTACAATTCTCTTTCTGATGTCTTGACTGATTTCTTTAGACTTTCCCAACTGCAAATCTGAACTCCGCTAGTTAGATAGTACTCATGAGCAAATCATAACTCCATCATAATATATACATTCCAACAGTAATGTAAGGCTGCTTTCACATTACGATTTTCGGATTTCCGATACTGTCCGATCAAAATCGGACAGCATCGGATCCGAATTTGGCCTCCATGCAGCCCTAAGGGCATCGGACCGAATCGGATGTGCACTAAATGCCATCCGATTTGGTCCGATCCGATTCTGTCCAATTTTATTATCGTGCAAAAATCGGCGGGGGCTCGTGGAGAGGTGAGAATAATTTTTTTTTTTCTTCTTTTCTTCACCCCGCAGGGAGCGATTTTATGCCGGAATCGGGTGCCTATCTGGCACCCGATTCCAGGCATCAGAAGGGAGCCGATGCTGTCCGATTTATATCGGACAGCATCGGTTCCCTAAAAATCGTAATGTGAAGGTAGCCTAAATCAGAAAGTCTCCCAGGAGACAATGGATTGTATAAAAAATACACAACTTTATTGAAGAGTCTTTAAAAGCATTACAACATTATTAATGAACATCATAAAGAGGAACATGAGGAAAAATATTTGAATATTTTAGCAAATTGGAACCCAAGTGGTACTTCATATGGCAGGGTGCCACACGGCTCACTGAGGAGATGGGCTATACGGATATCAGTGACACGTATGCAATTATCCTCAGTATATTATGTACTCCGGTTGAACTACAGAAGGATTTATGTAACAAACACAACATCAGAATTCTTAGTATCGCAAGTTGCTGAGACACCCGATAACACAATTAGTATTGGATAATACATCAACTATCCTACACTATCCATATGCCAAATAAATGCCATACAACTGAATGGTTTAAGAAATCAATTGGGTGTAATTAAGGTCTCTATGTCTGGAATTCAGCGTCTATACATTAAACTGCTACTTTGGATAAAGAAGGACTATTTCAACAATATCAATCCTGCACAAATATATAGCAAGGGAAGGCAGCTGACAGCCTTACAGGTGATCATAAGAATAAGCTCTAGGGGGATTCTTAAATGAAGGGAACTGACCCTTAAATAAAGCTATGCTCACAATGCCCATAACACTGTTCCTGTTTATTGTGCCTCTAAATATATCATCAGTGCAGAAGAATTAAATTGGTGATATAATAAGACCAACCATCCATAGATATACTGTGCAAAAGTATCTCATTCACCTGTTCAGATGTTATGACCAATCCAGTATGCCCAGTGCTCCGCCTGCAGGGGCCCATCAGGCACAATCAACAAGCAGCTGAGTGCTCCCACAAGAATGCCAGTGCACTTGGTAAATTTGTATGCAATTAGCCGTGTGCTGGCTCCCAGGGCTGTGGAGCATCCTTCTCCCTTGTGTGGTGACATCAGGAACCATGGTCCACAACCACGTGTTTCTTCCATACCCTTGCTGTAGAGCCTTGGTTATCTCAGTGAACAGCAGGCAGCAGAGAGGAGGACATGGTATGAGAGATTGTAGGGGTGCAAGAGTGCTAGAGGGGAGGCCAGGAAATAGGAGGTTGCAATAGTCGAGGCGCGAGATGATGGGGGTAAGCACGAGTGTGTTTTGCAGTTTTTTGATCAAGGAATGTACGGAATCGGAAATATTATTGAGTTGGAGTGGGCAGGAGGTGCCAAGGGCTTGGATATGTGGCTTGAAAGAGAGGACAGAGTCGAGGTATACCCTGAGGCACCGACCATGCAGGACTGGGGAAGTGAGCAGCCATTGACTTTGATGGATAGTTCTGGTGGTGAGGTAGAGTGAGGTGCGGGAAGGATAATGAATTCTGCTTTCTCCATGTTCAGTTTTAGAAAGCGAGCAGAAAAGAAAGATAAAATAGCTCTCAGACATTGTGGGATTTTGGTTAGTAAGGAGGTGATGTCCAGTCCAGCATGCTAGATCTGAGTGTCATCAGCGTAGAGATGATATTGAAAGCTTGGTATTCTAAGGTCTGTCCCAGGCTGCAGGTGTTGATGGAGAGAAACAGGGGTCCTAGAACTGAACCTTGGGGAACACCGACAGATAGGGGCGAGATGAGGAGTCTTGTGGGAGAGGGAGTTGATGGATGTCTGATGTGTTAGATATGAAGAGATCAAGGATAGGGCCAAGTCTTTGATACCAAGAATCAGAGAATCTGTCGCAAGTGGGAATGGTCCATGGTGTCAAAGGCAGAAGACAGGTAGAGGAGGAGGAGGTAGAGTAGTTTCACTTGCTCTTGGCGGTTAGTAAGTCATTGGTGACTTTAGTTAGGAAGTTTCAGTTGAGTGATGTGTTCGGAAGCCAGATTGTAACCGGTCAAAGAGGGAGCAGGGGGAGGGATGGGAGGACAGTTCAAGATGGACATGCTGTTCCAGCAGTTTTGAGGCATAAGGGGAAAGTGATATGGGGTGATCTCTAGACACAGAGGATGGATCAAAGGAGGGGTTCAGCAGCAGACCCCTACCGGTCAATAATTTCTCCTTTATCCTATCAATAAAGGATAAATTTATTAAAACCCTCTGAAGGCACGATTACATGGACTGAACAATGGAACAACACTACAGTAAACGTTTACCTATCAGCGCTCTTGTCATTACCTTTTAACACAGGCAGACCAAGGTAGATGATCCCCATCTGTACTAGCTCACCCAGTGTACATAGGCATCCATGTTCTTGGTAGCATACAACAATGAAAATAATGATTCTTTGCGCATGAGAAAAATAATTTCAGCTGATGAGCAAGCGTTTTGCTCATTCATCAGGTGATCGGCACCCTGTTTACATGGCTTGATAATCATGGAACAATCTAATAGTTTTTAACAATGCCCGTTGACTATTACATTTCTGTGAAATTCTTAATTCTTCCATGAGAGTCTTTAAAAACTTACAAATAATCGATGAAAGAAGGAGCGGCACTCACCAAAGCTTGAATGCAGTGCTGAAAATGTATTCCGGTAAAAGCGGGGGTACATCTGTCCAGGGAAGGGAGTGAAGCAGGGTCAGAGGACAGTCACACCATTTTGCACAGTTAGTGCTTCCACGGGTCCTGTGCTTTTGAGCTGAGCAACACCATATATTTCCACTGCTGACAGCTGCAGAGACTTTGATAGAAGACCTGAGCATTGTGGCTAGTGCCCTATCTTCTTCTGTTTACATACAAAAGTCTACAAATGTTCACCAGAATCAGACTACAGCAGGCAACTTTAACACCTTATTCAAATTATCACGGCAGACATTATTTCTACAAACCTGTTGACTGACTTCTGGCAGCATTTACACTAGACTGTGGTATGACTGCAGAATTTGCCTTATATGATGAAACTACTAAAGCATTGCATGCAGTAAGCATCCCAGATACCTCTAGATGTGGCTGCAGGCTGCCCACTGTTTTGCATCTATGTTTAGACAACTCAGGCTAAAAAAAATTAAATCACCTTCATGTTTTTGGCTTTAAAGTTTAGGTGTGAAGTGGTATAATTGCTCATTTTGACACATTTTTATTATAAACCTAGAGTTTGTTGAGGGATATGTAAAGTTTTGAATAAGGAGCCAATGTTAACCTCTTAATGACCTGCTACCCATCATAGCTTTGAACTGTCACTACCTGTAAACACTCTCTTTGGTCAAAGAAATGCAGAAAATATCTGTCACGCTTCCGGGGTACCGAAGTCCCCCTTGGTGAGCTGATCCTAGTTTACCCAACCCCTATACAGGGATTGTCAGGGGCAAGCCCAGGGGGTCTAAATACCACAGCAGCTAGTACCAGGGGGGCGGCTCATAAGGTTAGCCTATACTAAGGAATTAAAAGTATTCCAGGTAACAGGGTACAAGGCTAGGAGACCAGGAATGGTGCTACGGTGAAGAGCACAGCAAGGGTTCCAGAACACAGAGCACAAGGAAGGCCTGACCAATAGTCAGCAAGGCAGAAGCAAACTGACTTAATAATCAGACACCTCCCATCAGAGGAAGTGGCCTGATATACCATGGGAAGAGCAGCTATTGGTCAAGGGAATTGTCAAGTTGGACCTTGCCTGCCCCTAGAGTCACAGGGAAGGAGTGCACCTAGCGCACCACTGAGTATGCTCATGAAAATGACCATAGTAATGTGCTCATGTGCGAATCCAGTGGTCAGGTGACAGGAAGGGAACATGGCGACCGCTCCGAGACACAGCATGCCTGGATGCCGGACGCCGCGTCGGCAGAGGAGCAGGAGATGCCGAACCTGGGAGTGGTGAGTTGGGAAGCGGAGCCAGGGGGCCTAACAATATCCTAAATTTACTACTAACATGAAGTCCAATAAGTCATGAAAGAACTGTCTTGGAATTAAATGGATATGTTGAAGCATTCCAGAGTTATTATCACATAAAATGACACTGGTCAGAATTGCAAAGGCTTCTACATAGCTGTCTGTCATAGGGAGCCTATATAAGCAATGACAGAGTTGCACAAAATAATTCAGAAGCATGTCCAAAAGACCCAAAAAACCTTTAGCATGTTTGCCTACCTGCTAAGCATAATTGAAATCATCACCAGATCTGGTGCACACGGGCATTTATGGGTTAATAGACACAAAAAGTGGCATGCCAGATTATTCTATGAGGTTCTATCCAAGTGTTATATATTAACGAGGTCCAGACAGCTAATAGTAATTGTATTACGTAAAAGCAAAAATAGCAAAGGAAAACTCTCCTATGAGACATACGTGTTCAGTCCTGTCCAGGGATGAACCTTCTTGGATGAATAAGTTAAGTACTGGCATCATGGATCATGTTGCCAAAATGCATGTGTGAGCTAGTAGGGCTGATTTTTGTCATGAAATATTTGGTCATACCTGATTCTTACTTAGCTTTAAACTGCAGCTTTTGTGCTCTAATATAATATTATATAGTATACCGCAAATAGCTGACTACTAACTGAAACTGGAATAGAGGCATATAAGGTATCACCTATATATAAACCCTTATACAATACACAGTATAATAGTTCTGCATTGTACATATTAGACCTTGTTTGCTGTAGTTCCAATTGGGTCTTTGACTACCTCATCTTAAGCAATAGAAGTGGAGATGATGTTTATTCAGAAAAAGCCCCGGATGCATAGTAGTCCCTGACATTTATTGTGTTGTGGATGTTAGGCCGCTTTCACATTGCGGATTTTTCATTTCCGATGCTGTCCGATAAAAATCGGACAGCATCGGACCGATTTTGGGCCCCATGCAGCCCTATGGGCATCGGACCGAATCGGATGTGCAGTAAATGCCATCCGATTTGGTCCGATCCGATTCTGTCCGATTTTTTTATCGTTACAAAAATCGGAGCCTGCTCCGATTTTTGCACCGAAAATAAAATCTGACAGAATCGGATCGGACCGAATCGGATGGCATTTAGTGCACATCCGATCCGACCCGATCAATTTAACATGGGGCCCTATGGAGAAGGGTCCGAGGGAACATCTGATTTGTCCTCGGACCCGATTTTACTGTACTGAGCATGCTCAGTACAGTAAAACTTCTCCAAACTGAGAGAGAATGGGTTAAAAAAAAAAAAAGTTTATTCTCACCTCTCTACGAGCCCCCGCCGTCTCCCGGTGGTTCCCGGTGTCCTCACGCTGTCTGCAGAGGTGTTCTACTGCAGTACAGGACCTGTGGTGATGTCACAGTCACGTGACAGCAGGTTACACCATGGTAACCTGCTGTCACTTGACTGTGACATCACCACAGGTCCTGTACTGCAGTAGAACACCTCTGCAGACAGCGTGAGGACACCGGGAGACGGCAGGAGACGGCGGGGGCTCGGGAGAGGTGAGAATAAACTTTTTTTATTTTTTATTCCGGAGGACAGGGGAAAGGAGGAGGAGCACTGGGGGACATGCGGGGGCCACACAGGGGAGAAGAGGGGGGACACAGGGGAGAAGAGGGGGGACACAGGGGACATGATGGGGCCACACAGGGGACATGAGGGGGCCACACAGGGGAGAAGAGGGGGGACACAGGGGAGAAGAGGGGGGACACAGGGGACATGAGGGGGCCACACAGGGGAGAAGAGGGGGGGGACACACACAGGGGTGAAGAGGGGGAAAAAGAGGGGTGATGAGGGGGACACACAGGGGAGATGAGGGGGAGCACCAGGGGAGAACAGCTGTGACAGCTGACAGCAACTGATCCTGCAGAATGTCGGATCGGATGCCTATTTGGCATCCGACTGTAGGGATCAGTTTAGATCCGATGCTGTCCGATTTATATCGGACAGCATCGGATTTAAAAAAATCATTATGTGAAAGTAGCCTTAGCCTTGCCAAGAATCAAAGTTGGCAACAAAGCAAGAGGGGCATATTTATAAAGGTACCGTTACACGGCATGACATCGTTAACGATGTTGATACGTCACGGGTTTGGAGGAGTACCAGCAACATCGTTAGGATGTCGTCGCGTGTAACAGCGTGATTCAACAACGATAAGCTGGTGGATCGTTCATCGCAGGTTAGAGAACATGTTTTCAAACCTGACGATCAATGATCCATCAACCTGGTAGATCGTTGTGTGTGACACCGTGATAACGATATCATGGACAACTTTGCCCAATGACACCAATGAGCAGGGATCGTTTGCATGGTTTGGAACGATACCGACTCACAATATCGTTGGTGAGTCGTCCACTATATCTAGAAGTGTGACATCCCACCAGCGATGTCAAAACAATGTCTGCAATGACTGCGCGCCCACGAGATCGTTGCGGACATCATTCCAATATCGTACCATATAACGGTACCTTAAGACTAACATACACACAACTGATAAAAGCAGAGTCATATCTACAAGCATGCTGATAGTTTACTGTGAAAAAATTCTACGATCATCGACTCAGCTTTCAGTGTTCTTCACTATAGGGAGTTGCAAGCCTGGAATTCAGAACTAAACTGCTCTATATGATCAGAATCAGACATGGTGTGCTATCATCCGGAATCATTTCTATCTACTATTAAAAAACATTCCTAAGTGTTAAGGAACATGTTTGAGATATACTAGATGTGCATGCTTGACCTTCGACCCAATCCTTGTCTGTGAGACTGCCAGAGAAAGCCAAGAATTTTACTGGGGATTTGAACACTGGGCTCTCTAGTATCCCAACAATAGAACTCTGGAACTTGGGAGCTGCTGAAAAAAACTCTGGGCTCAACTATCTCCAAAAGTCCCATAGACAATGAAAGGTGTGGAGATTGAGCATTTGCACCTCTGTTCTGCTTAATCTATGTTTTGCAGAACCCTATTCATGGTTTTCAGACCCAGTTCTTGGTATTGCTGGTGGATTCCAGCGGTCGCATCCCAGCCATCTGCAACTTTTCTCTATCCTAAAGATATAAGATGACTTACAATCTTGGGGATATCCCTGTACTTATTAGACATTATAATGGTATATCACACAAACGTTTTCTCGTGTAGATTTTTTAAATCCTCCAACATACCAGTCTTGCTTTCCATGATAAAATGTTTCCATTTATATAGCTACTGACATATCTGAATGTGAAAACTATTTCATTAAGTAATACAGCATTAATTTAAGAGAAAAATCAACTGTGAGATCATACCCCAAGTGATCTTTTTAAATGAAAATCTGATATAGATCAAATGGCATAAGTATCAAGTATAACAACAGTTGTCAAAAAATGGGGGATAGGCGGGCGTCACACGCTACGATATATGCAAACATCGCTGGAAAGTGCTTGATTTGGCATCGCTCCTACGATGTCGTTGCGTGTGACAGCATGATACGACTAGCGATAAGTGGTCAGATCGTTATATCCAGATATGAACACCAGAGCTCATATCAGACGATGTCGATTATCCAATCTGCTGCATTGTTCTGTGTGACACCGCGGTAACCGATCCCTTTACCGATTTCTCCTATTCACATCATTGACAAGCATTAATCGCTGGTTATGTGAGCGATCCCTGCACGTAACATCGCTGCTCATCCTGAACGGTATCTATACATGTGACACCTCACTAACGATGTTGTCCACAAGTGCACACCACTGATATCGCTATTGAGTTCCCACACAAAATCGTAGTGTGTGACGGCCGCCTTACTTATACATCTTTTCTGTCGTTGCGATCTTTTCAGACAAACAATTTACATATACAATATTCTCTAATGCATTATTTTGTTCTTAAGATAAGAACTGAAAAAATTGAATCTAATGATATATTTACAACATTCCTATGGTCAAGTCGCACAGAATTGTGCTGCGATGAACCAATATTCTGACTATAAAAGGGTTTTCACGCTTGACTGTTGTAGTTAAACTGCTTATTGCAGAGCTAATTATCGGGTTTAAGCAGCTTGAGCAGGTTTTAGTCCTAGGTAAAAAAAAAAAAATGCATACAGCATCCTCCCTTGTGTTAACCCCTTTTGTGCCACAATGGTTATTTCCATACTTTTACAGAGTTAGACCCAGAAGGGCTTAGACTCATCCATTTTCCCTGTAGGTTTGAAATATCCTAAATGATGAGGCTAACTGTTACTCAGTGATAAGAACAACTGCATGGATATGAATGGCATGTTGTAAACCCTGCGGGACATTTTCCTTTCTTCCTATGTTATTTATTTATACTTTGGATAACCCCTTTTGATGTGGTTAATTAGCTGCTGGAAATAAATGGTGACTAGTAGTCTTAATGGAAGCTCTATGAAATGCTTTTACAAAACCCCTATGTAAACTGATGAAAAGAGAGAAAAAAGGACACCTACACCACACATCATACAGCTGTCCAAAAACGAAGACCTCCTGTTATGTATCAACATATTCATATAAATCTACAGGATGTCGGATCATGGTATAGTAGGCTTGTCAGAAAAAACGCTGCAGAACATGTGCATGGCCATTTTTTATTGGATTATTCTTTGAGTCTTCAGTCAGAAACCTGTAATATGAGCATACTTTAGTGTCAGTGTTATGGTCAAAATTTGTGTCCTAACTTCGGATTTTTGAGCCAGGCTAATAAGTATTATAGGGATCAATGATGATACTTGTTTGGGTCAATAGAAGTCATTCAATTAAAGAGGTTTTCCACTACTAATGTGACCTCCTTTCACTTGTCCTAACTATTTCTAACTAACACTTTCCCTATATACTTCTGCTACCTTTCCTGCTCCAGCAAGCTGATCTCTTGGAGGTTCATAAATACCTTTATTTATGTTGTAGCTTTGATCCTTCCGGTCTAGGGACCAGAATTGGACAAACTGAGCAGGGTACGTCACTGGCAGGGGCAGGACTGCCACTGTGAGTGACAGCAGTCTGGGCATGCATGCCCAGGTCAGAATCTGTTCTCTTCTCAGCCTGCTGTACAGTGTGGTGCTTTCATCTGACAAGCACTACAATGTGCCAGTAATTGGATAGTGTATCCACAGGACCCAAGCTATAGTATTGAATGATCAGAACACTGTAGCGCTTGTCAGATGAAAGCAGTGCTATTATTAACCTAGGAAAGTGTTTATGCTAATGTACATTTTTAATTGTTGGTTTATTAATACAAATGGCACACGAATGTAAAATGCGGACACTTAGATGGCACATGGATGACATTATGGATGAATATTTTTCATACCCTTGTTTGACCCCCTATGGGTAAGTTCACACTTACCCGGCGGTTTCGTCGGCGGCAGCTTGCGGAACCCGCCAGGAAGCTCCTGCGCCGTCCACCGGCTTCCTGGCGGGTATGTGCGGGCGGTATCCGGCGGCTGCCCAGCGGGTTCTCGGCGGCGATTCTGCAGCGGCTGGAAGCAGCACATGATTCTGCTTGCAGCCGCTGCAGAACCGCCGTTTTTTAGAACATGGTCATTCTTTGCTAACCCGCTGGGAAACCTGCGGGTTAGCAACGGATGACGCTGGGTAACCGCCGGTGTGTGCACTGCCTTGGGCTGTTTACATTAGTTTTAATGTTAATCCAAACGCCGGTTTGGATTAACATAAATTAACATAAAACTAATGTAAACAAAACGGCGGTTTACCCAGGTAAACCGCCGAAAACCCGGCCAGTGTGCACTTACCCTATGAGTGATAGGAGTTGAACAGAGAATACATAAAGTATAGTACATTTTGAATTAATGGGGTAGATTATTACACGTACGAGATCATATTTATACCAGTAATATATAAACTAACAGCATTCGCTTTTATGTAATTTTATTCTTTTTGAAATCATTGGATTTGTTTTATACTAATCTCAGATAGGACACAGCATTTGATCCAAACGAAAATCACTTTAGCGTTATCAGTTGACGAAATCTTGACATGGAAAGACCTGAGATGTTTATGCCCAGCACTTATGGAAGCCAGATGTTAGCCCAGGAAGAACTGCTACTTTCAGAAAGAACAGATGGGTGTGTTGATAAATGTAAAAATACAATATGGAAAACAAAACCTTATTCACTAAAGAGCCTCTTTTAAAAATGTTGTTCTTACCTTTAACAGATGTCATATGGTAACGGGAAAATCTTTAGCCTTTAACCTTTTTAATGCGATTTTGCATCTGAAATGCTAGTCTTACATCATTTAAATCAATATAACATGTAATGTAGTATCTAAAGCCAGGTTCAAAGTGAATGTTACTTTATAAGACATTGATATTTATAGGTTTTAATATGATTCATTTTTAAAGATGTCTCAGTATTGCTTTTTTTTTTCAAACAAGAACACATTGAAGCTATACAACAGGTTAAAACTATGAATAAAAAATACATGACTAGGAGAAAGCCACTGACCCATTAATCTCACTAATCAATGATGAGGAAACTTACAAAACTCCTAATAGCACAAATAGAGGTATCCGATCATCAGAAATTGGGATGACATCCAGCAGACGCTCGAAGTGGTTCAACAAGTAAAAGAGTTTGTTGAATGTGTCCAGATTGGACCAGTATAAACCCTGCGTGTTTGGGAAAAGCTGCTCATTTGTATATTAAGAAACTTGGTAATATTTAAAGGGAACCTGTCAAATAGTTTATGCCCCCAAACCTATCACTACCTGTCTCTGCAGCTCCCTAGTACATCTCTAACCATCTCTGACCTAAATGTGTCCTGTATAAATCGCTGTGAAACATGCTTTTATTACTTACCTTCACCTATTGGAATAACCAGGGTATTGTCAATAGTATAGACACTGGTGGCATTCTGAAAGGCTCCATGTCCCACGTTGTAATCATGCCCCGGTGGGTGTAATAATTCATACAGAAGCACGCTCCCAGCATTTTAATCTGTGGTCTTCTTCCAGGTATGACGCCGCAGTCGCGTCATTTTTGGACCTCCGCAGTGTGGGGGATTATTGGGTGCACTCAGCGGCTCCGGAGCATGTGCAGTGCAAAATGCGCCAGCCTGCAAATGACACGCAGCTGACACGTCAAATCCGGAATACCACAGATTTCAAACTCAGGAGTGTGCTTCTGCATTATCACGCCACCGGGGCATGGTTACTACAGAGTGACGGGGATGTGGCACCTTATAGAACTCCTACAGGGTCTACAGTATTGACGACACCCTGCTTATTACCGTAGGAGAAAGTAAGTAATTAAAACATTTTATTATTCATCTTTCTTGAACTTTACATGGTGTTATATGGAGTTTCCAATAAACAAATATATATACACATATATACTGTATTCATATATATATACTGTATATATATATTTATAAATGTCGCAGAACTCCGATGGTGATGTTTAACAGTTGTTTATTCTAGCCTCAGAGGTACAAATGGCAACGTTTCAGGCTCAAGCACCCTTAGTCATGCATGACTAAGGGCGCTTGATCATGAAACGTTGCCATTTGTACCTCCGAGGCTGCAATAAACAATTATTGAACATCACCATCGGAGTGCTGCAACATTTGTATGTATATACAGTGTTGGCCAAAAGTATTGACACACCTGCAATTCTGTCAGATAATACTCAGTTTCTTCCTGAAAATGATTGCAATCACAAAATCTTTGGTATTATTATCTTCATTTAATTTGTCTTCAATGAAAAAAACACAAAAAGAATTGTCCTAAAGCCAAATTAGATATAATTCCACACCAAACATAAAAATGGGGTGGACAAAAGTATTGGCACTGTTAGAAAAATCATGTGATGCTTCTTTAATTTGTGTAATTAACAGCACCTGTAACTTACTGTGGCACCTAACAGGTGTTGGTAATAACTATATCACACTTGCAGCCAGTTGACATGGATTCAAGTTGACTCAACCTCTGTCCTGTGTCCTTGTGTGTACCACATTGAGCATGGAGAAAAGAAAGAAGACCAAAGAACTGTCAGAGGACTTGAGAAACAAATTGTGAGGAAGCATGAGCAATCTCAAGGCTACAAGTCCATCTCCAAAGACCTGAATGTTCCTGTGTCTACCGTGCGCACTGTCATCAAGAAGTTTAAAGCTCATTGCACTGTGGCTAATCTCCCTAGATGTGGACGGAAAAGAAAAATTGACAAGAGATTTCAACGCAAGATTGTGCGGATGGTGGATAAAGAACCTTGACTAACATCCAAACAGGTTCAAGCTGCCCTGCAGTCCGAGGGTACAGCAGTGTCAACCCGTACTATCCTTGGCGTCTGAATGAAAAGGGACTGCATGGTAGGAGACCCAGGAAGACCCCACTTCATACCCCGAGACATAAAAAAGCCAGGCTGGAGTGTGCCAAAACTTACCTGAGACAGCCTAAAACGTTTTGGAAGAATGTTCTCTCTTTTTGGGCAAAGGCATCAACATAGAGTTTACAGGAGAAAAAAAGAGGCATTCAAAGAAAAGAACACGGTCCCTACAGTCAAACATGGGGAGGTTCCCTGATGTTTTGGGGTTGCTTTGCTGCCTCTGGCACTGGACTGCTTGACCATGTGCATGGCATTATGAAGTCAGAAGACTACCAACAAATTTTGAGCATAATGTAGGGCCCAGTGTGAAAAGCTGGGTCTCCCTCAGAGGTCATGAGTCTTCCAGCGGACAATGACCCAAAACACACTTCAAAAAGCACTAGAAAATGGTTTGAGAGAAAGAACTGGAGACTTCTAAGGTGTCCAGCAATGAGTCCAGACCTGAATCCCATAGAACACTTGTGGAGAGATCTAAAAATGGCAGTTTGGAGAAGGCACCCTTCAAATATCAGGGACCTGGAGCAGTTTGCCAAAGAAGAATGGTCTAAAATTCCAGCAGAGCGTTGTAAGAAACTCATTGATGGTTACCGGAAGCGGTTGATCCAGTTATTTTGGCTAAAGGTTGTGCAACCAAGTATTAGGCTGAGGGTCCCCAATACTTTTGTCTGGCCCATTTTTGGAGTTTTGTGTGAAATGATCAATGTTTTGCTTTTTGCTTCATTCTCTTTTGTGTTTTTTCATTGAAGACAAATTAAATGAAGATAATAATACCAAAGAATTTGTGATTGCAATCATTTTCAGGAAGAAACTGAGTATTATGTGACAGAATTGCAGGGATGTCAATACTTTTGGCCAACACTGTAACAACACTTAAAGGACTGTGTGGGTCGCTTTGCACCCGGGATAGCCAGCAGGTTGTCGTGCTGCTCCTATTTTTGTATATTATACATATATTTATATATATATATATAAACACACACATTCATTGCCAACAGTGTTGGCACCCTTGAAATTGCCCTCAACGAGAAAACCATTGCAATTTAGACATGAAAATTGGACATAATTTCACACAAAACTCCCAAAATGGCCTAGACAAAACAGTTTACACCTTTAAAAAAATGTGGACAAACACCTTTGTTTCAAGCATTTTCAAGCTCACTCAAACTCACCTCTGAAAGTATCAAAGTGTGGGAACATGAACATCACATCTGAAGTCAGATAAAAAGGAGAAGTTTATTCGATCTTAGCATGGTGGGTCTGTGTGTGCATACTAAGCATGCAGAACAGAAAGAGAAGAGAATTGTCTGAAAACTTTAGCACGAAAATTGTTGAAAAATATCAACAATCTCAAGGTTACAAGTCCATCTCTAGAGGTCTTCATGTTCCCGTCTCCACAGTGCGCAACATTGTCAAGAAGTTTACAACTCACCTCACTGTATCTAATTACCCTGGATGTGGACGGCAGAGAAAATTTGATGAAAGGTTGCAGGATAGTCCGGATGGTGGATAAGCAGCCCCAATCAAGTTCCAAAGAAATTCAAGCTATCCTGGAAGCTAAGAGTCAACTGTATATTGACATTTTAATTAAATGAAATGCTATGGCAGGAAACAGGTGGACCCCAAGCCGACACAGAGACATAAAAAAAACCTAGAAGGCAGTTTGCTAAAACGTATGTTAGTAAGCCAAAATCCTTTTAGGAAAGTGTTTTGTGGGCAGATGAGCTCAAGATAGAGCTTTTTGATAAAGCACATAATTCTACTGTTTACCAAAAGCAGAAAGAGACCAAAAAGAAAAATCGCAGACCATACAGTCAAATAAGGTGGAGGTTCAAAATGTTTTGTGGTTGTTTTGCTATTTATGGAGGATTTTGGGTCGCAATGTAGTGCCCTGGGGTTTTGCATTCTAGGTCATGGGTCTTCCACCATGACTGCAAACATACTTCAAGAAGCACTAGAAATGGAGGTATACAAAGAGCTTGAGAATTCTGAACTGGCATATGGCGGAGAGATATTAAAATTGCTGTTGGGAGAAGGCGCCTTTAAATATGAGAGACCTGCAGCAGTTTGCAAAAGAAGAGTGGTCCAAAATTCCATTTGAGAGGTGTAAGAAGCATGTTGGTGACTACATGAAGCGATTGACTGCAGTTATCTATTCCAAAGGGTGTGCAACTAGTTAAGTTGAGTGTGTCAACGGTATTGTCCTACACATTTTTTTTACTTTTATGTAAAATTATGTTCAATTTCCCTTGTTATCGCAGTTTTTTTGTGTTGTTTTAATACACACAGAGGAAATAAACATGTGCATAACAAAACATGTAATTGCAATCATTTTCAGGGAGAAATACTTTATTTCTGGATTAATATCAAGGGTACCAGCACTTTAGGCCATGTGTGTATATATACACAGTGATGTGAAAATGTATTTGCCTCCATTCTGATTTCTTATTCTTTTGCATGTTTGTCACACTAAGGGCCACTTTACACACACCAACTTCTGTGACCAACATCTGAACAGATCTCTGGTTGCAGTGAAATCATGGACACATTGTTCCATTTGTACACAGCCACAGAATGGAACAATGTGTCCATGATCTCACTGCAACCAGAGATCTGTTCAGAAGTTGGACACAGAAGTTGGTGTGTGTAAAGTGGCCCTTAAGTGTTTCAGATCACCAAGCATGTAAATATTAGGCAAATATAAACACAAAATGCAGTTTATAAATTAAGGTCTTTAATTATTAAGAGAAAAAGAAATCCACACCTGCAGGACCCTGTATTAAAAGTGATGCTCCCACCCCCTTCCCTTGAAACATAAATTAACTGTATAGATAGAAAAAAATTTATGTATTGTCTTAGGGCCCTTTCACATCAGCGTTTTTTTCAAATCGCGGCAGATGCGGTGAAAAAAACCGCATCTGCCGCGATTACCGCATACCGGCTGCACTTGGGGCACGGTTGCGGCGCGGTTGCGGTAAACGCCATACAAGGTATAGGCGGACTTGTGGCAGGTGCGGCAAGTGCGGTTTTGGCACTTGCGGCAGGTGCGGCCGCGAAAAAAAAAGTGAGCACTTTGAACCCCCAGGTGCTTCACAAATTGATCCGTAATAAGGAAAAAGTCCTTTTTTTTCGCACAAATTTTTTTTTATTTTTACTGATCAATTTGTGAAGCACCTGGGGGTTCAAAGTGCTCACCACCCATCTAGATAAGTTCCCTGCGGGGTCTAGTTTCCAAAATGGGGTCACTAGTGGGGGAGCTCCAATGTTTAGGCACACAGGGGCTCCCCATATGCGACATGGTGTCCGCTAACAATTTGAGCTAATTTTCCATTCAAATTGTTAGCGGACACCATGTCGCATTTGCAGAGCCCTTGTGTGCCTAAACATTGGAGCTCCCCCACAAGTGACCCCATTTTGGAAACTAGACTCCCCAGGGAACTTATCTAGATGGGTGGTATGCACTTTGAACCCCCAGATGTTTCACAAATTGATCTGTAGTAATGAAAAAGTACTTTGTTTTTCACAAAAATTTTATTTTAGCCTAACTTTTTTCATTTTCACATGGGCAAAAGGATAAAATGCATCCAAAAATTTGTTGGGCAATTTCTCCTGAGTACATCAATACCTCATATGTGGTCATAAACCACTGTTTGGCTACACGGCAGGGCTCAAAAGTGAAGGTGCACCATTTCACTTTTTGAATGGAAAATTAGCTCCAAAAGTCAAATTGCGCTCCTTCCCTTATGAGCCCTGCCGTGCACCCAAACAGTGGTTTATGACCACATATGAGGTATCGGTGTACTCAGGAGAAATTGCCCAACAAATTTTAGGATCCGTTTTATCCTGTTGCCCATGTGAAAATGAAAGAATTGAGGCTAAAAGAACATTTTTGTTAGAAAAATTAAAATGTCCATTTTTTCCTTCCACCTTGCTTTAGTTCCTGTGAAGCACCTGAAGGGTTACTAATCTTCTTGAATGTAGTTTTGAGTAGCTTGAGGGGTGCAGTTTTTGGAATGGTGTCACTTTTGGGTGTTTTCTGTCATGTACACCCCTCAAAGGGAATTCAAATGTGATGTGGTCACTAAAAAAATGGTTTTGTAAATTTTGCTGGAAAAATGAGAAATTGCTGATGAACTTTGAACCCTTATAACTTCCCAATCAAAAAATTTTTTTTTTTCCAAAATTGTGCTGATGTAAAGTAGACATGTGGGAAATGTTATTTATTAACTATTTTGTGTCACATAACTCTCTGGTTTAGCAGAATAAAAATTCAAAATTTTAAAATTGCGAAATTTCCAAATTTTTTGCCAAATTTTTTATTTTTTCACAAATAAACGCAAAAATTATCAACCTAAATTTACTACTAACATAAAGCCCAATATGTCATGAAAAAACAATCTCAGAACCGCTAGGATCCATTGAAGTGTTCCAGAGTTATTATCTCATAAAGGGACATAGGTCAGAATTGACAAAAATGCCAAGGTCTTTAGGGTCAAAATAGGCTGGGTCATGAAGGGGTTAAAAAGGGTGAGAAGTGAGAACTTCATGTGTCGGCAGGTCATCAACGTTCTGTGTGAAGTGGCGGAGTGCGAGCCCCATGCATTGTCTATATGGCTTGCGGTCAGGTGCGGCAAGTGCGGTTTTGCCGGTTGCGGCAGATGGGGCACTTGCGGCCGTGAAAAAAAACGCCGCCGACCGAGTTTTTTTTCGCCGCTGCAAGTGCCGCATCTGCCTCACCCAGTGAAACCGCACTTGCCGCACCTGACCGCAAGCCATATAGACAATGCATGGGGCTTGCCGGATCGCTGCCGGAAGTGCGGCCGTTAGGCAGAAGATGCGGCATATGCGGTAAATCTGCCGGATCTGCCACATTTTCAAATGAACGCCTATGTCAAAGCAGCCTAAGCCAGCTGTAAAGGCCAATGAATAGACAAAGAGGGGCTGGCGTATATATTGAAATGAGCCAGTAAGCCAGCCCCCTTGACATATAATACTGGTTACATGTTGACACAGGAAATCTTCTCCTTTGTTGAGCGCATGACTTAAATTCGAGTTGCCTAAGGCTGGCTACACACTACTTTTTTTTCCTGTTCATGGGGATCCTGTTTTTTGCAAGACCCCACGAACAGGAACGGACAGGTCCGGATTAGTAACTCCGGATGCCATTTTTGTGTCCGGGTCCGGGATCCGGACATAGAAAGAGCAGGGGGGAGTCGAGCCAGACATGTGGTGTCGGCACTGTTCACCTTCACTTTAGCAGTGTAATTACATATACTGGTAAAGTGAAATTAAGTCAAGGGATGGCTAAAAATATAAAAATAATAAATTCTCATTTATCCACCAAATGTCTATTAATTCATCTCCGAAGGCTACAGGACCTGTGCATCAACTGACTGGGAAGGAGCGGGGCAACCAGATCAGCTGATGGGTCGCATCACCACATCAGCGCAGTTTAAAGATTTAAACCGCGCTGATGTAAGAGAGTAAACTAATAAGCTGCTAAAACCAAGCAGACTGCCATTTTGTAGTGGCCCAGGAAAGTGAAAAGCACAGTCTCTGGTTGCCATGGTGACTGCTCTGTGTCTAGGAAAGTGAAAGCACGGTCTCTGGTTGCCTTGGTGACGGCTCTGTCACTTGCTCCTGTTGTTGTTGATCTCTCTCTGCGGTGGCCATTACTAGTGTAAGGATTACAGCAGAGCCAGTGCAAGCTATATGGGCCTTTAAAGTTGTTTGCAAGCCCTGTTGTGTGGACTAAAGACTTTATCTTGAACTGAGCAAGTGTCCAGCATCCGAGGAGAGTCTGAGGAGATGTTACCCCTGATGGAGCGAGTGATTGGCGTCCAGGAAGGCCGTGAGTGACTGCGAAAGGAGAGCCGGCGTCCGGTGCCATCCACATTGGGAGGATCCTGACAAGGAGGCTGAGGAGATGTTCCCCTGATGGAGAGAGTGGTTGGCGTCCAGGAAGGCCGCGAGTGACTGCGAAAGGGGAGCGGTCGTCCGGTGCCATCCACATTGGGAGGATCCTGACAAGGTCCTGACAAGCCCTCGAAAAGAGTGCTCCACAGATTGCACCCCAAGCTTACAGAATTAAAGTACTGGGCATGTGAATCTGGCATTGGCTGGTAAGCTGCCAAATTTTGCTGTTTTTTTTTTTGCAATACGGTTTTTTTTGGCGCCAAAGGTTTTTCTTTTCTTTTTCTTTTTCTGGACTTGCTGCAGCCCACGTGGAATATACACCGGTGTAAAGCTACATTTGAGGTTGATGGTACCATAGTTTTGAGATACCCGGGTATCCCTCTGCTAAGTGTATAGCCAGCATTGATATAGTGTAATGTATTGTTATTAGCTGTGATAAGTTATACTCAGTGTGCCATCTCAGAGATCCCATCAGACCGCCCACAGTTGATGTACATAGCCTTTAGTTAAGTTAAATCCTTGATAAGTCTAACATGTAGGTAAATTTGCTCCTGGTTCTGAGTGTGATTTACATACCCTGGGAACTCTAAGATCGGTGCATTGATGTCGGCTAACGCTGAGGGTGTTAAACTGTTATTGGTAATATTTTAAGGGGATTTTGAGATTTTTACATTCCATACTGAACCATACTTTGATCCCCATATCAGTAAAAATACTGTTGTTTATTTCTGCCTCTGTCTCAGTCTGTGACTCACTGGATCTTAATAGGACCTCTGGCCATTACACTGATGCGGTCATGTGACCTATCAGCTGATCGGGTTGCCCCGCCCCTTCCCAGTCAGACTTAATTTCACTAGCAGTATATATAGTATAGATACACTACTAAAGTGAAATTACACACATGTACCATGGGTACAGAGCAGTGCTCTTGTTCTGAGCATGCTCTGTATCCTGGAACTGGATCCTGGAAAAGGATTCGTTTCTGTCCGGTTTTTCTGCCCAAAAATGCTGCAGACTTCGTTTTTTGAACCGGTGAAAAACAGGACAGAAACGAATCCGGGTGTGAACACATACTACTAGATGGCCAAAAATGGCCAATCCGGCACCATAGGGAAGCATGGGAGGAAAAAAACGATCCTGTTCTGTTCTTTTCAAAAACAAACAGAACAGGATCACAAAAAACTTAGTGTGAAGCCAGCCTTAACTGGGACAGGAAGGGATTCTAAGGCTGGGCACCTGTGAGAAACCACATTACTAAGTTGTAGAACGTTTGGTCCTAGTGTACAAGGACCTGCTAAGGAGAAAAATCCTAGTATCAAAGCACTTGTTGACAGGTCCTTCAGTCTATAGAACTGGATAAGCCCCTTCTGTCAGCCAAGATGAGAGAAGTGGCAAAAGATCATTGCTTAATGCATCGTATTCCTCTGCTATGGACATGGTAAAAATAATGAACAGTACTTTTTACTCTTATGTTGATTCCTTAATTGAAGAATACATTTCTATAACATGTCCAGTAAAAAAAATGGCTGAACTAATTTCTCTTTCAGTTGAATAAAAATCTTTTGAGATAGAATAATATTACATATCCATCTATAAAGATGTTTCCGAGCATGTAAGCACACAGTGCTCCTTGGAGGTAGATATGCCTGCTCCCATCTGTACAGTGTCATATATGCAGTGGCTGCATTGGCAAGCTGCTACTTTTCTGGGATAGACTCATACACTGACTTCAGTGGTTGTGATTTAATGATGGAGACGAGTTTCCTTAGTAAACCAAATTTAGAGTACTGGAATGCTTATCTTATATCCAGACTCTGAACATAAAAGGCATTTTATACCAGCAATTGTTCATTTAATGAGCAATTGCAGAGTACAGGACGGCTAAGGGATTGAGCTACACGCACCATTATTGCAAGAAGTATTTCGAAATACCAGAAATAGGACGTAAGCTCTGATCAGGGAGAGTGTGAGCACAATTACCTTCTTTTCAAATCCTTCTGTGACACTGCGGGAGGAAAAAGGACTTTGAAACTTGAAAGGAAAGAGCTTGCTTTCAACCTCAAAAGCTAGGAGGAAAGGGCTCTGAAATTTGCTCAGTATTCCCAATTCACCATTAGCCTGTTTCTTCCTTTAGCCTCAAGGCATTCTCCGCTTTTTGAAAAGATGTTAAGAAATTCAGTCACAATAGAGAGCCTAGTTTTGAACATGTTTCACTCGGTCCATTGAGGTCTGGTCCTCAGCCTTTGTGTGGGGTGAATTGAGCTGAGCAGCTCTCTGGCTGGGGAGAGGTGAATGAGCAGTCTCTGTGCAGTCGCAAATTTGGCAAAGAATAGCTTCCCCTACCTCTGTATGATAATATGCATTCCCATACAGACCCTCTACCGGCAGGGTTTGCATGCAACTTGAGCTAAGGTAATGTCAAAGTGTTGCTTCATAGCAACGATTGTCAAGTTTGCCTTGTAGTTGAAGTTGCTGTTGACCCTTCATCAAAATGTTGCTGTTGACCTCCTGCAGAATAATGCAATAAAAAGGATACAAAGCCATTATTGATTTAACATAAGCCAAAATAATAAACCTTGCTGCAACCAACTCATTGAAAGTGAAGTGCACTAGTTTGATTTAACGATAGCCGGCTGACCCAAAAAACCAGGGAAGAATTGTTGAAGAGGGAGAGTTCACTAGCAGGAACTCCCCAGGAATACTAATGAGCTTGTTAAATTTAGCATGGTACCAAACTCTTAATTCATCTAATGGGGCAGAGAGAAAAAGAGGGGTAGAGCCTGAGAAAGGACTGCATATCTGCACAAGTAGGACACGTCTTTGAGAGAATTAACCCGTACTGAGAGCCACGCTGATTTCTCGTGTGATTGTGAGTATTCTCTATTATTCTGGTCTAGACCTTACAAGTTTCCAACTGTTGTAAAATAATATTCATAGCCCCTGGTATTGATGCTAACCTGTAGCATGCCTTTACTACATACTTTATTAATAGTATTATTACGAATTTAATATACACCTTTAGAATAAATATACTAATTGATGTGTGATGCCTTATTGAAGTAATTAAGGGATGTTCCTTGACCATAAGGATAAATGAAGCTTTCTGCATGAAGATTATTATGAGTAACCCTAGATGTAAGTGTCATGTGTAGTTTTCGATACATTATTTTAGTTGTTTTTAGTTTTAAGCATTTACTAGATACTTAAAAAAATTCAGGTAAAGTACATTGAAAAGTGATCATTATCTGCTGTGAGAACAAAGTGAGAAAACATAATACATCATATACCGCGCTTCTAAGAGTTTCACACTGTATCCATTCCAAAGAGCACGTGTGTGCAATGTGTGTAGAAAAGTAGGAAATATGTTAGAGAAAAAAAAAAGGAATGTCTTCCTTAAACTGTGAGGCATTCATCTGGGAAGAACATTTTAGCTGATCGGATGTTGCCTTTGCCTGTAAAGCTGTCTGCTGAAAAACCTGGACAAGCACTAACAGTTGTCTTGTGTTTGGCTGTCGAAATCTTTTGGCACTTACTGCCGGAGAAGTGGGCTGTTTGCTTACATTTTTGCAATAGACTCCCACTTGTTGCCATGGCGGACAGTATGTTTCTGTCAATAATTTGGCTTGGCGCACTCTGTCTACACATCCTCTTAAAAATCTTATTGAACAATTCAGTTCAGCAGAACAAGATTAGGCAGCTTTCGTCTTTGGCCAGCTGAAGTGCCTGCTATACTTACAGGAGGCAGAATTATTGCTGGGGAAGTTACTTCTCACTGCTACCACAGAGAGAGAAAAAAGTCTTGCAAATCCCTCAGCTATTTGTATTCTGGAGTGCGTGCACTGTCAAGTTTCTATCTGCCTCTTTCAAAGGCAACTGTGTGATGTGGGGACAAGGTAAACTCTTAACATAATGATTGCCTGATGGAATTCCATGTCAGTGCAAAGAAATCTACAGAATAGGGCAAAGTAAATACTCCTCAATATTACTAGCTAGTTATCCGTATAGCATCATCCGGATAGTATATGACTAGACAGTAAAAAGCATTCTGTTTTCTTTTCATTTTTTCCAGTTGGTGTTGGAAATTTTTGGATATGCTTTCTTTGTAGGATAGATTGTGGAGTTGAAGGATGGTTCATTAAGTACCCAATGATTAATTAGTGAAGAGTTTACAAATGAAAGTAATTATCTTACTTATTGTATCTTGTGAAAGTTTATAATTAATTGTATCTATTGAGCTTTTGCTGTCCTCGCTCTCATATATGTGTTTTCGAGATTGATGAACACACTTGCCTGGCGCATATCTGCCTGAAAGAATGGTGCACATGATGGAGTGGATGTATCTGCCTCTGTGCACAGTATTACTATCACATATTGTTTTCACACACATTGTTTAGGATATGTTATAAATGTTATATTCTTCATCTCTTGGTTATCTGGTTTTTTATCATGACTACAAAGTCTCTTAAACCCTGTGAGGTCTACATGTAGACTAAGCAGTGAAACCCACCGCATTCATGGCTGATGCTGGCTGTGTTAGGCTGGGGTCACATTTGGAAGGCACAATCCGGTAACCGCATCCATTACCGGATCCGGTATTACCGTGTGCCTTCACATTTGGCATAATATTGCAGATCTGGATCCAGATCTGCAATGAGAAAACATTGTGGCACCAATGTGGTCCCAGATCCGGTTGCCATAGGCGGCCATTATAAAAAAAAAAGGATTCGGTTTTTCAACCGCTCTGAAGAATGCAGCCTGCATAATTTTTACCGCAGGCTGCAAAACCGGATGTGGTAACAGGATTGCATTAAGTGCAATCCAGTTTTCCTATTGCAGCCTACAGCTGCGGATCCGGATCCAGTTTTGACCATTTTTAATGGTCAAATCTGGATCCGGATTTGAAAAAAAAACGCAAATGTGACCCTAGCCTTAGACAGCCAGCATGTAACTCTAAGGCTATGTTCACACGTAGCGTTTTTATGTGCACCCGTGCTATTTAGCGCCGTAGAAAAATGCGGTGCATTTACACACCATGTTTTTTTATGGCCACACGTCTCCCCCAAAAGCGCAGGGGGGAAGTGATGTCACACAATAATAAAAATTGAATACTTACCCTCCGCCACCTGTTCGGGTTACCGGGAGCCGAGACACCCACATCTACTGTGCTTCCAGGACCTTGCAAGATCTGTGATTGGCCGCTCGCGATCATGTGATATGTGACATAAATATCACATGATTGCGACCGGCCAATCACAGGTCTTGGAAGCACAGTAGATGTGGATGTGTTTGATGCCAGTAACCGTGAACAGCCCGGCGGATGGGTAAGTATTCAATATTTATTATTTTTAATACCATTTGGATGACTTTTATCTAGGTTTAGGATTTAGGAAATCCAAAAGGGCTGTCACGCGTGTCACACAGGAGAGGAACACAGAATTCTTCCTCCCCTGTGTGACATCACTCCCTGCAGCACCAGCATTATACTCGCTGGAATTGCGCATTGTCTGAACGGCGATGCGTAATTCCAGCGGGTATAATGGCTCCTATGGGAGAAAGTGTGGACGCACTTGCGTAAAGAATTGACATGGCCATTCTTTTTACGCGCTCGCTTTTTTCCATAAAAGTGCACCGTATATTTATGCAGCGTCTGCACGGCAAAACTGAAACTCCATTCCCTTTGCCGGCAGGTGCGCTTTAGGAGAAAAGCGCATGCAATGTGTGACTGTAGCCTTATAGCAGTGAACAGTAAGCTCCGATCTCTGCTGTTTACCATTTAGATGCCTCTGACAGCAGCATTTAAATTGAACTGTTGCAAGTAACATTTTTGTGTCCGGAGAGAATAAACCGAATTCTTCTGGATTCTACCGCAGAGATGAAACCGGATGGCAGAGAGCTGCCATCCGGCTCCATCTGGGCCCATAGGCTGCTATGGGGCCAAAAACCGGTCCGGGGCTGTCTGGTTTACACCGGATAGCCCTGGACCGGACTGCGCCGTGATGTGAAGCCAGCCTTAAACCAGTCAAACCACATTTTGTTGCTCAAGGTTGTACACTCACACCTGTTCAAAGCAGTTGAAACTGATTTGAATCACTGACTGGTAACCAACTTACGATTTTACTTAAAAAATGCTTTGTCCCAATTAATTTGCACAGCACTGCATGTACAAATATCAATATCCATGCTCATTCCACATAGAAACAACTCGATATTCTGATAAAAGCGGAGGTTCCCACGCTATCAATTTGCTACATACATTTATGAGAATTAGAATTGGTCTCTATTCATCTGAATGGACCTGTTTCAGATTAATGGCACAGATGCAGAACTTTCCCCAGCAAATTGAAATATGAACATACCATTAGTTAAAATGTATTAACTTTCCTGTTATTTACATGTAGAATAATTGCGCATAAAATCTGAATGAAATATATGGTATGTAAATCTTGCTTCTCATTCACCATGTTTGCCCCCGTTAAAATAAAAAAGCTTATACTTGCCTCGGTGCTAGCGCTGTTCCAATGATGTCAGCACTCGTTCTCCGGGGGCTCTCATTGTTACGTCATGTGATCCCTGCACCCAATCAGTGCTGACTTAACTCTGCCTATCTTGGGACAACTTAGTTTTCAATAAGCGACCAGCCGCTGCTCTGACTTCCTCTTGCTGTGCATTTCATCCAAAGATGGTGGCAGTGAAGCCAGCGCTAATTAGGCACAGGGCTCTTGTGACATAACCATGTCATGTGAGCCCTGGTGAATGAACTACTGCTGACCCTCTGGAGTGGCGCCGCTACGAGAGGTGAGTATAAGCCTTTTTATTTTAACAGGGATAAACATGGTGAATGAGAAGTTGTCCAAGAAGTGGATAATTCCTTTAGATCGAGTTCTGTGTAGTGCATGAAATAAATGTTACTTTAAATTATAGGAGGTCAGGTAAGTTAATAGTGTTTGGTTTGAAAACAGTCTCACCATTAAGTATTTGGTAAATGTAAATGCCACACTGGGATCTATTATATAATCACGAATGAATTTCGCGCAACCTTTTGAGTCCACACTCGCTGCGATTCAGCGTGGTCATGTGGATACGAACGAAGCATTGGCCGCGCAGCTCTAAGGCGACTCGCTATGCCCGCGCAGCGGGCATGGCGAGTCGCCTTAGCAGCGCGAAGCATTGGCCGCGAAGCGGCCATTGCGAGTCAGAGACTCGCTCTGCTAGAATCCCGATGCATTGTGCATCGGGCACCCATCTAGTATTATATATTACTTTAAGACCTTGGTCGGATCCTATAATTCTCCACGTGTATGATCACATTGTAGTGTGTGCCAGATCCAAGACTAAAGGGCCCGTTGCATGCTACGATATCGTTAACGATATCATTGCAATGTCACCAGTTTGGTGACGTCGCAGCGACGTCGAAACAACATCGTTGCATATGACATTTACCAATGACCAACAATAAGTTTGTTGATCGTTGATCGTTGGTAAATGACCTGGAATTATTTTATAGTTGGTCTCCCGCTGGGCGGCCAGCATCGACGTGTGTGACAGCAGGAGACCAACTATAAACGTGTGCTGCGCAGCGCTGGGAGGCTGGTAGCAGCGCTGCGCTTAGTTACCCGATGTTTACCCTGGATACCAGTGTTCTTGCTGGTCACTGATCGCTAGTGAGTCTGCCTGTTTGACAGCTCACCAGCGATCAGCTAACGATGTCCCAGCGATCCCGATCGTTGATGGGATCGCTGGGACATCGTAGTGTGTGATAGGGCCTTAACGTTTGTCATAATTTGGTGATGACTAGAAAAAAAAGGGTGATACAAGAGGCGCAGATTGTGCCCTATCAAACAGACACTATAGTTCTTATGTGGATTATAAGTGTATCCACTCACCTTTTATGGTTGTGAGACCCACAACCAGTTTAAAAGCATAAGGCAGCTGCTGCAGAACCTCCACCAACGCCACAAAACCGCGGGAAATCAGAAGATAAAACTGGAATGGTATCCACGGTCCGCGCTGCTGCTCTTTATCCAAGGAATCCACAAGAGGTTATTACCATCAAAAGTTCTTTATTTCATCACACCAACGCGTTTCAGTGCTGTCCCGGCACGCCCTGAGGAAGGTGCTGGGACAGCACCGAAACGCGTTGGTGTGATGAAATGAAGAACTTTTGATGGTAATAACCTCTTGTGGATTCCTTGGATAAAGAGCAGCAGCGCGGACCGTGGATACCATTCCAGTTTTATCTCATAATTTGGTGATGGGTTTTGAAGAAATTAATAATAACAAATAAATGGAGGTTTTTGGAACATTCATGTGATATCACATTTCACAAAACCAGCTATAAAAATGTTAAAGTGTATGTTGTACATAGTCAGAATGTTTAAAGCTCCATCAAAAGGTTGAGACTCCAATTTCTGTCTAAATTTCATCCTCATTAATTGTGAACCATCATTCACATAATCTAATTTTTTATCATATACACAACTTCTTAAACATTACCAAGGTAATCCTGGCCATTTTTGGGAATAATAAAATGATTTCACTATTTGAGAACATATGTTAGCATTGTAAGTCTAATTTAAGAGAGGTTAAGCGCAGCCAAATACATCAACATAATTGCTAAAATGAGTCCAAGTATAGCTGTTAATTTCTGAAGAAACCTGGATTTCATTTCCATGATTTCAGCTACAATTATGGGATGTTATTTGTGATGTTATGATAAAACAGAACAGGACTTAATTACATCTTTCAATCAATGTGCTCAACATGAATTAATCACAGTTTATTGAATCATGGTTTTTAACAAAAACAGCCTTGAAAGAGGTTAAGACTGTAGGATATAAAAAGCAGAACTACCACAATCATCATATAAAAACGTCTCCACTATATGTTAGAAAATGTGGAAAGCATTTTCACACAAGGCCTAGAGCTTTATTGTGTTCCTAATAACATCTCCTGCCCAGAACAGCAATGTTTTACATGAACCATCCCTATCAAGAAGGGTAACTAGCCGAAAAAGAGTAAGTAAAGCCCCAGTGCCCAGACTAAAGATGGATGGTTGTACCGATATTAGCAGGATCAGCCTATTTAATGTGTATGTGGGGCCTCCTGACTGGTTTTACACTACTGTTTTTTGGAATCCGGGTGAATCCAGCTGAAACCGTATGCACCCGCTTCTGTTTTCTCCTCCATTGACTTTCAGTGGGGAGCAGGAATCATACGGGTGCATGCGGTTTCATACGGCTCTAGCCTGGGTGTACAAATCAAAAATGCAAAATGTTACGATTTCGTTGCCTGTTTAAAATTCAGAAGCGCATGGATCCACCGCTATGGACTATCACCATCACTGGACTATTTTCTCACAGCACGGCAGTCCAACACGCACCCTGCTGTGATTGACACTCTCTGTCCTTGTACAATTCTATGGAGAGTCTGGTGTGGTCAGGGGCTGCTATCTCAGCTCTGCTGTGTTACTAACACTGAATTCTTTGATTGTATCAGAACTGCTTCAGTCTATGTGATACTTTGTTGGATTCTGGGTTACTTTGCCTACATTATATTGTTGTCAGATGAGGTAGCCAAAACCTTCTGACAGATTCCCTTTAATGAATATGGCACCTCTTATAGCTATCATGCACCAGCGACAGAAATAACTGGAGTATGTATGTGACTCCATTCATATCTCAATTGTGCATAAATTACGATGAATTTATCAGTCATCGTTCAGCTATGCCCCATCAAGATGAGATCCACTAATTTTACAAAAAGTACAAGTGTAAAACTCCAAAACCTAAAACTGTTTTGAAAACTACAAGATGCACCAAAATGTTGTCACATTTAACGGTTTTCTGGCACAAAGTGTTTAACTTTGTTTTTCAATTAGTTCTAATACTGAGGCCTGGTCACTAAAGTGAGAAGAGGTTTACTGCAGACTTGGTGAAGACTGTCTGCCTATTTCCCCATGGCTCTTGTATCTGATATGTATACATCTACTCTTTCATAGAACTGAAAGGAGAAATAAGTCAGTGTAAAAGTTTAGTGTGATTTATCCATTCCCTGCGTTCTGATGTCACAGCTGTTAATACTTACTGTTTGCAGTGACATCTCCTGGGAATTCTCTGTTCTTTTTCTGCCAGAGATATAAACTATTTACATAACGCTGAGCACCAAAGTACAGATTTATCCTTTCAGATGCTATATATGTGCTCGCCATACGCTATATTTCAAAACTTGCCCTAGACTTGTTGCAGTTTGTTTTATTTTGTCATGAAGGAAAAGTTAGGTGGACTGTTGCATTGTGACAGCGTTTCTGGGGAGCGATATAGTAGTAGTTTTCTGCTTGTCCATCAGAGGTTTTATTTGCTGTTTATTTACAGCAGGGATAATCTGACGTGAACCAGTACCTTTGATGCTGACCCAGCATACACTAATTTACAGCCCTGAAAATGCAGACTCCCAGTGTATGATTTTCTGATAAGACAACATCTGTATCATATTTATTGTATACTGGATCAGAATTTGCAACACCTTCACAACCGATGACATATATTTAAGTAATCAGCCAATTCTGTGCCTTTGATTTGAGTCAGCATCTTTCCCGTACTTGATGACTGATTCAATCAGCTATCATGTACCTTTAAAATCCACAGATGGATCTGAGATCCACCTTCTGCTGATAACCATTATAGCGTCATCCATGCCATACAGAAGTGTGTCATGAGTCCTGCCCATCAGTCTTCCTGTCATGACAGGTCCTGAGGGTTGGCCATGACACCGGGGTGTGCTGATGAACCCGTGCCTTTTATAGGAGATAATGATTTTTGCTATACACAGCAGTGCAGATGCACTGCGTTGTATAGCACAAGAGATCGGCTGATCATAGCTTCAAGGTCCCTGAGGTGACTGTTAAATCCATTAAAATTGTCCCCGCAATGTAACCTATTCACATGGGGTTTTCAGAAGTTGTACTCAGAAGAATCAGTTAAATCCCGTTTTATGTATTAAAAAATATAACAGTTGAGACAAGCCATTTAAAGGAAAACTGTCAGGTCAAAAATCCATATGTAACTGCTATCATTTTCTAATTCCTTTCTCTGAGCTCTCACTATTGATGTATTTCTATTATTTATATTCCCCTCCCATCCTCTGTAAACTTCAAATAAAGAAATTCATTCCATCTGTCATTCACAGTGAATGATCCAATTAGTTCTCTGCTGTCACCTCCCCATAGATGAATATGCATGTCACATCACTGCACAGGAGATCAGTGTGTGTGAGGGGGAAAGGGGGCTGCATCTTCTTCTCTGCTCTCTTTGCAGCAAAACCAAGAGATTAGATAAACACAGGATCTCTCAGAGCACAGCAGGAATTCCTTTTTACAGAAACGAATGGAGTCTAGATTGATAAGGCAGACCTGTAGCTTTCTCCCTCCTGTCCTGAACAGAACAGTAGCTCCAGAAGTGAAACCACACAGCACTGAGAGCAGAGGGAGGAGAGAATTGCTGAGAGGGAGGAGAGAGCTGCTGAGAGGGAGTATATAATTACATGACAGTTTATACAGCAGCCGGACTAATAATAATAAGTGGCCACCAACCATTATTTGTGATGCATTTGAGACTGGTGGAGCTGATAGGTTATGTCTAAGTGACTTTGACTAGAGATCATGATAGGCTGCCCTAAAAAGACTAATTATCTCTGCATCTAATGGAGAGGACCAATCTAGGAGACCCTGCAGGGTGTGAAGGTGGAAACTACAAACGGTACAATAATGATTTTACATGCTTTTAAAAGGTCTGTCCAGGTACAATTTAAGGGTAATATTAGTATCATACTGAAAAGTGACCTGATACTGTCCCTTTAAGGAAACCGTGAATGGTAGGTTAAATGCAACTTGTGTATACCCTACTCATCTATACAGATCATTATACGTTTACTCAGATGCTGAATCACTTTTTTCTTTCATCCAAGTTTGGAGATCACACATGAGCCGTGCCAGATGTTGTAATCATGTGGTGTATCTATATTGGCTTTACACATGTACAACGTATACCCAGGTTCAGAAAACTGCTTATAGTGAAAGCTTTTCTATGGAAAGTGATAGAATTTATTATTAACTATCGCTTTCTTTTCTGTCCAAAATAGAAGAGCTCATTTAGTTTGTTAGCCATACTGTAGTTGGCCACTTTAGTTTAACACACTACAGCAATTAAAATAATGCCAGGTCTCGTATTTGCAGTTGTCAGCAATTGTAACAACACAAGTGTGAAGTTTTACAGAGCGAGACTGGTGCACCTGGAAATTAAGAGTGATTGCTAAGAATTAACAATGCCATCACTTGTACATTGTTTCAGTGATGCATTTTTGAGTGTATATTTTTTAGCCATTTGATTAAAAAGGACCTGTCACCCCTGGTGCTATGCAAACTGAATGCAGCACTGAATTCAGCATGTCTGCTGCATGCAGGGAAGGGGTCCCCCATGGCTGTAGCCCCCCTGTAAGTTGTTAAAAAGACTTTAAAAAATGTAATGAGTCAGTAATGAGTCATCACTGTTGCTGGTGTCCTCCTGCCTCCAGCCCTCTCTATGCCACCTCTTGTACAGCCTCCTTTATGTGTCTGCCCTCCTCACCGCCTCCAGCCTTCTGTGTACCAACTCCAGCCCTCTCTTGTTCAGCCTCCTTTATATGTCATGGCTGAGGGCTGGAGGTGGCACACAGAAGGCTGAGCGGGAGGACACCAGCAACAGCGATAACTCATTACTAAGCAAGTAGCAGACTCTTATCTGTACACTTCATAAAGTCTTTTTAACAACGTACAAGGGGCTAGAAACATGGGGGACCCATTCCCTGAATGCAGCAGACACGCTGTATTGACGGCTGTATTCAGTTAGCATAGCATCAGGGGAATGACAGGTCCTCTTTAAGTTATTTTATTTTTTTTTACTTTTGTAGTTTTAAAGATTAGCAATGGGGATAATATTGATTGATGGCAATGTACAGTACAGAGAAATTAGATGCCTAATATGATGGCATTGTGTCACGCTGGGGATGTGGGTGCCAAACATGTGGGGTAACACAAGAGTAATAATGGAGGCGGTATAGAAGGAAGGCCTTGGTGGAAGGGAGAGGTGTCACCTCCTGACACTCACCTGAGTCTGTGCCCTTCTCTCCCTAATGTCCCTATATGGGAACTTCCACCCTTCGCTGTCACGTGCCTAGGCTCTTGCTGGCCCTGAATTCACCATGGCTAGTGTGTAGGCCGGCAAGGACACTAGTCTCACTACTGCAATAACACAACACAAGTTAAGGCAGACAGAGGGAAATAGACAAAAAAGGGTAAAACACTCCAACTCCTCAAATGCAGCAAAAACACCACAGCTGCAATTGTAACTTGTGACTCCTCAGCTTCTTACAGAGACAGGCTTCTTCTGAAGTGGTTAGCATAGAAAGAGAATCTATCACCGATGTCAGATGGTTCAACATGTAACCTTTTATAGCGGAAGGGAGTGGTCACAATGTTCTGTAACTGAAATTAAGGCTACAAAAATCAGACAGATTGGAAAGAGTCCTTAATCTCTTCAGCACTGAAAGAAAATAGAAGCACTCCAATACAAGTTTTAGATCTGCGATTAATAAGGCATTGTGACCTTCTGATCCCAGATCACCAGGATGAGCACACCTGTGATACATTGGTGTTTAGTAGGATACCCACAGCAAATCCACCCAGGTTTCATTTTTATCATAAAAATATACAGTAGGAGACAAATAATATACCTAGTCATAGTCGTTATTTGAGTTCCATGTTTGGGATCTCTATGCTAGTGTAGGTTTCACAGAACATTTTACATTGTAGTATTTGCCATCATAAAGATATGATTGAAATATTTTGCCTGTTTATTTGGGATAAATCTTACACGGTTTTATTTAATGATTCATACTTTGTTTTACAGAGGATGAAAGCCCTGGACATACATTTCACAGGGAACGAAGGAACGCAATTGCCATGCAGCCACAAGGCGGGCAAGGCCTTGGCAAAATCAGTGAGGAGCCTTCTACATCCAGTGAGGAGAGGACCTCTTTAATAAAGAAAGAGATCCATGGATCTATTACACACCTGCCTGAACCCTCTGTTCCTTACCGGGGTGCTGTATTTGCAATGGACCCTCGCAATGGATACATTGATCCACACTATCGTAAGTACTAAATAGATTCACGTAAAAAGGGAAATTATTTGACGTTTCAAAGGCTTGTAACATTGTTACATCATTACAGTCTGTGCAATTTCCTAAGCAGCTCCAAAAATTTGCCAGTTGATCTCAATAGGACACGGAATCTTCATCTCGAAAAGGGTCAATGGTAAAATAGAACTCAAACCAGATGCCTACAAAATGCCATGACGGCATCCCATACATTTCTACTTACAAAGCCATCCATTAGTCACACAGCCCTATATATTGCATCTTGTCAGCTAAAACCCACATTCCATATATTGTTATACATGGTAAAGATTTGCATTGTAATTGTAATACACAGATTCTATATAGATGTTCTTTATGAGATTGTTTTTTTTTTCTGCACACCTATATACTTGAATGGGTGAGACTCACCCGACACGGACGAAACTAATCAGTCAGTGAAAAATATCTCTCATCTGCCCCATAGAATAACAGTGGTCAATGTGTTGCCCTTTTTGTCTCAGATAGCACTGAAAATACGTTTAAACCTATCCTTAAAAAGAGAAGGTTGTATAGGTACACTATGTAAAATGTGTTGTTCTTTGTAGCAAAAGTAGGAGAAATGTAATAAGTACCCAAAGAAAAACATGGCTACTCTTTATAATGACTCTTGGTACTTCCTATTATAGAAAGTAACCTCCATCTATGTCATTAATTTTCCCTTATAACCATTTCAATGCTGGTAATATATAGGCCCATTATAGAATAAGTCAAATTAGTCAAGCGATATGCTAATGACACCCCACTCAGGTTCTGCTGCGAGTGTCCAATTAGGTCTGAGGAAAACATCACTGATCTGAGCTGCCTCATTGCCTAAGGTACCGTCACACCAGATATCGCTGTCAACGCTCGGGAGCGCGCACATTTTTTTGCCCCGCCAGCGTCGCCGTCGCATGTGTACACGCAGTGATACCTCCGGCGACGCACCACTGATGTTACAGGTGACATCGCTGTTGGGGTGTCTACAAACCCCAGCGGCAATCCTGCAACATGGGAGCCTATGGCTGCCATCGCCTGTAACATCGGCGATCACAATGTTACATGGGGCGATGTGTACACATCACCCCAGAGTGCTCGCCTGGTTTTAGAGCAGTGCTGAAAAACCAGGCAACCACTCTAAGGCGATTTTTAGCGCCGACATCACCCCTTTACACTAGGCGACTCAGCGGCGCTGTCACCGGCGATAGGCCCCGCCCCTGCATCACCTATGTAATCGGCGGCGATATGGCCAGGTGTGATTGTACCCTAACATTAGGTCAAGGGAAATGGCAGATTTTCTCACATTGCACTCGTGCGATTCATACGCCAGTATGACTCTGGCCTTAGCCAGTGAATGACCTCTTGTCAATACTGTAACTCATCGGTGGTCTATTAATGGCCTTGGGCAACTTGTGTAAATGGGTGATTATGGTGTATATGCATCAGTCTCATTAGATTGGATGCAGTGGTATTGCCAAAAAGGATCACCTGTTTTTGGCAATCGGTGTGGTTCTCATTGGTCAAACCCCTATTGATCTAGTAATGGATGGCTGATGATTTCTTTATACTGGACTACCCCTTTAATACTTTAATAATCCATTTTTTGTACTTACTCATGGCCTTAGCCAAATGTTTTTACTTGTAAATGGTCTGTATTTAATAGCTGTGGTATTGACATGTGCTTAGAACCACAATTTGGATTGAAGAGCATTGCTAGGTCTTTTTTACATTCATTAAATACTTTTTCTTAAAAAATAAAAAACACTATATTTTTCTTTCAATTTACATTAATGTGAGAACCACAAGTTTATTCCGAATCAGATTAAAAACAAGCGGGTTCTTTGGTAGTAAAGTGCCTCTCGAGGTGTCTGAGCTTACGCCTTCCTATTACAGATTTATCGCCCAGGCAGGATATGACTTTGCTGTTTAACCTTTTGGTCTCCAATCCAGATGACACTAGGCGACCTACGAAATGGGCCCCAGCCTGTTCCCCAAGCCTCAGTTGTATTCACCAGAGTTTAAGGTTTATGCTAAAAGGTCATTGACCAGATGACTGATTAGCAGGGACAGCTGATTAGTGCACAGGTTCTGCTGGAAGAGAAGTGGCAAGGATAAAAGCTAGCGTTATCCCTTCATTAGTTGGTAAGCAGTATAAAACAAGAAATGCTCACTCATTGGGGAACAGATCAAAGAGCTTCACAACTTTAATAATTTTCAACAGCAAGTCTTTATTTTTCAGCGGTTTACAATAATGAGACAACACATGTGTTTTTTACTTAGAAACTGCTTCCTAAAAGTTATTTATGAGCAATAGGGATCTTTAATGTTTTCTGAAGTATCCTGTCGATGTAATTTTTTTAAGATGTTGAACCCCGATGTGAATTAGGGACCGGTTAATATACACATTAATATGGATCTATATTCTATATTGTATAATATTTTGTAGAATGTAATTTGCTAGGAAAAGAAGAAAAAAGTTAATAAAGTAATTAAAAGTCGATAACTTGCTCTTAAAGTAAAATACCTGCAATAGGTGTCTGACTCTTGATACTCTCACAATTATCTGATTTAATATGCCACAATGCTCTGCCAGCGCTCAATTCATTACATTGAGTAGTGGCTATTATTGGTACTGCACTGCAAGTGAACAGTGAAGTGTACTATTTATGACCACTACACAGGTGCGTGTCTTTAGGGTGGAAACACACTATCTTACTTACATGCGAGTCTATCGGACGAGACTCCGATCAGTGACCTGAATGGCCTCTCCCTCTTTGGATAGAAGTGTGATGCTGCACAAAAACACAAGCAGCCTGACACTCCCATCCGGACAGGGAGAGGCCGTTCAGGGTCACTGATCCGAGTCTCATCCGAGAGACTCGCATGTAAGTAGGATAGTGTGTTTCCACCCTTAGTCGCCAGCTCTTCTTTTTAGTAGCCAATCTGACACATTGTCATGTGTGTATTGATATGGGAATTCTGAATGTCAACATTTTCAAGTAGATCTATGTTTATTATGGTGTGTGCAGACAACCCTGATGTTGTGTGTTTGTCATGTTTCAAATAAAACTGCTCTGTTTTTGATAGTTTTTGGTATTTGTCTTTGACAAAACTTTATTGATACAGTCTTGTGGATTATATGTGTTTTTAGTGTGTTTACACATCAGAAACACACTAAAAACAGATTTGTGTTTTTTTAGCTGGGTTTTTTTTTTTTCTGTTTACATCTATTGCAAGCCTATGGGTAAAAGTCTGCAACTTTTTGAAATGTTGCAAATGACTAATCAGCCAAAAAATATCTGGAAACCCTAATCTCTGCGTACAATGGTGAACATAAACAGGCTAACAGATATTTATTTGAATTTAAGGTTGTGTGTCCATTTAGTGTTTTTTGTGTGTTTTTTTATGCATTTTTCCTTGCGAGATTTTATAAAATCTGGAAAGGAAAGGCATGCCTGCAAAGTCAATGGGAATTCTGAAGTGCTGTGCCCACCTTTCAGGTTTTTTACATTGCTGATTTTGCTGCGATACGGGTTTCCGACTTCCGCATCTCTGCTGCATGTTCATTTTATGCTGTGGAGTTGGAAGTGGGCACCATCAGGGGAATGCGGGGTCAAGCCACCCTTTACCCACCACACACGGTGAGTACAAGGTGGCTGCACTCTCCTTGCGTGCACTCATGGGATCCCGCTAGGTCGGGAGGCACTGCGTCCAACACACAGCACCTCCACACAATCTTAGACTATATGGGAAAAAAATGAAACCAGAAAAAACGCATGCTAAATGTTAAAAGCGCTGTTTTTTTCTGAAGTGTTTTCCCTGCCAGGAGATGCAAATTTGGTATAGAATTAATCTGCTAGGTGGACACATAGCCTTAAAAAGGAGCAAAACACAACATATAAAAAATAGGCAAAATACCAAATGTTGCCTTGCTTTTTGGTATGCTTGTTTTTTATTACAAGAATAAATTCCTTAAGACCAATAATGCAGATATTTCTAAAATTCCAGTGTTCCCAATATATAATACAACAGAAAGCAATGATATGAACACTGCATTAGACAGTACAATGGCATCACTGTTTCATAAAATGCTGCAGTGTTTTTTATTGCAGGATGCCTCAACACTAGAAAGCCTCTGCACTTTCCTATACAGTGGAAAAAAAATGTATAGTGACACGTACCAGCCTGATCGGGGGTCAAAAGGACACTGGCTTGGCCTCTGTCCCATTAATGGGGCTATAGATAGAGAAGATCACAGTCAGTGGAGTCTATTTTGTAGACATCAAATAATGCAGATTGCTAAATTGTGTGAAAAGCTCCAATTCACTAGAAGCCCAATGTGGAGTTGCCTGGGGCAGAGTCCTATCCGCTGCTTACCATCACTACTTGTACCTATGAAGAATGCCGGATTCAGTATAACCACCCTCTTGAGGTTCTCGAAATGTTCTGCTTTTTTGGGAATTGCTATATAACACAGGATATTAATTTACAATTGTGGCTTATGGAATGTTGGTTAAATGTTTCACAAAGTCGAAATGAAGTGAAAAATTGGCCATATTTCAGAGTTTACTATTTGCCTTTATGCGTGAAAAAAACTGTGGAAAGCGATGAAGCTGAAGACTGTAGGTGTTAGTTGGGTTCATTTAAAGCTGGTGAGATCACTTCGACTGCTTTTCATTAACCTATAAAACTCTAGACTGAGGCGCTTGCATTCCACAGTATTTTCAGAGAGCCATGGGGGTTTATACAAGCAAATGATCTAATTTCAGAGCCCTGCAGCTGAATGTGCAAAGAAAACATGGGTGATGACAAATGCCACTTTGACCCCCTCCACCTCAGCCCTAAATGTCACCTCTTAAATGTGTCACAGGTGCCAGTGATAGCATTTGGCGTAATGCAGAGTCGACAGAGAACTTTCTCAGTATCCCCAAAGGGTCAGGCTTCTGTGTCCACTGTAGTCATTGCTAAAAAAAATAACAAAAAGCAACAGCACCTGGACGGTGCCGCACCTGGCAGCACTGATATAGTACATGCCATGCTTTATGCCTGTGCTGGTGACATTGCACAGATTAACGCCATGGTTTTATCTTTGAGCCTGAGTAAAAGTCGCCATGTCTTTGTTCGAAGTTTCCAACTTTTACTTAACTCTCTTTAAAATAAATATGTATATTCTGTCTGCCAGGCATTAGTTGAATACAGGAAAGGAGCATTTACCCTGGGGCCATTGATCAGTGTGGTTTCTTATACTTCTCCCTTGACTCATTTCATGTTCATCACAATGAAATATTTTTTGTTTTTTAACATATGTTAAAATAGTCAATAGCTACAATCACAAAGGTTTGTTTTATAAGGTTATACTCTCACAATGAGTATTTGGTGAGTTTTTTATGTAACAGATTTTATGCATCTATTAGCAAAATTTTAGGGTATGTGCACATGACACGGAGGCGCTGCGTGTTGGACACAGTGAGTCCAAACCTGTGGGAACCCGCGAGTGTACCCAGGGAGACCGCAGGGTGCAGGGCGGCTTCTCCCCGCGTTCACTCGATGGTTATCTCTTCCGACTCCATAGCATGAAATAAACATGCTGTGGAAATGCGGAAGTCTGGAAACCCGCACCGCAGCTGAAGACACGCTGTGGCCTGGAGAAGCACAGTGAGCATTTCTTAAAATCCCATCCACTATGCCTGTACTGTACAACTCACCGTTTTGGACGCAGTGGCAATACACTGCCTCCAAAACACTGCAACACCTGATCGTTAGCACACCCTTAGGCTACTTGTTTTGTTACTTGCATTTTTTACGTGTTTTTATCGTGTATTTGACACTGTGGTTCTGCCACTTTTTGGTATATCGTGTTGGAAATAAAGCTGTTTTATTTTTTATATTTTCTGTCATTTGGCTTTGACAAACTTTTACTGATACAGTCCTGTGTGGATAACATGTTGCTTTTTTGCAATGGAAATGCAGTAAATATGCACGCGCATTATTTACCTGTGGATTTTCTGCATCTACTGCATGTCTAGGGGGAAATCTGCACAGAAAAGTTTAACATACACCTAGAGATATTGAGATGTTGCAAACACACGCAGGTCAGTTTCCGCTGAGTAAAACAGCCTACTGGGTGTGAGATTTCTAGGAATCCCATCCACTTTGAAGGACCTGTAAGATGCTGCGTTTTTGAACAATGAATATAAATAGTGTAAAAAGCTCATTGTGGGAACTTAACCTCAGGCTAGGGTCACACAACAGCATAAAGCATTGGTGCTATTTTCATCCAGAAAAGTAGTACCATTTTGTTCTCACTTTCCATCCGTGTGCAATCCAATTTTTGTACTCAGCCACTATTAATCATTTCCAGGAGCATTTCCAGTTTCTTGCTTTACAACATGCAATACCCATCCTATTTAGGGGTGAATTTGCAGCACGCTGCAGTTTTTTTTTCACATACAGCTTCTGCCAGTGAAATGAATTGGACATCAACCATGCCACATTTAATAACTTTGGCCTGAGTGCTATCCAATAAAAAATTGGAATGCACTCGTCTGATTTATACAGAGGTGTGAATGAGCACTTAGAGCAGAGGTCCCCAACTCCAGGCCTCGAGGGCTGCCCATAGGTCATGTTTTCAGGATTTCCTTAGCATTGCACAGAGGTTGGAATCATCTCAGTGCAGGTGATTATATTATCACCTGTGCAATACTAAGGAAATCCTGAAAACATGACCTGTTGGCGGCCCTTGAGGACTGGAGTTGGGGACTCCTGACTTGGAGTCTGCCTTACCTATACTAACCAAATGCCTAATGACGGATATTACACAGCTCCCATGGGTAAAGTATTTTCAGATTACCAGCAGCAGGACACATCTGGCTTTATGTTGGCATTATGGCTAATTTGTGTAAATTGCACAAATAAAAGTGAGGTTGCTCTTTAAGTTGTAACAGTTATAATCCATACACTAGTACTTACTGCTTTAATCTATGTATAATACTACTTGTATGAAGGATGTAAAGTTGATAAATGTTAAAAGGTTTTTTTTTCGTACTGAAAGAGTACCTGTCATGTCCCCTGTGCACCGAGAACTACCAGCAGTTTTGGGTTTTTATCTCAAATCCTTGATGCTAATTAAGAATTTGACTAGTCAAGGGGGCGTTCGTTCCCTCAACTAGACAGCCCACGTAGCATGTTATCATGCCCCTGTGGGTGTGATAACATGCTTTGCATAGCATCTTCGTTACAATTGCTATATTAAGCTGCGCTTGCTTTTTTTGTTTTAAACGTATCCCCGAACACATCTAACAGTTTGTCTGTTTTGGTCAACTCCTTCACTTTTTGCACAGTTTGATGGTTTCATATATGTTATTAGTGTTGCATCTATTGCTGTATCTTATCCTGTCTTTGCAGCCATATAACATCTTTATTTTTAATCCTCCAATTCAGTATTTGGAACCTCACCCCCTCTTGTCCGGCTCAGGTCTCTGTCTGCAAACATGTATTCTCATAGCGCTCAAATTGTGTAGTATGAAAAATGTGCCCTGGAGTAATGTATTCTTTAAGGTTAGCAGTTATGATTTATGAATGTTTTGTGTTCCATAGAAAAAGGGTCAGCTTCCTGAAGCACAGAAGAGAAGAAAATGATTTTTGAAAGGCATGTGTATGCTTCTCATTGTGAAAAATGCTGCTGTGGTGATGTTTTTTTTTTTTCTAAAAAGAGTGTGCCTGTGGAATGTCGTGTTCTCTTAGGGAGTTCCACTTATCAGGCAGAACTGAAAGACTTCCATTGCAGACGGATGGTAACTATTACTTCAAACATCTATAACATATGTGTGGAATAAAAACATGGCAGGGGGGATGTGCTCCCTTGCTGAGAGTAGCTCGGGGATGAGCTCGAGCCCGTCTGGATTTCTGAATAAACATAACTTAAACCCCATGACAATTCTACTAAATATTTGTGATAGTAGTTTAGTACCAATACAAAGATAAAAATGAACCAACATGTGCTGCCCGTGAGATACCCAAAGTAAAGTAAAACTCCATCATTCATTATTATTCATGTATGTTCAGTGTGCGCAATCATAAACTTACAAGTCACTGTCTTCTGCCGTTTATGGCGATACTCCACTCCTCTGCGGCGTCACGTGAACTTGGCTCACTCCAGCATTAACTATATGACCAGAAGTCACTTTCTCAATGTTAGTAGGGATGAGCGAACTCATGAAAGTTCGGGTTCTGCGGGTTCAGTCGGACTTTATATAAAGTTCTGTTCTGGACCCAAACGACCTAAACCTCAGTGGAAGTCACTGATTGGGCAGTTCCACTCTCCGTCCACATACTTCTGGAAAGGGAGGGTGGAGTTATGTCAATATTTTTTTTTTAGGAAAGACTACGTCCGATAACGCTTATTTTACCCCCAGTGTGACCCATTCAAAGTTTGCAAGAAGCTCACACTAGGCCGAGCACCAAGTGTACTAGGCGACAGCAAATGCTCGCTCCAGTGACTTGTGTATGTAAAGCATTCGAACTCCGTAACCGAACACTGACATTTTATGTAAAGTCTGTGTTCAGTATAAACACCGAACTTTAAAGGCTGATTTGCTCATCCCTAAATGTTAGTCCATGAAATTCAGAACAAGACCATCATAGGCTAAGTTCACATCTAAAGGGGGTGTCACACGCGTCAATATCGCCTGCACGATATCGACTGCACGTGACGTTGCAGCGATATTGACGCGTGTGACATACTGCATCAACCAGCGATAAATCGCTGGTTGATGATCGCCAGGTTTCAGAACCAGCTCTGAAACCTGGCGATTGTCGCCCGGTGGACACGCAGCATCGCTGCGTGTGACACCGGGAGCGAGCGATATTCCAGCTCCCAGCGCCTGTCACAAGCGCTGGGAGCTGGTCTCCAAGGTACACTGCGGGTAACTAGGCAGCGCGCGCTGCCTAGATACCCGACGTGTACCTTAGTTACCAGCCTCCTCCGCTCACCGTGTGAGCGGAGGAGGCTGGTAACTAAGGTACACGTCGGGTATCTAGGCAGCGCGCGCTGCCTAGTTACCCGCAGTGTACCTTGGAGACCAGGCTGCTCCCGCTTCCAGCAGGCTGGCAGCGGGAGCAGGACATCGTGGAAACGATATTTAAATCGTTTCCATGATGTCGCTGGTAAAATGATCACTGGTGAGTCTGTCTGTGTGACAGCTCACCAGCAATCAGCCGTCAATGTCGTCAGCGATCAGATCGCTGACGACATTGACGCGTGTGACACCCCCTTAAAGCATTGTTTGAATGCATGCGTTTTTTCTCCCATAGACTTGTATTGTAAAAACAAACGCGGTAAAATGCAGCAACGTTTCCTATGTGTTTGGTAAAACCCATGCATCTAAAAAGCACCTACGTTTTTGATGCGTTTTTACCGCGTTTGTGTTTTTAATTCAAAACATTAATGCGTGTATTTGGTGCTAAAAAAAATAATTTTTACTATTGTAAGTCAATAAAAATTTTCCGCTGTTTGCAGCCAACATATTTTTTGTTGGCTGTAGAATGAGTTACCTGAGAATTTGTTAGTGGGCACATTCTTAAAGTCTGATGTGAGAGTTTGTAAGGCCGGCTTCACACCATGGTTTTGAGCTGTCAGGCTGTGTCTGGTGTTTTGCTGGATGCCCTCCGGTCCTGTTTCCTGCCAGATTCAGGACTACACAAGTGCTGCCGCTGTCCAGGTCCTGATATTTCTAATTTCAAGCTCCAGCTAGCCGCGGTTCTGAAATCTCAGCCGGGACCTTTCCAGGTGCTGAAGTTCAGCGCCGACCGGCGCTGAGCTTAAGCACCTGGCATCCATCAGCCGGATCCGATTTTCTGTTGGTTCCCGTGCAATCTGACGCCCATAGCCTCCCTTGTTAGGGGGGCGCCGGATCACACCGGATCCGGGAGATTCTGGGTGGATCTGATTTTGGCAGAGTTTTGCCCCGGACACAATAACACTGCAAGCTGCGATTTTGTGTCCTGGGCATAAATCAAATATAGCCTGATGCTGCTGGCAGGGACAAAACCGGATGGCAAATCACTGCCATCTGACCCTATCCGGCACCATAGGGCTACATAATGTCCAAAATCGGCTCAGGTTCACACTGGACAGCCCCGGACATGATAAAACCATGGTGTGAAGCTGGCCTTATGTGTTTTTCTGACCTGCTTTTAGTAGCTTTATGAAAACAGACCACATCACAGTTGTATGAGCAGGGAAACAAACCCAGATCAACCAATGCATACCGTACTTTTTAATGAAAAAAATGTGCAAAAATGATTTGTAGCGCTAAATACATGTATTAAAATAAAATTAAAATGTCTTCAAAGGTGGATAAACCCTTTTAACATTATTATTGCTCAATATTATTATTATTATTATTATTATTATTTAATTTTAGGCCTTCAAATGACTTTTTTATCATAGATCTATTTTGTGACCTCTTGGTATATTATTGTAGTAATACATCTCATGTCTGTGTGCAAACTTTTCCAGTGAATCTCCCAGGTCAGTGACATATTACTTGTAGAAATGTCAGGTATTTAGATTGCCTGGTATTGTCCATAGCAGTCTGTCTTCTGTCACCAGGCTCCTCATCGAGACTATTGGTTGTATAATAACCAATGTCTGCGGCAGGTTGACAGAATGCAGACTGTTGTAAGTAAAGCTTCTATTATACTGATGGTCCTTAATTTAGGGCACTGTCTGGGAATCTGAATCCCTTTCAGTCCTGTTTGGTTATTATTGGATTAATTTCTCCTGCACTGAGGGAACTTGGATTAAACATTGGGCGACTTATATTTTATGGCTATGGTGCAAGCAATGCCGGTACATATATTTAGATGATGATTAGTAAATATCATGTATTATTTTGACTTGCTAAATATTCATAGCATTCACATATTTTTTTTTATAGAATTAGGATTTATTAGTTAGACTTCTGGATAGAATTATAGTTTTAAGGACCAATATTTTACAGTATTTTATAAATGTTTGGTATTATGGATACACATTGGAGCCGTACAGAATGTCAGCTCTGTATGCAATCCTTCACAATGTGGATCTGGTTAGAATAAATATAACAATATGGCTGGAAATAGTATTAGGTCAAATGAAATATTGTGGACAACAATTGCTGAAGATATGTATGACTGTAGAGTGTACATGGCTTCCCTTACTGGGATAATGGTCTGTTATTGACACTGTTTACTTTCCAACTTAATCCACATTGTGTGTAAGCAATAAATGAGCAAATGGATCCTCATGACCCCCGTCCAGCGGCCAGCCCAGCACTCCTCGGCCAATACATGGGAGCTGTGACCGTCTCCTACCTACTGGCATCTGTGGATCCCCACTTGACAGCTGGCCTGGTGCAACGTGACTGTTGCTAGTTTGTTCAAACAACAAATCCACCAAAACAATTGAATAAACCTTATGATTCATGACTAATCATCTGCCTTGCATTGGTGCAATTTTTAGAACTGACGTAATGAAACACTCCAAAAAGGCTATCAGAATAAGTGGAACCCACTCAGGAGTTATAGTTTCAAGAATAATTTACACCTTTATTAGAATGATTAAAAGCACATAGAGATAAACACAATATACTACAAGAAATAAATAGTGAAGAAATCCAAGGGGTGTCGCCTCTTGGCAAAGTGTTCAGTGAAACGTACGTTGCGGTCACCGCAAGTCAGGACACTCAGGCGTAGTGTGGAATTCCAACTGCCACTTAGACACTGAATAGAGAGTGTATGTACTTCAATGCAAGGCTAACACTAGCCCTTGGCTAAGTGTGCGATGGTATAACATAATGCAATTTAATTAATTAATTCCATACTAATGCCAAGTGTTACAACCTGATTGTGATACCAGTCTTGGATTTCTTCACCACTTATTTCTTGTAGTGTATTGTGTTTATCTGTATGCTTTTAATCATTCTTATAAAGGTGTAAATTATTCTTGAAACTATAACTCCTGAGTGGGTTCCACTTATTTTCAACGTGACCGGTGCATTGCGACACACGACGGTGAGCTAGACCAGCTAATCAAAATAGGAGCCGTGATGCCGTCAGGCAGAGGCGGTTGATTCAAACCATTTTAAATATCAAATAATCTTTAAAAAAATCATTAAAGAAAATTACATACAATTGTTATTATGTACTTATTTTGACAGATTTTTGGCACATCATTTTGAAATGAAGTGCCTTAGTGCAAAATTAGCCTAATCTGGTTTTAAGTCGAAAAGGTTTTCTGACCCCCATGACACAAAGATATGTAAAAATGATTTCATGAACAGGTATACTTTAACAAGGCTTCTATATCTTGAGAGTGAAACAGGACTGTCCTGTATTATTGAAAGTGAGCTGCTGAATTAGGCCTCATCCTGACGTTCTATGTTTCCATGTACAAGTAAAATGGACCAATATTCTGGATCAGAGATTGACTACAGCGTGGTCTGTGCATCATCAATTTTTATCTCACCTGGCAAAAAAAAGACTTCATATCTAAAGTTTGTGATAGTTGGACAGCACTCGGATGTTGTATGATTTTTTTTCTAGACCCATAGACTTGCATTACCAATCTCAATCTGACTCTTGAACTTGTCTTTACAATTTTCTGCGAACTACATGATCTATGAAAAATCATGGACTTGTGAATGACCCATAGCCTATCACAAGTATGAGGGCCATCCGTGAAAACCCTAGACGGCACTCATATGAGAATATTAGACGTCTGAATGAGGCCCCAGGCCACCTGGTAGAGGTATTCTACCAGAAGTCTTTTGCTTTGGTGGGATGTACAGAGCGGCCCCCCGTAATCACTCTAGTTTAACAATTGGTGACACTTATTTTATGACAGGTGCACTTTAAGAACAGAAGAGGAAAAACTGATGCTGTTCATCATAAATATTGGGAAAGGCGCTCCTGCTGTTATGCAAGGTAGCAAGTGCCTACCGCATGCAGTTTACAATCTACATTATCGCCACACTTCTACATGATTAAAGAAAGTTAGAAAGCCTGAAAGAAAAAGCAAACTCTGAAAACACACATTGAGATTTCTGCTTTGAAAAAGGTTAAAAAGGACATTTCTCTAGTGGTTGAACCACAAAGCTGAGAATGAGGGTTGTGTAAAATCTGCTCTTATCTGTGTCAAAACATATGTAAGATTTAATTGAAAAGTCAGAGTAATGTTAATATTTATTATCTTGCCTTCCCTTTTTTTCTTTTTTCTCTTTTTTGAAATGTCACTCAGGTTTCAAGCAGGCCATACAGCCCCAAAGGCGGCTGCAGGCACATTATGTTCATGAATTATTAGCACAGTAGAAAAGCATTGTTATCCATAGCCGGCTAAGAAAAAAAGGCAACTTATTGCTTCTAAAGAACAAAATAGCAAGTCCACAAGAGACTGTAAAAGATCTTTCTTTGAGTTATTATTCAAAGTGGGGGTTACCCTTCTTCCTCTACTTTATTTCCCAAAGTGCACTCTACACACAGCAATGTTGATTAATTAACATTTTATGATCAAGAGACTACACTCTAACACAAAGAATGGCTTTTATATCAGCCCTCTCCAATATTACACAGGAATGCTTTACCAGCTCTGACAACTTAGTGGTGTAAGGCCGGACTTCTATATTAGTCTACAAACGGCCATATCATATGACCTAGTATACAGACGTATTAGTTGCCTACTTGATATCTGTGGCACTATATTAAAGGGGTTGTCCACTTCCAGACAACCCCTTATTAATTGCCCCCGTGTGGTAGCACATTTAGTCCACACGGACTGCTCTTATCATAAGCAATCTGTGGGCTAGCGTTGTGTTGAAAAATAGGTTCTAGGACACTTTGGAGAAATTGCCGTACTTCTGGTTCTTTGATTGACCAATTCCGTACTGCAATGAAATTGTAGGTCATATACCAAGCCTAATGCATCAAACAGTGTCTACATAAAGCATCAGAAAACATGTACACAGAGTTGGGCTACAAGCCAGACTGACAACTACAGATGTTCCATTGACTTTGCACCACCTTCATTAGTCAGCAACTCTAAAGGGAGCAGTCAACAGTGAATCCTGATGATTTGTGAGCCTTAATACATCCAGATTGGCAGAATATTTTACTGATAGCATGTAATGGCATGTAAGTGCATATATTTATACATGTGGCATTCATAGTTGATAGTCATATTTTTCATGCCATTCTAGTTGTATTTCTATTTTTTCATCATCTACTTACATAATTGCCCTGTCTGACTGTCATTCACTTCAGTCCAGTTGTCCCCATATCACATGCCAGCAGCAGCCATATTTGCACAGCCAAGTGTTGGGTTTGCAGTTATGGCACCCTCTGGTGGTACAGAGCCCCTTGCACAATACCGCCAGTGGTGCCGCTGACAACCAAAATGCCAGCACCCAAAACCGACTCATTGCCACCGCTTTTCCCCGCCTGCACTGTCACTACACCTCAGCGCCGCACACACCGCCACCTGACTAACAGACATCGTGTACGTCAGAGATGGCGTGCTAGAAGTGGCATCATATGACAGTTTCATGCGCACATCCTGTACACATATGCAAAGATGGCGAGGCGTGACCCCCCAGAGACAGCACACAAGGGAGGGCAGAGAGCGCGCACAGCAGGGGGTAGAGAGAGTGCACAGCAGGAGGACAAAGAAAGCGCACAGGGGGACAGAGAGATGAAACAGGGGGACCGATAGCACACAGTGGGGCAGAGGGAGTGCACAGGGGGCTGAGAGAGCGCACAGGAGGGTCATAAAAAGCACACAGGGAGTAGTGGAGCGCACAGCGGTCAGAGAAAGAGTAAGAGCGTGCACTGGGAGGCAGAGAGAGTGATCTAAGGGGGGCATAGAGAACACAGGGAGACAGAGTGTGCACAGTTGGCAGAGACAGCACATGGGGGGACAGAAAGAGTGCATGGGGGGAGAGAGCACACCACAGGCCAGAAAGAGCGCGCACGGGGCAGTTAAATAATTGTCACTCCCTGCATCCAGATGTCTTGCTATCATGCGCCTCTGCCATATTTGCTCACCAAAGTGATGGCTATGCAAATGTGGTGCCCACTGATGGTACAGGTACTTGGCACAGTACCACCAGCGGTGCCGCAGCTGCCTGCAATTGCTTCCATCCAATACTGACGCCACTGCCACTGCACATCACTGCCTGAGTAAGCACACATGCATATACTTGACGTACATGCGCACTTAGGTGGCAGCCATCTTTTGGGTATACAAAGAAGGCGACGGCGTGACTCAGTGCGCACATGCACACTTACGCTGCCGCAATCTTTGGACACTACAGGGGAGAGAGTGCGCAAGAGGGGAGAGACAAAGCAAAGGATGTGAGCACACAGGGGAGCTGAGTGAGTGCACAGAGGGCAGAGAGAGCACACAGGGGGCAGAGCAAGCACAGGGCTGCAGAGCAAGTACAGAAGGGCAGAGAGCACACAGGGGTAGAGAGAGTGCACAGGTTACTCAGTCAGTCTGTGAAGGACCCAGCAGCCAATCACAGACGCTGTCACAGAGAGTGGGCATCTATGATTGGCTGCTGGACTAATCTGAAACCAGACGAAACATTCTAGCATCTAAATAAAAATTTTTTAAAAAATGCATGAGGTTCCGCCATATTGTGATCGCCGGCCAGATAAAATCAAGCCTTTCTGGGCCCCCATGCTGAAAACCGCAGTCTGCAGCCGCCCCTGAAAATGGTGCATTCATGGCGCTTTCATCATAGTGCTATTACAAGGTGTTTTACAATGATAAGAGCCCCTCAAAGGTCAAGTAGACCCAAACAATGCTGGTATATGGGGATCATAAGCCCAAAATTCATGGTGTCAAGCCAAATTAGACCTGGCCATCATAAATTTCTAGTAAACATTAAAAAGAAAAAAACAGTACAGACCCTGAATTTTACAGTTCGGGTTCGCTTATCACTATTCAAGTCTACTTCAAAAAGCCCAAAAAAACCTTCTAGGGCTATTTTTCGGGTAGGGTTTATTTCTGGAGACTTTTAGCTTTACAGATTAAATGGCTTATACTGTCCCCGAAATGTGTACACTGATACATTAAAAAATGTTTGTACTGTGGTAACCAGTAGATAGAAAAATATTGGAATCTGAGAGTCCTTAGTGGTTGATACCTTTTAATGGCTAACTGAAAAGATGTTAAGCATAGCAAACTTTTGGGACACTATGGCCACTTCGTCAGGCTGATAATGGCACAAATTCTGAAGACACTTGTATTCCCAAATTTTTCTCTCTCTGAGATTTGAAGTTGCTTTTTAAAATGAGCAGACTAATATCAGTTTCACTGTGGTCAAGGCTGCAAAAATGCTTGGCTACGGGTAGATCCATACGCTTTTCTTTTATTGAGTTGCAATGAGAATTCATTCTTGTTCTGAATTTTTGTCCGTTCATCCCTACGTACATGGCAATGCTGGACATTTGGTACATATAAATAAATACACCGCATTGCTTGTGAAGCAACTGAAGTTACCTGGGATCTTGTAGCCTGATCTGTCCCAGGAATCTTTATCTTGTGCGTTGTCATTATAGATGGACAGGTTTTGCACCTGTTCTGGTTGCAGGGAAAGATTCCTCTTTCTGTTGGAGAGGACAGGGCACTTCTGACAATGATGATTTTTTAGATTCAGAGGTTGTCTAAAACACAACAGTGGGGGGATCCGGAAATATTGATTTTTTGTCGGATTTTTTTTTTCTAATAGTGGTTGCAGTTTCCGTGCAGCTCCTCTTAGCACCTCCAGACTTGGATTGCAGGTGACTAGAGAGGAACTCTTTTGTTTTCTTCTTTTGTAATGTAGGAGATGACTCCTTGATAGTCTGGTGGCTCTTGTAGTCTGGTTCTCGATTGCTCTTGGAAGGTAGCCCAGGTTCAAAAAGGTCTTTCTGAGGTCCTCAAGGTGATTGTCTCTATCTGTAGGGTTGGAACATATCCGATTGTATCTGATGGTCTGGCTATACACAATAGAGTTTTTTATGTGTTTTGGATGAAAACTGTCCCATCGGAGATATGTTGGACGGTCAATTGGCTTGCGATACAGGGATGTCTCTATTTCATTGTTCTGTAGCTTTATGGTGGTGTCCAGAAAGATGATTTTAGTGCAGGAGTAGTTGAGTGTTAAGTTGATGGTGGGGTGAAACTGATTAAAGTGTTCATGGAACGTCTTCATCTGTTGCTCAGACTCTGTCAAGATGATTCAAAATTTCAGCTCATTTTAAATTTTAAAAAACAAGTTCAAATCTCAGAGAGAGAGAAGAATTTGGGAATACAAATTGATAACGACCTTTGACACATTCAAAACAGGATTAAATGTCTCACATGGATTCATGCGTTTTTATATAAAATGAAAGGGCATTTGAGGACATCACAGATTCATGTGTTTTTATATAAAATGAAAGGACATTTGGGGATACCACATCTTCTAACAGACTCAAGTTAGAGGACAATTAAATTTTGACACTTCTTATGTGAACTGTCTTGCTTCGATTTACGGCTTTCTACACCTCACTGAGCAATCTTCAGGTCTCCACAGGCCACTAATCATAGAACAATAATACGATCGGTTCCTCTTATCTTAGAATTTTTACTTTACTTTCCCAGCTCCTCTCTTCCTCCCTAGCCTGACTCTGCTTTACGTCACTTGTTGTATTTACTACAGCATCTAACCCTGCTTATGTATACTGTACATGTAGGTGTCTTCAGAATTTGTGTAATTATCAGCCTGACGAAGGGGCCATAGTGTCCCAAATGTTTTTGCTAAGTTTTCAGTTAGCCATTAAAAGGTATCAACCACTGAGGACTCTCAGATTCTAATATTTTTCTACACTGATACATGGATAAACCATGCATTTTACTGCCAAATAGCTTATATGTACCAACCATGGAGAGACTGAGATGTGTGTGTATCATTCTGCAAGGAACTGGCAGATGTTAGGCAAGGTTACTGTTTACAAAAGAGAATACCATTTTTCCCATTTTTCTCCCTCTCTTGCTGTATACGTGTTTATTATAGGGCTTTATACTGTTAAGCTATCTCTGATATGCAGCTTTCATATTCTGGCTTTCAGTTAATAGGACTCTGCTTGCAAAGCCTCTTCTCACAGCAGACATCTAGTTCAAACTTGAAAATAAGAGGCTTGTCTCATGAGGACAGCCCCCATATTGTGGGGTGGAGTATAATCTAATCCTTAGCATTGTTTTTTTTTCTGTCTCTATTTCCAAATAGCTGGGGACAAAATGAGTCAAGAGGGAGAACATTCTTTGTTTCATGTACTGTGCATTGCAAGGGTAAAAATGTAACTGAGCTGAAAATGAAGAAAGACATAAAAGGATCCCAGCTCAAGGAGGTCAGATCCATCACAGGCTTAGCATTGCCTTCAAAGATGCCGGGACAGGTGGCAGTTCAAGACAATCAGAGGAGAAGCATCCGCTTGCTCTGAGATAAGGGATTCGTGCAGAATCCTGCTATCAGGTCCCAGTTTGCTTTGATGTATAGTATGCCAGGCAAGACTACTGGGAGCAGGTTGTAGACTCCCTCAGTGACGGGCTTCTGCTTTTTTACTTTTAAAGGTTTGATTGTAACGGTCCTTAAGGATTAATTCTTGTTTGAGGTTTACACAGGGGCAATACTTTGCCAGAGACCTTGGCACCACCTATACTAATCTCTTTTGGACAAATATGGATTTTACACCATTTTCTGTTCTTATTTTTGTACGTCGCTCTGTGTAACAAAGTGGTAGAAGGCATGTTTGTGGCAGTCTCACTGTGAGGGATGGAGATAAAGTCATAAAAATATAGGAATGATGACTTTATTTAGGATTGGATTTAAAATGTAATATCTGTTCTGTATGTATCAAAGGATCACCACTATTTTTGTGCTATTCCTAAAAGGATTCTCTGCGGATAACGTATTGATTAATGGAGGTCTAACCTCTGGGACTTGCACCGATCGTCAGAATAGATTTTTTTTATTAACGATGAGAGACATTACAGTTGAAACCAGAAGTTTACATACACTATATAAAAAGACACATATGCAGCTTTTTCTCACTATCTGAAATGAAATCAGAATAAACCTTTCACATTTTTGGTCAGTAAGGATTACCATAATTATTTATATTTGCCAAATTCCAGAATAATGAGAGAAAGAATGTTTTAAGGAATTCTTTTATAACTTTCTACAAAGTGAAAAGTTTACATACACTAAGACTACTATGGCTTTGAACAATTTTGGACAGCCTATATGATGATGTCATGTGTTTAAAAACTTATTATTGGCAACATCTGAGCTAATTAGAGACACACCTGTGGATGTATTTTAATTCACACCTGAAACACACTGCTTCTTTGTGTTTCATCATGGGAAAGTCTAAAGAAATCAGCCAAGATATTGTGAAGAGAATTGTAGACTTGCACAAGTCTGGTTCATCCTTGGGTGCAATTTCCAGATATCTGAAGATGCCTGTTCATCTGTACAAAAAAATCATACGCAAATACAAACAAGATGGGAATGCTCAGCCATCATACCGCTCGGGAAGGAGATCGGATCTGTGTGCCATAGATGAATATGTTTTAGTCCAACATGGTCATATCAACCTAAGAACAAAAGACCTTGTGAAGATGATGGTGGAAGCTAGTAAGATTGCGTCATTATCCACAGTGAAACGAGTACTGTATCAACATGGACTGAAAGGCCACTGTGCCTGGAAGAAGATAAAGAATAAAAAGGCCAGATATATTTTTGCAAATGCACACAGGAACAAAGACCTACATTTTTGGAGACATGTCCTGTGGTCTGATGAAACTAAAATTGAACTGTTTGACCATAATGACTATAATTATGTTTGGAAGAAAAAGGGAGAACCTTGGAAGTCTAAGAACACCATCCCAACTGTGAAAACAAGGGGTAGAAGCATCATGTTGTGGGATAGTTTTTCTGTAGGAGGGACTTAGTGCATTTCACAAAAGCCATCATGAGGAAAGAAGATTATGTGGCAATTCTGAAGCAACATCTCAAGACATTAGCCAGGAAGATAAAGCTTGGGCGGAAATGGGTCTTCCAAATGGACAATCATCTGAAACATACTGCTAAACTGGTTAGAAAGTGGCTTATGGATAAAAAAAAGTCAATGTGTTGAAGTGGCCATCACAAAGCCTTGATCTCAATCCTTTTGAAAATTTATTGGCAAAAATGAAAAGGCAGGTGCGAGTGTGGCGCCCCACTGGTCAGGACGCCAAGGAGGGGTACTGCAACCAGATAAGAGTGTGTAGTATCCCTGTTAGAGAGGAACTAGAATGCTAACTAAGGACTCTCACAACACCCATCCACACACCTTAGAGCAGGGACTGGGTGGATCCGTTGCCAGTGAGACCCAGTCATGGGGGGAGGAGTCAGGTCGGTTAGTGGAAGAGCGGGAAGACAGTCAGAAAGACTGTGAGCTCAGCGGAGGACTTCTCAGGAGAGATCCTGCTGACAGAAGGGGACCCTAGGGGCACCAGGTGTTGCGGTGCGCCCGAATCCGGACACGGTATGTTTACCGGTAGGAGGGCTTCAGTCCCGGAATGGAGGACCGGCTCCGAGAGTGATGCGGGTGTTTACCTTCGAGCCACCGAATCGGAAGCCCATGCTTCAGGGAGTCGAGGCCGACACTCGGCGCACCCAGAAAAAGGCCCATATAGGATACCGAGGGCTCCGAGAGGAGCCTCTCAGTTAGAGAGGATCCGAGGAGCTGGCTTCAGGCTCTACGCGTGGAGGTGCTGAGGGAGAAAGGAGGGAGTGAAGAGGAATGGCAGGCACACCACCGAGGGTCCTAAGTGAGTCATCCTGGTTCCCTGGTGACCACCCAGGCCAGCACGACCGTAAGGCTGTATCCCCTGTTTGCCTGCACTACAAACCTGCCAGTAAACCCGTTCAGAGATAAAGACTGTTTGGTGTACTTAATTATTTCCATCTGACGAGCCGCTGACTACAGCAGTGACAAGGCCTGGTATAAGCTGTCTTTCTGCGCACCATCAACCTACACAGCTGCCCGGGGACCCCGCTCCACCTACGGGGAGAGTTAACAATTAGCTGCCTCATCATCATCCTGGAGGCCTGCAAGCAGCGCCGGTAATCTTACCGGGAACCGTAGGTGGCATTACAAACACTTTTTATTTTTATATTTCCCTTTTTCAACGACCACCAGGGCCACGGGACCGGGTTAACAGGCCCCAGTGATATCCCTGTGAACTACAGCCTGGGACCAGGTTCCCCACAGCCCTGGGACATGTCACGAGCAAGGCGACCTATTAACTTGGCGCAGTTACACCAGTTCTGTCAGGAGAAATGGGCCCAAATTCTTACCAACTATTGTGAGAAGCTTGTGAAAGGACACCCAAAAGGTTTGACCAAAGTCATACAGTTTAAGGGCAATGGTACCAAATACTAATGAAATGTATGTAAACTTTTGACTTTGAAGAAAGTAATTAAAATGTCTTATAACATTCTCTGTCTCATTATTCTGGTATTTTGCAAATATAGATAATTATGGTAATCCTAATTGACCTAAAACTGGAAATGTTTATTCTGATAATTTGTAAGATAGTGAGAAAAACATGCATCTGTGACTTTTTATATAGTGTATGTAAATGTCTGGTTTCAACTGTATCCAATAATATCAGTGTTAGGGCCCTTTCACATCAGCGGTAATTTCAAATCGCGGCAGATGCGGTGAAAAAAACGCATCTGCCGCGATTACCGCATAACCGCGACACTTGCGGCACACTTGCGGCAAGCCCCATGCAATGTCTATGGGGCTTGCGGTAAGGGTGCGGCAGATGCGGCAAGTGCGGTTTCGGCACTTGCGGCAGGTGCGGCCGCGAAAAAAACCGCTTCAAGCAGCGTTTTTTTTTTCGCGGCCGCACCTGCCGCAAGTGCCGAAACCACACTTGCCGCATCTGCCGCACCCTTACCGCAAGCCCCTTAGACATTGCATGGGGCTTGCCGCAAGTGTGCCGCAAGTGTCGCGGTTATGCGGTAATCGCGGCAGATGCGTTTTTTTCACCGCATCTGCCGCGATTTGAAATTACCGCTGATGTGAAAGGGCCCTTACAGACAATAGCACTAGAAGCCGCAGTGGAGAGTCAGCACTGGACCCAGGGAAGGTGAATAAAGTACAGTCTGTGTTTCTAAAACAAATTGCAGCCAAAGGACAGGGAGAACCTTGACTTTGGTTCTTTTTTGCATGTTTTGCCAAGGTTTTCTTTATATTTTGTCAGTGCAGACTTCTTAAGCCATCGTCACACATAACGAGATCGCTAGCAAGATCGCTGATACATCACAGGTTTTGCGATGTCGCTATGTGTGACATGTAGCAGCGATCAGGCCCCTGCTGTGAGGCCTCTGATCGCTGCGCATGGTTAAGGACCATTTTTTGGTCCTTGGTCTCCCACTGGTCAGCGCGCATTGCTGCGTGTGACAGCGAGAGACCAGCGACCTCCCAAGCTGGTAACCATGATAAACACTGGGTAACTAAGCAGCACGTGCTGCCTAGATACCCGGTGTTTATCATGGTTACCAGCGCTAAGTGGGAGGACGCTGGTAACTATGATAAACAGTGGGTATCTAGGCAGCGCTTGCTGCTTAGTTACCCGGTGTTTATCATAGTTACCAGCGTCCTCCCGCTTCTAGTGATGTGGAGGTGGCTCCCTGGTCCCTGGTCGCTGAGGAGACCTGTCTGTTTGACAGCTCCCAAGCGACCACTTAGCGACGCTCCAGTGACGCTCCTGGCAGGTCGTTATCGCTGTCGGGATCGCTGGAGTGTCGCTCAGTATGACGGGGCCCTTACATTACAACCAAACTACTGTCACCTGAGCTCAGAGTTGAGTGTTGACATGTGAAAATTGTCATTTCAGTAAGGAAGAACATGAACTCTAGTCTAGTGAAACCTAATAAAGGTAGCTATCCTAAAAGTCATAATTGACTCTTTAACAAGTCTTTTAATATGACTTTGGATTTGTACCAGATCAGAAACCCAAACTGCAGACGCTGAGTTTCAGGGTGATTGCCCCTCATCAGTGCAGTGTGTGGGAATTCTGATCTGGCTGTATAGGTACCTTTACACGCCGCCACGGCAGGCTGGATACATCGCGCTACTTCACGTGCACGAGCACGCTCAAACGGCTACAAACGGTCAACGCACCCTCTTTACACGCCGCCACAAGGTGCGCTACGCCACGCTACATCTATAGCTAGCTACATCGCCGGGTGTCTCAAGTAGCCAGCTGTTGCTCATTTACACACCGCTACAACCAGCTACTATGGGCGGACCTGGTGCAGCAGGGACAGCACATAGGCGTGCTCCAATTGTGGATTACAAGACTTCCGTACGCTGATAGGACGAAGCAATAACATCCTGATTGGGCAGGCAACGCAGGAGGCTGAGTAATACATGACGCTCGAGCGATTGTGTAGTGTGACTCGTCAGCTCCTTTAAATATGCCTCCCTATGCAGCGACTACCAATCGTCATGCAGCAGCTTCCACCAATGATCGCACATGGGGCGCGGTAACATGGAGCCGAGGTCACGCCTTAGCTACATTGCAGCTACAGCCCCGGGTGTCCAGAGTTCCCTTCCGTTGCCTCTTTACACGCCGATACAGCTCGCTACCATCGGCGATGTTGCCTTAAGTTTATGAGCAGAGACCATAAACAGATGTATCTGTCGCCGGCTGTAGCGTCGCCTCTTCAGACGCCGCTACTACAGGCGATATGGACGCTACAAGCTACAATTGTAGCTTGTAGCGCGATGTATCCAGCCTGCCGTCGCGGCGTGTAAAGGTACCATATGAGAGGCTGAGACGAGACGTGTTGACATGAACAGAGTCCAATGTCTCCATATGCCTTCTCTTAAAGGTGTATTCCTATCTCCAAGATCCTATCCCAACATGTAGTAGGTGCAATAATAGCAATATTAGCTAATAACTTCAATTAGATATGTTATATGGTTTTCCTTATAAGCAATGTCTTTTCCTCATGTGAAGGGCATTGCAGGACCTTAGGTATACATTGTTACAAGCACAAGCAAATAACTGACTTTCCCTAAATATGTATACATAACCATGGTACTTAAGGTCCTGCAATGCCCTTCACATGAGGAAAACACATTCTTTAGAAGGAAAACCATACTGCATTCTAATTGAAGTTATTTGCTAATATTGTTATTATTACACCAACTACATATTGGAATAGGATCTTGGAGGCCAAATAACCCTTTAACTTCACAAAGACATAATTTTTTTTATCATAAAATTATTTGTCATATTCAGTTGAAATGTAATGCGTACATCAAAAAGTGCTTTTGCCATTCCATAAATCACTTCACAATACTAATCAGTGATGAACAACACTTTAGGGTTGCCCAAACGAGTTTGAGCACAAAGCATCTGTTGCTGCACTGCATTTTCAGATTGACCAGACTGGAATAGCTTCATGGCCCCTCACATCTGGTGCCTCAGGCCGCACCTTAATGAAGAGGGTTAATGGTAAATCTCCAGGGTTTAAAGGTTAATGGGTGTGATTTTAGTAGGAATTAGAAGATTATTACAGAGAGAGTCGGAGATAGAAGGAGCGGTTTGTTATAAGTAAACTGAGGGGTCTAGACTGACACCTGGCACTCTGAGGATTTTGTCTCTAGTTGATATTATTGGTGTGCAGAGGTATTGAATATTCCTATTTTCTTAATATATTAATACCTGGACCATACATGACATGCGTGTTTTACCTTTTGTGTTCCCCTACTTCTAGATAGATTGTAAGCTTGCGAGCAGGGCCCTAGCTCCTATTCTAATTGTTGAATTATGTGTCACTATGTAAAGTCTGATATTGTCTGCATGTGTCCCCAATGAATTGTAAAGTGCTGAAGAGTATGGTAGTGCTAATAAATAAAGACTATTATTATTGGTGGACATTATGAATAATATAGGAATCATGGTCAATGTATAGCAGCAATCATGATCCGGTCATATCAGTTCCCCTTTATTTACTTCCCTCTTTATATTTTATCATCTTTTACGTTTTTACGGAATTTTTTTTTGTTGTAAGAATTTCCAAAATGTTGAAAAGTGTTTATTAATATTTGACAAGTCTTCTACAAATATCTCTGACAGCTACACATTCAGCAGATCAAAGAATAGACAGAAATGTCCACTTCAAAGAAGCCACAAATCAATTTTTTCAGACAAAAAACATGCCTGTTTTCAGGGAAGAGCAGCAAATAAAATGCTTTAAATTTTTCCTAATATTAAGCAGTGATGCCTATAACTATGGCTGCTAGCATCCAGTTACATACAGAGTTTCAAAGTCTAGTTCGTTTTATTCTTTGTTCACCTTATATGTTAAATGTGGCATAAAAGATTAGAATTGTATCATATAACAGAAAGCTTACATCTTTTCAAGGCTTTGATACTAATGAAAACCAATTTTATATATTGATTATGCAAGATTAATTTTCATTATATCACTTTTTAGATGGTATTATATAAAATTCATGTTACCTGTGTTATTCAACGTTCAATCAGTTTAAAGGGGTTGTCTTGTGTGAGGTCACTTTATGTAGCTGCAGACTGCACACCGGACACTGTCAGGATTATCCATTGTCCATGCCAAGTCTGGGCGGTCAGGGGACCACAAATATCTGAATACTAGAAATGAGCGAACCTTTCAAGGTTTAGTGTAGTTGAGATTGCTGAACTTCCCGGAGTTAAGCAATCCGAATATGAGCTCTGGTGCTTAAGTTTGCAAATCACTGGAGTGAGCATTGCTATGGTCAGGTACAGTTGGTGTTTGACCCAGGGTGAGGGGCGTGTAGTTTTTGGGTTTAGTGTGTGTCCAAAATGAATTTGAAGAAAAAAAAATCACCCTCACACCCCCAAAAGTGTTTTACTTATGGCTGGCTGTATGTGGGCGAAAAGCTGAACTGCCAATCATTGACTTCCACTGAGGTTCGAGTCAAGTTCAGGGTCATGATCAGTGCGCCAAAAAGATTGGCTGCTCCGCCCAAACCTATTCAAAAGGTTCGCTCATCACTAGTGACTACTAATGACTTTACACATCCAGTCAAAATGTGGCTGGAAGTATCTAAATTGCATACTTGCGGTCACATGACCACCCTGTCTTGGCATCAACAGCGGAGAATCCTGACAGCTTGTGGTGTGCGCACTGTGAGGATTCATAAAGTGACTGCAGACTTTCACCACAGGAGCGGACAATCCCTATAAGAAATATTTACAACTGCTGGAAGATAGCCAAATAAACAGTACTAGATTCTTCAGTTCCCTATGTATAGTTTAATTAGATTTTATATACTATTTGCAGCTGTATTTCCATTTTTATTAAAAGTTTAATAAAGCCTTTAAATGTTCTGCCAGGTATGCTGCTGACTTTATATATAGTGCCAAATAATTATTGCTATTGACTTTTAACAATATCATATGTAATTGATTATTTTTAAATATGTTAGGTCAGTATTTAAATTCATTACTGGGTGAACACACCAGATTCATATTTTATATGGCTCAATTTTATCTAATGGTATATGCAATTCTCCAAGCTGCAAAGTGCAGATCTTCCATTATTCCTGCATGTAATCAAATTTACTGAAAACGAACCAACTCCAACACACAGTATATTAAATATGGTAGAACTTTGAACTTGGGCAGTATATTTGCAAACTTTCTCAACTTAACTCCAAAGTTGTCTTTGGTTGTGGGGGAGGGGTGGGTCCTGTCAAAGACGACCAAATATACATATAATATAGTGACAATAAAAGTCTTGAATTTGAATGTTAGCTACCGTATATACTCGTGTATAAGCCGAGTTTTTCAGCCCAAAATTTGGGCTGAAAAGTCTCCCCCTCGGCTTATACACGAGTCAATACGGGTGGGGGCTGTGTCCGGGGCTGTGGAGGCTGCAGGAGGCGGGGGGGGGCTGCTGTATGAGCGGCCCCGTCACTTGGGGCCTCTCATTAAATATGCACTGCTTCCCCCTGTCAATCAGCGGCAGGGGGAAGCAGTGCATATAGCCCCCAAATGCTGGCACTCACCCCCCCTTGTAAGGGCCCCCCCCCGATGGTTATATTACCATTCCGGACTTCTGATCCGCGCCGCTCCTCGGTGCTCCTCGCTGCTCCGTCCGTCCGTCTGCTACATCCGGCATCTCCGGCCGTCGCAGGCATATGACGTCATCGCACGACGGCCGGGGATCCCGATGTAGAAGACGGACGGACGGAGCAGCGAGGAGCGCCGAGGAGCGGCGCGGATCAGAAGTCCGGAATGGTAAGAGAAGCGGGGGGGGCCCTTGCAAGGGGCGAGTGCCAGCATTTGCGGGCTGCTGGGGACCCCCTGGGGGCCGCTGTGTACCCCCAGGGGGCTGCTGGGGACCCCCTGGGGGCTGCTGGGGACCCCCAGGGGGATGCTGGGTACCCCCTGGGGGCTGCTGCTGGGGACCCCCAGGGGGCTGCTGTGTACCCCCTGGGGGCTGCTGTGTACCCCCAGGGGGCTGCTGTGTACCCCCTGGGGGCTGCTGGGGACCCCCAGGGGGCTGCTGTGTACCCCCTGGGGGCTGCTGTGTACCCCCAGGGGGCTGCTGTGTACCCCCTGGGGGCTGCTGTGTACCCCCTGGGGGCTGCTGGGTACCCCCGGGGGCTGCTGGTACCTCCTGGGGGCTGCTATATGTACCCTGGGGGCGCCCTGCTGTTATACCACTGGGGCTGCTGATATACCACTGGGGCTGCTGTATACTACCACTGGGGCTTCTGTATACCACTGGGGCTGCTGTATACTACCACTGGGGCTGCTGTATACTACCACTGGGGCTGCTATATACTACCACTGGGGCTGCTGTATACTACCACTGGGGCTGCTGTATACTACCACTAGGGCTGCTATATACTACCACTGGGGCTGCTATATACTACCACCGGGGCTGCTGTATACTACCACTGGGGCTGCTGTATACTACCACTGGGGCTGCTGTATACTACCACTGGGGCTGCTGTATACTACCACTGGGGCTGCTATATACTACCACTGGGGCTACTATATACTACCACTGGGGCTGCTGTATACTACCACTGGGGCTGCTGTATACTACCACTGGGGCCCTTGCTGTATACTACCACTGAGGCTGCTAGTATACTACCACTGGGGCTGCTATATACTACCACTGGGGCTGCTGTATACTACCACTGGGGCTGCTGTATACTACCACTGGGGCTGCTGTATACTACCACTGGGGCTGCTATATACTACCACTGGGGAGGCCTGTATACCACTGGGGGGGGCCTGTATACCACACTGCTGGGGGCTGTATACCTGTGATGGGGTCCACCCTCGGCTTATACACGAGTCAATAGGTTTTTCCAGATTTTTGGGGCAAAAGTAGGGGGGTCGGCTTATACACGGGTCGGCTTATACACGAGTATATACGGTATGTATTATTTTAGATCAGAGGTGCAAAACCTTCATCCCAGGGGCTAATTGCAGCCTGTGATGGCATTCTGTGTGTCTCCCAGCCATCCCTGACTCCTCTACGTTAAATAACTCTGATAAACTAATGGCATACGCGTTCATTGTATGGTTATCTTGACTACTTTTTTTTTCGGAAGCAAAGGCCTCTTTTTGACCATTATGGATAAATTTCTGTAAATGAATCCCACACTTACTAGATCATGGAATATAGATAGTATCGAAGAAAGATCCAGTGCTTGAGTCTTTATAAAAATAAACCTTCTTTATTAGATAATTGGTATATGTAGTAAATAGGCCGAAACGCATTTGTTGATTGTATTTTCCATGAAAGCTGTGACTGCATGATTTTAGTCTTGCCATGATCTAATAAAGAAGGTTTCTTTTTATGAAGTCTCAAGCACAGGATTATCTGTTTTCAATATTGGAGATTCCAAGATTTGTGTCTTCTAATGGTTGTGAGCTGAGCTTTTAATGTGAAGAATGGTATTTAGTACTGTTGAAAAATACTTTGGATCAGAATACCCTTTCAAATTTTATGTGGCCCTTGAGGGTGGTACAATCACACAATGAAGCACTTAGACCAAAAAAGGTTGTGCATCTTTGTTTAAGATACCTTGTTAATTCATGGCATTCTCTGTCCTTGAAGGAACAGACTTCACCGTTACAGAACACCTTTGGGAAATCTTTGTCAAATAGTTAGAGCTCAATACCCCACAGTAAATCTCCCCATTATTGATATTTGCAATATGTTACAGAATCACATTACTTTTGACTTAGTTTTAGACTTATTTGTTATACAGTACATGCATACTGAAGCACTTAGCTCTCAACATCTATAGTCTAGGAATTTAATGACCACTTTGGCGTTTGGTAGGATCAGATGAAATGGGATATTAGGAAGTATCCCGCCGATGTATTGAAATAAACAATTTTATTGTGTTTGATACAAGTATGTAAATACATTCAGTTACATGATAGGGTAAGGCTTATAAATCTTTGCGTAAATGTATCCCAGCTGGGAACTAGCTTCTGCATTCTAGAGTTGGAGCTTTGTTCTTATGTTTGACTGTCTGCAATAATTCAGGCACATATTAGATAGATTGCTGGTCCCAGAAGTCATAATGAAATAACCTTCATTCCCAGCCGTAGGGAAATAAGCGCACAATCAAGGGTTTGGGCAGATCTCTCGATTAAACAAAGGACTAACTGTGTGCAAATTGCTCCATAACAATTTGTAAAGAGCCCACTTTATACAGATGCAGATGTAATAGCTGATATTTTTAATCACAGCAGCAGGACTGTAAATGCCTTCAGCACACGGCCCTGGCTGTGTAATTAGCTGCTACAAACTATTTTGATTTGAAATTGCCTTGATAAGTGTTCCCTGGACTAATTGGCATGGGACGGTGTTAAAAATCAACTTACTTTCACATTTTTTTCTTTACATACATACACAATGTACTGTATGCGATGAAATACTCCAGTTGCAACAAATGCCAGAAGTTTAAAAATAATAATAATTTTTTTCAATGTCTTTTTTTTAAACTTCAGATGATACCTGTAATACTTCTTAGGTGTTAGCTATACTTGGAGAAATACACTTTGATATAGTTATCAGCTTGATTGATCAGGAAGGACACTTCAGACAGGCAGAGTGTTCCATGCACTGATGAGCTGATGCTTTGCTGCGATAAGGGACCCATCCATTACTCTGTAGATGGAAGAAATCATAGTTGAGCTTTATAATTTCCAAAAACGTAGAGACCAGACATAAAAATACACAGAGAATATGCCTAAAAATGTTCATCTTGGGAACCTTTACCTGAATGGGGCAACAAGGGTGCAATAGGGTCTTATCTTCAATTAAAATGGTCAAAAATGGTAATATTCACTGCTCACCTTGCTCATCTGTGTTACGCACAACCGGTATATGCACCTATACAGCTGCTGCTGGACCCACACTTCCACAATGCAATGGTGGAGATCAGGCTGCAGAAAGGACGGTGTGTCACAATCCACGCTGCTGTATTCAAACAAAGATCCACGAAGTGATATGAAACAGTGTTTATTATCTCACTCAACACATTTCGGAGCTTTCCCTGCTCCTTCCTCAGGGATAAACCATGTTGAACATGGTGTATTCCTGAGGAAGGAGTAGGGACAGCTCTGAAACGTGTTGAGTGAGATAATAAACACCGTTTCATATCACTTCGTGGATCTTTGTTTAAATACAGCAGCGTGGACCGTGACACACCGTCCTTACTGCAGCTTGTGAACCTGGAACACAGAGATGTGACTCCTCGACCTTAATAAAACTGTATGCTTTAAGCTCCCACAAATGAGGTGCTAGTGATGGGTGAACACACCGATGCTCGAGATCGGCAGGCTTGCCCGGCTTTTTGTAAAGTCTGCGTTCGGGGTCGGATGTGACTCAATCGAACCCCAAACTCGGACTTTCAATTTATGAGATGGTTGATTAATTGGGGCATTTTTGATACTGCATATTTTCACTCTGCAAGAAAACATAGCATTTTACAGTTCCAACAATTCCAGCAAAGTGAATGGGATTTAGAAAAATGCCCACTGTGTTTGTTTTAACACGGTATAATGTGCCTGCAGTGCTTTTGTTTAAGTCTGCCACATGCCAATTCTATTATGCGTTTTATTTGTCGATTTTCCATACAAACTTGATAAAAATGAGGAAAATCTGCAAATAAAAAACACAGCTGCTTTTAGTGTAATTCTGAAGCATGCAACACATGTAATCTCCTTATGAGGGGGTGTCAGCAAGGATAGAGAATTATAAAATGTAAATTTACTAGATATCTGCACTTTCCCTTAAAATAAGCCTTAGCATGATTTTTTTTACATTTTTAAGAATGCTCCAAATATAAGCCCAACTCAAAAAATGTGCCCTAGTTATCATTAAAAGGTAAATACACATAGTTTTCAGGCAGCTATACATGTGAAAAAGTAAAATCAATTGGCAATAGACTGCAGCAAGACAAATAGACTCTACATCAAGGAAAGCAGACACCCACAAAAGACCCTTCAAGACCCAAAGCAACAAGGGTCAGCAAGTACCACATTCTCACACACATACAAGTTAGTCCCACTTCCGGTACTCCCCTATCAAGCTCCAAAACATTAGAGCTTTGTGGGTTCCATTCGCCAGGTGGAGCCAACCACTACACTTGGCTGCAGTGGAACGAGGAAGACAGCAGTTGGAATACCGAAGTAACCGTCGTTCCATAACTCGCCTGTGATAGGAGTAACGCCAGTAGGACAACCTGTGTGTGAGAGCCCGTCACCTGCAAACCCTTATTGTTTTGGGTCTCATGGGCTCCTTTCAGTACAAATCTATTTGAAGTGTCTGCTTTTCTCAGTGATGGGTCTATCCACCATTCACTTGAGTACATTGCCATATGTAAACAGATGAACAAGAACTATACAATACCATAATTTTAACCCATAGACAACATAAGTGCAAAAAAACAGCTTTTCTGTCACGTACAAAAAAAGAACACTCACAGGGCAAAAATGAGAAGATGTTGGATATCCGAATGTTCCGAAAATAGCGATCAGAGTATGGTAACCTCAACCAACAGGTTACAAGGGAAATGCTAAGGAGCGCAAGTGTGGATCAGGTCAGCAACACTTATTTCCTGAGCTGGAAGATATGCTGTGTGAATGCGTTGCTGGCAGGAAAGCAGAGGCTTTGGTTTAGTTTTGGTCATGACTATATTTGAATAAATGTTACATTTTTTGTTCAAGATTAAATGTAAATTTTTGTTCATGGAAAAATAAGACATCCCCTGAAAATACAGTTGAAACCAGAGGTTAACATAGACTATATAAAAAGACACATATGCATTTTTTTCTCACTATCTGACCTGAAATCAGAATAAACCTTTCCCTTTTTAGGTCAATTAGGATTACCATAATTATTTACATTTGCCAAATGCCACAATAATGAGAAAGAGAGAATGTTTTAAGGCATTTTATTACTTTCTGCAAAGTCACAAATTTACACACACTAAGATTACTATGCTTTTAAACTATTTGGGATAGCGCATATGATGATGTAATTTGTTTGGAAGCTTTTGATAGGTTTATTGGCAACATCTGAGTTTATTAGAGATACCCCTGTGGATGTATTTTAATGCACACCTGAAACACACTGCTTCTTTGTTTCATCATTGGAAAGTCTAAAGAAAACAGCCAAGATATCAGGAAGGAAATAGTGGACTTGCACAGGTATGGTTCATCCTTTGGTCCAATTTCCAAATACCTGAAGGTGCCTCGTTCATCTGTACAAACAATTATACAGAAGCACAAACAAAATGGAAATGTCCAGCCATCATACGACTCAGGAAGGAGACGGGTTTTGTGTCCCAGAGATGAACATCCTTTGGTCTCACATTTGCAGATCAACCCAGGAACAAAAGCAAAAGACCTTGTGAAGATGATGTGGGAAGCTGGTAGATTGTGTCATTATCAACAGTGAAATGAGTACTGTATCAACATTGGCTGAAAGGTCACTGTGCCAGGAAGAAGCCAATACTCCAAAAGAACATAAAAATGCAAGATCAATTTTTTCAAATGCACACAGAAATAAAGACATACATTTTTGGAGACATGTAGTGTGGTCTGACGAAACTAAAATTGAACCTTTGGCCATAATAACAATTGTTACTTTTTGAGGGAAAAGGGAGAAGCTTGCAAGCCTAAGAACACCACCCCAACTGTGAAACATGGGGGTGGCAGCATCATATTGTGAGGTAATTTTGCTGCAGGTTGGACTGGTGCACTTCACAAAATAGATGCTTTCATGAGGAAAGAAAATGATTTGGCAATACCGAAGCAACATCTCAAGACATCAGCCAGGACGTTAAAGCTGGGATGGAAATGGGTCTTCCAAATGGACAATGACCCGAAGTATATTGCCAAACTGGTTATAAAGTGACTTATAGATAACAAAGTCAATGTTTTGGAATGGTCATCACAAAGCCCTCCATTGTATTGAAAATTTATGGGCAAATCTGAAAATCATGCGAGCAAGTGACCTACAAACTTGCCTCAGTTTCATCAGTTCTGTCAGGAAGAATGGGCAGAAATTCCTACAAACTATTGTGAAAAGCTTGCGGAAGGATATTCAAAATGTTTGACACAAGTCATACAGTTTAAGGGCAGTGGTACCAAATACTAATGAAATGTATGTGAACTTGTGACTTTGCAGAAAGTAATAAAAATTTCTTAAAACATTCTCTCTATCTCATTGTGTATTAAAGGCTGTGGATAACAAGAGGAGCGTACAGAGGGTCTTATCTGTGTGAATAGAAAATTTTAGGATATACTGGGGCTTACCTGGGCAGGTTGTGCCAACCACAACTACTATGAGCGCATTTGGTCACGGCTGCAGCAGCCTCCAAGATGTAGAAGTGACAGAATAGCCAAGGAAGAGGTGTAATGCAGTGCTGCCAGGAGGAGACACATCAAAGGCGAGGATATTGGACATCATTTGTCTCTCACACTGCTCTGATGTGATTTTGGTCCAGTCTTCTTCCAGTCTCTTCCACAGTTCTGTGACTGTTGTGAATTTCTTGCCCATAACTTTTTCACCAAGGTTTTTTCAGAGGTTTTCTATTAGGTTCAGATCAAGACTCTGGGCTGGCCATTTCATTGTTTCAATGTTTTCTGTTTCAAGCAACTGCGTTACCCTTTTTGCTGTGTGACTGGGGGCATTGTCCTGCATGAAAATTGCTGGCTGATTGAGTGTTGATCACAAGTAAGAAACAACGTGTTGCTAAAGAAGGCTCTGATACACACTTGCATTCTCTCTGCCATGTAGCTATATGAGGTCGAACAACCGCAACAGAAAACATTCCCCAAACCTTGACACTTCCTCCATCCCCTTTCACTGACTTCTTTACATTCTGTGGGTTCAGTGTTTCCCCAGTTTGCCGATGAACATAATGTTTGCCATCAGACTCAAATAAAAAAAAACTTGCTTTCATCATTAAAATGAATTGTGGACCTCTGTTCCTTTTTCACGCTTAATCTCCTCACCAAAGGTGAATATAACCTTTTGATTCTTTCTGCTAATGAAAGGTTTGGTTATTCCAGAGTGGGTTTTCAGTTCAAACGTTGTGACACTGTTTGACGAGACAGATCCTTACCCTGTTCAGTGCTGAACTGGCAAGCTATTCCAGCTGCAGTGTTGAAACGATTACCATTGGAGACTCTGCATCCTCCTGTCCTCTCTTGCAATTTGTCGTTTGAGGGTGACCAGCCTTCTTGGGAGACTTGAAAGAGTTTGTGATGTTGTAAAGATGCAATATTCTAGAAAGTACAGACTTGGAACGACCAACTTCTGTTGCTATGGCTTACAGGGTGACCCCTTTGGCCTTCATCTGGACAAGCTGCTGCCGAAGGTTTTCAGTCACTTTGGAACGGCGCATTATTTTTGCAAAGTAAGTGCCATCTGGAAAGTTAAAATGCCACTTAAATAAAGTTTGTCAGATAATTAGGGAAATTAGCACCAGGTGCCAGATTAACGCCAATAACTTGCAGGCATCTGAAAGTGTTCTCTAATTTTGATCAGTGTTCTTTTACATTTATTTCATTTACATTTTTATTCTGTGCTATAGAATATATTTGATTTATGAAATAAGCTTAAAATACTGATATTTTACTCATGTTAGGATATTTTCACATAGGACAACACAACGACCTTAACATTAAGGAAACTGTGTGTCCTCTAATTTTGATCATTAGTGTATGGTAAAAGTTACGTTACGTTGGAGCGGTGTTTTGGATCATTGCCTTGCTGAAAGATCCATCCCCGATGTAACTTCAACTTTGACACTGATTTTTGAACATTTTTCTCAAGAATCTGCTGATACTGAGTGGAATCCATGCGACCTTCAACTTTAGCAGGATTCCCGGGGCCGTCATTGGCCACACAGCCCCAAAGCATGATGGACCCTCCCCCAAATTTGACAGCGGGTAGCAAGTGTTTTTCTTGGAATGCTGTGTTTTTGTGGCGCCATGTATAACGCCTTGTTGAATGACCAAAGAACTCAATCTTTGTTTCATCTGTCCACAGGACCTTCTTACAACATGAAACTGGCTTGTCCAAATGTGCTTTTGCATACCTCAGGTGACTCTGTTTGTGGCGTGCATGCAGACATGGCTTCTTTCGCATCACTCTCCCATACAGCTTCTCCTTGTGCAGTGTGCGCTGTATTGTTGACCGATGCACAGTGACACCATCTGCAGCAAGATGATGCTGCAGGTCTTTGGAGGTGGTCTGTGGATTGTTCTTGACTGTTCTCACCATTCTTCTTCTCTGCCTTTCTGATATTTTTGTTGGCCTGCCACTTCTGGCCTTTACAAGAACTGTCCCTGTGGTCTTCCATTTCCTTACTGTGTTCCTCACAGTGGAAACTGACAGGTTAAATCTCTGAGACAACTTTTTGTATCCTTCCCCTGAACAACTATGTTGAATAATCTTTTTTTTTTCAGATCATTTGAGAGCTGTTTTGAGGAGCCCTTGATGCCACTCCTCAGAGAAGATGCAACTAGGAGAACAACTTGCAAGTGGACACCTGAAATAGCTTTTCTCATGATTGGATCCACCGGGCTATGAAGTACAAAGCGCAATGAGTTTACCAAACCAATTTAGTGCTTCAGTAAGTCAGTAAAAAGTAGTTAGAAGTATTCAAATCATGAAAATCAGAAGGGTGCCCATACTTTGGCACCTGTCATATTTTGAAATAATGTATATTTCACATTTTCGGTTAGTACAATAAACCTCATTTCAAACCTGAAATATTACTGTGTCCATCAGTTATTACATATATCACACTGAAATAGCTGTTGCAAAAAAAAATTTTAAACAAAAAAAAAAAGAGTAAGATTGATGGCCACTTTACACGTCCGGATATCGGCGTCCAACTCCGACCAAAAGTCACGTGGTTCGTGCGTTGGCCCCGATATCGTTCGTGCGTTGTATGGTGTAAAAGTCCAATACGATGCACGAACGATGCCAAACCGATATCGGGGATCAAATGAGCCTGCTCTCCAACGGCCCGATATTGGATGGACGTTGTGGCCGGATCGTGCTGTGTAAAAGCCCAACTACGATGTGGAGTACAACTTCCCCTATCCTGTCCCATGTTAAATGGTCGTTCTTGGGTCGGCCGTACAAGGGAGCGTACACATCGTAGTGGCGTTGCCTGCCGATATCGCGCTGTGTAACATCTCCTATGCGATCTTGGAATTCTGCCCAGAAAAAGCGCGCTCCCGCAGCGTTGGATCCAATATCGGACCAACGTTGGGACGTGTAAAGTGGCCATCAGAGGGGTGCCCAAACTATTTCATGCTGCGAGAGGATACATGAACTGGACAAGACTCGGCAATACAAGTCAAAGAACACTGTAAATGATTGTAGAATAATAGTTGTTGAGAAAAAATGCATTGTATATGGATGTTAGGCGAGAAAAAAAATTGCAGTCACTTATGGTACCTTTACACGCCGCGACGGCAGGCTGGATACATCCCGCTACTTCACGTGCACGAGCACGCTCAAACGGTTACAAACGGTCAACGCACCCTCTTTACACGCCGCCACAAGGTGCGCTACGCCACGCTACATCTATAGCTAGCTACATCGCCGGGTGTCTCAAGTAGCCAGCTGTTGCTTAGCGTACCCGCTTCACACGCCGCCACCACAGGGTGATGTGGGAGCAACAAAGGCAGGACGTAAAACAAATAGGCGTGCCACAGTCCTGTACGCCGCACCCAAACCACAACCATTGGCCAACACTACGGAGTTGTGATTGGGCACGACGGAAAGGGAGGATGGCCGAGACGTGACGTACTAGTGAGCGGAGTGAAGCACGGAATAAGCGGTTGTGACATGGCGGAGTGTGGCGAATGCAGCTAAACCGATGTTAAAGCGTCACCCAGGAGCGGTGGCCAGTCACATACCCAGTGTGCATAAAAGTAGCGGTTCCGGGGCTATGTGTACGTAGTACAAGTGTTTGCCTTGTCACGCACGATCAGCGCTTGTGACAGCGGCGTGTGTAGATTGCGGCGAGGTGCGTTTCTGCGACACACATTAGCGGCTTACAACACACAGTATGTGCGTTCTCTGTGTAAATTGTATCTGTGTCAACTATGGCTAACTATGTTGGAATACAGGCTGAATGGTGTTCATATATATCTGGCAACAGATGTGAATGTAGTGGAACTGCTCCCTAGCAAACCTGTGAAAGGTCTGTGTGCCAGTGTATTTGAAAACACCTGAGAAGTATATGTCCTGCATCAATGTGCTGTGTGCAGGTGACCCTCTGCCTACAACAAAATAAAGGCTCATGTACGCACACTGTGGAGTAATCTTGGGTGCCACATGAACATTAGTTGTAGGCAGATGTGTAGGCAGTGTATCTATAATGTGCGGCCTATATTGTCCCCCATTGCATGTCTGCCGGTGTCCCTCTCACTATACCTAGGATGTCTGTGAACGAATGTTTATGTTTTTGTTGTGCTTACATACAATACAAATCATGTGTGGCCCTCTGAAGTACTCACCACGCAGCCTGGCAATCCTGGCACGGATGTCGAGTATGCGGCCTGGGCATTTTGACTTCAGGTCCGCAATCTTCTTCTGCACAGCTTTTGCGACCCTCACCACCCCTAATTTATTCAGCAGAGCCCGCTGAATCCGCTGGATTGTGTCGCGGTTACGCAGCCTGGGATGACGGTGGTGCCGGTGACCCCAATAATCATACCGGTCACAGTGGTCAATTAGTATGATGAGCTCAGCCATCCCCCACGTAGCAGCGCGGTGAACGGCCGCCATGACTGCAATGGTGTGTGCAGAGGAGGGGCTGGCACCTTGCAGGCAGAGTGAAAACGAAACTATCGTAATTACGTCATTACGGCCACGTCCCGGGTCACGCACCCTTTGAACTAGTCCTACGCGCAGTGACACGGGCGAAGCACTTCTGCGGCACCTACTGTACAACACCCACAGAGCGATGCGTACAGCAAGCCTGTGCGCTGTGTACTGACTACTCGACTTCAATGCGGTGTGTGTATACGTGCATCAGTGTTGGAGTTGCGAGCACTCAAGGGACACTTTTATGCGGCATCTGCAGTTCAATGAGGCAGGCCGGTCCGTAACACATACTTCACCGCTGTGTCCAGCATTATTCATTATGTGTTTACAGGATGTGCACACTGTATATGCGGATCATGGGCCATTTGGTTTGGTTTACCGTAAGTTTGGGGCCGCGTAATTGTACTACGGTATGATCGTGCATACGGCGCGTATCTGTAGTGCTGAAGGGACAGCTCATCCAAGATGGAGGGCTGTGAGGCATGGACCAATCGTCATGCAGGAGCTTCCACCAATGATCGCACATGGGGCGCGGTAACACGGAGCCTAGGTGACGCCTTAGCTACATTGCAGCTACATCGCAGGGTGTCCAGAGTTCCCTTCCGTTGCTTCTTTACACGCCGATACAGCTCGCTACCATCGGCGATGTAGCCATCAGTTTTCGAGCAGAGCTAGGAAACAGATGTATCTGTTGCCGGCTGTAGTGTCACGTCTTCAGACGCCGCTACGACGGGCTACATTGGCGCTACAAGCTACATTTGTAGCCTGTAGCGGGATGTATCCAGCCTGCCGTCGCGGTGTGTAAAGGTACCATTAGCATGACATATGGGATACCTAACGGATTTCACTCGTCCTACTCTCCAGGAGATTTTTCATGCGCTCATGATTCCAGCCTTAGGGGCAATAAAGAGGCAGTATTTTGTGTTCTGATTACATTGTGTTTTCAATGTCTATAATTTTTGTGAGAAAACAGCACCAGACAGCTTTACACATGACTACAGCACAACTAGAATGCATCTGTATCAGTTTTTGATGTAATTTTTTGAACAAAAGCTAGAAGTGGATCCAGCTGTGTAAAGTACTGAGTCACTTTTTAATTTCCACTCCTTTTAAATTCACTTCTGGCTTTGGCAAAATAAAAATTGTATGAGAAACCCTCAAAGAATGACGTGTGATGTCAGCATTGCTGTTTTGTATGGGATTACAATGAGGGGATGCTCATTTTTTCACATACAGTTTTACCCAAGTCCATGTGAATATGATTTGATTGCAATACCATATCGATAAATAAACACAAAATAAACTGAGGATGAAGCAATCATAAGTGTGCATGCAAGTAAAAGCATGTTCACACCGAACACCAGACAGACAAGAACCAAGAAAAGGCTGTATGCTAATATGTAAAAATACCCTGCCATACCATATCAGTAAATGTATTATATCGTGCCTTGCAAAATGATTTACCTCCCAGGGATTTTTTGTCTTTTTCTATTCCATAACCTGGAATTCCACTATTTTTTAGGCTTTGCATCAGTTAATGTAAAGAACTTACCTACAACTCTTAAAATGTGGTTTTCTTTTTATTGTGAAGGAAACCAGAAATAGGACAAAATAACTATTCACCCCCTAAAGCAGGGGTGGGGAACTCCAGTCCTCGAGGGCCGCAAACAGTGCATGTTTTCAGGATTTCCTTAGTATTGCACAGGTGATAACATAATCACTTGCACTGGTGAGGATTCCAATCCCTGTGCAATACTAAGGAAATCGTGAAAACCTGAACTGTTTGCGCCCTCGAGGACTGGAGTTCCCCACCCCTGCCCTAAAGTAAGTACACTGTAGAGTCTCTTTTTGTGATAGTTACAACTGCAAGTTGCTTTGGATAAGTCTTTCTGAGCTTTCCACAACTTACCACTGGGATTTTTGCCCATTCTGGAAGGCAAAACTATTCCAGCTCCTTCAAGTTAGATGGTTTTATCTGGTGAACAGCAATCTTCAAGTCTGACCCCAGATGGATTAAGGTCTGGGCTTTGACTAGGCCACTCCAATAAATTTACACATTCCCCTTAAACGACTCAGGTGATGCTTTAGCCATATGCTTTTGGTCATTGTCTTGTTGAAAGGTGAACCTTTGTCAAAGTCGCAAACACTGAAATACTGAAACAGGTTTTGCTCAAGAATATTCCTGTATTTCGCACCATCCATCTTCCTCTCAGCTCAGACCATTTTCCCTTTCCAAGGTACCAAAATATGCTGCTACCATGATGTTTCACAGTGGGGATGGTGCTCTTGGGGTGATGAGCTGTGTTTGTTTAGCACCAGACATAGAGATTTCCTTGGTGACCCAAAAGTTACATTTTGGTCTCATCTGATCTCGGCACCTTCCTTCCATTTGGAGAGTCTTCCATAAAGGCCACTCTATGGAGTATACGGCTTATTGTGGTCATATAGACAGGTACTCCATTTTTTTCTTTGGAAATCTGCAGCTCCTTTAGCGTTACCTTTGGTCTCTGTGCTCCCTCTCTGAATAATGCTCTCCTTGCCCGGGCTAAGGGTTTTGGTGTGTGACCCTCTCTTGGCAGGTTTGTTGTGGTACCATGTTCTTTCCATTCCATGATAATAAATTTGATGGTGCTCCAGAGGATCATCAGAGATTGAGATATTTTTCGGAAGCTAATCCTGACTTCTACTTCTCAACAACATTGTCTCTGACTTGTTTGGAGATCTCCTTGGTCTTCATGGTGTTGTTTTGCATCTTCCGTAATGGTGTTACAACCTCGGTGACCTTTCAAAAAAGGTGTTCATATACTGACAGACCATGTGACACTTATATTGCAAAGGGGGATTTCCTTTCACTAAGCCTGTGACTTATGAAGGTAATTGTTTGCACCAGAAATGTTTAGATGCTTCATAGCAAAAGGGTGTGAATACATATGCACATGGCAATTTTTTTCCATTTTATCCCATAAATTAATTTTCACTTATCACAAGAACACGATCTTCTTCAAATTAAGGTCACTGCAGGGTTGCAAGCATTATTTTTTTATTCTCGACAACTTAAAAAAAAATCATGGACAACCAACAGTTTTTTATGGACAATTAAATTACCATATTAATTTGTTAAGATAATAAGTGATACATGTCTACAGGCTATGAATTGTATATGAAGTCATTAGCTGCATTCACTGTGAACTATAAAGGGGTGATAAATACTGTCATACACATCTGTGCAAGTCTCTCCGGTTTCAAAAAAAATCATGGACACATGAAATTCTTTATGGACAATGGGAAAAATGTTGTATTTTATTGACTGTCCAGGAATTTTTGGCTGCCAGGGGTCAGTGATGGACCTGACACATAAAGAAGGAAACAACTATAATTTATAAAAATGTCTATTGGCCTCCTATATGAGGACTAATTCAGCTGTAAGTTGTTCCTCTGACAGGTAAGGGTGCCAGACGAAGTCCAACCTATCATATATTTATAGCACATTTTTTGGTTATAGGCTGCTTTTGAAACTGATATTTGATCTTGGTTTACACAGCAAAGTTTCTGTAATTGTATCAGGTCCCTATTTATACTATTTACGGTAAGTAAATTAGAGGATATTTCTAGCTGTATGCCGAAAACTACATTATTTTGGTAACAAAATAGCTGTAAAACTTTACTTTAAAAGCCCAAAAATCAAAAGGGCTAATTGTGAACGAGTTCTATACATTTTATTCACTTGACAACTCAGACCTATTATAGTGTATGTGGCTGTTTTCATGTCCGTGTCTTTTCGCAGACTGAGCAGTCCACACAAAATTCATGGAGGCATATCCTATTTCAAAGCTCTTTGGTTTTTAATCTTTGCAGTGGTGCTATTAATCTAAAGTCCCTGTCCCTAGTAATGCACCCACCTGAGCCATTTTCACTTCTTATCAACGCTGGTCTGGTTCGACAGTATCATCTTATAACCACAACATCTGAATGCCGTAAATCAGAGGTAACAGTCACATGCGTTCAGTATAAGTCTATGAGAGCAAGATCGAGGCACTCATAGACTTACAATGAGTTGTGACTCTGGGATCAGCCCTGCAAAAACTGGAGAGATATGGCCAGCAGGGTGGATTTGATTTAAATCTAACTGATTTAAATCACGATTTAAATCACTAGTCAGTAAGGCTTGATTTAAATCAGTGATTTAAATCAAAGTTTCTACCTAAACTAGTTCTTGCTACTTTAACATGCAAGTAGATGAAGATTTTTAGAATCACTTTTTATATTACTTTTTTCTCCCCAGTTTAATGGGTTAATCATTCATATTTGGACACCACTGTTCTGTTGTACTTAGGAAGGAGAAAAATAATCCTGACCTTAATAACAATTTAAATAGATTTATTCAACTGAAACAATAACAACATTACAGCATAAGTTATTTGCTTAAACAAACATCCATGTTTGTTAACTAATTTGACTAAACAAAATATATATATATTTTAAGAAACTTAGACTGTCAGCCCAGCCGACACATGAAAAACTTAAATACTACTGTCCCTGCTGTCCTCTGTAGCTCACTTGTCGTCATCTTCATCATCATCTTCTTCTTGTTCCTATTCATAATCTGGAAAAGAAAAACAAGCTTTCCTGCTTTATTGGGTCCCAACCGATTTCTCAATTTAGAATGAATGAGTCCAAAGGAAGAGAATATTCTTTCAACGCCTGCAGAAGAAGCTACTGCTGTTAAAAGTGAAATCATTACTTGAACAGTCTCTAAATCCAAGCGCTTAAGTGACTTCCACCAGTTTACCGGTGTGACCTTCCTTAAAATATCTTCAGCAAACATATATTTCTTGAATGGTTCCCCCTTAGCTCTGAAGTTTATTATAGTTGGCATTAAAGATGGATGATTGCTGGATACCCATGTCATAGCTAACTCATCTTCCTCAGCACTTAGGTTTTGACCCTGATATTGGATATTGACAATATTTGCCAAAAAATGAGCTGGAGTCAGTGCTTGTCCCATTCGTTTGTTTACTGCTTGTAATTTAATTCTGTCCATGTGTAGTTCTGTTTTTAAGTGTTCACTCAGTTCCTTCCAAATTTCAACAGCATCCGCAATAAAACAGCTATTTTTCTGTATTTTGTTTAAAGCTTGAGAGATGGGTTTCAGGAAGCTCAGCATATGTTCAACATTTCTCTTAAGCCCAATGTTGAGGATTTTGGCTGTGACAGTGCCATCTATTTTATCTCGATTTTCTTCACAAAGTGTCATCAGAATAGGCCAGTTTTTGATATACTGCTCAAAACAATCCACCACAGAGTTCCATCTAACATCTTGTGGGAGCGTTAGCTTGGTTCCACCCATCCTTTTCAGAGCTGCTGCAGCAAAATGATTATTACGGAAGTATTTAGCAATTTCAACAACATTAGCCTTTATTTCTGGAACACTTAAGTCTTTGGCTAAGAGGTGCAGCAAATGAGCACTGCAACCATATGTTATTAGCAGCTTTGTATTCCCTCCCTGCTCTTCTAAATCTCTTCTCATCTTGGATACGTTTGCAGCATTGTCAGTGACCAAACTGCGTACTAGACATTTGAATTTTTGTTCACATGTCGTTTTTACTGCCACTTCTTGCAAGTATTCTGCTGTGTGTGCATTTCCTGACGTATCAGTTGTTTGTGCAAGGAAGACTTTACCTTCTTCTGTCGTTATACAAGCACATACAATAGGATCATTGTGGACATTACTCCACCCATCAATACTTAGGTTAACAATTTTACCCTCCAGAGCTGTTGCACATTGCTCCATTTCTCTGTCATACACTTGATCCAGCAGTTTCCCTGCAACATCAGCTATGCTGGGTGGACTGTATCCTGGTCTCAGTGACTGAACCATATTAATGAAATGTGGGTTCTCAGTCAGACGGAAAGAAGAGTTCGTTGCATAAATAAACTGGGCAATTTTTTCATCAATCAACTCTTTTTCTAATCTGCTAGTTCTTATCACAAACCTATCTATGGTGGTTCCAGGAGGTAAAGGTTTTTTCTTCCTTTTGGGTGATGGTGATATGTGGCTGTGGGTGTCTGATGATGATGCTGCTGCTAATGAAGCACTATCCTGGATGGATAACTCTGAAACTGTAGAACAGGATGATGGTGATCTTGGAGGCGGATAGTTTCCAGAATCCATGAATTCCCCTAAACAAAAAAAGTCAATGCTGTTATTTTATTGTTTATTATACAATTTCTGCTTATTGTACACAACACATCACTGCCGCTGCCCCAAAAGGAATATTTGTTTTTCTTCATAACTGTACCAAATGACAGTAACATGCAGTAATAATAAGAAATATAATTTTTCTCACACATGACAGTTCAGTCTTTAGAAATAGGATTCAATAAAAATGTTTACCAACCTGAAGATCCTGCCTGTTCAGAAGTGTTTCTTTGGTCATCTTCATCACCGCACTTCTCATGATGTTGCCTCATTCGCGCCACCAGGCCTTGCATCTCTTTGTTGCATCGTTTGCATTTTGCACGCATGCCTGCCTTACCGATAGGCGAAGGAGCTTCATTAAAATATTCCCAAACTGGGTCTCTTTTACGGCCTGCTGCCATTATTAGGAAAGAATGTAATAAACCTCAGATCGTACACACAAACAGATGCAGACTTGTCTGTCTGTGGCTATGCTGCAGTATTGTGCTCAAAGTTTCACTTTCATTTTCTTGTCTGCTTGCCCTTCCTCCTCCTCACACTTAGATTCACATTCTTCTTGTGTTGTGCAGATCTATTCCACTCCAAACAATCAGAAACATATTGTTTAACTTCTTGGACTTGGCACTGAAGGGGTTGATTCTGTATTCATAGGTTTGTAGAACAATAGGATTAAGGTCTTTTTCTCAACTCTGTTCATGTTGTGACATTTTTGCCGTGAAGAAGAGGCTGGGACCTCTGCGGGTCAAATTCAGTTTTGAGAACTGCGTAAGTAAAGCGAGCGTCTTGTGATAATATAGGAGAGAAACTGCCCACTAATCCTACAGAAACCTCTGGAAGAGCATGGCATTGTGAATGTTACACATATACAGCCTTTATTCTACTGAGTTAAACAACTCAGCTTTATCTCATGATGGAAGAACCTTTGGATGGTAAAATATTTTCCTCAAAAAGCAGTTTATTGAAAAAAATCCGATTTAAATTAAAAAAATCCGATTTTTTTGATTTTTTAAAAAAAAACATTGATTTTTATCCACCCTGATGGCCAGTCATAACCTGTTGAAGAGTGACCGGAGCAGCAGTCATGGAAGATGAAGACAGCAGCGGGTAACTATGAGAACGGGCTTAGGTTCTAGTGATGGGGAGTATTTGGTATTCCGGTTCGGATAAGTCTAACCGAATATTGAACCACTCCCTCATCACTATTAGGAACCTTAGATTATAATCACCAATTCAGCGTTGCAATTAAAAAAAGCAGAACACTGGAGTGGCACTTTAAACAATATAAGGCCCCTTTCACATCAGCGTTTTTTTCAAATCGCGGCAGATGCGGTGAAAAAACCGCATCTGCCGCGATTACCGCATACTGGCTGCACTTGCGGCACGGTTGTGGCAAGCCCCATACAATGTATAGGCGGGCTTGCGGCAGGTGCGGCAAGTGCGGTTTTGGCACTTGCGGCAGGTGCGGCCGCGAAAAAAACGCTGATGTGAAAGGGGCCTTTGTCTATGAATTTCTAAAAAAGTGGGATAGCACTCGTTTGCCTTTACTGTCTGTCTATTATCGACTGTTTGGTAGGAGAAGGTTCAGAAACCATCTGAGAAAAAGTGATGAATCTTTGATCCAACTCATTCTAAATGATATAGTGATACAGAACATATAACTGGTGGAAGAAGTTTGAACTTGACGGACCTACAGTATATCATTTTTCAATTAATTTTTCTATGCAACTCTATTGAAACTCTGATAAAAGTAACACTGATTAAACACTGATTGTCTTTTGCATACGAGAGAAATCACTGAGGTCTGAACTTACTTGGGAGAAATGGAGGAATTATCACTAATCATAATAGACCAGGCATTGCGTTGCTCATTGTAATTGTTTCGACCAGAGCTGGGGTGCGTGGGGTACTCGGTCACCGGGGCTTCTGTGTGGGATGTCACGGGTGGTCGGTATCCCCGGTGCCGTGCCCTGGCGAACAATTGTACCAGGTGTTGTTGGTAAACGGTGGGGGTAAAAGGGGGTTATTTACAGGGGAACGTGACGCCACCTGTAGGGTCTGGTAAGGTGGTACCAGCGCTGCCAGCCGGCCACTGAGGTGATGGAGGGGGCAGCAGTGTGTGGTACAGCTCCCCACAGGTGGAGCTTTACCTCAGGGCAGCTATGATGGTATATCAGACGGTGAGGGAGGGCAGTGATGGTAAATGGTGGTGCAGTTCTTACCCCTCTGCTGTAGATGTTGATGATGTTCAGTCCTCTGAGCTGCGGCAGGAAGAATAACAGAAACCAATTCTTGTTTAACTTTGCTTTACTCGGTACCGGCTGATGGCATAACAATACACGGTACAGTTTGGTTTAGGGTGCTGTTACCAACTCAGGATTTCTCTTAAGGAGTCTTTAGATGTTCCTTCTCTGTCTTTCAGGGTTTCTATTCTCTTTCTAGATCTTTCTGTCTTTCCCACCTTGGAAGAGCTCACCCGCCAGTCCTGCAGTCTGTGTCTAGTAGGCTTAAATTGACTATTACCGGTCCAAATGGGAACAGCAGGAACGCACAAGTTTCCCACCTGACACCGGGTTTCAGTCTTTCCTCACTAGTGTAGGACCGTCTTTTGGGCATGAGGGGTGAGGTACCTTGTGGTGCTGTCAGCAACCCGGTCTGGTTGGGCCTGCAGCTCGTCGGCTTCGCAGTCAGGGATGAACTCCTGGCTGCCTCGGTATCCGTGTCACCTGTGAACCCTCAACATGACCAGCTGGTTCCTACCAGTCTAGGTCCGTTGCCATCTGTCCTGGGCCCCCACATATAGTTGGGGTACCCTCCACTCAGCTCAGGCTGCCAGGCGTGACCACACTGTCTGCCTTCCCAACGCCGTCTGAGGTAAAATCTTAACTGTCACTCTACTCTAACCTAAGCTCCGCCCACCACCTGTGGAACCTACCATAAAGTCAGTTTCCCCTACACTAAGTGGTGTGGTCCTAGGTGAGTGCTAAAAATAGACTCCATAAGCATTAAATCGTAACCTGGCAACTTACAAGTAAAAAAACACATTTTATATTCAAGTGTAATACCATTCTGTGGCGCATACCTGCAGGGGCGCCACACACCCCCTTGGTGAAACACACCCGTCCGCGGGTGTCAAACCAAACCTGGAATAAAATGCATTTTACATATAACATTGAACATTTAAAACAGATATCAACAATAAGATTGCTTCTTTTCTTCCCTATTAGGGAGGCGCATTGCTTATAACGTTGCATCAAACTTTGACTATAATCTAGTCCATACTGGCCCAACTGGGACCAGGTAACAAGTTCTTTGGTTACTGTCCATCAAGTGCTGAAAAGGAAAAAGAAACAGTGCAATTCCAGAAAAATATGCATTTTAAACAATTCTGCTCACACTTTGAACAGTGCAATACCGGGTTAACTCTTTATTACTCAACTTACTGACCCGGTTTGCAAACCTCCCACTGAGACCTGCGTGGCGTTTATTTATCCCCACAATACAGGTCCCGGTCCAGGTGACCCTGGGGAACTGCAGATAGATGGACTCTCCTCTCTCCAACCGCTGCTGCTGATGCTGGTACCGCGACCCTCCATAGCTCGCGGGGCCCGGCCTCCTCCGTACCACCGGCTCCTCCTCCGTCAGCTCGGGCTCCTTCAGGAACTGGATGAAGTCCTCCGCCTCGGTGATATCCTCCTTTCCGGGCTCCACAAGGGGTGCATAGACCGGTCCCAGGGAATCAGCAGCTGGGACTGCCATTGCCTCACAGCCGGTTACAGGTAACAGGTCCGGAGCCTGACCAGGTATATTGAGTCCGCTCCCGGCCGCATCCTGCTTAGTTCTTATAGTCCATAACCGGTGTGGGCTGGCGCTCGACCCGCCCCCTTGGTTGATTGAGAGCAATGGGGGCGGGGAGACTTTCTGACGCCTCTTAAATGGCCCAAGTATGCTGAGGGGCCGAGGCACACCCCTAGGCCGGCACATTGTTGTTTCTGCACTTTTAAGCCCGCCACAAAGTTCTAATGGGCAAGTCCTTCGGGCTTTTCCGGAGCCCGCCACTGCCTTCGTCACTCCTCGGCAGAGCGAAGGGGGCGGGGCTTATCTTCCCGCTCTTTCTCCTGCTGCAGTGACGCAGTTTGAATTTTGTGAGGCGATGTAATGGCGGCTCGGCACAGTTCTTATAATCCACACAGTTAAACAGTAATAAAGTTCTTAAGGCACACTTCACCTGGTAGGTACCAGGCTGGCTCATCCTGTTCGTGACGCCAATTTGTTTCGACCAGAGCTGGGGTGCGTGGGGTACTCGGTCACCGGGGCTTCTGTGTGGGATGTCACGGGTGGTCGGTATCCCCGGTGCCGTGCCCTGGCGAACAATTGTACCAGGTGTTGTTGGTAAACGGTGGGGGTAAAAGGGGGTTATTTACAGGGGAACGTGACGCCACCTGTAGGGTCTGGTAAGGTGGTACCAGCGCTGCCAGCCGGCCACTGAGGTGATGGAGGGGGCAGCAGTGTGTGGTACAGCTCCCCACAGGTGGAGCTTTACCTCAGGGCAGCTATGATGGTATATCAGACGGTGAGGGAGGGCAGTGATGGTAAATGGTGGTGCAGTTCTTACCCCTCTGCTGTAGATGTTGATGATGTTCAGTCCTCTGAGCTGCGGCAGGAAGAATAACAGAAACCAATTCTTGTTTAACTTTGCTTTACTCGGTACCGGCTGATGGCATAACAATACACGGTACAGTTTGGTTTAGGGTGCTGTTACCAACTCAGGATTTCTCTTAAGGAGTCTTTAGATGTTCCTTCTCTGTCTTTCAGGGTTTCTATTCTCTTTCTAGATCTTTCTGTCTTTCCCACCTTGGAAGAGCTCACCCGCCAGTCCTGCAGTCTGTGTCTAGTAGGCTTAAATTGACTATTACCGGTCCAAATGGGAACAGCAGGAACGCACAAGTTTCCCACCTGACACCGGGTTTCAGTCTTTCCTCACTAGTGTAGGACCGTCTTTTGGGCATGAGGGGTGAGGTACCTTGTGGTGCTGTCAGCAACCCGGTCTGGTTGGGCCTGCAGCTCGTCGGCTTCGCAGTCAGGGATGAACTCCTGGCTGCCTCGGTATCCGTGTCACCTGTGAACCCTCAACATGACCAGCTGGTTCCTACCAGTCTAGGTCCGTTGCCATCTGTCCTGGGCCCCCACATATAGTTGGGGTACCCTCCACTCAGCTCAGGCTGCCAGGCGTGACCACACTGTCTGCCTTCCCAACGCCGTCTGAGGTAAAATCTTAACTGTCACTCTACTCTAACCTAAGCTCCGCCCACCACCTGTGGAACCTACCATAAAGTCAGTTTCCCCTACACTAAGTGGTGTGGTCCTAGGTGAGTGCTAAAAATAGACTCCATAAGCATTAAATCGTAACCTGGCAACTTACAAGTAAAAAAACACATTTTATATTCAAGTGTAATACCATTCTGTGGCGCATACCTGCAGGGGCGCCACACAATACTGTTTGTTAACACGGTGGAGGGTATGTATAAAGCGATGATGGACAGATCTCTTTATATCTGTCACTTTTGTGTGTATTCTCTACTCAATCAAGGACTGCATGGACAACTGGATTCAGATACTTCTAGTGATTACTCCCCCACTTAGCTGCATTACTGGAAAGGGATTGGCCTGAGGGGTCTAGTTGTCACATTATGCCCAGTATAGACAACCTTATTTTAGGATTCAGCCGTCCAAATTATAGGATTATCCCTGTGCAGATAAGGGGAGGATTAAGCTGCATGATGAAAGCATTTTTATTACTCTATGCATCATAGCAATACTCTTCAGACAATTAGTATGGAGTCAATAAACAATTGTTCATGTATTATGGCATAGCTCGTAGGGAGCTAGAGTACTTTGCATGGATGAAGAAAACAGGAGCACAATCCAAATTAATATATTATGCAGGTCTATACGTATTTTAGTGAGGTTAGGAAAATACTTCTGTGATGTTCTTGTTTGTCCTACATTCTGGCTGTAGCATACAGCTTGATCTTAGGAAAAGACTTCTACCATCTCCTTCAGATGAACATCAGTGGCATAAATTGGACGTCTATTGTAAATGAACATACATGAGCTGTGAGATCATAGACTGCTAATGTAACCTGGCAGCTACGAGCCAGTAACATCATTTCTTCCATTGAACAGCAGAGCCAGACCCCGAGCAATTCAAACAAGTCAAAACTCTTATGCCATAATAAGAGCCATCCTTGTTTGTGCTTTTCCAGTTTCCCTGCGTGCAGTAACTATTACCTTTCCAGCTGAAAAAAATGGATCTACCAGTGCTTGTATCAAAGGGACGGGCACTGTACGGCAGCCAGAGTCCTCGGGAACTGCTGAGACTGAATAGTCTGTATCAATGCTCATACCAAGCACTTGTCAGAGGGAAGCTTTCCTCTTTAAACTGATACATTAAAGCTTCCATACTCCCTGCTACTATGATAATGCCAGCTGGAGGAAGGGATCCAAAAGATTTTTGCATTGCCACTGATACAAGAAGCTGAGATAAAAGAAAACTTAAGCATGAACTCAGTTTAGTACAAAGATATAATATTTCTGCTTTTTTTTAATTCGAGGCAGTCTCATCCATGCCATGAGTCTGCAGCATTCAGATATCATTTTACAAACCCATAGCGTGTGTCATTTCATGTTTTATGTAAAGTATTGCAGTGCGGTCTGTTTCTATAAGGTTTCTTTAATATCTTTTCAGTTTGTGTTTACCTCATGAAGTAGACTTGATTTTCCCTTCCAATAGATCTGTGCCTAGCAATATCTGATTAATAATGCAGCCTGAATTGGACTCATGCATGGACTAACTTTTTCTAAACTTGGCTTCCAATTCTCTTCTGACTTGCTTAAGCAGATCAGACTCACATCAGACAATATGGTTGGTAGGATAACACTTCCTACAGCCCTTCCATGAGCTCGTCAGGCAGCATGTTCTTTCTGTCTGCTCTTTTTATTACTGAAATTTTAGGCCATTTAAATGTGTTTCCGTTACAGTGACTAAAGACCACCATACACATTAGATTAAAGTCTGTTGATGATTGAAGGATAGTTTAAAGGGAACCTGACAGCTGATTCATGTTGCATAAACCAATTGCAGCATGAAATGGAGTCTGGATGCACAATTGAGACTAGACTCAGCCAGTGCCAGATTTTCCAGTGCCTCTCGGGTGATTGACAGGTCACTTGTTATGGTGGAGATCTGTCAATCACCTCTAACAGCACTGAAAAAGCCAACATAGGGTGGCAATGGACTAGTCTGTTCTTTGGCTATGTCCTCTCGACGGATCTTGTAACTATATTTTTTCTGAAACTTATGCACATTTCAGAGAAAAATATACCTGACTGGATGGAATCCTACAGCTAGGCTCTAATGCATGCTGCCCATGTTATATTCACTCCAGTCGGCCATAAATGTGCAGTGAAACTGGATCTTTCTGGGAATATTCTTTAAATTAAAGATCATTTATATGTGAAACAATCTTTCTTTTAACCAAAGATCTGCTGTCTGTCTTTCAGTAAAAAAAAAAAAAAAAATCAATCAAATATGGTCTCTTTTCACATGATTGTGCTCTGTCATTGGTCGCCTAAAACAGTGATTTGTTTTTACCTAAAGAATGATTGTTTTGGTGGAAATCATGCACTTTTATCATCCTTAATGTAATGTGTGGGGGCTTTTAGACTAAGGGAGGAATGAAGAGGCTTGTCAGCACCAAAACTGTGTTTTTCATTCTAACTGCATTAATGACTGTATGATAAAGGGTTTTGTTTTCAAGATCCCACCCTTCCTCGCCTCTCAGATTCCTCTGTGTTGGGGGATGGCAAGTGTAGTGGTCCGTGGGTTGGTAGTCATGGGCGAGGGATTGATTCTGGTTTACCCAACAAACTACATGAAAGATGTGTTCCTAGGTGGGTGTTTGGGCTTGTGGAGTGTGGGCGATGAGCTCATGCAGGCCGCAAGTTGCCATTAACATTAGCTGGTCAGGACCAGTTGTTGCTTGACTCAGGAAAGGAAACCACCACTCTTTTAGGCTGCTTTCACACTGGCAAATTTTCAAATCCTTGTGGTTAAATGAAATTCATGTATTCAGTGTTGGCCAAAAGTATTGACACCTCTGCAATTCTGTCAGATAATACTCAGTTTCTTCCTGAAAATGATTGCAATCACAAATTCTTTGGTATTATTATCTTCATTTAATTTGTCTTCAATGAAAAAACACAAAAGACAATGAAGCAAAAAGCAAAACATTTATCATTTCACACAAAACTCCAAAAATGGGCCAGACAAAAGTATTGGCACCCTCAGCCTAATACTTGGTTGCACAACCTTTAACCAAAATAACTGCGATCAACCGCTTCCGGTAACCATCAATGAGTTTCTTACAATGCTCTGCTGGAATTTTAGACCATTCTTCTTTGGCAAACTTTTCCAGGTCCCTGATATTTGAAGGGTACCTTCTCCAAACTGCCATTTTTAGATCTCTTCACAGGTGTTATATGGGATTCAGGTCTGGACTCATTGCTGGCCACCTTAGAAGTCTCCAGTGCTTTCTCTCAAACCATTTTCTAGTGCTTTTTGAAGTGTGTTTTGGGTCATTGTCCTGCTGGAAGATCCATGACCTCTGAGGGAGACCCAGCTTTCTCACACTGGGCCTACATTATGCTGAAAAATTTGTTGGTAGTCTTCAGACTTCATAATGCCATGCACATGGTCAAGCAGTCCAGTGCCAGAGGCACAAAGCAACCCCAAAAGATCAGGGAACCTCCGCCATGTTTGACTGTAGGGACCGTGTTCTTTTCTTTGAATGCCTCTTTTTTCTACTGTAAACTTTACGTTGCTGCCTTTGCCCAAAAAGAGAGAACATTCTTCCAAAACGTTTTAGGCTTTCTCAGGTAAGTTTTGGCAAACTCCAGCCTGGCTTTTTTATGTCTTGGGGTAAGAAGTGGGGTCTTCCTGGGTCTCCTACCATACAGTCCCTTTTCATTCAGACGCCACAGATAGCACGGGTTGACACTGTTTACCCTCTGACTGCGGGGCAGCTTGAACTTGTTTGGATGTTAGTCAAGGTTCTTTATCCACCATCCGCACAATCTTGCATTGAAATCTCTTGTCAATTTTTCTTTACCGTCCACATCTAGGGAGGCTAGCCACAGTGCCATGGGCTTTAAACTTCTTGATGACACTGCGCACGGAAGACACAGGAACATACAGGTCTTTGGAGATGGACTTGTAGCCTTGAGATTGCTCATGCTTCCTCACAATTTGGTTTTTCAAGTCCTCAGACAGTTCTTTGGTCTTCTTTCTTTTCTCCATGCTCAATGTGGTACACACAAGGGCCCAGGACAGAGGTTGAGTCAACTTTAATCCATGTCAACTGGCTGCAAGTGTGATTTAGTTATTGCCAACACCTGTTAAATGCCACAGGTAAATTACAGGTGCTGTTAATTACACAAATCAGAGAAGCATCACATGATTTTTCTAACAGTGCCAATACTTTTGTCCACCCCCTTTTTTATGTTTGGTGTGGAACCATATCCAATTTGGCTTTAGGACAATTCTTTTTGTGTTTTTTTCATTGAAGACAGATTAAATGAAGATAATAATACCAAAGAATTAGTGATTGCAATCATTTTCAGGAAGAAATTGAGTATTATCTGACAGAATTGCAGGGGTGTCAATACTTTTGGCCAACACTGTAGTTATGGACTGGCACGGATCTGTGCAAAAGATGCCAACGGATGTCCACGGAACTTTTTTTAACGGATCCATCATCAGTCACAAGAGTTAAGGGTGGGAGGAGCATGTGATCGATGACGCTGAGCGGGTAGTCCCGCCCAGTCAGGTCCTTTCAGCTTCCGGAGCTAGATGCTCGCACATCGGGGAATGCTGGACAGCTGAGGATCGATTTTTTTTATTTTTAACACTTGCTTTCACTTAAATTTCACTTCCACAATGTATATATATATTGCGGAAGTGAAATTACCCCGCACAGCTCATTCTATGTCACCCCCTGTGGTGTCCGTTCCTGTCCGTGGGATCATACAAAAAGTAGGATCCCACGGACAGGAAAAAATATGCAATGTGAAACCAGCCTAAGATCCCTAAATAAAAGAGTAAAGATACTGAGATATCTGAAAAGGTACTCACCCAATATTGTATTGCTTCAAGAAACCCATCTAAAGGAAGAGGATTTTTTTAGGCTCAGCAAATTGTGGGTGGGGAAAGTAGTGGCTCGTCAGCTCAAGGTAGACACGCTCAAGGTAGACACGCAGGGGTAGTGATACTGTTCCATCGTAATTTTGTATTTAATATGTTTGTCCCAGGAGTGTAATGATCAGGGAGATGGGTTTGGATCACCATAGAGCATGGAGGAGAAGTGTATCAATGTACAATATTTATGTACCTAATGGTTCAAACAGATTCTTCTTTGATGACCTGGAGAGGAAGATTATCTTGGGCAACTCACCTCTGATAATTACTGGGGGAGACTTGAACACGGTTCACAATGGGGGAACAAAAAGAGCCAGAGCCTGACTCCTCCAAAAAGAGAGACTCTTTTCCCCTCCTTCCTTGAACAAACTGGATTGAGGGATATTTGGTGTTGGTTACATCCATAGGATAGAGAGTTTACCCACTTCTCCCATGCCCATCAATCCTGGTCAAGAATAGACTATCTGCTGACCTTGGAGAGATTATTACATAGAATGAAGTCAGTGGAGATCTACGACCTGGTCATATCCGACCATGCTCCGGTGGGTATGGAACTGGTGGATAACCAGATAAATGCAACGCATAACATATAGAAATTTACATCTTACCTTACAAAAGATGAGTGATTTATTGACAATTTGTGGGGCTGGTGGGAGGAATTTGAATGGGACAACAAGGAACATGCAAACCAACACGCGTTGTTCTGGAATACGGCGAAAGCGGCGTTAAGAGGAAAAATTATGAGGTTTGTGGCCTCACTCAAAAAAGAGTAGTAGAAAAATACTCAGATTGTAGTGCAAAGCTTACAAATATATATACAGAGTTCTTGCAGAGCCCCACAACTCATAACAGTGAAAAATGGAAGTTGGCCAAACAAGAGTTTGAAACCTGGATTGATAGGAGGGAACAGATGTAACGCTCTAGACAGGAGGTTGAATTGCTGAGATATGGGAACAAAGCTGGGAAATTGCTGGCAAGACCGGCAAAAGGGCGTTTACAGGCAAATCCAGCTGACAGACTTAAGGGCCACGTCACATGCATCAATCTTGTGAACGTTATCGGCTGAAAAGTCACGTAATCGAGATCGCTTGAACAGTGTATTGATATTGTTTGTGCGGTGTCACACGCATAGATCTCGTTAACGATGTTAAATTTGGCAACACGCCAGCAATCATTCGCACTACTCAGCGATCGACACCATCTAGCGTCAGAAATAGGCAAAATTGAGAATGAGATCATTTGAGAGGTGTCAAACAGCACAATGCAGCAGGTTGAACGCAGGATAATTGAACGATAAACGACGGATTTGAGGTCCTGCTCACAAATCATCCACCAAACAATCAAGCAATTTTTCACTCAATGATTGCTCATTTACACGCAACGACATCACTCAAGCAATTAAAATTCCGGATCGCTTAAGCGATATTGTTCACTAGATTGATACGTGTGACGTGGCCCTAAGAGATGGCCAGGGAACTATAACCTCCGACCCTAAGAAAGTCAATGAAATACTACAAAATTTTACAAAGAATTATATAAACCCTCATATGCTAATTTGTCAGAAGGTAGAAAATTCCTCCAACAAGTCACTCTTCCAAAACTAACACAAGAACAACAAGATGCAATTAATGCAGAAATTACAGAAGATGTGAGAGAAACCATAAGTCATCTCTAAAATGGCAAAGCACCACGCCAGGTGGATTTAGTGGGGAGTTTTATAGGCCTCAAGGGAACATATCTCCCCATTGCCTACAAGTTATTACAACACCATCCTCTTAACGGGGGCTATAGCAGAAAGATCTAAAGAAACATATATTAAAGTCATACCCAAACTAGCCAAGAACCCCCTGGAGGCCTGTTCTTATAGACCCATCTCACCTATTAATGTAGACCAGAAGATTATGTCAAAAATAATGGACAGATTGGCAGCGATATTACCTCAACTGGTGATTACCCCAACCCTGAAGAAGTAGGATTCGTTAAGGGCAGGGTGGCAGTGAAAAACATATGAAAGCAACTAACTGTGTTGGATTGGGTGTGTTGCAGCCAATCGAAGGGAGACCGGATGCAGAGAAAGCTTTTGATAATGTTAGCTGAATTGGCTAGGGGCGACTCTGGACTCGTTCAACATAAAGGGTAACTTTAGAATATACCTGGAGGGGGTGTATAAGGACTCGACAGCTAGAATACACATGCCAGGCTTCCTCTTTGAGCAATTTCACCTATATAAAGGGACCAGGCAGGGGTGTCCAATGTCTCCATTGCTATTCAACTTGGCATTGGAGCCCTTTGCTCGGTATATGGAAGAGTCGGATCTATTTGAGGGAATCAGGGTTGGCGCTAGCAACACTAAAATAGCATTATTTGCAGATGATGTCATCTTGTTCTTGTCCCGGCCACTTGAACAATTAGGAAACATATTTCAGTTTATTCAGAAATATGGGGAATACTCAGGCTATAAGTTCAATATCGCCAAGAGTGAACTCTTAGACTTGGGGGGAAAAACACCTGCAGAACAATGAAGGAAACTAGGCCTAGAACTACATATTGCAAAAACACATATCACCTATCTGTGAATTAAGATAGCTTAATATTGGGAGAACTTCGGAGATGGCAGAATCTGCCACTATCTCTTCTGGGAAGATGCCGTTTAATTAAAATGATCAGCTTTGCCAGACTCCTATACTCATTACAAACATTACCCCTGATACTCAAGCATCTAGATATAAACAAAATAAATAGAGTTTTCACCCATTTTATTTGGGCAGGTAAAAGGCCCAGAACTGCATTGGGAAAACTGATGCTAAGGAGAAGTCAAGGTGGGATCAATATTCCGAATGTTAGAGCCTACAACATAGCAAGTGTTTTTAGACATGTGATACATTGGCTACAGGAGACTAACTGCTACTCTAATGTCCAATTGGAAAGACAGCGGCGCCATGGGAATTATATGCTCTCTTACATACAAAACAGGACAAACTCCAGCAGAACCTAAAATCATCCCTACTGCTTCGGGATACCATTGTATGTTAGAAGATAGTAAGGAAGGCATTTGGCCTTCCCTTCCAGATCTCTGAACATATTCCAATATTTGGTCACCCGGAAATTCCCCAGGGAACAGAAATCATAAAAACGATAGGACAAGCAGGTGATAGCATGAGGAAAGTGGGGGATATTATGTATACGGAGGTTAAACGATGGCTGAGCCCACAATAACTCATGGACAAATTCCATAAAGAAAGCAGACACTTTCTACAGGTCATGCAAGTCCATTCTTTTTGCCTATCTAGACTTTGCAGGATATTTAATGAAGTGGGAATACATAATCTAGATAATCTAAATAATAGAGTAGATCGGAACATGAAGAATGCGAGCATATCCTCAATATACAATACTGTATACTGTGTACAGAACAAGCTGTTTAAGACTGGGGAGAAATGGTCTGGGGATAAAGATATTGCAGCGACAATTCTACAGGGGTGGGAACAGCTCAAAAAAATCCATTCTTTGCAAAAGATGGAGGGAGCCTATTTTAAGCTCATGCACACAGCATTATATGGTTTCAATATTCCATCCTCTCCTAGAATCCCTGACAGGATTACAGCGTGCCCTAAGTGCGGAACACATTCAACGAATCTCTGGCACAGGATGTGGAATGCAGGGCAGTTAAGGAGTACTGGACACAGGTTGGGGAACAGTTTTGATCATGCTGGGAAATCCAACTCCCACAAAAACCACAAGCCATGCTCTTACATCAGTTAAGACCACTGGAGACTCAACCCACAAGAGTTAAAGCTAAGATCCCTAAAAACATTAACACATTAGTTGTAGCCCTACGCGGTTAACTGGGCGAATGGCTTAAACCAAGCATCCCATCAATGGTGATGATATTATCCCAGATGAAACACTTACTGGGAATTGAATTAATAGAGGCGGAAAGGAGTAAAGAAAAATCTGCAGGGAAAGTATTTCCGCTTTGGAAAACATTAATTGGTTTTCACTATATCCCTCACGAAATGTTGAGAGTGATCAGTCCCTTTTGCCACACAGAATGGTATTGTCTGGAGGATCTGAGCGGGACGTTAGGGGCCTTGGGAACTAACCCAGATGTATAATGTCTGTTAGGGCCACTTTACACACGGCTACATTTCTAGCTTATCCACAGGTAACTTACTGGCTGCAGTGAAATCATGGAGACATAGTTCTATCTTGTTGCTGTGTACAAATGGAATAATGTCTCCATGATTTCACTGCAGCCAGTAAGTTACCTGTGGATAAGCTAGAAATGTAGCCGCGTGTAAAGTGGCCATTACAGATACAACATATATTTCCATAGAATGACACGCTTGACTATGCAAAATACAGTAAAAGAGATTCTCCTCCGTCCCCTATCACCCTTCTAGGCATTTAGCCTGTCTTTACTTTCTCTCATTATTTCCCCAAAATTTGTGTTACAAGGCATTGACTGAGATCTATTTATGTATCTATATACTATTTTAAATGCTACGCGGACACGTTGCCTAACAAGAAGGATTTGTATATGTACTTTTGGCAATCTACAGTGTCATTGTGGATGTCATATCCTATGCTATGTTATCCTATCCAATGTTATGTTCTAAAAATCCAAGAAGAAAAAAAAAGAAGAAAAAAAAATGGGGAAACTGACATGTGATAGATCACTGATTGTGTGGTTCAGCCATATAAAAGAAAATAAGTCAATTTGTGCTGATAGGGACAGTAAATGCCCAAACAGGATAAATATACAGTATTAATATTTCATCAAAATATATAATATACATCGAAACCTAAAATTGTAGACATTAACTCATTGTCGATAATAGGTAACATGTATCGCTTTGTCAAGTAGCTGTAGATACAAAGTAAGGGTACTTTACACGCGGCTACATTTCTAGGTGGCTACAGGTAACTTACTGGTTGCAGTGAAATCATGGAGAGATTATTCCATTTGTACACAGCAACAAGATAGAACCTTGTCTCCATGATTTCACTGCAACCAGTAAGTTACTGTAGCCACCCTAGAAATGTAGCCGCATGTAAAGGTACCTTAAACCTATCTGTTGATACAATGTTTGATGTGGCAGAAGATTCCGGTAATCCAGAACGATCTTCAGTATAGATAAGGTGCAAATTAAATGTCCTCTGTTTAAATGAGACTGAATGATCCGATTTGTAATACTGAGAGGCTGCTCTGAGCGGGGCCCTGACTGGTCGGCAAGTGCCCTCTAGATACCTCTTTCTAGATGTCTTCCTGAGGAAGGAAGCCATACTGCTTCTGAAGCACAGAGTACTGAAAGAGGCTCTATCCTCTAAATTACTGTTATGACTTGAGTTTTGTACTGTATGTCTGACTTTTGAAATGCTGTGGCATTTCAGAGAAAAAAATACTTTAAAAGCCAATGGAGACCAAGCCGCATGGAAGACTAGTCAGCAGACAGCTTCCCCTGAAGTCTCTCCCTATATATGCTGTATGTGGACCTGGCAGCAGGTATCCGCTCTCAGGTTTGCTTAAAACACCACTACAGCTAGGTTTTCTTCAGTGCCGGAGTGACGCTTTAAATCTAAGCCCTCTTAGCCTAGGGTCACACTTGAGCCCTGGATCCGTTAAAAGCATAATTGTTTCAACTTTTGAATTCTAAGTTGATAAACTGATGCTTTTTACAGATCCAGGGCTCAAGTGTGACCCTAGGCTATGCATTTTTGTAACGGATCCAAAAAATGCTGCAAGCAGCATTTTTTGGGTGCAGGGAAAAAACTCATTTGTTTTTAAACATGGGACCCTATGAGAAATGGATGCATTAACTCATGGTACATATAGGTAGCTAGCTTTTTAACCATAAAAATGGCAAAGTTAAAAACGCATAGCAGTACTGGAGGCTCAAAAAACAGCCTTAATATAACGGATCCGTTATTGGATCCATTAAAAAAAAACTGACTGCCAAGTGTGACCCTAGCCTTTCCCATTGTCCTACACTCACCTTCCGGTGGCTTCATCTTTTACCAACGTCACTCTGCTTCCAAAGCCCCAGTGTGACTGTATCTTCTGATGTTAGACGTTACATCACAAGCACTCTATGCAGCTCTATGAGAGCCAGAACGAGCCCAGAATGAGGGTTTCATAGAGATGTATCTCGTTGTCGCCGGAGACCAACTGAAAAGGTGGCAATAGAAATTAAAGTCGCTGGAAGGTGTATACAGGAGGCAGGGGACTTACATTAAAAGCATCACTCCAGTGGTGGAATAATAAAAAACACTGGGGTGGTGCTTTAATGCTATGAACACTTTGACTATGTTGATATGCTCCACTTGATAATATTATTCAATGTGGAAGCACTACATTTTTTGTTTCAGGCACACATACCAAAGTCTAAAGTATTTCAGTTAATAATGTTAAAAGGAAAATCTGTCTCTTGGGTCTGACCTTAAAATAGGCATCTTACATACCTTTATCATATGTGACCCACACAAGCATTAGTAAGTGCCTTGACAGGCCCCTCTAATCCTTAAACTGTAAGAAAGGGATATAAATCTTTTCAAATGAATGCCTAGATTTAACAATTGATCTATGTGCAGAAGATATGGATGTGCAATAGAAAATCACATATTAGTCAGGATGGTACTACAAGCAGCAAGGCAAATATCAAAGAGCTAAAAGTTTAGAAATGTGATAAATCTTGCTGAGGAATGCAGATTGCAGGGGTTCTCACCTCCATCTCCATTTAGATTTCAGATATATGGGAAAATACCACATGCTTGCATTGTGTATGCCCAGAATCCAGGCTAGGGATTTCTTATAAAATGTACAGCTTCCTTACCCCCCACATTTGCTTTTTGATATTTATAACAGTGAAGATAAGCAGAAAAGTTACACCACATGGAATACCTCAGCAATAGGATTTTTGTAGAATTGATTTACATTTGTGTTACATTTTATTTAATTTGTAATAGAAAGACCTTGTTGTGTCTTCATATCCTCTGGTATGCAGAACCTGAATACTTATACCATTGCCTTGGGTACTGTTGCTATGTCATAACTGTTATTTTCACCATTTATGGTGCCATAAGTTCACAATGTAGTACTGGGCTTAAAGGAGTTCTCCTCTTTTAGAAAGCTTACTATCTCTCCACTGCTGCTCTGGTCTATGTTAGCAGTAGTTACATCATATTGATACTGCTACTGCCAATCACTGAGCCCAGAGGCTTGTGCCATCTACACAGATAGAGCCACTAAGCGCAGTTATTGGAATAATTTATTAAGAGAATAAAACCTTTAAGAACAGGTATAGTGAAATTAGATGACTACTTTTGAAATATGTGAAACAAATAAACAGGGCGATGTGTTTGGTGAAGGTAAAGCTCAATGAAGTTCCATTGTTTGTCCTTAGATATCACTACTAAGTCATGTCATCTTCAATTTCAGATGCAAGAATTATGGAATTTAGCTCTTGAATTCTACAGCACGACAGTGTCAGTTTCTACTTATGATTGGTAACTGTCAACTATTTTGCGTATAGTATTAAACTATCTGCATTACCAGGAACCAATCTGAGGCTAGGGTCACACATAAGCCCTTGGTCCGTTTTTGGCTTCATTTTTGTCATTTTTTTTTTCTAAGTCCAAAAACTGACAGAAAAACGGATTGGATGTAATAAACACCCTGTCCGTTTTTTTCTGGACCTCAAAACATTGCTCTGTCCGTTTTTGAGCCAAAAACGTTGCTAGCATGCGTTTTTTTACATGGGGCCTATGGGAAACATGCTTAACGCGTGCACATATAGGCACCTGCGTTTAAGCATTCGTTAACGCATGTGCGTTTTAATGAAAAAAAAATGAAAAAGTGACTAAGTCCAAAAACGTTCAGAGGTGCAGGAGGTTTCAAAAGCACCCAAAAAAACACGGATTGGTCATGGAAATCACTTCAAAAACGGATTTCTATGTGTGACCCCAGCCTGACAAGGTCAACTAGGGATAATGTGGAACCACTGATCACTTCTGAGTTTGACAAACTAGTTGATAAACTAGGGGATCTTGTCCTACTAACCATAAAAACGTCCATTAGGTTCTGTACTCACGATCAGTAAAAGCAGCGTTTTGGATGTAGGGTTTTGCCTCTGCGTACAAAACGCTGCGTTGTACAGTAGCAGCATAGTGGATGTGATTTGTAGAAATCCTATGCTCACTATGCTTTTCCCAACCACAGCGTGTTTTTTTTTTTTTAAGCATTCATTTTTTGTTAGGAAATTTCCATAATAATAACTTTACATTTACCGCAGCGTGTTTTCAGGTGCGATGCGGGTTTCCTGAGTTACACATCTCTGCAGCATGTTAATTTCAGTCAGAAGCAGTCACCATCGGCTATATGCAGGAAAAAGCTGCCCTGCATTCACTGCAGATCGTGAGTACAGGGTGGCTGCAGTCTCTCTGACACTGTATCCAAGACTCAGTGCCTCCGGATTGTAAGCACATACCCTTAGCGTGATAATGACTGGTGTCACCAAATCACATAAGTCACATAACGAATCTTGCAAGCAGAAAACGTTGTGAGACATTTTTGAGTCAAGGCAGGTGGAGGTCTTTCACAATAGGAGACAGTCAGATAGTCAAGGCAGGCAGCAAACTGGTAGATAAGCTAAAAAGGAAAAAACAGAACAGGGCTCCGACTAAATAGATCTTACCACTCGAAGTTCCATATAAACAGCAGAGCATCGCTACACAGGAGGAGGCCACCGACCACCGTGAGACAAGCTGTAGTGCTCCGTTGGATGTGATTAGACTACTGGACTTCCTGAGCCATGATTGCTAAGTTTATCCTTTCCTCTTATTTTTGGGCACTTGTTTTGAGTATTAATCTTTGATATGATGCTCATTATATTTATTGTACTGTTTTTATACTGGCTTCTTTGTCATTTAGAATCTATGATTCCCCTTTTTACACTTTTTTTAATTCTCTACATTGAACTCTATATGTTTTAATGTACTAAATGAATTAGTGTTAAAAGTTTTACCTTAAAGGGAATCTGTCACCAAGTTTATCCACCTAACGTAAGAACAGCATAATACAGAAACAGAGACAGCAATGTGTCACTTTGTGCTGCTTAGTGTAAATTTCATAAAATTAAAGTCTTATCAGCAGGAAATAATCATCAGAGGACTAGTAAACCTGCTACTAGGTAGTCAAGCATTATTCATGAGTTCTGTATAATCCAGCCCCAACACTAATTGACAACTATCTGAGTGCACTGTGCATGGGCAGAAAGCTGCCTGTCAGTGTTGGGGTGGGGTTATACAGAGCTTAATATTCAGAGAACTGCTAGATCTGCAGCAGAGAAAACTGATTTCAAGCAGTCCAGCAAGTGACACATTGTTGGAACTGTAGTCTCTGTGCCTGCATTATGCTGCTCTCAGATGGGGTAGGAAAAACCTGGTAATAGATTCCCTTCAAGAGATCTTTGTATAATCACAATGATACAAACTTCTTTTGTCCTCTTATTGAGTTGATTTATATTTGGTGGTAACCACTTTCTTTCTGTTATTTATTGCCTAGAAAAGGAAAAAAGGCCAGTAGAAAAGTGTTACATGTTTACAGTCTAGGTATAAGAACTGATGAAAGTAACGCAAAAAACATTGGGGTTTGTTACTTCCTCAAGTTAGAATGAAATGAAAGTTTGAGCCGAGTGTCATTAGCAAATTGTATCTGATTTTCCCACATCGGATTTTATAGCCAGTGTGACCTGAATTTACTGTTAGAAACGTGATAATAAAGGGTTTTTGCCAGGGTTAGGCTAGGGTCACACATAACCCCCGGATCCACTATTGGCATCAGTTTTTCCACTTTTTGTGTTCTAAGTCCAAAAACTGATGCAAAAAAAACGATTATATGTTAAAAAACACTATCCATTTTTTTCTGCACCCAAAAACGATGATATGAACGTTTTGTTACCCAAAAACAGTGCAAGCAACGTTTTTGGGTGCAGTAAAAAACGGATCCATTTTTTTAACATGGGGCCCTATGGGAAAACTGATCTGTTTTTTAGAGCATTGTTTATGGCACAAAAAACTGATCCATTTTTTAGAGCATTGTTTATGGAAAAATGGCAAAGTCCCAAAAACGCAGAGCTGCACAGGAGGGTCAAAAAGCAGCCTAAAAAACAGATCATTTATTGAAAACAAGGGAAAAAACTGATGGCCATGTGTGACGCTAGCTTCATGAATACTAGGCCCCCATTCACTTCAGTAGAGACACAACCCATGGACAAGACAACACTGTTGGGAAGAAAGCAGGGACGTTAGCCTAAATCCACACACTCCACTAGAGTAATCATTTTGGGGCGACTAATAGAAATAAAAGCATGTTGTTGGATGAAAAATGTTGCAGGAGGTTTAGCCTTCAGTTTTCTTGTGGGGTGACAGTAAATGATTTTCGATTTTACATATGGAAGCTATTCCCTATTTTAGAATAAGGCTGGGGTCACAGTTGCATTTTTTACAAGCGTCTTTGGAGACCTGCGTTTTCAAAAACGCATGTAAAAAACGCACCCATAGGCCCCCATGTTAAAAAACGCATGCCCTAATAGCCAAAAAGCATGTGTGACTGTCCCATGCGTTTTTGGTGCATTTTCAAAAACGCATACGTTTTTTAATATGGGGCCTTATGGGAAACGCATGCAAAAACGCATGTACAATTAGTGTCATTCAAAAACGCATGCGTTTTCCATAGGAGCCCATGTTAAAAAAACGCAAGTGTTTTAGAAAACGCATGTGTTTTTTTAACATGGGCTCCTATGGAAAACGCATGCGTTTTTGAATGGCACTAAAAGGTACTAATTGTACATGCGTTTTTGCATGCGTTTCCCATAGGAACCCATGTTATAAAAACGCATGCGTTTTCTACAAAAACGCATGCGTTTTTCAAAACGCACCAAAAAATAGTACATGCACTATTTTTTGGTGCAGATTTAAAAACGCAGCCAAAAACGCAGGGAGCCATCACACACCTTAAAAAACTCATGCTGACATGAAAAAACGCATGAGTTTTGTTAAATCACTAAAAAAAACTCATGTCAACTGTGACCCCAGCCTAATTTAGATTTCTCGCTGCCTTTTTAGCTATAAAGTAATCAAACTTAAAAGTCAATTATAAAAGGAAACCGAGTCTGATAACCTTAACGGATTATCATTATGTCACATGTTGGGGCCAAGTGAAGTGTAAGCAAACAGACCTTTGAAGAACTCTTTAACATGTTTGGTGTGGGGAGCTGAGGATGGAGACTGTTTACATTGCACAAAAGCCTTCCCTGCCTCCCTCTTCTAAAGTGCTCCTCTGCGGCTTAGAGTTTGCCTTTCTAATGACACCAAGCTGTTTGTTGAAATATGTCGCAGAGCATATATAAAGAGCGTCTACTCTAAACAGTGATCTCATTCAAATAAACCATGTGCATGAGCTGTGAGAAGTGGAGGAAAGCTTGCTGGCCCAGCATTACCTCTAGAAAGCGGATGCCCACGACCAAAGCGAGGGCATACCATATCAATTGGTTTATGGATACCCTGCAATCACACCATTAGGCTTCACTAGATAAATGATAGACAGCATTTTCATGTTTAACCAATACTTTAGTCTTCCTTGCATATAAAGGCACACTACGGTACTTCACCGCACATACCTTCATTCTCTCATCATCATCGTATTGTTATAAGACGAGTGAAATATCCCTTTTTAAGTAGAACTCTGACAAGTATTTTACTCTGAAGCAGAAAAAAAAGAAAGAAATGTATAAAGAATGCAGAGGCTGGGATCTGCTTAATGTCCTGTCAAATAGGGGATTAAGAATATGAAGGAAGGAATTTATCCTGAAAGAATAGAGGGAGTTTGAGGTGCAGCTGCCAAGAAGAAAGTTGTGTGAGAAAGATGGAAGAAAATACAATAATTAACTCTGTAATGACCATAAAGCATCTATTATTATTGTCCCGTCAAGACTTTTTTAGATCTACTAGAGAAGGGGTTTCCCTGTTCAGATATCCGCTTATGAGTAAGTAGGGCAGGGCCGTAAATTACAATTCCTGCTCTGGTAAACTTAGGGTGCTTTCACATCTGCGTTTTTCGTAATTCGCGGCAGATGCGGTGAAAAAACCGCATCTGCCGCGTTGCCGCATAACGGTTCCACTTGCGGCACGGTTGCGGTTTTTTCCATAGGAAGTATAGGGGGACTTGCGGCAGATGCGCAAGTGCGGTATTGCACTTGCGGCAGGTGCGGCAGAGAAAAAAAACCGCAGTAAGCCGCGGTTTTTTTCTCTGCCGCACCTGCCGCAAGTGCAATACCGCACTTGCCGCATCTGCCGCAAGTCCCCCTATACTTCCTATGGAAAAAACCGCAACGTGCCGCAAGTGGAACCGTTATGCGGCAAACGCGGCAGATGCGGTTTTTTCACTGCATCTGCCGCGAATTACGAAAAACGCAGATGTGAAAGGGCCCTTAGTCCTGTTTTACATTAGTGAGTCAAATACTAAAAGACCAGATGAAAGTACCAAGTGAAACATCACGTCCCTGCAAAATACCTGTGACAATCGCTGATTGCTGGATCACTAGTTTTTGAAACGAGGTTACCCGAGGAGACCACTACTGTAAATGCAGTTTACCTCAAAGAAAATACTTGTAAAAATATTACCTGCTAAATATAATAATTTATTCATTTATATAGTGCTATTCCATAGCACTTTACATACATTTGCAACTCTGTCCTCATTGGAGCTTACAATCTAAAACCAACAAGGAGACCAGACATCACCAGCTGCATATGGTCATCTTGACTTTGGTTGAAAACCAATACTGAGTCACATGTACAGTATGTGTGTGGGGAACAACTTGTAATCCACGAAATGAAAAACTACTATGTTTTCTCTAAACTTTTCTTAATTTGGTTAAAAACTCTTAATTTCTAAGAAGCAAACTCAATATAATATCATAATCTTCTAACAAAACACTCTATAGCAGGGGTGGGCTATGAATTTTCCAAGAGGCCACATTAGAGACTGTGACTATTATGGATGGCAAAACCAACTTAAAGGGAACCTGTCAACCCCTTTGGACATTTTAAACTGTGCCCACCAGCTTACACATAATGTAAATGGGGTTCTTATAACCCCTCTATGTGCACAGACGTGTACCTCATACCTGAAATATTAACTTATATTGTGTCTAAGCTGTGTCCTATTGATTCCGGGAGGCTGCTATTTAGTCCTGATGTATAGCGTCCTCGCTGCCCCCTGGCTGCAAAACATGCCCTGCAGGTTAAAATTTCCCACCACTTCTCTGGCCGGTGCGGTGAATGACAGGAGCACTCACGCCTGTGCAGTGGAGCTGCTGGAGCTGGTGACCGTTCTCCATTGAAGCTAGTGCCGACGTCTCGCAAGATTTGTGAAGTCTCGCGAGACTTCTGCACTTCAATGGATGAGCGTGGTCACCTGCTCCTGTGGCTCTACTGCACCGGTGTGAGTGCTCCTGTCACTCACCGTGCCAGCCAGAGGAGGGGCGGGAAATTTCAAACTGCAGGGCGGGTTTTTCAGCCAGGGGGCCGGCGAGGATGTTATACATCAGGACTAAATAGCAGCCTCCAGGACTCAATAGGAGGCCAGCAACTGGACACAATATAAGTTCATATTTCAGGTATGAGGGGCCAGTCTGTGCGCATAGAGGGGTTATAAGAACCCCATTTACATTATGTGTAAGCTATTGGATATAGTTTAAAATGTCCAAAAGGGGTGACAGGCTCCCTTTAATTCTGCTCATTATTATTGGTTTATATTAATATTTATCACTTAGTATTAAGAATTAGGTTGACTAGCTGCTACTTCTAATACAGGTTATGAAAGGACCTATTATACCTTGTATTCTTACTACTAGCAGCTAATCGAAACCATATAGTTTACCTCATTTTACAAAGCTTATAAATGATATACTCCTGTTTTTGAGCCCTTGTACTTTGATGAACAGCTCCCAACTGAATATGATGCTCTCACAGTCATCACACATAGTATGATGTCCACTGAAACATTATGATGTCTACACACATCTCCCCACATAAACTCATGTCTCCAGACAGCCCCTCAAACAGTAGAATGTCTCCAAACAGTATGATGTTCTCACAAATCCTAACACATAATATGATATTCCCAGACAGTATAATGTCCCACACAAACCCCCTACACAAAATGATGTCCCCAAACAGCCACCCTACACTGTATGCCATATTGCAGGTTGTATTGCAGTATCTGGGAGGCTAGTCCTGATATGGCACTCAAATGTTTGGTGAGTTTACTGATGATAGGAGTGTTAGTACAGGAGTAGCACTGCTGTAGTAAGATATGTCCTCTGAAAGCCAGAGGAGTGTCTGATCCAGTAATGGGGAAAATAGGAGCGCAGGGCAGGCCAGACAGCTGCTGGTAGTGAGGGACTCCATTATTAGGGGAACAGATAGGGCAATATGTCTCAAAGATAGGGATTGCCATACAGAATGTTGTCTTCCTGGTGCTTGAGTTCGGCATATCGCTGGTCGGGTTGACAGATTACTGGGTGGGGGTGGTGAGGACCCAGTGGTCCACATCGGTACAAATGACAAAGTTGGAGGTAGGTGTAAAGTCCCTAAAGATGATTTCAAGGAATTAGGCTGTAAGCTTAAAGCAAGAACCTCCACGGGGGTATTTTCTGAAATGCTGCCTGTACCACGTGCCACAATAGAGGCAGCGGGAGATTAGGAAGGTAAATAAGTGGCTCTGTAATTGGTGTGAGGAGGGTGTTGGTTTTCTGGAGAACTGGGCCAAGTTTCCTGTCTGCTACAGGCTCTACGCTAGGGATGGGCTGCACCTCAATGGGGAGGGTGCAGATGTGCTGGGGAAAAAAAGGTTAGAGGGTTGGATGAGTGTTTAAACTAAGGATTGGAGGCGCGCATTCACTGTGCAAAAGGCAAGACAGTGTAAATAATGACGTGGGCATAAGTAATGAAATTGGGTGGTGGGGTTTGGACAGTCAATACACTAAGCAAGACTAGAGGTACATAATAGTAATAATAATACATAAAGTACATATACACGTTTACCAGAAACCTCATCAACAAGATGGAGAAACAAGAATAAATATTTTTGGGAAACAATTATGATATGGTGGGGATATTGAAGACATGGCTGGACGTAAGCTATGACTGGGATGTTAATTTACAGGGCTATAGTCCGTTCAGGAATGATTGTACATATAAGCGAGGGTAAGGTGTGTGTGTATATGTATAATCATCACTAAAATCCATCCTGTGTGATAATACATGTGAGTGTAATGAAAATGTACAGTCCTTACGGGTGGAGATAATGTAGAAGAGAATGGATAAAGAATATTGAAAAACTGAAAGGGGTTTGATTTCAAGAGACTCTGTCAGGTGATTGTTCAGTATGATACTAATATTACCCTTGAATAGTGCTCGGCTAGACCTTTCAGAATTTGTCAAAATCATGAATATACACTTTGTAGTTCTCTTGCTATAAGCACCTGCACACCCATCAGGCAGCTGTAAAAGTAATTGTCATGACACCTCTGAGACACAGCATGTAAATGTTATTTAAATATCCACACCTATTCCAAGCTGGTGTTCTGTCCCTCCCCTCTGTTATTGAAGTTACACTGCATCTCTCAGGTTTCTGCAAACTGCTGGGGAGAAGGTTCAGACAGGGGGAGGTGTTTGTGCTAAACCTATTGTAGTAACATTACTAGCCTGTGCTGTCTGTGAGAGATTTCTGTGTATATTGCGATTGGTTTTCCTGCATACATGTAATGTGTATATCTGCTGAGCAAATAATGAAATGTTCATATAAACACAAAGAAATATCTCAGAGCACACACTACATACATTCCTCAGATACACACAATGAAGATCTCAGAGTTGCATTTTCTAAGAGGACACACCTCCTCCTCCCTCCTTTCTCCTCTGTCTGCAGTGAGTTTCTGCGCCTAGAGAGCCGACCAAGCACAGCATACAGACCAGAGAAGAGCATGGCAGTGCAGGGATGCATGGATATTCATTCCTTGGGGGAGTGGCAGTAGATTGACAGATGGAAAGAATCTTTTATTTTGAAGTTTATACAGTATAGGAGGGAAGTATAAATAATAGAAATACATGAATAGAGAAAGCTTAAAGAGAGGAATTAGAAAATTATATCAGTTACATATGGATTTATGACCTGACAGACCTTTAAGTCTCCAAATACTGTACAATGGAAGTGTCAGAAAATATCTTCATAAAGCAAATAGATGAGGCAGTGAAACAGTAAACAGTCGTTATTATGGGGACTTCAGCAATTCTGAAATAAATTGGTGAACAGAAACCTGCAGGTCAAGCAAAGGAAACAGTTTTTTTTACAATAATGAAAGACAATTACCTTTCACAGCTGGTTCAGGATCCATCAAGTGGGGCACTGCTAGACCTATATTAACTAACAGGCTGGACCACATATCAAATATATGGGTTAGGGGTCACTTGGGTAATATTGATCACAATATAATAAGTTTTGATGTATCTTTTAATAAGATGTATAGTAGAGAGGCTACAAGGACACTAAACTTCAGGAAGGGAATTTCCAATGGTTAAGAGATGATCTTAGTGCAATTAACTGGGACGATGTCCTGAGAAATAAAAGTACACAATGCAAATGGGACACTTTTATGAGTATCCTGAATAGGACCTGTGCACAATATATACCCAATGGGAATAAAAGAAGCTTGAAATAGGAGGAAACCACTATAGCTAAATAAAGCTGTAAATGGCACGATGAATGACAAAAAAAGAAAGTCTTTTAGAGATTTAAAGCAAGTAGGTAGTGAAGAGGCATTAAGTAATTAAAGAAAATTAAAAAAGTTCTGTAAATAGCAAATCAAGGCAGCAAAGATTAAGACAGAGAAACTCATTGCCAAAAAAATAAAAATAATCTCAAAGTAATCTTCAACTACTAAATAACAGTGAGAAACGGAACAATGACAAATAGTGTGGGTGATATGGTGGATGAGGATGAGGGAAAGGCCAATCTGCTACACGTCTTTTACTCCACAGTATTTATACAAGAAAATCCCATGACAGATAACATGATCTAACAATTAATATTCTACATTAAATCTCACCTGCTGACCCCAGCTGGAAGTACAGCACCACATCAAAATTACTAAAGTTGACAGATTCCCAGGCACAGATGGAGAATACCCCCCACTTCCCCCCCCTCCCCAAATTCTGCAGGAATTAGATAGACTTATTTTTAATCTTCACAGATTCCATAATAACAAAGTCTGTGCCACAGGGCTGGCACATAGCAAATGTGGTGTCAATATTCAAAAAAGGGACAAAACCTGAGGCTTAAAATTGTAGGCCAGTAAATTTAACTTCTACTGTGGGTAAAATCTGTGAGGGTTTCCTAAGGGTACATTTATACGCGGCAACGTTTCTAGGAATTTCACTGGCAATTTGCTGGTTGCAGTGAAATCATGGACACATTGTTCTATCTTGTTGCTGTGTACAAATGGAACAATGTCTCCATGATTTCACTGCAACCAGTAAGTTGCCAGTGAAATTCCTAGAAAAGTAGCCGCGTGGAAAGGTACCTATAGAGATGCTATAGTGGAATATCTTAAGAATAACTCATAACCCAGTATCAACATGGGTTTATGAGAGATCGGTCCTGTCAAACCAGTCTGATCAGCTTCTATGAAGAGGTTATTTCAAGACTGGACCAGGGAAATGTGCGAAGTGTCGTCTATATAGACTTTTCAAAAGGCTTTTGATACAGTGCCACACAAAAGGTTAGTACATAAAATGAGAATAATGGGAATAGGGGAAAATATGTGTAACTGGGTTAAGACCTGGCTCAGAGAGAGGAAACACTGGGTGGTTATTAATGGAACACTCGGATTGGGTCACAGTTAACAGTGGGGTTTGACATGAGTCAGTATTAGGCCCTCTTCTTTTTAACATTTGTATTAATAACTTTATAGAGAGCATAGACATTGAAATTTTAATATTTGCAGATGATACTTGCAGAGTAAAATTTTAATATTTGCAGATGATTTAAGATAATCAATACCTAAGGATTATTTAATATTATTATAGAAGGATTTATGTAAGCTGAACACTTGGGCTTTAGAATTGGTAAATGAAATTTAAATTGGGTAAAGGTAAGGTCATGCACTTGAGAAGAGGAAATAATATTTATAATCATGTATTTAATTGGAAAACACTGGATAAAACTGTCACAGAAATAGACTTCGTGTACGGGTGGATGGCAAACTCAACTTTTCGGACCAATTTCAGGCAGCTGCTGCCAAGCCTAATAAAATAATAGGATGCATTAGAAGAGGCACAGATGCTTGCTAGACGAACATAGTTTTACCTTTACATTACTAGACGAACATAGTTTTACCTTTATACAAATCACTAGTGTGACCACACTTAGAATACTGTGTACAATTTGGGTGTATAAGAAGAACATAGGTGAAGTAGAGCGGGTGCAGAGAAGAGCAACCAAGGACTGGGTGGTATGCCATACCAAGACAGGCTATTAAAGTTAAAGTTATTCAGACTTAGGGGCGATTTTTTACAATTTAAAAATATATGAGAGGACAGTTCAGAGACCTTTCTGATGATCTTTCTACACCTAGGCCTGCAACTGGGACAAGGGGGAATCCTCTACACCTTGCAGAGGTTTAAGAGCAGTGAGACTCTTGATCTCTCTGTCACATGATGTTATAAGGGTTTATTCACTATTAAAATTCAAGAAAGGCCTGGATACCTTTGTTTAAAAATATAATATTACTGGTTATGTATACTAGATTCTTTACTGGGCGATGATCTAGGGAACTAGTCTGATTGCCAAGCATGGAATCAGGAAGGATTATTTTCCCCTATGGAGCTTTTTCTCTGCCCCCTGGGGTTTTTGCCTTCCGCTAGATCAACATGTTAGGTTATATGTTGAGCTGGATTTATTTAAAGATTACCTTCAACATTAAAAACTATGAAACTATGATAAGATTTTTTCCCGACCCCAAAATCGGAGTCTGCTGCAATTTTGATCAAATCGGGCACAGTCGGACAGGCATGGATCTGATGCTGTCCTCGATAAATAACATGGGAGTCTATGGTCGTCGGATCCGCTAAAAAATCAGATTGTTTCTTGGATTTAGTGCACCACGCATGCGCAGAATGATTTTTCCGGCTTCAAAGATACTGAAATCAGATCCATCAAAAAATCGGATCTGACACATAAGTGTCTTCCGATCCTTTCCTGTCTGTGTACTCCTGCAAAAACCAGGCCTTTGAATGTCTGAGTCCATGGGTTGCAACAGAAACACCATAGGGCCATCTTTGCCGAGGTATTCTCTAGAGAGATACATTTACAACATTTGGCTTGGCACATTGTATAAACAGTCAGTCTCCAAACACAATATTGCAAAACCATTATTTTTCAGAGCAGGTCATCTGAATCCACACATCTCAAGGTATGTTGAGGCTAGAAGAAAAAGAAACTATAATCAAATGTCCAATGATTAAAAGTTTCACTCATATACTGATAAAACCAAAATCCCCCATAAAATAACGTTATTTTATGGGGGATTTTGGTTTTATCAGTAGAAGAAAAAGAATGAAGGAAACACTTTGTCTAGTCATATTAGGTACAGAAAATTCTGCAAATCTTTTATATTGCACATTCTAGGCACTGGTTTTCCGTGGAAATGACACATATGCTTTGAGCCATTGAATAGAGTAAATTATTATTTTCTTGTTAATTAATAGGGATGTCCAGGTCATGTATAAATTTAGGTAGTGAATATAAAACAAAACAGAATTCCAAAAGTGAGTACATTACTAGTTAGCATTCAGCATATTCCCGTCTTTGGCAAATTTCATGTATGTACCAGCCAATGATCTTAACATCTTGAAAAGTTAAAGGAAAAACAAGTTTAAGATGATTTATCGACCTATGTGTTCATGTAATTGCAGCCAGGATACACTTTACTCATGAAAACAATGATGTTTGTTTCCAATGATTCTAAAATGCTTTGTGTTTACTACGTGGCTTTTGAGAATACCATACCTGGCATGAAGGGGAAAGCTGTGCAGTGGATTACTCATGGCTTGCTGTTAGTTTGCTTCTTACAGTACATTATGCAGTGCTTAGCAGCTGTTTTTTGGAACATCAGTCAGGAAATTGTATGATAAATTGGAGGTAGTCGGGTCCGCAGGCACTTCACTCTGCTTCAGCAGTTTTAGCTTGACTTTAGAGAGGCTGTCGTGTGATATTCTGTCAAGGGGTAACATCAGGAGATTGATCATATACACTAACATTTTTCACATGTATTTGAGATATGACGGGCAGCAGCTGTTCTATTCATGTGTAAATAATAAGCCATGAGCAGGATAATTGTATCAGATGCCCAATGTTTTATGCAGCAGTGTATTAGGCCTACAGAGATAGCTGCTTCTGAATGATTTTCAGTTTCTGCAAAGACTAACAAAAGTATGATAGTATTGTACATCTGTAAACAGCTGAACGTTCGTAGATTTGTAATCCTGCCCATTCAAGTGGAATGATTCCTTATCAATGGGACAATATTGATTAAACAAAGGAAAGCAGGTATAAGGCAACAAATGTGTGTATTACGCCAGTTGTTCCACTAATGTCACTGTGGGCCCCAATGAATACAGAATATACTCGTGTATAAGCCGACCCGTGTATAAGCCGACCCCCCTACTTTTGCCCCCAAAACCTGGGAAAACCTATTGACTCGTGTATAAGCCGAGGGTGGACCCCAGCACAGGTATACAGCCCCCAGCAGTGTGGTATACAGGCCTCCCCATTTTTTACAGGCCTCCCCAGCGGTAGTATACAGCAGCCTCCCCAGTGGTATATACAGGCCCCAGCAGTATTACAGCAGCCTCCCTAGTGGTATATACAGGCCCCAGCAGTATTACAGCAGCCTCCCCAGTGGCATATACATGCCCCAGCAGTATTACAGCAGCCTCCCCAGTGGTATATACAGGCCCCAGCAGTATTACAGCAGCCTCCCCAGTGGTATATACAGGCTCCAGCAGTATATACAGCAGCCCCAGTGGTATACAGCAGCCTCCCCAGTGGTATATACAGACCCCAGCAGTATATACAGCAGCCCCAGTGGTATACAGGCCCCAGGAGTATATACAGCAGCCCCAGTGGTATACAGCAGCCTCCCCAGTGGTATATACAGACCCCAGCAGTATTACAGCAGCCTCCCCAGTGGTATATACAGGCCCCAGCAGTATATACAGCAGTCCCAGTTGTATATAGCAGCCCCATGTGGTGTGGTATACAGCAGCCCCAGTGGTATATAGCAGCCCCAGTGGTATATAGCAGCCCCAGTGGTATATAGCAGCCCGAGTGGTGTGGTATACAGCAGCCCCAGTGGTATATAGCAGCCCCAGTGGTATATAGCAGCCCCAGTGGTGTGTTATACAGCAGCCCAGTGGTATACAGCAGCCCCAGTGGTATATAGCAGCCCCATTGGTATATAGCAGCCCCAGTGGTGTGGTATACAGCAGCCCCAGGGGTATATAACAGCCCCAGTGGTATATAGCAGCCCCAGTGGTATATAGCAGCCACAGTGGTGTGGTATACAGCAGCCCCAGGGGTATATAGCAGCCCCAGTGGTATACAGGCCCCCACATGCTGGCACTCGCCCCCCTCCTTGTAAGGCCCCCCCCCTGCTGCTTAACCTTACCATCCCTGGTCTTCTGCACAGTGCCGTCTTCTGTGCTCCGTCCTCCATGCTCCCGTCCTCGCTGCATCCGGGGTCCCCGGCCGTCGCAGTAACGATTACGACATCGTTGCTGCGACGGCCGGGGACCCCGGATGCAGCGAGGACGAGAGCATGGAGGACAGAGCACCGAGGACCGGCGCTGTGCAGAAGACCAGGGATGGTAAGTTAAGCAGCAGGGGGGGCCTTACAAGGAGGGGGTTGAGTGCCAGCATTTGGGGGCCAGATATGCACTGCTTCCCCCTGCCACTGATTGACAGGGGGAAGCAGTGCATATATAATGAGCGGCCCCACGTGACGGGGCGCTCATACAGCAGCCTCCCCCCGCCTCCTCCTGCCTCCCCAGCCCCGGACACAGCCCCCACCACCGTATTGACCCGTGTATAAGCCGAGGGGGAGACTTTTCAGCTGAATTTTTGGGCTGAAAAACTCGGCTTATACACGAGTATATACGGTAATTTCCAACAGGGCTGCCAACTATCGGAGGTCCATAAAGGAAACCTGACATCCCTAGGAGGTTTTTGTAGTGCTTTATCTGCCACCTAACATTCTTTTAAATGATGCATGTAATAAAATGGATGTGTTGTAGGATGTCTATTTGCCAAAGCGCTACCTGTCTGCGGCCAGCCGAATTGTCCAAAACTGTTGTCAATCAGTGTGGAAGCATGTCCACCGCTGTATGACTGCCATCCCAGTGAGCAGGGAGGAGGAAAAGAGGCCAACACATATAAAACATAAAAGATTTAGGTTTAAAACTGGCATAATTAAGGCCTTTTTCACATGTCCTTGATTTTTCACATATACAAAAGATCAGTGTCATCAGTGTTTTTAATTATCATGAGTGCTTGGTCAGTGTGTTAATGTTTCATTTGTGATTTTTACTTAAGAGAAAAAACATAAATAAATGATCAAGATTCTCTTATTTATTGCAATCTTATTTACAATCAGCACCAGTCTGCCATCTGATCACATACCTATAGACTTCTTGGTTGATTTTTTATCCATGCCAATAAAAATTGGACATGTGCATGATTTTTTTTTAGGACACATGGTCTGCAAGAAAAGTGTACACCTATAAATAGCTCCAAGGATTCTAATCGGTACATTATTAAGATACTAGTAGAGCACGTTCGGATTCCAATACCGAGGGGCATAAGCAGAGAACAGCAGGCAGTGGTAGAAGTCCTAAGATTCAGGAATGGAAGTAGTAGAGACAATCCTAGAGATGGCTGGGAACATCCTGGGTAAGACAATCCTGGAGCTGGAGACTAGAACTAAACTAACAGCTGGATACAATACTCAAGATATGAGTGAAGGTTCCATGTGGTTTAAAGGGACACTGTCAGGTCATTTTTCAGTATGATACTAATATTACCCTTGAATAGTGCATGGGCAGACCTTTTAAAAACATGTAAAATCATTATTGTACGTTTGTAGTTTCCATGTTACCAGCATTGTCAGACCCTGCAGGGAGCTCCTGGATTAGTCCTCCCCATTATAAGCAAACAGGAATAGTCTGGCTGCTGTATAAACTGTCATGTACTTATGCACTCCCTCTCATAGCTTTCTCCTCCCTCCTCCCTATGATCTCAGTGCAGTGTAATTTCAATTCCCATAGGAGCTTCTATTCTGATGAGGGCACGGAAGGAGAGATCTATTGCCAGTCTGCCTTATCTATACTCCATTTGTTTTGGTAAGCAGGAATCCCTGCTGTTACAGTTTCTGTGTTGTATTTCACCTCTTCTTGGCTGCAGACTCAGAGAGCAGAGAGGAGAATGCAACCCCCCACTGATGTCCTGTGCAGTGATGTGATGTGAATATGTGACATGCATATTCATCTTATGGGGAGTGGACAGCAGAGAACTAAGTGGATCATTCACTATGATTGACAGATGGAATGAATCTCTTTATTTGAAGTTTACAGAAGATAGGAGGGAAATATAAGTAAAAGAAATACATAAATTGAGAGAGTTTAGAGCGAGGAATTAAAAAACAATATCAGTTACATATGGATTTTTGATCTGACAGTTTTCCTTTAAATAGGTCCAAACAGGAAACAGGATGGCTTGCACAGGTTCAACACCGGCCATCTTACTAAACGGCATTTGCGGGGCACAATAACAGCCTCCAGTGGTAAGGAGTGGAATTGCAGCATAATTTAACAAAGTGAACAATAGCAGCCTACAATTATCCATCCACAGAAAGACAATAGAATTCTGACATACCTGTTCTATCCATAAAAACCATGAGTAAAATATGTGACATGAAAATGTTTGAATGAGGTTTTCATGTACATGTCCCATCCATTTTTTTTTTTAGGGATAACTCTCGTAACTTTGGCTGTCTATGTTGTTCACATCAGATTTATTTCAAGGTCTAAATGGTCCATTCAAAATCATGGAGACATGTCCAAAATTGATTGTGCGTAGGATCAAAATCGGCAGTTTAAGTCTATGGGTCAGTGAAAAAAATCTGTTAGCATTTAGGTGTATTGTCTGTTTTTCACTGACTAGTAGATAGGAGAAGGTGGATAACCTTTTTTTCTCATCAATGAAGAAAAGTGCTGAAATTCTGATGAAAATCAGAAATGAAACTTGTTCTGTTTTTCTCGTACTAGAGAAAAAAACTGGCATCTGAATGAGGCATAAGTATTAGGTTGCTACCAGAGCGGATGGCACTGTTGTGGTGGTAGACAAAGATGAGGGAGGTCTAGAGCGATGCAGCACTGCGGGGATCTTTTTGGGTGACAGAGATAAGTTTATATTGTACTCTGTGGCAGATGGACAACCAGTACAGTGACTGGAGAGAAATATAAGCCTAATTGTTTGAAGAGAGTAGAAAGCTCTGTGAGAAGTCAGATTGTAGTAAATTGCAAAGAAACTCAACATTTGCTTTTCACATTGATTGCATTTGACGTTTTGGGGGGTTGTATTAGTTAGTTTGTTGTCCTATAACCATTGTATCAGGTGGGGACATAGTTGACAATCTCTGTCTATATATTGCCTCTTATAGTTAATGGAGTAACTTTTACTCCTTTGTTACTAATATTTCCTGCAGTGTTGAACATCTTGGTATCCCCTGTAGTAAATTTTTGCATATTTAAAGAAAAATGTATCCTTGTGGAAGCATACAAGGATTTTTTTTTGTTTTGCGTGTGCACATTCAGGGTCAGTCATTATATATGTCTTTCGATTACCTTTTCATCTATTTGGCTAACAAGTATTTTTTTTCCTTATAGATCCTCCTCATCTGTTTCCTGCATTTCACCCCCCTGTACCAATTGATGCAAGACATCATGAAGGACGTTATCACTATGAACCTTCTCCTATTCCCCCACTACATGTGTAAGTACATGCACTAAGACACATATACCAATGTTAGGGTGCTTTCACATCTGCGTTTTTCGTAATTCGCGGCAGATGCGGTGAAAAAACCGCATCTGCCGTGTTTGCCGCATAACGGTTCCACTTGCGGCACGGTTGCGGTTTTTTCCATAGGAAGTATAGGGGGACTTGCGGCAGATGCGGCAAGTGCGGTATTGCACTTGCGGCAGGTGCGGCAGAGAAAAAAACCGCGGCTTACTGCGGTTTTTTTCTCTGCCGCACCTGCCGCAAGTGCAATACCGCACTTGCCGCATCTGCCGCAAGTCCCCCTATACTTCCTATGGAAAAAACCGCAACCGTGCCGCAAGTGGAACCGTTATGCGGCAAACGCGGCAGATGCGGTTTTTTCACCGCATCTGCCGCGAATTACGAAAAACGCTGATGTGAAAGGGCCCTTACAATACATGCTTTAACATGTATTCTTCAGATGACTACGCTCTGTACCTGTGATTGTTCCCTTTCTGATAAAGACCCTGATAAAACTACAGTATAAGCATTGGTGTTATTTGCAAGGATTAGCGGGTAGTCATATCACTAGGATTTATTCATTGCTCTTGAGTCATACTTGGAATTTCAATTAAAATCACTTGCTTCTATACCTTATGTAAATGTATTTTCTGTATCTTGCTTATGTCTTCAGTCTTGAAGTCTAACCTTTACTTAGAAGTAGCAAGTTGGCTCAGTGGTTAGCACTTACATCTGGGTCCTCGATTCAAATCCTGTGGGTTAACTCTGTATGGACTTTGTATATCCTCTCACTCCCCTGAGTTTTTGTGAGTTTCCTTCCAAACCCCAAATAAGTGCTGATGGTAGATACAGATTATGATCCCCACTGGCAACAGTGATGACATTGTCTGTGAAACACTGCGGAACATGTTGGTGCTATATACTCCTCCATGGGCGGATTAGCCGGTATGACACTAATCGCGTCATATTCGGCTCGGATGACGTCATTACACCCTTTGGGTGTATCGACGGACCTCACGTTGCGCATTGCGCATGCCCTAGGTTGCATTACGGTAGCTCATCACAGATAGCTAATCGCGAGGAAGATCCAGAAGAATACAAGCTGTAAAGGCGGCGAAAAGAATCCATCGGGAACGCCCTGTGTGACTTCTTAGGAGAACAGAAGCCGCTGTTCTGGAGGTATCAAAAGCACTTTTTTAAACTTTCAAACTACACAATTAGGACACAAAGGGGTAGGTAGAATAGCATAATGAAAGTGCAGGGACAGGTATTGATAGGCTGGGGGTGATTTTTTAGGGGTCAGGTTAACTTTAACAAAAAAAATTTATATTTTGTACTTGCTTATATAGCACTATTATTTTGACAGCACTATTCAGAAATTATAATCATTGTTCATTGTCCCTAATAGGGCTCAACCTAAACTCACCATTGTTATGTCTTTTGAGTGTGGGAGGAAACCCATACAAACATGGACATCACTGCAAACTTTGTTCAGAGGTTGTCCATGGTGGACTGCATTGCTAACCAATGTGCCACCTTCTTTACGAGCTGCACAATTATCAAAAATACATCATTAAGTCACCTATTGCTTCTTTTTGCAGATGATTTTCCCTCTCTCCACCTCTACCCCACTGTCCCCATTACTGCTTGTATCCTTATGGAGTGTATACACAGTATTTGCCCAGTTAGGACAACCTCTAAATGTAAATATGTATTGGTTATTCTTCAACCTATTTTACAAGGAGTCAGTAACAAATGTCCATCCATCGATATCACCAGTAATTTCCCCCCAGTTGTTTTTTACTTACATTTGGCTCTCAGACTCTGGGGATTTCTTGTTGTTGTATTCCATCTTTCCAGCCTTTACTCACTCTGTAATTATGTCTGCGAAGAAGATGAATGAGGTTCTTTCTAAACAAGTCCTCCTCTGTGAGTAGAATTAATTGATATTAACACTCCTAACTACCGCTGAAGTACACATCTAATGATGTTTGCTCTAGTCTAGCCATCACCGGCAGCAATAGCAGAGTAAATTTGCCAGAAAGAAAAGTAATAGGTCTGTCTCATAATTTCCTTTTTATTGTGTTCTCTGCACTGTGTGTAGTGTATAACAACTGGAAAGCTATTATGTATGGAAGCCAGCGTAACACAGTGGGGGTTTATATAAATTGTCTTGTAAATCTGTGAAAAATCTAATTGATATTTGATAACTGATACATAATAATTAAGGTTGAGAAAAGAAAAATCATATTGCAGGGACTGATGTGTTTAAGCTCTTTCACACTATGGTTGTATAAAATTAAATGGAATCTGTCATTTGATTAATGTGTCTAAAGCCATGGGTGAAATAAATCAGAGACCGGCTCCTCATTACGGATATTTATGTTCTACTCTGAGACTCTGTAGAGTTTCATAGAAAAACAGCTGAAAGTGGAGCTGGGGACGAGGGGAATAGGCATGGTGGTAGGTCCCTGCCGGCTTCTCCCAGACTGCTCAGCCAGACCGATAGCCGAAACGTGCGTAGGGCTTCCCTGGGCATCTCACTCCACTCCTAGAGGTAATGTCACATGGTGTCTGTTTATTGTTTTTTAAGCTTAGGTTTTTGTAGTTTAGCATAGTACTAGCTAGTTATGACACCTTAATACTAGATTAGATGAGACTTTTTACTTAGACATAGTGTTTAGATGTAGGTTTTTCAACTTCTTTTCAGACAGTTATACCTGCTTGCTGTTTTTTCTTATTTGTGGCCTATACTGTGACTGCCCTTAGTGGGGTTTGCGGTGCCACCTACTGGTTCCCCATGGTTTTTAACTTTGTTTGTTTTTTTCTTTAATAACGTTTAATTGGAATTTTACTTTACTTGTATAGTATGGTTCTTTTTGTTGGATTATACTATATTGGGATATGTCAGTCTAGCTGAGTGGGCATGAAAAAGCTGTAGAGGTATACCTTTTTGATTAGTTTCCTTGGTCCTGACCCCATTTTCAACTATTTCTTCCTCTGAAATGCTGCAATGTTTAAGAGTGATAACATACATGTGTGTATTGAAGTTGCTGATATCTGATTCATATTAACTGTAATCATGTGACAGGTTTCCTTTAAAGGGATCCTGTCACCTCCAAAACAACTCCTAAGCTATCAAAACATGTCCCTGCACCATCCTATCACTAATCTCACACTCCTTTTGTCTCCTAAAAGCATCCTGTGAAAGTGGAGGAAAACGTTTTAATACTTACTCATTAGGGATTATAATTAGCAGGGGCTATATTCTTTAGTCACCAGGGCATGTTGTTTTGCAGCTCCAGGATCCAGACTTTCTCTGTCTGTGCTGCTGTGATGTGGAGCTGAAGGCAGGACTAATGATTTGCATTCTGTGAGTGATAGAGAGGGGGGAGGGCAATGCCTGCACAAGCAGAGTGACACAGACAGAGAGAGGGTGGATCCTGGAGCCTGCAAAACAGCCCGCCCTGGTGACTAAAGAATATAGCCCCTGCTAATTATAATCACTAATGAGGGAGTATTAAAACGTTTTTATCCACTTTCACAGGATGCTTTTAGGAGACAAAAGGAGTGTGAGATTAGTGATGGGATGCTGCAGGGACATGTTTTGGTAGCTTAGGAGGCGTTCTGGAGGTGACAGGATCCCTTTAAAGGAGTCTCAATCTCTTTGCAAAATGAAGCCAGCTACAGTTCAGTTAAGATGGACACCTAAAGCCCCTTAGCAGATATCATTGAGAGGTGTTAAAATTGGCAGGATATTTTGCTGCAGCAGCCTCAGCCCTAAAATGATAACATTACAGATGTGTCCTTTATTTTTTTTCCCAGAGAGATTATCGCTAAAGGAGTAGTAAACCTGCAGTTATGTAGTCCTCCATATTCATGAGCTCTGTATAACCCCACCCCCACCACTGTCTGGCACCTTTATGCCTATGCACAGGATATGGATATACACAAAGCTGTTAATCAGTGGTGTGGGTGCTGTTATTCCGAGCTCAGCATTCCAAATACTGGTTGGTCTGCATCAGATAAAAGATGGATTTTATCAAAACAGCAGTAAGCAGCCCACTAAGTGACACATCAATGTTATCAGGGTCTCCACCCTTGATCATGCTGCTCTCTGGGGACATATTTCCTTTACTACCAGCTATAAAACTATACAGCTAGCATAGTTTTTAGTACTCACGGTATGCAAGGATTTTATTGGGCAATGGTTAAATGATCAATCTTGCTGCATTTCATCTACAACGATGAACTGAGCTTCTGTTGGTTGCAAAACTTTCCCAGTCGAATAGAGTTTGAGTATTGGAGAGAATGGCAATTTCTCATTTGTTTGCCATTATTAAATTCTCCCGACAAGATGCTGCTTGCGCTCCAACTGCTGCTCTTAGACTAGCAGGCACGTATTAAGACTTCATCACAAAAGAGTAGATTAAATTAAAATCTCATAACATGAAATATGCTCCATATTAACTGGATGACAACTCATTTGCTTCTGAATGTGCAGGGAAATCACAAATTAACCTGCCTTTGTTTTCCAGCCGTAGCAGTTGAATAGTCTGATAATTTCAATTATATAGATGATAATAAGCCATAATGCATAGAAATGTAGAATGTGACACAAACATAAAAGGAAAGATATTATTTTTGTAGCGCAGTTTGCTTTGGAATGCCAATGACAGAGGCTGCTCATGTTGCCTCCGACTCACTAGTTAGTGCATCTAGCCTGTAATGAATCATGGTTTTATGTTTTACTATTCCACATTAATGCATTTTATTAGTAGCTCCTGATACCAGCTGAATATGGTGTTAAAACACATAGAAATATGGTAACATTTATACAAGCCTTTTGGAGGAAGACTGTCTGCTGAACCACATAGATTTGACTCCGTTTTGGCTGTTATAGCTTTTTAGACTGTCTGTAACTTTTCAGTGGCACTGCCAAAATGCTGAATAATCTTTCTAGGAATTCCTGTTCCAAGGCGTTTTACTTTTTATTGCCATTTTAGATCAAAGCTCCCTATTTGTCATCAGATTTACTTTGCGTTTATGTCTTCAGTCTTGAAGTAAAGTGCCGGGATGAGCAAACCCTTCGAGGTTCGGGTTCAGGTGATGCATACAAACTTATTTTGGCAATGTGTTCGGGACCCAAACTTGAACCAAGCCTCATCAGAAGTCAGTGATTGTCAGTTCGTCTCTCCAGCCACATACAGCCACCCACAGACAAAACACTAACTTTATTTTTAGAAAGACACTGTGCACAAAAACTCTGCTTTTACACCAAGTATGAGCTGATCAAACACTGCACGTGGCTCACACTGGACCAAGCACCAAACACACATGAGCACAGCGATACTCTGTCTGGTGCTTGGGATATGGAAATCACCAATCTCTAAACTCGAACAGGTTCTCTCCTCTCTAGGACAGTTCAAATGAAAAAAAAGTATTAATCTTTATTTACAAAGAGCTTGTCATCACAAAATGACTGTTCAAACCAAGCTCAGTACCCTGCAAGAGACTTAATCCTAATAATCTTCCCCTTGTGTTCTAACTCTTTGCATTTTCAGCAGAAGTTGTTCTTTATTCAGATATGGAAATGCTACACTTGAGGAAACTCCGGCCTTAGCCATGTATTGCAGTGCACCTTCCCACCACTCTTTGACATCTGTCTATAACACACTCTTTCTTGATTGACAGCTTTAGTTTCATTTCATAGTTATTTTGAGATGTAAAAGTCCTTTAAATGAACTGTCTCAACAGAACATCCCATCAAAAATAAGGAATTAGGCCATTAACTGCTTGCACCCATGAAAAAGTTGTACACAGTGGTGAAAAGCAGCAGGTGTCCAGTTCCTCTACAGCCCCACCGTAGGGTATCCAGTTCTATAGCAATCACTGGGGTGTCTCTGTAAATGCAAAATACACTATCTGTAGCTGATCTGGCTGTTACGTAAGGGTTATACAATGTTACCCTCTTCTAGCATATGACACAACCCCAAGAAATACCAATGTATAGAATCTTGAAATGTAAGATCCCAGAAAGCCAATGTTGAACAGATCTTGACTTTAAATCTACTGAACTATTGAATCTGATGAAACCACATGGCATAATATCTATTTTAAGGACACTAATTCATTTATGAGCTGCTGAAATTGTTTTGAGATATCTAATTAATCATTAGAAATACAGGATGCAAACTCTTGATATAATGTAAATTGGGGTTTTACTCGAACGCCTTGTAAAAAGTCTGTGTTCTTTGTGCAGCAGTCAGCAGTATTAGGAATGAACTGGCGTATTCACAGGCAGTGAACCTGAAGCAGGCCGCTTCTATAGACGCCTGTCAAACCTGTTGCAATGGCCGATGATGCACTGAACTGTAACAATGTTTTCCCCAACACAAAGATGCCTCTCATGGTCGGTCCAGCCTCGAAGTGAAAAGCCTTCATACTGTACTTTGTATCATATTACATTCTAATTTACCTCACTTTGCTATATATGTTTATATACCATATTGTACTTCATACTACATTCATTGCATCTTTATTCAATACTAAACTATAGTTATACTGCAGTCTTCTGTAATCATTCATTGCCTAATGCTGTTACAATTCTGTACGTCATGCTTTCATTTCAGTTTACGCTATACTTCATCTTGCATTTATATTGTACTATCTTGTCTTCATAATTTATTGTACAATATTTATAGTATTTATACTGTACTTTATTATATATCAATATCTTGCTATATTTTACTTTAAATGTTAATATTTTCATTTATCCACTTTATCCATAATACTTTATGCTGTATTTATGTTGTGCCCCATTCTGTATTAAACTTTACTTAATACTGCATTTATATTGTGTATCATACTGCATTCATACTGTACGTCAGTCTATATTAGTACTTGACTATACGTCATACTGCATTATTGTGTACTTCATTCTGTATTAGTACTTTACTATACTTTACTACACTTCACACTGTATGTACACTGCTCATCATTCTATATTTATACTTCACTATACCTCATACAATATTAGTACTTTACATAGTACTGTATTCATACTGGACTACATTAACACTTTACATTACTTTATTTAATTCTGCATTTATACTCTACTTCATATGATATTTATTCTTTCCTCCATTCTATATTCATTCTGCACTCTTATCAGGTTATATTACTAGATAATTTGTATGTTCTCTTCATGTTTGCATGGTTTCCTCCGGGCACTCCGGTTTCCTCCCACACTTGAAAGACATACTGATAGGTATAAACTGAAATGGTCTCCTGTTTCCTACCCTCACGCAACCTGCGCTCCTCCCAAGAACTCCTTCTCTATTCCACTTTCATTTCCTCTTGTCACAACTGCATACAAGACTTCCCTCATACATCCGCTATTCTCTGGAACTCTCCCAACAAATAAGGCATTCCCCTACCCTAGGATCTTTCAAAAGAATCCTCAAGACTCACGTCTTCTGACAATCCTACAACCTGCAATGAGACCCAGTCCACCGCACCGCCTCATCATCGGGACTACCCCCTCCTACTTTACCCTCCCTCCCCCGGTCCCTCATAGACTGCGAGCCCTCGCGGACAGGGTCCCAGCCACTCCTGTTCCTGTTTGTTTACTGTACGTATATGGTACTTGTCCTTGTCTACCCTCTTATCATGTAAAGCGCCATGGAATCTAATGGCGCTATATAAATAATAATAATAATAATAACAAAAAAATAATAGGATGTTTAGATTGTGAGCTTCAATGGAGACAGTGTTGCTGATGTATGTAATAAATATTATTATTATACAATCACTGAATTACATTTGCATAACTTCAATTCTATTATATTGAGGTAAAAAATGGCCTATACTATATAATGAAATGATGTGAGCAGCACTTCCCCACCCCACCCCACCCCCTCATTAAGTATATTTTATAATAATAATATTTATTCATTTATATAGCGCTATTAATTCGATAGCACTTTACATACATCAGTAATGCTGTCCCCATTGGAGCTCACAATCTAAACATCCTATCAGTATGCTACAGGCTTATAAACACATTCAAGCAGTAGTATTCAGCACAGAGTGTTAAGGTATCATCACACGCGTCAATTTTGCATGCAATTTCACTTGCAATTTGCTGGTTGCAGTGAAATCATGGACACATTGTTCTATTTTGTTGCCGTGTACAAATGGAACAATGTTTCCATGTTTTCACTCAACCAGCAAATTGCCAGTGAAATTGCATGCAAAATTGACGCGTGTGATGGTACCTTTAGTGTAGAACCCGGTAAGATGAGAGCAGTTTGGCGTAGTTACCGGGCTCTTCACAGTGGCGCCAGTGTCGAAGCTAAGTCTCTCATTCCTTTTTCTAGTACAGTATTTTCTGTGATCCTATTCCTTATATACCTTTAGCTGTACACATTGCCCTGTGTTTCATTGTTTTCTATTACTCATTTGCTTTTTCATATTTATGTCATGTTGCACCAATTCTCTTTTTTATTAATATATAGTTTTTTTTTGCTTGCACCTTAACATTAGGTGATGCCAGTCCTTCTCTCTTATAATATATGTCTTTGTAATGTGGGAGGAAACCGGAGTGCCCGGAAGAAACCCACACAAACACGTTGAGAACATACAAACTCCTTGCAGATGTTGATCTTGGTGGTAATTGAATCCAGGACCTCAGGGCTGCAAGGCTGCAGAGCTAACCACTAAGCCACCGTACTATATATCAACTGAGCTAATTCTAGCAATCTGTTGACTAATGTTTTAGATAATTTTCTATTGATGAATATAACTTTGCCCATTGGTTACCTAAATACTCAAGTTGACATTCACACCGGTTGAAAATGGCTCTTAAGGTTTAAAGTTTTTTTATGCCTTCAAATATTTCATTTTAAACCTTTTTGAGAAGAAGCCGGATTTCTTTCAGGATCGTACATGAAAGTAAAAGTGTTAGAAGCATTGGGTCAGCAGCGGGGATGACTTTCTGTGGAGGACTTTCATGAAAGTTGCAGTACATTTTTCAACTATTTATACTTTAAATAAAAAAAAAATTCTTAGTGATAGTACATTTCAGGGGGATATATAAGCACCTAGTAGCCCAGAATAATATGTCATATTATCCCTAAATAGTATGCTTTATAATTTAGTTTTATGAATTACAAAAATTGCTTACATTAATATTTTTGAAAAATGTCAGTGCCTGTGTGTCATAAAACATTCTGGTCTATAGTAAAATGGTTATAAATAGGGTCATCACTTTGGCTCATGCTCACCAGCGCTAGTAAAAGAAGTAGTGCAGGAGTCAGAGAGAAAGGGGACAGGCTTGGACATTGCTGTCTTAAAGAAAATTTACTTCTGTGAAGGGTGTCCTTTGTTTAGGCTTTTGTGAACTGTGCTCACAGTAAAGTTCCAGTGCACTCAAGTGTTTGAAGGGCTATTGTTAGAGGGTTCTTTGTGTCCTTTGTAGAAATGTTTATTTTCTCTTTCTTCCCATAGGGATCCCTGGTCTCTTTCTTCCAAATTCCCCCCTCCTTTCCATCTGATTTTCTGCTTGAATGACATTCCTTTGGGCGCCAAACCCAAAGTTCTTGTAGAGGGATTGATTTCTGAATCTTTTTAATAATCCCCACTTACAGCTGCCCTGGACCAGTAAACTGTTTTTGAAGTACTCCCAGTGTATGGCTCATACTGTATTACTGGCTTTTGTAGAACTCTTATATCACTTCCGCAAGAAATTACAGTGAACTCATCATTTACTTTTTCCAGGTTACGATCAGCTTTCTTGTTGGGTACAAGAAAGTTAAGTCTATAAAAATGATCATAGAATATGTGTAAGAAGTTTAAATCATATATGTAATTTAAACAGGTAAAAAAAAGTAAAAATGTTAATTGTAAGTTCTTTGGGTTCATTTGCATGATCAGTTGATCGTTTACGATGAACGATGTAATTGGACCTCATTACAGGCAAAAGATGTGAGACAAGTGTTTACATAGGGTGAGACTGGTGAGCGTAATGGTTGAATAAATCCTTACATTGTACCATGTTGCACTGTGTTCACACAGACTGATCTGAAGTGTATTTGTGTTCTATGCTCAAATCCCATAAGTAATAATGCTATTTATTTCGAATCCATGAATTCAGAAAATATTCTATGAACATTTATGTTGATATTGTACAAATAAAATATAATCAAAGTAGAGATAAATCTTTTGATAATCAATTTCACAGTTTTATATAAACAGTGCTCTTACAATAATATCAATGAACAATGTGACACGAATATGTCCTCATGCCAGTGCTCGAGCTGATACTGAACAATTGTCCCAAAACACGATCAACCAATCACTGAAAGTCATTCCTACTTGGGATTTGAATTCCCACTCCTCCATTTTGTCAGGTTAATTGGTAAACAAGTGAACAATTTCCATTTACATTACACAGGTTATGAAAATTGTATGAGAATTTTTTCGCTCGTATAAACTATTTTGATTGTTTTTGGATACATCAACCTATTCTCGTTATACAATTGTGGTGACGTTAGAATCTAAAGAACTATCAGTCAGTGTAAAAGTGCCTTTAGTCTGGTCAGTTACTATAGGATCCTTAAGGGGGTTATGCATCTTAGGCTACAAGTCTGGAGTCCTTACACGCTGTGAGGATTCTCTGATACCAGGGCTGGAAGCGGGTTGTTACCTGACCGCAAGTATGCCTTTTGCATGAACGGGATCATGTGCCGACTCCACATGTAGAGTCTCTCTCAATGCAAGTGTATTAAGTGGGGTTGGATACAGGGAAGTCAGATTGTGGCTGGGGGTATGTATAAATTGAATTTTCGGGGTCATATGATCTCTCAGTCTTGCCTACGGCATTAGAGAAACCTTACCATATGCAGTGCATGCAATGTGAGGATTCACAAGTCTGCAGTCAGAGTGAAGAGTAAAGGTTACAAAGCCCCTTTACCTAGGCCTCAAATGCCCTTTTCGCTGAGAGTTTATACTAAAAGAAATATATAAAAATTGAAATCATATTAATTAGTACTATTATAGAGTGCTTTTAATTTTTGTAAGGTTTTGCACAGTTGTTTCAATCACTTTTTTTTTCCAGAATGCATGTTACACCGCTAAAGATTACTAATTTTAACAATATAAATGAATCTTTTTTAAAGAATAATGCGTCTGGGATCATCCTGTATTTAATGCACAAATAAATAGAGTCATCAATCTAAAGATAGCCATTCCCGGCCACCTTCTTTATTTCTACTGATTATACTACACACCATTGGTAGATACTACGGACTACTCTCCGGCTTGTCCGGAATCATTAGGGGGTTATCGGCCTACGGAGCAACTGTCCAGCACTTCTTCAACAGAAAAAACCCATAATCAGAGGTTATGAGGTTAAGTATAGAGATGGAGAAGAAAGAAAAAAAGTGCAGGTTACATGCAATGTTTGCCTGGCGTCGTACAGCCGTACTAAGCACATCCACTCTGTGGCTGAGACTTCATGATTAATGGTGTTTATTCTTGACAGAAGCCTCCTCTATTTATCTGCAATACAGTTTAGTGATTTTATCAGTCACCTGAATGAGAAATATTCAGTCATACCAATATTGCAGTGTAAATTGAGTAGAGTCACTTTTTATTATATCTCACAGCCTTATCATCCTCACAGTAATTTTCTCGCAGTGGTTTGATACGGAAAGGCTGGATTTAGCTGTACTTGACACAAAGCCTCTTCAATTCCACTGAAAGTTCAGACTGCTCTTAGAAATGCAAAAGAAAAAAAATACCTCACTCTTATCCAAGCAATTTCAGGATTTGAAAGAATACAGATAAAGAAGCTGAGACCTGGATGGGGAAAACGATGTAAATGTGGAATCGTCTAATAGCAGTAAAGTGACTTGTGAAAAGGTCCTTCAGTATTAGAACTTTCAGGCTCAGTTTAAAGCATTTTGCCTTGATATGTAGCTCTGTTTGTTCTAATCAATGGCGGCCGGGCTCTGGTCCGAGGGAGACTCTATCTTCATCTAACTGATTACAGACTTAGCGGCTGTTTAGATATTTCTATATTTCTTTAATTTGAACCTCAAAGGAAGGTGCACAAGTTTAATAATATAAGCATTCAGCTAATATCCTTGGGAAGACTTGCAGACCATAATTGCCTAACAAAAGGCAGTACCCTAAAGATACAATACCTGGCTCTTCAGCTGTAGAAAGAGCGTTGTTTGTCAGTTATTATACAACTTTTAAGGTTTCTTTTATTACAGAGTACTGTAATTGGCAAACTTAAATGGATTATCTCATTATAAAAACCTTTTTGAATGTTTTAAAAAGATACATGGACATTATCAAATTTGATACTCCTAAGTGGCTGTATATAACAATGCAAGATGTATGTGTGGAGCCCCTAGGGACGGGGTACTCGGTACCGGACCGGGTACTGCTGGGGAATGTCACGGCGGTTCTGGTCCGGACCGTGTCCCGGGCCCGCACAATAAAATGGGAGATTATTTACAGGGGATTTGTCACTCGTGACGCCACCCACTATATGCGGCCAGTAATGGGGCCGACGCTGCTGCAGAACCTCCGGGGATGATGGGTTAGCAGCTGGGATGGAATAGTTCCTGTGGGCAGAACTGGGTTCCCCGGGGCAGTGGTAAAAGTAGTAGTTGTTAAAATCTATGATGGTAATTGTAGGCTTTGCAGGACTTGGGGATGATGTAAGGATGGCTCCTGACAGGGTTAGGTGGAGAATTGACAGTTTTCCATACCTGAAATCAGACACAGACAACGTAGCAGGGTTTACCCGGGTTTACTTCTCTTATTCTTCTGTCAAAGCAAGCACTGTACAATAGTTCTTTACAGCTTTACTGGATTGAATCCGGTCTACTGAACCCACTGCAGCCAGGATATCTTTCCTAGACTCCTCTGTCCTTCTACGTGTCCTTTCAGGCTATTCCTCTCAGTGTTTTCTCCTCAAGTGGATTGTGGAGCAGCAGCTCGGTCCCATTTGGTAGCTTTACCCTTAATTCTTTAAGCGGTAAACCGGGTCCTATCTATGCTGCTGTGCTCCCCAATCCTAGGGTGGGAATATAGATCTGGAATCTGTATTCCCCGTCAGGTTGTCTGAGGCACCGGGTAAATCGTCAGTCCCCTTCAGAGCTGACACTCTGCTTTAGCCAAACCACAGGTATCTCTATTTCTCAGAGATTACCGGGTCCCTTTCCTTCCCGTGTAACTTATTGGTATATTCAGGGAAGATTTCCTGTCAGTCAGTTGCTGCCTTACTACTCCTCTGGACCTGATGGTACTGGTCTTGTCTTGACTGCTCGGCACCTGCCTACTCGCTAACCGCTTCCTGTCACTCCCTTATATACCCATCCGTTACCATGACTACGCTCCATCCACTCATATCTAGCCTATTACCCCTTGTCTGCCTAGAGTCCCAGACTCAGGGTTAGGTCCCCATGCAGTGGATATGTGTGCGAGGTGTTTGTTAAACAAACTGTCTACCCTCCTACTTGGCTGCAGTCCTACCTGTGGCCACCCTGGACACAGGGGCGCCACATATGAATGAAATAACAGGGCGCCCCTTATTAAAGGAGTTCTTCATTTAAAATATTTTTAGCCCATTGATTCAGTTATAAAATATCAAATATAGATTTTCTTATCCTCCGTGGGTCTAGCAGTGCCTCTCCGTCACTGCTTATTCGCCATTAATGGCTGCAGTGGTGACTTCACATCAGCGGCCATAGCCATTCATTCAGGTCAGCAGCTTTGCCGATACAGACGACAGGAGCCGCTGAGCTTGTAGGCAACGGCAGAGTGGCAGCAGTGGAGGGTTCCCATGGAAAGTAAAAGTCACTGTGTTATTTTCTAATATTATATTATATAATATTATTTATACATGACCGAGCTTGCGGACTGAAAATATTTTAACCGCCTTTAGATGTCCGTTTTTCATACACGTTTTCTTTCCACATTTTTAACAGATAGAAGATATACACGTTATAATCTATGGAACTGTCAACATCTCCGTGTTATTTTACACTGTTTGACAATTTCTCATCCAAGTCAGGGATCTAAATTACCCATAGAAGTCTATGGGTCTGAGAAAAATCATTAAGAGCACACATTGTTATCCTCAAGCACATGTGTTGTCATTATTAACACTGAAATATGTAGGAAATATTTGATAATTATTTATTCGTATTTTATATAAAATATCAGGGATGAAACACTGATGGTACAAATTGAGGATCTAAGCTATAGCAATACTCCTAAAGGGCCCGTTACACGCTTCAATGTCGTAACGATAGCACCAACGATCTCACGGGAGCACGGTCGTTAGGACATCTTTTTGAGATCGTTGGTGAGATGTCACATGTATAGATATCGTGAACGACGCACCAACGATCCAGCGATCCAGAGATCGCTGGAACGACGCAGCCAACGATCTTCGCAGTCATTATCACGCTGTCACACGGCAACTACGTGAACGACTCCAACCTCAATGTGGGCGTATTTGTGACACAGGCTAGGAGCTAGGCGTGCCAGATTGTGTTTTCCCGCGCCCCTACAACCCTGATTGGTGGCCACAACTGCGTTATCATTGGTCAGCCTTGTCTGGTAAGGTGGCCACTTTATTAGTGCTCTTGCCCTTTCAACCATGTCGCCATTCAAGGCTGTTTTCATTTGGTGACGCCTGTTCAAGCCACTTATGCTTGTCACACATCAACGCTCTTGTGTGCACTGTTTTCAGTACAAGGTATGGCTATGTGTATGTGTTGTTTTCAAGATGGCAAGCTACACACAACACTATGTACATATGTGTATGCATATTAGGATACATATAGTAATTATGTGTCTGTGTATAGATGTATGTATGTATGTGTACATGTAACTGTATATGGTTGGTTATGTGTACAAATGTGTGTATGTACTTTGCATCTCTGAATATAAATAATATACTGTATGTTGACATACTTTAGGTACCAATGTGGCAGACATACATGACCAATGAAGTTCTGAAGGTTGCCATATGTGTATATTTATTTAGATATGGAGCGCATGTTGCCTACTACATAAAAAAAAAAAAAATAAGGATTTAACATAAGCACATACATATATATATATGTAGGACTGCTCAAATCTATCGTTACACCAATTGTTTATTTGCGTGCACACGCGGGTAGCGAAACACCTACCGAAAAGGATGGCGACATCAATGAGTCTCCTTGTTTAAATGTGTTAATTGATAGTGTAAAGAATAAACAAGTCAATGAGTCTACTGATCAAAGCACGGATCAGCAAATATTGCGCCTTTCCCATAACCAACGCCAGCCAATTGGAACGCACTAGTGGCCACCAATTGGCGCACGCGAGGCGTGGAAAACACAATGCCAAGGCACGCCTACAGGATTGGTTTCACGATCTCATAAATCGCAAACGTGATCGTTATCGCGGTGTCACACAGAACGATGCAGCAGGTTGGCTGAACGACGATTGTCCGATTTGAGAACATGTTCTCAAATCTGCGATCAGCGATCCAACGATTTATCGTAGTCGTATCTCGGTGTCACACACAGCGACGTCCTAACAATGTCGTTGAACGTCTCCAAATCCGTGACGTTTCAACGATATCGTTCACAATATCGCACCGTGTAACAGGCCCTTTACGGAGAGTGACACACCAGATCTGGCATGTCAATATATGAGGAGACTTAAATGCCAGCAAGCTCCTCTGGGACATTTTATATACAAATTGCCTCATTAAAGAGGACTTGAATTCTAGCACCACCTAATGGTAGTAACAATCCTAAAAGTAAAGGGTCAGTATTGACTTTTAAGATTGCTACTATTGGTAAAAATTGATACACTGACCAAACACTGATGAATGACTGATCCAAAATAATGTGGAAACCCAGCCCATTATTTGTGTACCAACAATCTCACTGACACCTGGATGAGGCCTTAATTATAAATAATATTCAGCCCAATGAATTAGGATAATGAGAGACAACAGCCAAGGCTATATACACATGTGCTTTCAGGTTCCATTGCAGAGTTTATCAAAATTATCAGTCAAAATAGTTTATCATATCAGACTAGTGAGGTTGTTACCATAATGGGTTTTTGACACAGATTTTTTGCTGTGCAGTTGTAGCAAAGTGGATGGGATTTATAGACCTGTCATGTGCACTGTGCTTTCTCTTACACAGTGTAAACTGACCTGTGGAGCATCTTTCAAATCTGTAATTTGTCCATTTCTCTTGTGGGTACGCTGAATTTTGTGTTGATTTTTTCCATGCAGGAAAAGTGTTTTTGCTACAAAAAAAGTGCTAAAGCCCCATGTAATCTGCACATAACTATATCAGTAAACTTTTTTCACAGCCAAATTCCAACAATTATAAAACAAACTATCTACAACATACCACACCAAAAAGAGACAAAAAATTCAGCATCAATAATGTGATAAAATCACATGCGAAAAAAATGCAACGAAAAAAAACACACCAAATATTCATAATTCCAGCATAGCTTACAGCAGGGGTGGGGAACCTCAGGCCCCAGGCCTCGTTGGCCTTTTATGCGGCCCCCGAGCAGATTCCTGGGGACCGTCATGCTCGGGCTGGCAGACACATTTTGCCAACTTCTTGCCCTTTAAATCCAGCTCCACAGTATTTTCTATGACCCCAGCCTCGGCCACCCTAGTGATGTATATGCTCCCAGCCTCTCCTGTGATGTTTATGGCTCTAGCAAACCCCGAAAACAGTAGAGAAGCCCATGATCAATATCACTTAACATCACAGCCACGCGAAAGAGAAGCAACTCCAGCCAACACAGTACAGGTAAGTTGATTGTTTAACCAAATATAACAGGTAATTTTCAAGATGGTAATTATGTGCAGCCCCCGAAGCATGGTAGAAATTTCCAAATGGCCCCCGGAAAAGGTTCCCCACCCCTGGCATAAAGGAACTGTCAGTATGCCAGGAACTGGTTAGACTCCACTTCAGGTCAATATGGTCCTTATTGTTCCAGTAATCCAATGGACCTGGCCCTGTAATCATTCCTTTAACCCCTACACCCCGGTCAATTTTCTGTTTTTCATTTTCGTTTTTTCCTCTTTTTTACTTTCTTTCAAGAGCTATAACATTTTTATTTTTTCATCAATAAATAACCATATGAGAGCTTGTTTTGTGCGGAACAAGTGGTACTTTTGAATTACGGTACATCATTCATTTTACCACATTGTGTACTGGAAAACGGTGCGGTGAAATTTCAAAAATAGTGAAATTATACAATTGTTTTTTTTTTTTGTTCATCATGTTCAATATATGGTAAAGCTCACCTGTCAGTATGAAGTCCCTGGTCAGTACAAGCTTGTACATACCATACATGTATACTTTTACTTTTATCTAAGTGGTGGAAAAAATTCTGAAGTTTTTTTTTTTTTTAATTTTGCTTTTTACACCATTTTCCAAAACCTGTCGCTTTCTCCTTATTTCAGCATCAGGGGCTGTATGACAGCTTCTGTTTTACAGTTTGAGCTGATGTTTCTAATGATACCCTTTCTGGGTAGATCCGTTGCAGTGACCAAAAAACGTAATTTTGGTGTTTAGACTTTTTTTCCGGTACACAGTTTGCAGATCTGATTAATAGATTTTATATTTTGATAGATCGGGTATTTCTGAACCAAATATATGTTTTTTTTTTATATATACTGTATTTTTTTGATTATAAAATGGATCGGTGTCCTCAGACTGGTGCGGACTGCAGGAGGCAGCAGAAGATCATGTTCTCCCGCTCATTATCCTCATATAATATGCACTGCATCCACTGTCCATCACCTTAGTCCTGAAGCAGCGCTTACAGATGGACAGGGGGAGCTGTGCATATGACATGTGCCTGCATTCACCCCCCACTGTGCTGGATATGGCTCTGCATCATGCTACAGTGTTGGCCAAAAGTATTGACACCCCTGCAATTCTGTCAGATAATACTCAGTTTCTTCCTGAAAATGATTGCAATCACAAATTCTTTGGTATTGTTATCTTCATTTAATTTGTCTTAAATGAAAAAACACAAAAGAGAATGAAGCAAAAAGCAAAACTTTGATCATTTCACACAACACTCCAAAAATGGGCCGGACAAAAGTATTGGCACCCTCAGCCCTAATACTTGGTTGCAGAACCTTTAGCCAAAATAACTGCGATCAACTGCTTCCGGTAACCATCAATGAGTTTCTTACAATACTCTGCTGGAATTTTAGACCATTCTTCTTTGGCAAACTGCTCCAGGTCCCTGATATATGAAGGGTGCCTTCTCCAAACTGCCATTTTTATATCTCTCCACAGGTGTTCTATGGGATTCAGGTCTGGACTCATTGCTGGCCACCTTAGAAGTCTCCAGTGCTTTCTCTCAAACCATTTTCTAGTGCTTTTTGAAGTGTGTTTTGGGTCATTGTCCTGCTGGAAGACCCATGACCTCTGAGGGAGACCCAGCTTTTTCACACTGGGCCCTACATTATGCTGCAAAATTGGTTGGTAGTCTTCAGACTTCATAATGCCATGCACACAGTCAAGCAGTCCAGTGCCAGAGGCAGCACAGCAACCCCAAAACATCAGGGAACCTCCGCCATGTTTGACTGTAGGGACCGTGTTCTTTTCTTTGAATGCCTCTTTTTTTCTCCTGTAAACTCTATGTTGATGCCTTTGCCCAAAAAGCTCTACTTTTGTCTCATCTGACCAGAGAACATTCTTCCAAAACGTTTTAGGCTTTCTCAGGTAAGTTTTGGCAAACTCCAGCCTGGCTTTTTTATGTCTCGGGGTAAGAAGTGGGGTCTTCCTGGGTCTCCTACCATACAGTCCCTTTTCATTCAGAAGCCGACGGATAGTATGGGTTGACACTGTTGTACCCTCGGACTGCAGGGCAGCTTGAACTTGTTTGGATGTTAGCCAAGGTTCTTTATCCACCATCCGCACAATCTTGCGTTGAAATCTCTCGTCAATTTTTCTTTTCCGTCCACATCTAGGGAGGTGAGCCACAGTGCCATGGGCTTTAAACTTCTTGATGACACTGCGCACGGTAGACACAGGAACATTCAGGTCTTTGGAGATGGACTTGTAGCCTTGAGATTGCTCCTGCTTCCTTACAATTTGGTTTCTCAAGTCCTCAGACAGTTCTTTGGTCTTCTTTCTTTTCTCCATGCTCAATGTGGTACACACAAGGATAAATGTCAACTGGCTGCAAGTGTGATTTAGTTATTGCCAACACCTGTTAGGTTCCACAGGTAAGTTACAGGTGCTGTTAATTACACAAATTAGAGAAGCATCACTTGATTTTTCTGTGCCAATACTTTTGTCCACCCCCTTTTTATGTTTGGTGTGGAATTATATCCAATTTGGCTTTAGGACAATTCTTTTTGTGTTTTTTTCATTGAAGACAAATTAAATGAAGATAATAATACCAAAGAATTTGTGATTGCAATCATTTTCAGGACGAAACTGAGTATTATCTGACAGAATTGCAGGGTTATCAATACTTTTGGCCAACACTGTATATGGCCGCCCTATAACGCTACATGCCCCCCTGGGCTGGATGCGGCCTCCCCATCACGCTATATGCCCCCCTTGTGCCAGATGTGGCCACTCCATCACACTATATGCCGCCTTGTTGGTGCGCACACATCACGTGACCAGGGTGCACAGCGTTGGCATCACTGTGATCACATGATCAGACTCCGCCACAGACACAGGAAAAGACCGAGGAGCTGGGGGCACGGAGCGAGCGACGGAGGGTAAGTAACAACGGTTGTTATATTAATGTGTGTGAATCGGCGGGGGGCATATAGTGTGATGGGGGGGCACATCCTGCACAAGAGGGCATATAGCATGACGAGGGGGCCATAGCCAGCCCAAGGGGGCTAATGAGCCAGTACAAGAGCTAATGTGCCAGCCCAGGGGGCTAATGTGCCAGCACAAGGGGCTAATGTGCCAGCACAAGAGGGCTAATGGGCCAGCCCAAGGGGGCTAATGTGCGAGCATAAGGGGGCTAATGTGCCAGTACAAGAAGGCTAATGTGCCAGCCCAAGGGGGCTAATGTGCCAGCACAAGCGGGCTAATGTGCCAGTACAAGGGGGCTAATGTGCCAGCACAAGCGGGCTAATGTGCCAGTACAACGGGGCTAATGTGCCAGTCCAACGTGGCTAATACACCAGCACAAGGGGGCTATTGTGCCAGCAAAAGGGGGCTAATGTGCCAGCCCAAGGGGGCTATATGCAGGATATGGAGGCTATTTTCCAGGATGAAGGACACATATGTGGTTTGTAAGACTGACACTGGCATTATAAGATGGACCCCATGTAACATTAAAAAAAATTTGTTTTTCTCTTTTCCTTCACTAAATTTGGGGGTGCGTCTTATAATCAGGCGCGTCTTATATAGCAAAAAATAAGGTATACAGTTTTATTTTCAATAGGGCAAAGGGGTGTGATTTGAAATTTTTTTTATTTTTGTTCATATTATTTAAAACTTTACTTTTTTATTTTATTTTATACTAACTGTAAGAGTCTGCATTTCCAGGGCAAAGTAACTAACCGTGAGGCTATGAAGTGGGTGTTGCTAACCAGAGGGGTGAGGTTAATCAGAGGGGCGGAGCTATGAAGTGGACAGGGCTACGAAATGGGCGGGCAAACCAGAGGAAGCATGGCTACATGGAGCGGCAGAGCTATGAAGTGGGTGGCACTTCAGTGTGGTGGGCTATCTGGAGGGTGAATTATGAAGTGGATGGGGCTATCTTGAGAGGGCAGAGCTATGATACACACACACACACACACACCAATACACTCCGCTTTATATATTAGATGGCCCCTTAGGGCGCCACAACCCTGCACAGTCTGAACACTTGTGCTGTGCAGAAACATGATGATCCCTGGCTCTGTACAGCACAAATGATCACTTTATGTTGATGCAGGCACTTGTAGGGCATTCACCGGAAGTGAGTCATGACAGAGTTAGGGCTCCTAATAGGACCCCTGGCTGTCATGGCAACACATTGAGGCCCTGTGATTGCATCATTGGGTTACCGATGCAGGGGGGAATAGTGAAATCCCGCCACGATGCCTCAGATTGTGCTGTTCAAGTGAGTGATAACAGCAGCAGCGGGGTCACTGATCTGCTCGCATCTTACCGGGCATGCCGGATGATGAGATCACCTGACATGTGCAGGGAATGATGCAAGCTCAGTGTGTGAGCTTGCATAAGAGGAAAGGAGGCGACCAAGGACATACCCATATATCCTTGCTCGTGAAGGAGTTAAGCAAGCTTAAAAATCTTTTCACCCAGTGAACAAATATTTTGCTGATTCATCAGATGATTGTCATCATTTTTCCATTGGCCGTTTATCAAATGTTAATATATCTGTATAAAATGGGTAGCATATGGATGGTCCGTGTTGTTTTTTTCTTGCACCCATAGACCTACATTGGCAAGTCTTGTCCGATATATGTCGGTAAGAAGCACGCTGCAATTTTTTTCCTCAACACAATTATAGCTGATGAAAACTCACAGATGAATCCTGCCTCATTGAATAACAAGAGTGCGAGTGCAATGCGATTTCTTATCACATTGTATTCTACATATTTATACACAAGTGGAAGCGAGTTCAAATACTCATTTTCTGATAACAAGTAAAAATGCACCCATAGGGCTCATTCAGACATCAGTTTTTCCCTTACGAGTGGTATCTGTGGTCTGGCAAAATCGTGAGGACATGTCCAATATTAATCCTAGTGTCGGATCAAACTTGGCAATGGAAGTCCATAAAAAAATCATACAGCACTAAGACCCCTCCTGAGTGCTCTCTGTTTTCATGAACTGGTAGGAGAAGGTGGAGAAAAGGTTTTTTTTCTTGTGTATAAAACTGATGACATTTTGACCAAACTATAACAATGGCTGATGAAACTAGATCCTTTTTCTCAAATGCATAAAAGTGAGAATGAATGAGCTCTTAGGGCCACTTACACACACCAATGTCGGGAACAGATCTTGGTTGCCAGTGAAATCATGGACACATTGCTCCATTTTGATGGACTGTGTAAAATGTAAAATGTGTCCATGATTCACTGCAACCAAATCTATCAGAATGTTGAACATATCCTTTTTGTGTGTGGAAGTGGCCCTTACTCATGAGGGTTTTTTCAGATAAATGGTTGGATAGTTCCAGTTGATCAGCATAGATAACTCCCTTGTGTTGTACTCTAATGCAAAGCTAAGTCGCTCCATTTGGTAATTATAGAGCAGGAAGGACAGTTAAGTTTGCAGTTTTATGGATTTATAAGACTGCAGGTGTGAGATTCCCAAAGGCTGTTTGACAAATTAATTGCTTCCTGAGCTGTGTGTTCTCACACGACATGTCCTCTTTTTTGAATAGCCCAGATTCTTCAGACCATTGCAATATTTGTTATTAATGGAGCCACAAACACTGAAGTGCATGCTCCTAATAGCCTTACTATTTCTTAGTCACCTCATTAGTTAATTGAAAACAGATTCTTCATTTACTATTCCTGTAATGTAGCCTAATATGCTATATGCTTTAAAATATTTGCAACATATACTTATCATGAAACTATATAATTAATTATTCATTAACTATAATTTCATCTTATAATAACTAAAGGATCAATAACTGACCGCCATCTAATAGAGTCATGTTAAGATATCAGACTGCTCCACTAGTGTCTTCAAGTTTCTCCCAAGTAACATGAGCATTGGGCTATATGGGTGGGCAATGGGTATATCTAACAACTCGCCAATATGTTGATAGGAGCAGTCAACCATCTGATGAATATCAGTACATCACGATTCTGCCTGAAAATTGATTTTGCTTGATGAAAAGATACAATAACAGAGAATGTTTCATCAGAAAAATGACCTATCGATTAAATCAGGTTTTTGTGTTAATTTCTTTTTTCTTTTAATCCTTTTTAATATAAAAGCCAAGTGGAAACTCTGTGCCTTGCATGACTAGTGTCCACCTGACTTTTTCTAGCCTTTATCCCTTTGACGTACAGATCTCCATTTACTACAACAGGGCATGGAGAAGCTGGCCAAGGGACCACATTGGATTAGTTCGCCAAGGCATGTGGAACTCCAGTCAACTTTTAAAAGTAGATTTTCTCTGAAATGCTGCAGCATGACAGAGCAAAACTTACCTGGCAACAATTGTACAGTCAGACTTTTCAATTCAGGTTGCATAATAAGACAACAGATTCCCTGTAAGGCTAGGGTCACACTTGCCCAAATTCTAAGTTCCCTGCGTTGTTTGCAGAATTTTTTCTTTTTTTTTCATGCTGCGTTCCCCTGTGCGTGGTGAAAATCACGCTCCCCGCAGCCCGCTGTGTGGCTGGTATCCATGATACACAGCGGGTTGCTAGGGGTCGCGTTCTCCGCTCTGCAGCCACGTGAAGGTTGCGTAGTGAGAGAAAAATTCTAAGTTCTCTGCAAACAACTTAGTGTGACCCTAGCCTAATAAAAAGAACAGTGGTCCAAAATTCCAGTTTAGAGGTGTAAAAAGCTTGTTGAAGGTTATGGATGATGGAAGCAATTGATTGCAGTTATTTATTTGAAAGGGTGGGCAAACACATATTAAGTTGAGGGTGCAAACAAATTTGTCTGGCCCATTTTTGTGGTTTTGTGTAAAACTAGATTGCCTTATTTTCTCAGTTTTCTTAGTTTGCTTTGTATTGTTCCAATGCACACAAAGGAAATAAAGATGTACAACAAAACATTTGTAAGGCCAGGGTCACACTTTAGCCTTGGATCAGGTTTTTGCATCATTTTGTGCACTTTTTTTTCTAAGTCCAAAACCTGATGCCAAAAACTGATGCTGCACTCGTGTGACTGCAATGGTGTCAGTTTTTTAACTGGACCCCAAAATCGCTGCTAGCAGCGTTTTTAGGTGCAGTAAAAAAACTGATCAAGTTTTTAACCCCATCCCAACCTATGACGTTGTACAACGTCATGGGCAGGTAAGGGGGGTTTGAAATGTGCTCCGACTCGGCGCTCACATCAAACACCCGTCATCTCAGCTGATCTCATCAGCTGAGATGTCAGGGTAACAGCACCGATATTGGTATCCCTTGGATCCTGCTGTCAATCACTGACAGCAGGATCCAAGGCGGCTGCTGCAGGGAAGCGCTGTTCCCCGCCTGCTCCGGAGATCCCGCGATAATATTGCGGGATATCCGGCGCTCACATGACAGCCCGGTGTCCTGACTAGACCCCGGATGCTGTCAGAGGGCACTTCCGGGTTGTGGTTGGCAGGCGCAGATCTGCCTGTGCAGCAGGTGCCTCTCGATGGGGCAGTGTAAAAATAAGAATTAATAAAAATATAAAGTTTTTTAAAAACCTGTATAAAAAAAAATATATATAAAAGTTCAAATCCCCCCCTTTTCCCCCAATCACAATAAAAGTATCAAGCAGACTGGTTCCTCTCTCCAGGGTCAAAGTGACTGTTGTCAGATCTGTGCATCCACTTGTAGCATGCTGCAATTTTTTTCCCTCAGGCCAAATACAGCTGAGAAAAACATTTCAGATCTGCATTGCCTCGTTGAATAGCATGACTTTGAGTTCATTACCTTTTTTCTCACATTGCACCTGTCTGAGTTATACCTAGATTGAGTGAGCCCTTACTTGTGTGCCCATGCAGCAGTTAAAAGAAAAATGAAATTAACGATTGCGGTACCATCTGTCCAAAAAACACTAAGGATAGTGATTAATGATTATGATTTTTATTTTCAACGCGTTTCAGGGCACTCAGGCCCCTTCATCAGGAACAATCACAGATGTACAATCATTAATCACTATCCTTAGTGTTTTTTGGACAGATGGTAGTGCGGTCATTAATTCCATTTTTCTTTTAACTGTTGCACTTATTATCGTGGAAAACGGCTGCAGACCACCCTCAATTGGATATCTAGATGATATCACAGGCTAATAAAGTGGTTGAGACTCTCACAATCTCTAAGGCTACATTCACACATTTGTGTATTTTGTTGCAGTTTTTTGTGCACGCTTTTTGCTGCTATTTTCGGCTGCGCAAAAAAGCGCAACAAAATACGTTGGTGCTTTCACACACCGCACTTTCTTCTGCCTATAAGCGCAGGTGATGTCACAGAGGGGAAGAAGAATCCGGTTCCTCCTCCCCTCTGTGATATGTATGACTGCCCCTATTTGATGTATTATTATACACTGCGAAATCAAAATTAAATGAAGGCAAATGTATGAAAAATAATGAAGAATTAATACTTACCCTTTCCGATGCCTTTTCTCCGGACTGCAGTGCAGAGGCAAGGCGACGTATCGTCCTGCCATGGCCTACCGTGATGTGAGAGGACATCACAGATGCTGATTGGGCGCTCGCGGTCATGTGACACATATCACATTCCCACGAGCGACCAATCAGCGCTTGAAATATCACTCTGACATCATGACAGGTCCTAGCAGGTCAATTCCTGTGGTGGCTCCCGAACACCCGTCGGAGGGTAAATATTTAATTCTTTATTATTTTTCATACATTTGCCTTTATTCAACTTTGATTTTGCAGTGTATATTAATACACTGCGAAATCTAATAGGGGCAGTCACGCATGTCACAGAGGGGAGGAGGAAGCAGGATTCTTCCTCCCCTCTGTGATGTCAGATGCAGCAGCGCCCGCCCTTATAGGAAAAAGCGCTGGCGCTGCAGCGTAAAGAATTGACTGGGTCATTCTTTTTACGCAGGCGCTTTTTGCTATAAACGCGCTACGTATTTTTACGCACTGTCTGTACGGCAAAGTGAATTTCTCATTCACTTTGCCGGCAGACAAAAGGCACATTGCCTATTTTGAAAAGCATGCGCAAAAAAGTGTGTGAACGCAGCCTAAAGGTGAGCATTTCCAATCTGATTTAAATTGGTATGTGTCACAGGTAACATCCTATGTAGCGCCATATTCTTTTCCAGCTTTTTGGTTGTGTGCCCATGATGAGCATTTGGTAAGTTTTTGACATGCAAATTCTGCTGTGTCAAAAACAGAACATCTAAGGGCCACATCACACGCATCAATTTTTTCAGAACGATATTGTTAGTGAACACATGCACGCGCGATCGCTAACAATATCGTTCACATCGCTGGTGAGCTGTCACACAGGCAGACTCACCAGCGATGTGGACCAGTGAGAACGCCGGTAACTATGGTAAACATCGGGTTACTAGGCGCCGCACGGCGCTTAGTAACCCGATGTTTACCATGGAAATGAGCACCCAGCATAGGCTGCGAGGCGCTGGGAGCTCGTTCATCGTCGGTCTGCCGATGTCAGACGCAGCGCTGCTGTGTGTCCACCGGCCGACCAATGATAGATTTGTGAACATGTTCACAAATCTGCAATCAAACAATCAAGTGATTTTTCAAAGAAATATCGCATGATTACACGCAGCGACGCACAAACGATATCGCTTAAGTGATCAAAAAAGCAGGTCGCTTAAGCGATATTGTTCAGTAAATTGATGTGTGTGACGTGGCCCTTAAGGCTCCGTCACACGCGGCAATATTGCTAGGCAATTTCACTGCCAATTTACTGGTTGCAGTGAAATCATGGACACATTGTTCTATTTTGTTGCCGTGTACAAATGGAACAATGTGTCCATGATTTCACTGCAACCAGCAAATTGCCAGTGAAATTGCCCAGCAATATTGCCGTGTGTGACGGTACCTTTACAGGTCCAGCAAAGTGGATGGGATTTATAGAAATCTCCTGCCCACTCTGCTTCTTTTTTACTCATCGTCAAATGACCTGCGGTTCATTTTTCAAATCCGCAATATGTTATAACTAATCTTGTGGATACACTACGTCTTCTGTTTCTGATTATTTCCATTAATTTAAATTAGAGGTCGAAAATACGCAGGTAAAAAACGCATACACCGTTTTACTACATTTCCACTGCTAGAATGCATCAAAACACATGTAATAAGCATAAGTATATAAATAAAGTTTTGTGAAAGCCAGGAAGTATAAAAAACAAAGCAGTTTTTTTTTTTTTTTTAAAACATGACATGCCGAAATTGACAAAAACAGCAGCATCAAAAACGTAATAAAAAATGCAAGAAATACTGAAACATCAAAAACTCATAGAGGGAAGGTAGCCTAATACATAACACAATCATCCTGTATACCATTATAACTGGTTCTCAAATAAAAGAAGGACCGGAGTTCACTATGTAAGGGTGCTTTCACATCAGCGTTTTTCGTAATTCGCAGCAGATGCGGTGAAAAACCCGCATCTGCCGCGTTTGCCGCATAACCGTTCCACTTGCGGCGCGGTTGCGGTTTTTTCTATGCAAAGTATAGGGGGACTTGCGGCAGATGCGGCAAGTGCGGTTTTGCACTTGCGGCAGGTGCGGCCGCGAAAAAAAACCGCGGCTTACTGCGGTTTTTTTCGCGGCCGCACCTGCCGCAATTGCAAAACCGCACTTGCCGCACCTGCCGCAAGTATGCCTATACTTTGCATAGAAAAAACCGCAACCGCGCCGCAAGTGGAACGGTTATGCGGCAAACGCGGCAGATGCGGTTTTTTCACCGCATCTGCCGCGAATTACGAAAAACGCTGATGTGAAAGGGCCCTTACATTTTTTAATGATTATGTAATTATTTTCACAGCATTTCTATTTGTATAGCTATGCAGACTTTGATGCTTCTTCCCACTTCTTTCTTTGCCATTCATCTTTCATGTTTGAATAATTGCCCTCAACTGTTGGCCTTTAAGAAAATCTTGTGAGATGACATTAATTCCTAAGGGCAAACAAATATGAAGGAGAATAGTTTCTATTATAGTGTCTTATAATATACATGACACAGTACCGTTATTTGCACGCAACACAGCACTAACCACACAGTGAGCTGGTATTCGAGTCTATTTTATTCTGTATTCTAATGTGAAGTAATTAAGTCATCTCTGTTTTCTTCAAGTGTGATGAACTCTTGAGGACATTGTTTAAAGCGTCATCAATCTCATGACAAAACTCATACGCCAATGGAGCAGAATGATTGGCACTCACTACACAGCTTTTTATTCCTGGATGTCCCAATTTCAGGAAGTAAACAGTTTGAAAATGGTAGTGGTCTGCAAAGTATGCTGTGTTAGGCTAGGGTCAGACTAGCGTCATGCATTTGCTAAATGCATGCTCTATTTTCATGTGCAAATCTGCAAAAATACATGCGTTAACGCACCCAGAGACTCCAATGCCAATAGCGCATTGCAAAAGTGCAATGTGTTTAATCCTATGCGTTTTTGCAAGTGCAAAAAATAAATGTGGTCTGCAGCGTTTTTTGGTGCTTTTGCAAAACCACATGCGTTTTTTTTTAACATGGGAGTCTATGGGCAATGCATCTGTTAACACATGGTACATGTATGTACCATGTGTTAACGCATCAGTTAATTGAGCCAACAAGTATGCACACATGCCATGAAAATGGCAAGGGAAAAAAAAGTATCCTTTAATGCATCCTGCAAACGAATGCAAGCTTCCAAGTGTGACCCTAGCCTTACCGAGCCTCAGGGACCTCGCGTGCTCCTCTCCTGGATGCTGTATTTTGGTGTTATTTTCTTCAAGATGCAACATAGTGAAATGATATTGGGTAGACCATACCAAATACATTTTACTGTCAGATACCTCTAAATGCCCGGAAGGACAATAAGAGTTTAGAGAATTATCTATCAAGGTCTAAAGAGGAAGGATAATTCATAGAAAACTGGAATTTGCCAACCATTAGCCTCCACCACCACTGGACCAGTGCTCCACCACACTGTACCTGGACTCCACCACCACTGGGACCTGACTTCCACCACCATGGACCCAGTACTCCACCACCACTGGGCCCTGCACTCCACCACCATCGGACCCGGGGCTCCACCACTACTGGACCCAGTGCTCCACCACCACTGGGCCCTGCACTCCACCACCATCGGACCCTGGGCTCCACCACCACCAGAGCAGACCCAACCTACTGTCTCTCTCCCCATTGCCCTGTAGAATGTAAGCCCACAAGGGCAGGGTCCTCTCTCCCCTCTGTATCGGTCTGTCACTATTAGTTTGTTCATTATATTTTTAACTTGTTAGTATGTAACCCTTTCTCATGTACAGCACCGTGGAATCAATGGTGCTCTATAAATAAATAATAATAATAATAGCCTACTCTTGTGTTTTTTGAGTTTTTTCTTTTTGCTGTTATTTTTTAACCAGTACTGAATATAAAATGCTGAACTTTTTCTTAAGTCTGCATATTTTAGTGCGTAACTATTTTAATTTCTGCTGAGAATAAGACAAAGTTTTCCAAGTTCCAGATGATGTAGATAGGAGAGGAATGAGGGAGAAGAGACAAGTATCACATCCACCATAGTTTATTTCATTGGCTCTGGAGCTCTCCCGGGAATTGCTTTGATCTGTGATTAAGATATCTTTCTGTCTAGCCTGGAAGACATGGCAGAACTGCCTCTAACATTAGATTACAGTCTGCTTTGGTGACATCTGCCAATAGCAGCTCTCACCATTATCACAACACATCTTCTTCTGTATTCAGGAGCCCTCTGTCTTCTTGCTACATGGTACTTAATTAGACTCTTTGTCTTTTGTCTTGTGTAAGAGTTTTTCTCTGTTTTGGTAAAAGGATCAAAAAATAGTATCCATAACATACACAATAGACATGACCCTTAACAAAATACAGTATTTTTCAAGAATGTTTAATTATTTTAAGGGGTCCTCTGAAAACATTTTTTTATACAATGGAATAAATACTCATACCATATCACTAAATGGAAGTGTAGTGAAAATTAAGCACTGTATGATTTTTTTTGGTCTTCTCCAAATAATGTCACTCTTGTTTTATGGCTGTGTCTCGTATTGCAGCTTAGCATCTTACCCATGAATTAAGAAGAAAAGCACTGTTTCTTTAAAAACCAAAACCAGACCTTATTTTTGAATCTTGTACAACCTTGTATTACTGTAAAGTCGAATAGCAATGTTGGCTTTAATTTGGACAAAACTGCTGAAATGTCTGCTGCTTTCGTTGTATAATGACTACCTGGACCACCTTTCCTACATTCCTTGCTTATGCCAAGTTAGTGCAGCATTATATAATACCTGTTGTTAGATAATAAAATGTGTGTACAGGATCATGGTTGTGATCAGGCATGGTCTTAACTACTATATACTACATCAGTGTCTGGATTAGAAATGTAGACCTTGCTTTAACATCTAAGATGCCTCCATTGGTTAATGCTCACAAGTTAAGCTTTCATACTATCCATTTTGTTCTTTTTCAGGCCTTCTGCATTAGCAAGCAGCCCAACATATCCAGATCTTCCATTCATTCGGATATCACCACACAGGAACCCTGCAACCGCTTCAGACTCCCCTTTTAGTCCTCCTCATCCTTATATCAATCCCTACATGGACTATATCAGATCTTTGCACAGTAGCCCCTCACTTTCCATGATTTCGGCAGCTCGGGGGCTCAGCCCCACTGATGGTGAGTATGTAAATGATAAAATGGAAATATAAATACTGGTAGTGTTACAATGTGTGTGGTCATTGCTGAAGGTTTGTCCACCTTATCTTACCACAAGACGTACAGTAAAAAATGGTTAGCCCTGTTGCTTTTAGCACTAGGGTCCTTGGTTCAAATCCCACCTCGGTAACATCTGCAAGGAGTTTGTATGCTCTACCCATGTTTTTGCGGGTTTTCTCCTAGTTCTCCAGTTTCCTCCCACCCTCCAATGACATACTGATAGGAACTCTAGATTGTGAGGACAGTGATGATAAGATGCACTATGAAATATGATGGTGCTCTATAAGCAATGCATAATATAAAAATAAATAATAAAACTAAATTATCTTCCTGCCCGATCTCTTTCCCTTTGCTAAGTTTCATACAATAAAATGATATGTAATTTACTCCTCACAAGCCTTCAGCAAAGGACCAAACCTTAACGAGAAAACCTTGGATTTTAGCTTTTGCTAACTTAATCATAGTCAGTGTCAGTTTGATCAGATTGAAATCCTAGCTGAATGTTAAGATTTCACATTGGAACCGCTTGGATTTTAGATGACTATCAAATGCATAGACTCGGTATCAGTGCCAGGTATGATAGGTATGATCAACATTGTGTAAAATGAGTCACTATTAAACGCAAATCCATCCCTGTTCAGCATGTGAAAGGCATCCCCAGCCATTTCTGCGCTGACTGCAGGACAGCAAAGGACATGTCTTATCTATTAGACACCTTAATAAATTATAGAAGATAAGGCAGGATGGTAGGAAATTGCTAACATTTCCTCTTTCACTAAACATCTTGCTTTCTGTCCTCTCGCACCAAATGCTGCTGTTGACGGGAGCCTGCCAGGCAAGAAATGATCTTCTCTGCTGCCTAAATGTGTGAATAGGAGCAGTAAATTTGAAATATAACTATATCATCGTTTTCCCATCATCTAGACGGCTGCATTAACATATTAAAGAGGACCTGTCGCAGGTTAAACATGGCCAGGTTTTGATCTTATTTTACTCCCATTGTTGCCTGCCCAGAATATTTCGTTTTTGTTGTTTTGTGAAATTCGCAGTACAGCTCCAGAGTTGTAGGCCTATTTATTTAGTGCTAGTTTTTATGGTCTTTACTGAGGAGACTACATACACCTCTCCAGAAATCCTGAGCCTCCTTGGTGAATATGTCACAATCCAGTACAAAGTAAGAAGGCCCATATCTATGGAACTGTGTGGCAAAATAATACAAGAAAAAATATTAAAAAAGGGAAATTGAAGTGGAATAATTATAAAAGCAGAAACTGGTCTTTTTTGACGCAGTGACAGGTCATCTTCAATGAAAGAGCAACTGATTGACAGCAAGACATGTACACTTCTAAAAAAAGCTGACAGTTTTTTAGCCAGATAAATAAGATCGTTCAAAGATTAAAATTAAAAAAGCAAAAAAAAAAAAAAAGATGCACCCCAGGGCCGTGGGGTACTCTTAACCGGGCTGTGGTGTTTCTGGGGAGTCACAGGGGTCAAGACCTGGCTCCGTGACCCTGGGTTTGGTGTTACAGAGTTCTTGGGGGAAATTATAGTAAGGATTATTTGTGATGCCACCTGTAGTTTGTGGCTATGGGTAGCCACGGCTGCTGCAGACCCTCTGGGGATGATAGACGGGCAGCTGTGTCAGCGGTGCAAGATGATTAGTAAGCACCCAGCTGCTGGGCATCTATGTGTCTTTTTTGGGGTTAAACAGCATATGCAACATCTGTGCAGTATATGAGCACAGATGCTGCATATGCTGTATTTAACCTGGTTAATAATGGGTTAATATGTGTTTACTATGTTAACACCATGTCTCTAGGGAGTGACCACCCATGCTGTTTAAGGCTGGGGTCACACATGACAGGCTAGGGTCACACTTGCATGCATTTTTTAAGGTTGTTCCTGACACCTGCGATTTTGGGCTGCGTTTTTGCAGTTAGGTCAGGAGCAGCCTTAAAAAAACGCATGGTACCATTTAGTGCCATGCATTTTTGCATGCGTGACCCATAGGGCCCCATGTTACAAAAATACATGCGTTTTTGAAAAAGCACCAAAAAACGTCTCAAGAGAGACTTTTTTTGGTGCTGAGCCAAAAACGCATCCAAAAAACGCATGGCACTTTATCCATGCATTTTTGGCATTGGGGCATTCGTTTTTTGTATTGGGGTCTATGGATATGATTTTGCATGTGATTTTCACACAATTCAAGTGTGAAAATAGCATGGAAAATCGCATCCAGCCCTCAAGTGTGACCCTAGCCACCCCCCCCAAAAAAGACTCATATATGCCCAGCAACTGGGTGCTTATTAATCATCAGCGGTGCAAAATGATTAATTACTGTATCGGCAAACCTGCACATTCATACTCTGCGGCTTTGACAGCCGTGGAGTTTGAATATGCCGGTAAATGTTGCCCGTGGTCCTTCAGGACCGTGGATAACATCACAATCACGCACTACACACGCACTCACACCTCACAATTGTAGCAGACTCACGTACATACAGCCAGACACACTCACCACACACACCACACTCGCACCACACACACCAAAAACACGCACAGCACTCTCATCACTGTCGTGCATCAAACACTCTCTGTGTTTGATGCACGACAGTGTGCCTTCAGCCTGAAGAGAAAAAGAGAACCTTCAGGCAACGATCACACGTTCAGTATTTGGTCAGTATTTTACCTCAGTACTTGTAAGCCAAAATCAGGAGTTGAACAGTCCGAGGTAAAGTATAAGGCTATGTGCCAACAATAGTTTTTGGGTGCAGAAATTTTCTGCAGCAAAAGCACTGCTTAACTGTTCCAAGTGGCAGGAAATAGCACCACAAAACATGCTTTTTTATGCATTTTTGGTATATTTTTAGTGCAGATTTAGGTGCATTTTTTTTGGTAAATGTTTTTTTATACTATAGTTAACTGCTAAGAGGGCTAAAAAATGCAGCAAACAATTGACATGCTCATTCTTTTGTCCTGACCACAAACTGCATGGGAAAAAAAACGTCGTTGGCGCTGCATTTTAGAAGTTTCATAGACTTTGCTGGGGTAAGCATACACTTGCTGTTTTGTGGCAAAAGGTGACACAAAACTGCAGCAAAAACGCTACAAAAATGCAGCAAAAAACTCAACTTCAGTACAGGGCCTAATAGAAACACCACTTCTGCATTTTTCACCCGCTCCTGGTTTTGGCTTAGGCTAGGGTCACACTTGCAAAATTCTAAGTTCCCTGTGTTGTTTGCAGAGAACTTAGAATTTTTCTCTCACTACGCAGCCTTCACGCAGGCTGTAGAGCGGAGAATGCAGCCCAAGCTACCCACTGTGTTTCCTGGATACCAGCTACACAGCGGGCTGCGGGGACTGCGATTTGCACCATGCAATTACCACGCACAGGGGAACGCATCATGATGCGTTCCCCTGTGCATGGTGCCAATCACACTCCCCGCAGCCCGCTGTGTAGCTGGTATCCAGGAAACACAGTGGGTTGCTAGGGCTGCATTCTCCGCTCTACAGCCTGCGTGAAGGCTGCGTAGTGAGAAAAATATTCTATGTTTTCTGCAAACAACGCAGGGAATTTAGAATTTTGCAAGTGTGATCCTAGCCTTACAAAGGCCAGGGTCACGGGTCACACATTCCATCCATTTTTGGGCTAAATCCGTCTTTGGAAACATTTTGGACATTTTTTTTTAAAAGTCCACAAATGTATATACGTTAACGCATGTGTATGTGCGTTTTTAAAAAAATGCATGCGTTTTTATGCAGCTTCCCAACAACGCTGCTAGCAGCGTTTCTGGGGTGCTTTAAAGAATTGCATGCGTTTTTTTTAACATGAGTCCCTATGGGAGACGCATGCGTTAACGCATGGTACTTATAGGCACCATGCTTTAACGCATATGCGTTTTTGGTGAAAAAAATGACTAAGTGCCAACATTTCCCAAAATTGTCCAGGACCTCAGGGAACATTATTGGCACCCTTAGAAAAACGGATCAGTTTTACTAAGGGCTTAAAAAAACGGATTTGCATGTGTGACCATGGCCAAATACTGAGGAAAAAAATGACCAAATATTGAATGTGTGATAGTGGAGATTTCAGCCTGTAACCAATATCCTTCCCATTCACTGTCAGCAAATAGAGATCTTTACCAAGATCAGGTATTGAAAACTCAATCATATGAGAGAATGCAATTTTTTATTATAGTCAGATTTGCCGGTAAGGCTGATGCCATGATGGCAAATATGCATAGCAAATGAGCTCTAAATTTAGGGTGGAAACACATGACCGTATGAAAGATATGACCTTTTCTCATCCGAGAGAGTAGGACGACTGACATCCATATTGTGTTCCGTGCGGCATGCGAGTGCAATGCGATTGTGCATTTTTTTCTCGGCCAACATCAGTGTGACATAGTGTGACATCCATATGACATCTGTTTTCAATGCATTTTTAACATGGTCTTTCCCATGCTGTAAAAAGTTAGAATAGAATAAACGGATAGATAGATAGATAGATATAGATCGATAGATAGATAGATAGATAGATAGATAGATAGATAGATAGACGATAGGAAAGATAGCTAGATGATAGGATAGTCCTGTGTCCTTGGGTGACCTCACTGACTCAGCACTCACACGACCGCAGCTCTCTGGGCTCTCATTTTGTGCTTGGAGGCTGGGGTGACAGAGTGCTTCATTCTTCACCACGGCAGCAGAGTTTAGATTGTGACATGGGAACTCGATTTCTCGCACCCATTGTCTTGCATTGGCGAGTCTCGCACGATAATTGGATCCAGTCGCAGCATTTTAAAACTTTTTTCGAATCCAAAATCTGGATGAGAAAAAAGCTGAACACAAACATTCATCTGCTCAGACTCATTTATTAACATTGGTCAGAGTGCAATGCAAGATTTTCTCATATTGCACTTGTCCGATTTATATCCCCATGTGTCTGAGCCTCTCTAGGTATCTGTTCTGTACGGCCGGCTTCACATTGTGGGTTTGATCTGATCCGTGGCTGTCAGGGTGAACCTGACAGCCCCGGATCGGATCAGCACATAGAACCGGAGGGCTAATATGCCCTCTGGTACGGTGTGCTGCCGCACGCAGCTGCAGCTGCTGATGAATCAGGACCGCGGCTCGCACGGAGCTAGCCGCACTCCTGAAACAAAAGCAGTCACATACTCCCGGACCGGGGCAATCCGGCCCCAAAGACTCCCATGTTAGGGAGCGCCGGATTATCCCTGATCAGGGAGGATCCGGACAAATCCGGGGCAATCCGGGAGTAGGCAATTAGAGGAGATATTCTCCTCTCGGACACAAAAACGTTGCAAGCAACGCTTTTGTGTCCGTGAGAGAATTCTCCTGGTTTGTCCCGGACAGATAGAAACTGGATGGCAGAGAGCTGCCAACCAGCTTCTATCCAGCCCCATAGTATACTATGGGGCCAAAATCCGGTCCGGGGCTGTCCTGTTTACACGGACAGCCACGGATCGAACTAGACCCGCAATGTGAAGCCGGCCTAAGCCAAACTAGAATGGGTTCTTAAGTAAATACAGAGTACAGAGTAATGATACAGGTTTAGATTTTCTTAGTGGCATTGTAACCTGGTGTATTTTACCATATAGTGTACTGGAAAATGGAAAAAAACATCTAAGTGCCGTAACATTGTAAAAAGTGCAATGTCACAATTGTTTCTTTGTTTTTTTTATTTACTGTATTCACTATATGATAAAACTGACGTGTCAGCATGATTCTATAGGTAAGTTCAGATTTATAGATACCAATTAAGTATGGTTTTCTTTGAGTGTAGTTATTGAAAAAAAAGGATGAATTTTGTAAGGCTGGCTTCACACCACGGTGTGATCCAGTCTGGGGCTGTCCGGGATGACCCAGACAGCCCCGGACCGGATCAGCACATAGAACCGGAGGGCCAAATGTGCCCTCCGGTCCTGTGTGCAGCCGGATGGCTGTAATTGCAGCCGCAGCTGCCAGTGTCCGGTTCTCGGATCCTCCCGATTCGGGGGAATCCGGACAAATTCGGGATCCGGCAAATTGGAAAGATTTTTCTCCCCGGACAAAAAAATAATGCAAGCATCATTTTTGTGTCCGGAGAGAATAATTCGTATTCTCTCGGATTGTCCAGGAGTGATGAAACCAGATGGCAGAGAGCTGCCATCCGGCTCCATCTGGCCCCATAGGCTGCTATGGGGCCAAAAACCGGTCCGGGGCTGTCTGGTTTACACCGGAAGGCCCCGGATCAAAAAAACCTTGGTGTGAAGCCAGCCTAAAACAAAAAAAAAAGAATGCTTCTTGGGAAAAAATAAGCAAATTAGTTTTCCGATGTTTTTTGTTTGTTTTTTTCTTTTACAATATTCATTAAATGGTAAAACTGACTTGGCAGTGTGATTTGCCAGGTCAGTATGAGTGTGTAGATATCAAATATGTATAGTTTTATTTCAATTTAAATAGTGAAAACAAATTAAGAATTTGTTAAAAAAGCATTGTTTTCGGTGCCATTTTCTAAGAATTGTAACGTTTTTATGTTGTAGGATCAGAGGCTAAGTAAGGCTGGGTTCACTTTTGCGTATGTGTCTGCATGCGCAGGGCATGCATACGCAAACGCAGCCCATACTAATGTGAACACAGCGGAGAATCTCTGCATGCGTTCACATTAGTATGCAGCCCGCCAGCCAATCAGCTGTGTCGGGGGCGGCCAGAGGAGGAGATCAGTGGCAGAGATCTCCTCCTCCCAGCACAGCTGATCTCCCGCCGGTGTCGGCGCGGGAAGATTTGAAGTAACAGCTGATCTGACAGCTGTTTAAATCTCCCGCGTCGACACCGGCAGGAGAGCAGCAGTGGCTCTAGCTGATCTCCCGGGGGCCCGCCGCTGATCACCGGTGGCCACCGGGAGACATTTCATTGAGATCCGCAACATTCTCCTGCGCTGTAATGCGGAGGACACTGCGGATCCATTGAGATCCATGCATTTTTTGTGCGCTTGCGGGCGCTTGCAGATAAAACAAGCGAACGCACAAAAAATGCAACTTGCTGCGTTTGGAGTGCGCTCAGAGGGTGCACAAATTGTGCGCATCCGAACGCAAACGCAACCTAACGCAGCCAAACGCAGGCACATGCGTTCTCATGTTAAACATATGAACGCAGTGCGCAAACGTTTAGCTGCGTTCAGTGCGCTGCGCTTGCATACGCAAGTGTGAACCCAGCTAACAGCTTATTTTTTGTTTGAAAGCTGATGTTTGTACTTACACCATTTTTTTGTAAATACAATGTTTTGATCTCCTTTTCTCACATTTTATTGCAATGTTGCTGTGGCCAAAATATCTAATTATGGCGTTGAATTTTTTATCGTTAGCATATTTGTCAGTCAGATACATTTATTGTAGATTGTAAATAAAATAAAATAACAAATCTCTGTGCCAAATCAATTAGAAACAACAATACTACCAGGTTGGAGCAGCTAAGTGAATGAACCCTGTGCATGGTCCAGTTAAGCTGTGGATAACTTAAAAGGTACTTACCGTATATCAATACCTCAATCTCGGTGTGTGCTGTGGGCAACAGTTACTCTACATGCGGGCTATCAGTTGCTTGTTCGTGTAATCTCCTTTTTGGATATTAAGATGGAAGCGCTGTAGTGATGTAATAACATTTATTTTAGATTTTGATAGATCAGACATTTTTTAAAGCAACAATACCAAATATGTATTTTTATATTTTTATTCTCAATGGGCAAAGAGGGAGTGATTTAAACCTTTGTGCTTTTTTCATACTTTTCAAAACTTTTTTCTCACTTTTTATTTGTATTTACAAGTCCCCTTAAGGCACCTTTACACGCCGCAACTGCGGCGCGGAATCTGACTGGCGATGTGTCGCCCCGGCACCATCGCTGTGAAATTGCCTCGCAATTGCGGCGTGTAATTGGGGAATTTGGCGGCGATAAAAAAGGTGGCGCCTGGTTCCGATTTCACAGCCCTGCCCCAAAATCAGAGGCAACCATGAAGGCGAAATTCCCGGCCTTTGGCGTGTGAACGGGTGATAGGGATGGAATCTGCGTCGCCTATTGATTTCCCGTAGGCGTGCCACAGCGTGCTGGAGTCCGCTCCTCATCAGCGATGATTTGTGGTGGCTACTGTGTCTCCATTGGCTGTCACTTGACACCGCGCCATATTTGAACAGCTGTCCATTCACCACCACACAATGACAATGGGCTCACGTATTAGCCAGCCTTCCAGCGCAGGCTGGCCAATCGGGACGCTGTTGCGTTGTCCAATGAGCGTGTTTGGGGCACGGTGTAAAACAATTTGGTACGCCTATGTTTTCGCTGCGCTGAACATTATGCCCACATTCCTTTGGGGATTGAGCTGTGTGAAGCGGCGACAGGAGTCTACCGGATGTTTCCCGTTGTTGGTGTGGCAACTTCCGGGGCGACACATCGCCTTAGGTGGTGGATGAAATTGCGGCGTGTAAAAGCGCTTTCGTCGATCTGAGGCAACCATGAAAAACGTGCACGCGCAAGTTAGATTGCCTCCTATCGTCACCAAAAATTGCGGCGTGTAAAGGTACCCTAAGGAGACTTGAAGCTGTGATTAATTGATCGCTTGTGCTGTACAGACGAAATTATGACTTGCACCTGGTATTCACAGGAACTTTTTCATGACAGACACAGCTTACCCCAGCTGTCATGGCAACCCATCGGCACTTTTTGATCACATCATGTAAAGTGCAGTGGAATTAATGGTTCTACGTAAGTGAATAAATATTATTATCATTTTTGTTAAGTCCAAGTGGATGTCATTAGATGGTTTTCACTGTGGGCGTGTACTTCCTCTCCCTGTATTATGCTGACCAATCATAATCAGGTCGCAACACCACAGAAAAAAAAGCACACTCACCATAGCTTAGGTTTCATAGGCCTGGATAGAAATGATGGTACCCATAACTTAATATTTTGTTGCACAAACATTTAAGGCAATCAACGCAATCAAATGATTCCTGTAACCGTCAATGAGACTTCTGCACCTCTCTACAGGTATATTGGACCACTCCTCTAGAGCAAACTGCTCCAGTTGTCTCGTGTTTGAAGGTTGTCTTTTCCAGACGGCATGTTTCAGATCTTTCCAAAGATGCTCAATAGGGTTTAGGTGAGGGCTCATAGAAGGCCATTTCAAAATAGTCCAATGTTCTCCTCTTATCCATTCTTGGGTGTTTTTAGCTGTGTGTTTTGGTTCATTATCCTGTTGCAAGACCTGCGACTGAGACCAAGCTTTCTGGCACTGGGCAGCACATTTCTCTCTAGAATCCATTGTGATTTCATTGCACACTGCACAGATTCAAGACACCCTGTGCCAGGTGCAGCAAATCAGTCCCAGAACATAAAGGAGCCTCCTCCATGGTTTACAGTAGGGACAGTGGTCTTTTCTTGAATTGCTTCATTTTTCCGTTGGTGAACATAGAACTGATGTGCCTTGCCAAAAAGTTCCATTTTTGTCTCATCTGCCCATAGAACATTCTCCCAAAAAGCTTTGTGGCTTGTCAACATGTAGTTTGGCAAATTCCATTCTGTTTTTTTATGATTTTTTTTCAACAACTGTGTCCTCCTTGGTTGTCTCCCATGTAGTCCATTTTGTCTCAAACAACGACGGATGGTGCGATTTGCCACTGATGTTCCTTGAGCTTGACGTTCACCTTTACTCTCTTTAGAAGTTTCTCTGGGCTCTTTTGTTACCGTTTGTATTATCCGTCTCTTTGATTTGGCAACAATTTTCCTCCTGTTGCCATGTCCAGGAAGGTTGGCTACAATCCCATGGATCTTAACTTTCTGAATAATATGTGCAACTGTAGTCACATCAAGCTGCTTAGAGATGGTCGTATAACCTTTACCTTTATCATGCTTGTCTATAATTTTGTTTCTAATCTCCTGAGACAACTCTTTCCTTTGCTTCCTCTGGTCCATGTAGAGTGTGGTCCACACCATGTCACCAAACAGCACAGTGAGTATCTGTAGCCATATATACAGGCCCACTGACTGATTACAAGATTGTAGACACCTGTGATGCTAATTAGTGGACACACCTTGATTTAACATATCCCTTTTGTCACAATATTTTCAGAGGTACAATCATTTCTATCCAGGCCTATTCCATGAGTTATTTTTTTTTATTTTTTTTAATTCTGTGGAAGCAGGGTTGAAAAGCAATGTAGAAAAATCCAGCACCACAGGTAGAAGGTCCAAAAACTTTATTCCAACATGATTAAAAGCAGGGATTACAGGAAAAAAACAGGCACCATCAAATCTGTTTACGCGTTTCTGGGCTACTGCCCCTTAATTATAATTAAGGTGCTGTAGCCTACAAACACGTAAACCAGCTCTGTGGTGATCCCGCTCTAAAAGATGCCTGTTTTTTCCTGTAATCCCTGCTTTTAATCGTGTTGCAATAAAGTCTTTGGAGCATCTACTCGTGGTGCTGGATTTTTTTTGCCTTATGGTGGGGTTACACGTCCCGATATCGCGGCGATATCGGAGGCAACGACGCGGGAGCGCGCATTTAGTGCACGTTTCTCCCTGCATCGCATCGCCTGTTTACACGCCGCGATATCGGGATGCAACGTCCCTACGATGTGCACGCCCACCAACCCAGGAACAACCATTTAACATGGGAGTGAATGGGTGACGTCAGCGTGCACATCGTAGTTGGGCTGTCACACGCTGCGATGCTGGTACAACGGCCTTACGATATCGGAGAGTTGAATAGCTTTGCTATTCAACTCCGATATCGTTTTGGCATCGTTCCAGCATCGCGTTGTACGCTAAAACAGTACAACGCGCACCCGATATCCGCTCCAACTCGCGACCCACGTGACTTTTTGTCGGAGTTGGGTCGGAGTTGGACGCCGATATCGCGGCGTGTAAACCCACCATTACTCTTGGATTAAACCGTTGGATTGCTTCCATGCACAAAAGGGACAGGTGAGCTGGATGTTCCTTTAACATTGAAAAGCAATATCTGACTTTCATTTTTTGTTTTTCATAGATTTTTTTATCTATTATTATTTTTGTCAGAGTCGTTATTTCTGTGACAATTGTGAGTTTTTCTTTGATTAAACGAGGGATACCAACAATTTTGGCCACGTGTTTAACAATGCTGATGCACAGCTGTTTATTGCTCACGCGATCAGACAATTGCAGCTTTAGGGCGGCTGTACACCACGGTGTGATCAGGTTCGGGGTGACCCTGACAGCTCCGAACCCGATTATCACCCTGTGCAGCCCTATAGAGCCGGATGGCAGCTATCTGCCACTCGGTTTCCATCTCTCTGGGAGAATCCGGGTGTGTTCGGATTTTTCTCCCGGACTCAAAATCGATGCTTGCAACGTTTTTGTGTCCGGTGAGAAAAATCTACCCAAATTGGCTTCTCCCGGATCCTGGGCAATCTGGCGCTCCCTACTGTGGAAGCCTATGGGGCCGGATCCGGGAAGCAGACACCTGCTTCTGCACGCTGATGTAATTTCAGGACCGCGGCTAGCTCCTCGCGAGCCGCAGTCCTGAATCATCAGCAGTGGCAGCTGCGTCCGGCTGCACACCGGACCGGAGGGCATGTTAGCCCTCTGGTTCTGAGTGCTGATCCGGTCCGGGGCTGTCAGGGACTTGATCACACCGTGGTGTGAAGCCGGCCATAAGAGACTTTTAAATACAGTTAAAAGCAAAAAAACATTTTTCAAAATATGTAAAAAAAGTTAAAATCATCCCCCTTTTGTTCCATTAAAATTAAAATAATAAAAAAAATACATACATGTGGTATTGCTGCATTGTAAATGTTAGAGCTATCAAAAAATAAAAAATAATCAGATCGATAAACAGCGTAATGAGAAAAGAAACACCACAGTTACGTTTTTTTTGGTTGTCACAATATTACAATAAAATGCAAAAAAAGATGTTAAAACATTGTATCTACTCCATAATGGTATCAATCAAAATGTCAACTCTGGGCACGAAAAACAATCCCCTGCTCAGCCCCATATTCTGAAAAATGAAAACGTTATGACCATCCAAAAGTGATTGACACAAGCAAAATTACTTAAAAAAAAAAATTGGGAATAAAATGTCACCACTTAAAAAGACTGTATGTTTGGTATCTGCTTATTCGTACTGACCCGGAGAATCATATTTGCAATGTCACAACTGCACATTGGACATGATACATAAAAAGTAAGAAAAAAAAAACTATTATGAAACTGCACTTTTTTTTGCAGTTTTACCATACTAGGATATTTTTTTTTACTTTTTCAAGTGGATCACATGATAACATAAATGGTGTCATTCAAAAGCTCAACTTGTCCCGCTAAAATCAAGCCCTAATACAATTATGTGGATGAAAGAATAAAAATGTTTTGGTTCTAGGATAAAAGGGTGAAAAAAATAAAAAATAAATAAATAACCGTCATGAAGGGGTTTTCCACTATAAGGGCAACCCGTTCTGATTCCACATGCTTCCCCCAGGTAAAATAAGAGTCTGTACTCACCTCCCACTCTGGCGCCTTTCCAAAGCTGTTGGCAATCGTGATATTGTGACATCACATAAACCCCGCATCCAATCACCGGCAGGTTATTTATCCCCGCCTTCGGACCAAGTGAGTTAATCAATAGAAAGTGAGTCTGTAGCTGACACACACTTGCTCTTTATTTCTCATTTGGTCCGATGGTGGTGAGACAACCCGCCAGTGATTGGACGCTGGGTTCGCGTGATGTCACAATGTCACATCAGCCACTAACTACGATTACCAACAGCACTGCAATGGCACCAGCATGGGAGGAGAATACAGAGCCTTCTTTTACTTGGGGGAGATATGTGTAATTAGAAGGGATTGTCCTAGTAGTGGACAACCACCTTAAGCTTCCTAACTGAACAGATTGCTATCCCTGAAGAGAATCTTGTGGTTATATAGTGATGTGCAAATGTTCCTCTATTTTTTTTTTGAGCTGTATAAAAATCATGCTTGAAAAACATCATGATGGTTAAGCTGCAACAATTTTAGAGCAACTTTGAATTGTATCTTGCAGTTCCACATGCCAGTGTGAGCCCTGCTGAATATTACCAACATATGGCCCTGCTTGCAGGACAGCGTAGTCCATATGCTGATATCATCACTTCCCCAGCAACTCCTGGTGTTGGAGCCACAGCCCTCCATATGGAGTATCTTCATGCTATGGAAAGTAAGTAACGCAATAGTTCCATCCTTGATGTTTGTTTTTTAAGTGCAGATGCGTGCATAACATTTTAGACCATAATGTTATATAAAATATGTGATTGTAATATACAGTGGGTATGGAAAGTATTCAGACCCCTTTAACCCCTTCCCGACCTATGACGTTATAGAGACGTCATGAAGTCAGTGCGTTCCTGACCTATGACATCTCTATAACGTCATGGGTTGTTTGCACTCCTGCAGCTCTGGTGACAGGGCCAGTGACAAGTCACCGGAGCTGTAGGATCGCAAGGACCCATACCCCGTGGCTAAACTCGCTCTGATTGGCAGTTGAAATTGAGACTGCCAATCAGAGCGAGTAACCCCCTCCAGATCTGATTGGCGCTCTCCAATCAGATCTTGAGGGGTGGGACAGCAGGTGCCCTCCCCCTCCTAGCCCCTCCCGCTCCAAAGCTGATGAGTTTTTCCCCCCGATCCCTTTCCCACCCCCGCCCCCCACCCGGCAGTAACAGTCATCCGCCGGCGGAATGCCTGTGCACTCGCTGGTCAGCTTCCTCAGCCCCTTCCTGGTGCACCCACCGGCCAGCTCTGGTGTGGGCCCCTCCTCCTCTCCCGGGTGACTCCTCCTGGATGAGGTAAGTTTGCAAGCATGGGTGGATGAATGGATGAGTGGGTGCATGCATGCATGGGTGCATGAATGGGTGAGTGGGTGCATGCATGGGTGCATAGGTGGATGGGGTGAGTGGGTACATGCATGGGTGGATGGATGGGTGCATGCATGGCTGGATGCATGGGTGCATGCATGGCTGGATGGATGTGTGCGGCATGGATGGATGTGTGCATGCGTGGATGTGTGCATGGATGGATGTGTGCGTGTGTGGATGTGTGCGTGTCTGAATGCATGTGTGCATGGATGGATGTTACATGCATGGATGTGTGTGTGGTTGTGTGCATGGATGCGTGTTTGCATGGATGTGTGGATGTGTGCATGCATGTATGGATGTGCGCATGGATGGATGTGTTTATGGATAGATGTGTGTGCATGCGTAGATGTGTGCATGCGTGGATGTGGGCATGTGTGGATGGGTACATGGATGTATGTGTGCGTGGATGTGTGCGTGCATGGAGGGATGTGTGCATGCATGGATGTGTGCGAGCGTGAATGTGTGCGTGCATGGAGGGATGTGTGCATACATGAATGTGTGTGAGCGTGGATGTGTGCGTGCATGGATGGATGTGTGCATGGATAGGTTTGTGTGTGCATGCGTGGATGGGTGCATGGATCGATGTGTGCATGCATGGAGGGATGTGTGCATGCATGGATGAGTGCATACTTGGATGTGTGCGTTCATGGATGTGTGCGTGGATGTGTGTGTGGATGCGTGCATGCATGGATGTGTGGATGTGTGCATGGATAGATGTGTGTGTGCATGCGTGGATGTATGCATGCGTGGATGTGTGGATGCGTGCATGGATGGATGTGTGCATGGATGGATGTGTGCATGGTGGATGGATGTGTGCATGCATGGATGTGTGCGTGCATGGATGGATGTGTGCATGGATGGATATGTGCGTGTGTGGATGCATGCTTGGATGCGTGCATTGATGTATGTGTGCATGGATGGATATGTGCATGGATGGATATGTGCATGGATGGATGTGTGCATGGATAGATGTGTGTGGGTGTATGTGTGGATGATGAGTGCATGGGTGGATGGATGGATGCATGGATGGATGGATGGGTGCAACAAGGGATCAAGTGTCCTCTTGTTGTAGTCTCTGGGATTATAGTCATGGTGCACTGTATGACAGATCATTGCCATACTGTGCACTATAACTCTGACCCCAGAGACTGTAGGAAGAGGACCCTTGATCCATTGCTGCAGTCTCTGGATTGAGCAGAGGCGATCGAGCATCGTAGGACCATCGTTGTGGACTACGTCAGAGGCAATCAAGCATTGTGGGACCTTCGTTGTGGACTATGTCGGATCTTTATAATATAGATGGAGTCCGAATTTTGTTTGTGTTTTTTTTTTCAAATAAAAAGATTTTGCTCTGTGTGCTGTATTTTTTTTTACTATTTACTATAGATTCCTAATGGCCGGGTCTAACAAACATTGGCACACAATGTTTAGGCACACAGGGGCTCTCCAAACGCGACATGGTGTCCGCTAACAATTTGAGCAGATTTTCCATTCATATTGTTAACGGACACCCTGTCGTGTTTGGAGAGCCCCTGTGTGCCTAAACATTGGAGCTTCCCCTACAAGTGACCCCTACAAGTGGTGAGCATTTTAAACCCCCAGGTGCTTCACAAATTAATCCGTAAAAATGTAAAAAAAAATTTTTGTGGGAAAAAAAAGCACTTTTTCATTATTACAGATCAATTTTTGAAACATCCGGGGGTTCAAAGTGCTCACCACCCATCTAGATATGTTCTCTGGGGGGTTTATTTTCCAAAATGGGGTCACTTGTGGGGGAGCTCCAATGTTTAGGCACACAGGGGCTCTCCATACACGACATGGTGTCCGCTAACAATTTGAGCTAATTTTCCATTCAAATTGTTAGCGGACACCATGTCACATTTGGAGAGACCCTGTGTGCCTAAACATTGGAGCTCCCCCACAAGTGACCACATTTTGGAAACTAGACCCCCCCAAGGAACTTATCTAGATGGGTGGTGAGCACTTTGAACCCGCAGATGTTTGACAAATTGATCCGTAATAATGAAAAAGTGCTTTTTTTTTTTTTTCAAAAAAATTTTCTTTTAGCCTAATTTTTTTCATTTTCACATGAGCAACAGGATAAAATGCATCCTACAATTTGTTAGACAAGTATACGGATACTTCATATGTGGTCATAAACCAATGTTGGGGCGCACGGCAGGGCTCAGAAGTGAAAGAGCACCATTTCACTTTTTGAATAGAAAGTTAGCTCCAAAAGTTAAATTGCGCTCCTTCCCTTCTGAGCCCTGCCGTGCGCCCAAACAGTGGTTTATGACCACATATGAGGTATCCGTGTACTCAGGAGAAATCGCCCAAAAATTTTAGGATCCATTTTATCCTGTTCCCATATGAAAATGAAAGAATTGAGGCTAAAAGAACACTTTTGTTAGAAAAATTAAAATGTCCATTTTTTCCTTCCACATTGCTTTAGTTCCTGTGAAGCACCTGAAGGGTTAATAATTTCTTGAATGTAGTTTTCAGTAGCTTGAGGGGTGCAGTTTTGGGGAATGGTGTCACTTTTGGGTGTTTTCTGTCATGTAGACCCCTCAAATGGACTTCAAATGTGATGTGGTCACTAAAAAAATGGTTTTGTAAATTATGCTGGAAAAATGAAAAATTGCTGATGAACTTTGAACCCTTATAACTTCCCACCCAAATTTTTTTTTTCCAAAATTGTGCTGATGTAAAGTAGACATGCGGGAAATGTTATTTATTAACTATTTTGTGTCACATAAATCTCTGGTTTAGCAGAATAAAAATAAAAAATTTGAAAATTGTGAAATTTTCAAAATTTTTGATTTTTTTCACAAATAAACACAAAAATTAGCGACCTACTAACCTACTACTAACATGAAGCCAATATGTCACGAAAAAATAATCTCAGAATCGCTAGGATCTGTTGAAGTGTTCCAGAGTTATTACCTCATAAAAGGACACTGGTCAGAATTGACAAAAATGCCAAGGTCTTTATGGTCAAAATAGGCTGGGTCGTGAAGGGGTTAAATATTTCACTCTTTGTTTCATTGCAGCTATTTGGTAAATTTAAAAAAAGTTCATTTTTTTCTCATTAATGTACACTCTGCACACGATCTTATCTGAAAAAAACAGAAATGTAGAAATTTTTGCAAATTTATTAGAAACGTAAAACTGAAAAATCACATGGTTGCAATTGAAGAAAACATGAATGCGGTTAAGTACATAGGCATCCTGTATGAAAACCTATTCCAGAGTGCTCTAGACCTCAGTTTTGGCCCAAGGTTTACCTTCCAACAAGGGAATGACCCTTAGCACACAGCTAAAATAACAAAGGAGTGGTTTCAGAAAAACTCTCTGACCATTCTTTAGTGGCCCAGCCAGAGCCCTGACCTAAACCCAATTCAGCATCTCTGGATAGACCTGGCTGTCCACCAATGTTCACCATCCAACCTGATGGACCTGGTGAAGATCTGCAGAGAAGAATGTGTGAACGAAAGAATGCGCAATAGGGTCTTATCTCAATTATACACTTTCGCTATCGATTGGAATTGCTCACTTTGTCAGTTGTGAAACCCACAACTGGTAGAATAGCGTACAGGCAGCTGCTGCAGGACCGCACTCCAACGTGACCGTGGTTGTAATACAGAATCCTGGACAAAGTGCCTCAGTGTCCGCGCTGCTGCTCCGAGACAGACACACAGACACAGGGATGTCTGGATCAGCGATAGCCTTTATTTTCCGACGCGTTTCGGAGCTCGGAGGAGGCCCCGAAACGCGTCGGAAAATAAAGGCTATATGGCAGAGATACCCAAATCTAGGTGTTAAAAACTGGTTGCACTTGAAGATTTATGGCAGTACTAGCTCAAAAGTATGCTTCTACTCAATACTGAGCAAAGGTCTGAATACTTATGACCATGTGATATTTCAGTTTTTCTTTTTCAATAAATTGCAAAAATGTCTACATTTCTGTTATTTTCAGTCATGATAGGCTGCAGAGTGTACATTAATGGGAAAAAATGAACTTTTTTGAATTTACCAAATGCCTGCAATGAAAGAAAGTGGAAAATGTAAAGGGCTCTAAATACTTTCCGTACCCACTGTATTATTGGTAATATTGCTTCATATTAAGTGTTTTTGGAAATATGTCTCGAGATATGGAACCAAATTAAGGTCACAGAAAATACTGCCATATGAAAGTATTTTATTATTTCCGTCCATTTAGACCTGCATAATGGTCAAAAGTTATAATCTGTTCGACATTAATGGCTGTTTGTAGAATATTTTTAATTTAACTCTGATGTTTTATTTTTCTCTTGTGTGGTATTTAAATAAAGATATAAAGTCATCACAAACTTTTCATTACAAATTTGCGGAGATATTTTCTGGGATTATATCCAACGGCAAACAAGTTCTTAAATGGACCTTGTAAGAACATCAAAGACCGACTGGAAATTCTCAAAAATGCTCTCTTGTGTTCCTCTTAGTGGACATATCCAGTTAACAAATTTATCTTGTAGCACTGGCCAGCACAGGAAAATGTTGTGTGCAATCGTACATTCCTTTGGCCCAAGCAAATAACAGTCTGGCAAGGATACAGTTATGTACTGCACTCGGAAATATGTGACGTCTTTATACTTCCATTGGTCCACGGAGCGGCACATGTAGAACTTAGAGCAGCATGAAATTATACTTGAGTACCGAATCCTCAACACTTTGAGTTTATAGGCAGCTTTAGAACACATGCGGGAAAAAAGAGTTCAATTCAACACTAGTTCAGAGCTAAAAAAGTGTGAAAAATAATTGTGCAAAAACATGATAATACTATACACATTTGTTATAACAGCTTTGAATTGACCAAATTTTATTTTGTTGTACATGTAACATATGGATTATTTCATTCTTTTCACTCCCAATTTGTGTGACTTTCCCAATAAACAGTAGACCAGTACTTCCCATTAGAGTTCATGTATGTCCCTCAGTACAGCTCTAATGCTTACATTTAATAGGTCAACTTTCGAGGAAGCTCATTAAAAAAGGGATTATTGAATAAATGTTAGACTAAACTATTCAACAAAGCAGACAAAGAATGCCAGACCGAGCAGACAGGAATCAAATGTCCAGCCAAAAAGCTTTTTTTTTTCCCTTTCTCTCTTTTTTTTCTCTGTTTGAACAAAACTACACGCTTTTTCTGAAGGTTTTGGGATAGTGGTACCCCTTCTTGTAACTATAATGAGATAATTGCGGACCATAAGTATAGAAGAACCTTTATATTGAAAGTTTTTCATGTCCATGATTTACACCATATGCTACCATAATTTTGTTTATTTTTTCTTCTAATGTCTAACCACTATTATTACAGATATTTAATTACAACCAAAAATAATAGCTATAACAGAGTAAGGTTATGTAATGGGCAACATGGTGCTTTGTAGCGCTTGAGTCCATGGTTAAGATCCCCCAAGGACTATAGGTACAATGAGTTTGTACGTTTTCCTATGTTATGTAGGTTTCCTCCTTGTAAAGTGGTTTTCTCCCACACTTCAAGGACAGATTGATAGAAAATTTAGATTGAGAGCCCAGTGGGGCAGTTATGAAGATCTCTGTAAGCACTGTAGAATATGATGGTGCAATACAAGTGAGCATAAAATATAAATAAATAGATCTAACAGTACAATAGTATTCCTGCAACACCACAACGTACATGCAGAACAGAAACGTAATTGGCTGGCAGCCTGAGCCCTGTCCGTTATGAAAATGATTTCCCCTTCTAGGAGGAAATGACTGCATTATCTAGTAAATCATTTTCTCTCTGTGCAGAAATGTCAGAAAATATATTTCTAAAGGTGGCTATATACAATAAATGTTCATTGGCCAAACTGGCAAACTTCGACAAGACCTATTGACCATCTAATATGTTTGGCAGTATGTGACTTGCCCTCCATGGCCCATGATTGGGAGAAAGAAGAATGGTAAAATTGCAGCCTGTGAACCTTTATTCTCACGAGAGATAAGCTGTGACTAGAGGAGTCTGCCGGCAGCTTATTCCGCACTTCCTAGTGAGAACACGTGCATACTTGGCACAGCTGACTGTATTACTGTATGCAGAAATACAGGGCACTACCTACTTACAAAACGTATCCGATTTAGCTGTATGATTGACATAAGGTCAAAGAGGTAGGAAATATAAATGGAAAAGTGTTGTAAAAAATCTGTACACACACTTTTGTCCCATAAGAGTTTCACTCCTTGAATTCCACAGTGTTGAATTGACCAACTAGCACATGAGCGCACCAGAAAATCATTACTTACATTTAGTGCTTTGTCTGGATTCACGATGCTGCTTACTAACTGTCGTTTTGACACTTATTAATATTTTTTTAATTTGTTATCTTTTTGCCAGGTTTGTATTGTGTAACTGTACTGCACTCAATCTCCACTAATGCTAATTATTTGCCGGAACTGTGCTAATGACTAGAAAGACAAATTAAGTTGAAACGCTAAGAAAAACAAAGGCGGTTGACACAGTCTCCTTTTCTTTACATGACGGGAACGTGTGTAGTCAGGTAATGGATGACGGGTGTTTTTATTTAGACAAAGGCTAGTGGGAAAACCAATTAAAATAATTTCCCTGGTCTGTAAATTAATTGTCATTAAGGTGAGCTTTGAATGTCCTATCATTTATCACTTGAGGAAATGAAACCTTTTCCAGTCAGACTTAAAGATTACTGTTGACCTTAGTAATACAGGGGAGAACAAATAATGTGTTTATATACCTAGTGTTCATGGACAAATAGTACAGGAAAACGTAGACAGTAAAAAGACGATCTGTATATTCAATATCTGCAGAATATACTATAGTACTACATCCGTAAACTTTAACAGCGCTGTATTATGTCAGTGGAGCTGACACTCCATATTTTTTGGACTATAAGACACACCCCAGGTTTAGACATCAGAGGTTACGAAAACATATTTCTTACTAATTGAAATTTCCCTGGCTGTGTAAAGAAGTAGAGGAGTCAAAATCACTAATTTTAATGGTAGAATAAGGTTATAATAAATTTATTGTTAGTGTTTATCAGCGACAAGTATATTACACATCTATAGCTTTACAGTACACACATTATGTACACTCTGCAGAGCACACATGTAGAAAACAAAGCTATATGTATATATTTATTTACTTATATAGCGCCAATAATTCCACAGTGCTTTTCTTACATCAATAATACTGTCCCCATTGGGGCTTACAATCTAAATTCTTTGGAGTGTGGAAGGAAACCGGATTACACGGAGGAAACCAATGCAAACATGGAGAGAACATAAAAACTCCTTGCAATTGTTGTCCTTGCTGTTTATATAAGCACAGCTCTGCTACATACCCACACAGCTCTGGTAAATGCATAAAAACATACAATTTTGTTGCACAAAGCTCTGCTACATACATACAAATCTCTTCGATATGCACAGCACTACTACTTAGACACCTAAGTCTGCTACATACAGCCAAACAATTAACTCTGCTACACACAGGATTGTTACATGTACACACACAGCTCTGCTACATATACACACAAAGTTATACACACACAGCTCTGCTACATCAATGCACACAGATCTGTTGCACACTGTGTACACACTACCTTTTTTTACTTTTACTGTGGAGGAGCGGGGGGCCGCGGGGAGCAGAGTATCGCCATATACCATAGTGCTGCTATACATGTACTGTAATGTATCGCCATATACTATAGTGCTGCTATACATGTACTGTAATGTACCGCCATATACTATAGTGCTGCTATACATGTAATGTAATGTACCACCATATACCATAGTGCTTCTATACATGCACTGTAATGTACCACTATATACTATAGTGCTGCTATACATTTACTGTAATGTACCGCCATATACTATAGTGCTGCTATACATGTGCTGTAATGTACCGCTATATACTATAGTGCTGCTATACATGTACTGTAATGTACCGCCATGTACCATAGCGCTGCTATACATGTACTGTAATGTACCACCATATACTATAGTGCTGCTATACATGTGCTGTAACGTACCACCATTTACTATAGTGCTGCTATACATGTACTGTAATGTACCGCAATATACCATAGTGCTGCTATACATGTACTATAATGTACCGCCATATACTATAGCGTTGCTATACATGTAATGTAATGTACCGCCATATACTATAGTGCTGCAATACATGTGCTGTAATGTACCACCATATACCATAGCACTGTTATATATGTATATATGAAAAAAACGGAACAGCACCAGATATTACCAGACTTGTCCAGTGCTTTTTCAACACCGGTCAAGTGTCCATGTAAACAATCCAAAAAAGGAAAAAGCAGCACCAAATAGATATCAAGTGAACCTTTATTGCCAATGGCGTGGCGACGTTTCGGACCGGAGGTCCTTTCTCAAGGCTTGAGAAAGGACGTCCGGTCCGAAACGTCGCCACGCCATTGGCAATAAAGGTTCACTTGATATCTATTTGGTGCTGCTTTTTGCTTTTTTGGATTGTATATATATATATATATATATATAGTTCACTCACGTTGACTGAACAAGTTCTGTCAGTCACAGTATGTCAACTACATACATATTCTAGAATACCCGATGCGTTAGAATCGGGCCACCATCTAGTTTACTAATAATGTCTAAGGCTAAGTTCACATTGGGTTTTTGCTGTGCATTACAATAGATCCTTTGGACAGCAGCACAAATGCAACATAACTGATGCGTTAACGCATCCATAGATTTGCATTCAATAAATGCATACGAATGCATGCCAAAATAGACATAGGTTTGCAAGTATGCATTTTTTTCAACGCACTTGAAAAACTCTGCAGACTGCATGTTTTTGTGTGTTGAAAAAAACGCTTACTTGCAAACGCATGCTTATTTTGGCATGTGTTCGTATGCATTTGTTGAATGGAAGTCTATGGATGTGTTAACGCATCTGTGACATTGTGTTTGTGCTGCTGTCCAAAGGATTCATTGTAACGCACAGCAAAAATGCAATGTGAACCTGCCCTAAGGCTATCTTCACACTGTGCGTTTTTCTCTCTATTTCAGCTGAAAATCTGGATCAGCTTGTTAAAAAAATGCATCTGAAACGGATCATCCGTTTTAGATCCATTTTGTCTGCATTTTTTCAGGTGTGTTTTTTTTAGCCCATACACAATGGTTTCAATGGGAAAAGCGGATCTCAAAAGTGTAGCCATAATTGACATGCTCAATCTTTTTGCGGATCACATTTCAAAGCAAAATGTACCAGGTCATAATAGCACAGATTGAACAGCAAATTTGAAAACCCATTGACTTTGCTGGGATTCCATTTAAGTGATGCGTTTATGGCATTTTCACTGCAAAAATGGATCCAAAGAAAGGATCAAAAACGCACAGTGTGAACATAGCCTTATTCATAGACAGTGCAAAATTAGACTAGACAGACTTAAAGTGCACTAGATTTATCATAGTAGTTCATGTTATTTGATAAATCTGTCCAATTTGAAGACTGTCTAGTCTAAATTCATACCCTCTGGCTAGGGTCAGACTTGCGTCTGGCCCTGAGCCTTCAAGATCTGGCAGAAACTTAGTTTCTGGCCAGAGTATCGCATAGCGTTACCAGGAAGTAACGCTATGCGCCGCCTGTCTATTTATCCCTATGGCAACCGGACGCTTACCACAGCCGCCGGCTCCACAGAATATGTGCTTTTGCAGACTGAACAGGAAATGCTGTTTGCAGCGTTGTGAGTGATAACCGAATCGTGCACCTGCACAGAGACCTTTCTGGATCGCGTAGGCACACTGTGCACTTGCACAGAGATCGTATCGATTTGCACATGCACAGATATGTTTTAGGCTCTGCCCACAGTAGGGCAGAGCACAGTGTGTCGGCACGATCCCGAGAAGACTCTACGCAGGCGCGCTCAATTCAGTTGTCACTCAGAAGAAGAAGCTGTCAAATGGCGAGGAGAAGTGGGACAGACAGTGAGCTAGGTGGTACAGACTGAGCTGCAAGTCAGGGCATAAAAGTCACTTTCTTAGATTGCAGCATAGGTGCTGCTGAAGGTGGTTCTTTTAGTTTAAAATGCTTAAATCTGGTGACAGGTGCTCTTTAAACCCTTAACAAGTTGGCATTTGGTATGTGTGGCAGAATTCTGGCTGAATAATATTAATATATCTACTCCTACATGTCCAGGGGTGAAATAGTTTCAATTCACTTTGGAGAGCTCTGAATAAGGTCCAGTTCTAGAAAGGATTTGCTAAGATAAAAATCAATCACAGAAAGCACTCTGTTCTTTTCCATTTTTCGGAGGAGACTCGCCTATTCAAGTCTATGGATGCGCAAAATAAATTGGATCCCATACACATCATCCATATAGGATACGATTTATATAAATATAGTACATTGTCATTCGTAAAGGAAATTTGTTAGCAGGATTTTTGCTTCCTCAACTGACAGCAACCTAATGTAAGCAAGGAATCCCTGAATCCAACGAGGTATGGTGTAGATTACTGGCTGAAACCATTCTCACACAATTAAAGAATTTCGTTTTAGAAACACGGAGGAGCTGAGATAGCTGCCACCACCCACACCAGGCTCTCAGTAAAAATTGTGCATTGTTTGTGAGGTGTCAATCACAGTAGGGGGCATGTTGGGCTACTGTGCAGCCAGTTTATAGTCCTGTAATGTTAATCACAGGGTAATAAACCTTTTAGATTATTTTAACAATTGCACAGAGCCTGATAAGAGAGGCACAGTTGCTTTTTGTTTTTAACCCCTACAGCATGCTGTCCTCAGCTTACATAGCAAAATCCTGCTGACAGATTCCCTTTGACATGGGAAACTGTATTTGGTATTGTAATTTTTTTTAACTGTTGATTTTTAAAAAATGAATGCAATTCAGATGAAAATCAGACATATGGATGACATAATAATGGAACTATTTCTCTATTTGGTTTCTATGGCTCAAAAACTTACATCAAAAACTGAATTTATGATTAAAACCTGAAAGGGCAAAACTGATTTGACAAAAAAAGTCTCACGCAAGGGTACATTTTCTGAAAATGTAACAGAAGAGGCACGTGATCTAGTTTCTTTTACCTTCTGCAGTGGGCCTAACTGAAAAAACATTTAGAGCGGATAATTATCTCTGGGCATAAAATAAATCCTTTCGTGTTTGTGTTTATAATGAGAGCCAAAGGCTTTATTTAAACAGCAGATAAATTGTATTCACGGTGGATAACTTATGTTAATATCCTCTGTAGCAGTAAGATGTTAATAGGGTTACATGTCATGAGTCGATAGAAACGGGTTACCCTGTCATCTCATCCTCTTTAATAAGACATATCTACAGCTTGGACACTTAATTTTGAGATAGCAAATTATACAGTGCTGTGCAAATTAATTGGGACAAAGCATTTTTTAAGTAAAATCGTAAATTGGGGTTACCAGTCAGTGATTCAAACCATTTTTTTTTTTTTTTTTAAATTCTTTATTTTTCAAATGTTTTAAACTTGTACAAAAAAGAAACAAGAGATACAATTTTGTCAAATCTACAAACTTAGAAGCCACCTGTGTTAATTTCCAGGAAGCTTATTATGCAATTACAACGTAACCACAAATGCAAAACACTCTAATCTCTTGGGGATAAGCGCCCCTATTTACTAAACTGTAGATTGCCACTAAAAGGGCACAATACTTCTTCTTTGTTTGTTAGTCCAGAAATTCTGTCCGTGGTTCCAGCACCACAGACAACTTTTCGGGACACAGTGGTTATCAGCTATTACTTTTTCCAATAAGGCCTAACAGATTCCTAAAATCTCGCGTCAACTTAAATGTCTCCAGACAAACTGATATGCATATCGTATAAGCTTTTCAAAAGAAGACAGAGGCGGAAAAAGAGAATGCACAAAGACTGAAAGACAAGAAAGGGAACGATGAAAGGTCGGGGCCAACAGACCAATTAATAGGAAAAAGGGGGAGGGGTACACAAACAACAAGAAAGAGGGGGGACGGAGGTGACGGAGGAGGAGGTCAACTCTAGGTACTAAGCTCTTAGCACTCAATCTCCAGACTCTAACACGCCGTCTGTCAGCAGCCGGTCATACTCGGATGTTTGTTGGAAGTCCATCCACCTGTACCATGTGGTCCAATGTCTCAAGAAGGAATCATTCATAGACGCTGTCAGATCTTCCATTAGCATCAATTCGTTAATTTTACCAATCCAATCTGAGAGACGTGGAGAGGATGTTGTACCCCATAGAACGGGTATACATGCCCTTGCCGCAGTGATCAAAAACTTCAACAGAGAGTGTTTATATTTTTTTTCCGACATATTAGTTAGGTGCAATAGGACCGCAGCTGAATTAAGAGGGTCCGTGTAGTCTGTCACCCGAGCCACCACAGTCCCTACTCCCTCCCAGAAAGCCTTGAGTTTATCACAGCTCCAAAAAATATGGATCATAGATCCTCTCTCCGTTTTGCAGCGCCAACACTGAGCATCTGCCAAGGGGTACATGGCATGTAGTCTCTCTGGCACCCTGTACCATCTAGACACAATTTTATACCCTGCTTCTTGTTGTTTCGAGCTGATGGAAGTGCTGTGTGCTAGATTACAGATTCTATTTATCTGGGTGTCTGAGAATTTTGTTCCCAAATCCCTCTCCCAATTAGCTATGAAGTAAGGGGGCTTCTGGTCTGGAGGGGTGTTCAACATCGCATAAACCATAGATAGAACGTGTCTCGTCGGTCCTTTCCCTGAGCATAGAGTCTCAAACTGTGTCAGGGGGTTGACGTAACATCGCCGTGGTGGTAAGGAACTCAAGAAGTGTCGTATTTGGAAGGATCTCCACCAACCCAGGGGAGCGGGTGTCTCCAAGCCCCTTAAGGCGGGCAGGGATGGCCAGTCGTCTCCCTCTCTAAAAGACTCGACTCTGTCTCTGCTAGCTGCTATCCACTGTTTTATTACTCCGTCGTTTCTTACCTGACTAAAGCCTGGGTGGCACAATACAGACGTGAGTCTAGAGCACGTGGGGATCATGAATTGTCTGGTCCAGAGGGAAGAGCAGTAGTGCACTGTCGCTCCCAAAGTGGGGTGTGTGCCTATTTCTCTCTGTGCCGCCGACAGCAACCAAGGTAGTCTAGTCAAGGGGACCGAGCTAAAAGCCTGCTCTATGCCCACCCATGCCTTCCCCTCTGCGTTCCTACACCAGTCTACCATCCTGGTAAAGTGTACCGCAAGGTGGTATAGTTTAAAATTCGGTAAGCCAATACCACCCTTTGACTTAGGGCGGGACAATATGGCTTTACTGATTCGAGCTTTTTTTCCCCCCCATACAAATGAGGCTTGGAGTGAGGAAACAGCCTGAAAAAAGGAGGCAGGGATTCTCACCGGTATCGCTTGCAGCAAATAGAGTAGACGTGGGAGGACGTTCATCCGGAGCACATGGGTACGTCCCAGCCACGAGAAAGAGACCTTCGTCCATCTCTCACAGTCCTTCCTGAGGTTAGCTAAGAGTGATGGGAAGTTTAACTTAAACAGCATATCCGGGTTTGCCGCTAATTTGATTCCTAGGTACTGAATAAATTGGGAGTTCCATTTAAAGCTAAAGGAAGCTTGTAATGCGGTCGCTATACCTGGCTGCAAATTTACGTTAAGAACCTCCGATTTTTGAAAGTTAATTTTGAAATTAGACAATCTAGAGAAGGATTGAATTTCTTTCATTAAACTAGGAAGGGATGTCCTTGGTTTAGACAAGAAGAAGAGGAGGTCGTCAGCATAGGCCGCGATCTTATGTTCTACCCCCCCTGTTTCTATCCCAGAAATATCTGGGTTCGCCCTAACTTTCCTCAGTAGTGGTTCAATGGTAAGCACAAAGATCAGGGGTGATAAAGGGCACCCCTGCCTGGTTCCGTTATGTATCGGAAATGGTTCCGAGAGGCACCCATTCACTCTGACCCGTGCTGTCGGGCCGGTGTATAGAGCCGTAATCCAATTCATCATGTTTAGTCCCAGGCCCAAGCACCTGAGAGCCTCTCTCAAAAAAGACCAATTAACCCGGTCGAACGCCTTCTCTGCGTCAGTAGATAATAAAATGGAGGGGACTCCCCGGCATCTGGCACCGTGGACCAAATTGATCGCCTTAACCGTGTTGTCACGTGCCTCTCTACCCAGCGTGAATCCCGCCTGATCCGTGTGAATGATCCCCACCATGGTAGGAGCCAGTCTTGATGCTAAAATTTTTGCAAACAGTTTTAGATCCACATTCAAGAGTGATATGGGTCTATAACTTGCACATTGGGCCGGGTCCTTTCCCTCTTTAGGTATCACCACCACGTGTGCCCTGAGGGTGTCACCATGGGGGGGATTTTCACTTTTCAGATCGTTAAAAAATTTAAGGAGATGTGGGACCACTATTTCCTTCAGCTTCTTATAATAAGTCGTTGAGAATCCGTCGGGACCGGGTGCTTTACCATTTTTTAGGGATGTAATAGCCTCTGTGACTTCCTGGCTGGAGATAGGAAGTTCAAGGGCAGTAACGTCTGCATCCCTCAATTTCGGCATTGCCGCCTGTTTGAGATAATCTCTAATTTTTGAAAGGAATGTCGGAGCTTGCGTCAGGGAGTTCCCACTGTCTACATTGTACAGTTTCTCAACCACTGGTGAAGGTTGAGCCACCCTCTCTGCCGCTGCCCCCCCTATGTTTGAGACAAAGGTCCTAGCCCTTTGTCGCCTCAATGCTCCCGCCAAGTATTTACTAGTCTTATTCCCATATTCGTAGAATTGACGTCTGCACTTTGCCAACCAGAACTTTGCCTTTTTGTTGAGTTATTCCTTAATTCGTCACGCGTCCTACCAAGATCTCTTGCTACGTCTGCGTCTAGTCGTCTTTTATGCTCAGTTTCTAGTGCCCTCAATCTCGACAGTAATTCGTTCAATTCCCTGTCCCTATCCTTCTTCATTCTCATGCCGTGTTTGATCAAAATACCTCGAATTACACATTTGTGGGCCTCCCACACTGAACTTGGCGAGGTCTCTGGTACACAATTCTCCCTAAAGTAATCAGACAGGGCTTTTCTCAGCTCTAACATTGTCGTCTGGTCCTCTAGGAGAGCAGGGTTTAGTTTCCATTGCCACTGTTTCGCCGATACCTGTGGCATCTCAATCTCTAGGGTGCACAGAGCATGATCTGAGAAGGTTATGTTGTCTATGGTCGTTGTCCTGATTAGGGTAAGATCTTTGTGACCTATGAAAAAATAATCTAGTCGCGAATATGAGTTGTGGACAGTGGAGTAATAAGAGAAATCCTTGTCATAAGGGTGCTGCAAGCGCCAAGTGTCTATTAGTTGATGTTCGTGTAGGGTTCGTCTCATCCTTCTCCTACCTGCGATAGAAATGGCGTGTAACCCTGAAGATGTGTCAAGATGTGGTTCCAATGCGGCATTGAAATCCCCCCCACCAAAAGGGTGCCTTCCGCAAATTCCCCCACTTGGTCTAGGAGCGTCTGTAACGCCTCTGGCTGGTGCGTGTTAGGTAGGTACAGGGAAGCAAATGTGAAGAGCTGTGAGGCCACCCGACCCTTTACTAGGATCATTCTACCCTGCTGGTCACTTCTTGTATCCACTAGCTCCCATGGAACAGAGCGGGAGATGAGGATACTAGTACCCTAGATCTCGGGTCGGGAGAGAGACTATGGTAGGCGTCAGGGTAACGGTAGCTTTGTAACTTGTACATTTTGGTTGCGTGTAGGTGTGTCTCTTGTAGAAACGCCACCTGGACGCGTTCTCTGTGTAAGTAATTAGTCAGTATGGATCTCTTACCTGGATTGTGTAGACCTCGGACATTAATGGTACCACACCGTAACGTAGACATGTCTCCTGCCGGCATGTTCTTTGAAGCTTGAACGCTCCTCTCTCCCCCTCCTCCACCGGGAAGAGGATAGAAACAAGAGGGTGGGGGGTAGATAGAGCAATAGAAGAAAAGAGGGGTTGGTAGGATGGGGAAATTAGAAAGTATAAAAGTAAACAAATAATAAAAGGTTAAAAAATCAAGTACAATCAATTAGTATCTCACAGTCTGAATATATAATTGCAACACAATGAGAAAAAATGATTTCCTCCGGTTCTTGCCGAAGGTCTCCGCTTCCACTTCTATACTAGATGGGAAGGGTACTAGAACAAGGACCTTCTATTGCAGGCCCTCTCTCTCTTATGAAGCGTGGAAAGCTATACATCTACTCCTCTCATAACCGACTATGTAATAAAACTATTTTCTTACTATTTCACCCGCATATCTCTCTGGTATGTGGGCAGAATATTAAATTTCACACTATGGCGGGTCTTCCGGAAGGGAGGTCGTGTGACGAGGGAAGGAGCCCGGGGAGAGGGGTGTCAATGAGGGCGGAGTATATTACCTCTGCTGGGGGCGTGGGAGGTATGCTCTGTGGGGTATTTACGGGGGTGTGAGGGGAGTGGAAAGAGGGGGAAGGGAAAGTAAGTTAGTCTAGGTGATAGGGCAACTGGGATCGGGAGGATAGAGAGGGGGGGTTAGGGCGGGGTGGTGGGAAGCCCACAGGAGGGGCGGATGAGTGTATGGGGGACTGGGTGTGTACAGATGGTAGGTGGGGGGGGAGAAGGGGGAGGGATTCGGAAGTAGTCCCATACAGGGAACGTGAGCCATGGCTGAAGGCTGAATAGCTCTCCAAAATGTTTTCTTAACAACATCATGCAATATGCTGCCTAAACACTAGGTGGACTAGACAGGATAACTTCACATCAACATTCCTTTATAAGCAGCTACTAATTCAAGTCGGGCTACGCCTTTGAGGTCTATAACTTCGGGTCCTGTGACTATCAGGCGTATCCTCCGATTCTCGTCGTCGTCTGCGGGAGGAACCAAACTGCGACTGCGTATTGCGAACAGGCTGCGGTGGTCGTGGAAGTTCTACCAGCAGCCAATTGGGCACAGGGAAAGGTGTAGTGTTCAAGAAGTCAAAAAGCTGTGGGAGCTCCTCTGGTCTTTTAAGGAAAAACTGCTCTTCCCCCTTCCTCACAATGAGGTGGAACGGATGTCCCCAACGATAGGATGCCTCCACCTCTCTAATCCTCTGTAACAGCGGGGCAAGCAGTCGTCTCATAGCTAAGGTACGGGCCGACACATCTGGGAATAGTCGGACTTCCACCTTGTCCAGAAATAGGCGCCCATAATGCCAGGCGTGCTGCAAAATCTCTTCTCTGTCTGTGTAGTAATGAAGCCTGCAGAGTATGTCTCTGGGGCCGGTTGCTCTAGAGGTCTGTTGACGTGCAACTCTGTGTACTCTGTCTATCATGACTCGAGCGTCCTTGGGTTTTTGGGAGACCTTATTAAAAATCTCGATCACCCTGGCAGGCAGTTCGTTAGCTGGAAAGTTCTCTGGCACCCCTTTCAAGCGTATGTTATTATGCCGACCTCGATTTTCCTGGTCGTCCTGGGCTAACACCAGTTGTTGTACATAGTCCTGGGTGCTTATTAGACTTTTCTCCAATTTAGAGACTTTCTGAGCAAGAGTGGTATTGGCTTCCTCTAATTTCACCGTACGGGCTGTAAGTTTGTCTATCTCGCCTCTAACAGCTGTCAGGGCCTTTTCCTGTGAGGCCTCCAACCGTGCTGCCATGGAGTCAATATCTTGCTTTGTGGAAAGCGATTTCAACAGGTCCATCAAGGACTGGTCGCAGCCCATTAACATGGGTGTTGTGAGGGCCCCCCTTGCGTCAGTTCTCATTCCATTGTCCATTATATATGAGCCATGCATGGCCTGGTATGCTGTGTAGAAGCGTGTGGCAGGGAGTCTGTATTCAGAAGCATATTGTCCTGTAACAGTGCTGAGCCTGTACCTTGTACTACTGCTGCCTCCCTATTTCCTGGGCTGCATTGTGTTGTAGGTTATGTTGGAGGGGCTGCTTGTGACCATGCATAAAGGCTCCTCTTCTCTCCCCACCTCGTCCCTCACGCCTTCATCTTGCCCCTGTCCCTGGGTGCCTGTGCTCTGCTTGTCTCTGACCTCCCCGCCTCTTGATGGCTCTTGTGCCTGTGGTGAGAAGCCCCTGGGCTGTACAGCCTCTCGGGCCTGTTTCACTGCGTCCTGGGGATTACATTCATTATGGGAACCTCCACACTGTCCTCCCGCCATGGCGCCCTCCTGTCCTGGCACCTTCTCTCCATGTGCCCTCCGCGCTCTCCGGGCTCCCGTTCTGTTGCTTCCCCCTCACCTCTTGTCTTCTGGGCACCGGATGACCGCCGCATCGCTGGGGACTCAGAGCGGCACCCTACGGGAGGTGACCGGACCAGGGCTGCTCCCGCTGTCTTCTCCCGCTCCTTTGTCTCTTGCCCCTCTCCTCGTTCTTTTCCTCTTTGTGAGGAGCGGGACGGCGCCATCTTGAGCGCCGATGACTCCTCTGTCTCCAGCCTCCCGCCGGAGAGAAATCGATCTAACGGCGTTTTCTTCCGGTCAGCGGGGATCTGTGAGGTACATGAAGACGCCCTTCTGCCTCTGGGCATGTTTTTACGCTGGCACACACCGGGTGAAATCGGTCGTTATATTGTCGGCTATGGAGGAGCTCCTGGATCAGCGTCCGCTCTCCTCCATAGCTAAGCCACGCCCCCCGATTCAAACCATTTTTAACTGCTTTCAACAGGGGTGAATGTACAAACTTGAGTAACAAAATGTGGTTTGACTGGTTTTAGTCAGAAAATAACAACTAGCTGCCCCCTCAGCCTCAGTTGAGAGCTTGTTTCTGTGAGGAGTGGTTTAGTGTACTTTTTCTCTCAGTGTGATTCGTGCCTGTAAAAATGGATGTTACTCCACGGAAAAGGTCTAGACATATTACTCCTAATGAACATACAAACTGTTAAAGAAAAGCTGGCAACAAAGGCGATGATGAAACCAGACTTATATTTTGAAAAGAATTGTAATGCTGTGTACGTAATTCATGTTTATACTTTTCATAAAAACGACCGTACTTTTTTTTAATAATGTTATTTTCTTAAGAAAAAATATGTTTGCATCACAATGGTAAGGAATTTACCTCAACTGGGACCCTCACTTTATATTCAGCTCTAATAAAAAAGGTGCGGGTTTGTTGGTAGCTCAGACCACGCAAAGCAGCGGCGGCATGCAGCTCATCGCTTGTGGTGAAATTAATGAATGGAATGTTCGTTGCAGCCGTCAGATTCATAAATCAACAGAAATGAGAGGGTAATACAGAGAAGTCTTATCATTTTGTTTAGCAATTTTTCATGCGCTTGCACATTAATAAACAACGCTCCCTTGAGGGAAGACTTTTTGGGAAGATCTACATTTTCTTCCTAATTTCCTCATTGTAGCCAGTAGATCACCGGTGGAAAGTGAAGGCGCTTGTCAAAACTACTCGCTGTTTCGACCCACAAAAGGGTCTGCACTTTAATAATGCTATCATGTATTTAACCCACATCACCTTTTACCTCTAAGCTTCATTAAACTAGGAAGGGATGTCCTTGGTTTAGACAAGAAGAAGAGGAGGTCGTCAGCATAGGCCGCGATCTTATGTTCTACCCCCCCTGTTTCTATCCCAGAAATATCTGGGTTCGCCCTAACTTTCCTCAGTAGTGGTTCAATGGTAAGCACAAAGATCAGGGGTGATAAAGGGCACCCCTGCCTGGTTCCGTTATGTATCGGAAATGGTTCCGAGAGGCACCCATTCACTCTGACCCGTGCTGTCGGGCCGGTGTATAGAGCCGTAATCCAATTCATCATGTTTAGTCCCAGGCCCAAGCACCTGAGAGCCTCTCTCAAAAAAGACCAATTAACCCGGTCGAACGCCTTCTCTGCGTCAGTAGATAATAAAATGGAGGGGACTCCCCGGCATCTGGCACCGTGGACCAAATTGATCGCCTTAACCGTGTTGTCACGTGCCTCTCTACCCAGCGTGAATCCCGCCTGATCCGTGTGAATGATCCCCACCATGGTAGGAGCCAGTCTTGATGCTAAAATTTTTGCAAACAGTTTTAGATCCACATTCAAGAGTGATATGGGTCTATAACTTGCACATTGGGCCGGGTCCTTTCCCTCTTTAGGTATCACCACCACGTGTGCCCTGAGGGTGTCACCATGGGGGGATTTTCACTTTTCAGATCGTTAAAAAATTTAAGGAGATGTGGGACCACTATTTCCTTCAGCTTCTTATAATAAGTCGTTGAGAATCCGTCGGGACCGGGTGCTTTACCATTTTTTAGGGATGTAATAGCCTCTGTGACTTCCTGGCTGGAGATAGGAAGTTCAAGGGCAGTAACGTCTGCATCCCTCAATTTCGGCATTGCCGCCTGTTTGAGATAATCTCTAATTTTTGAAAGGAATGTCGGAGCTTGCGTCAGGGAGTTCCCACTGTCTACATTGTACAGTTTCTCAACCACTGGTGAAGGTTGAGCCACCCTCTCTGCCGCTGCCCCCCTATGTTTGAGACAAAGGTCCTAGCCCTTTGTCGCCTCAATGCTCCCGCCAAGTATTTACTAGTCTTATTCCCATATTCGTAGAATTGACGTCTGCACTTTGCCAACCAGAACTTTGCCTTTTTGTTGAGTATATTCCTTAATTCGTCACGCGTCCTACCAAGATCTCTTGCTACGTCTGCGTCTAGTCGTCTTTTATGCTCAGTTTCTAGTGCCCTCAATCTCGACAGTAATTCGTTCAATTCCCTGTCCCTATCCTTCTTCATTCTCATGCCGTGTTTGATCAAAATACCTCGAATTACACATTTGTGGGCCTCCCACACTGAACTTGGCGAGGTCTCTGGTACACAATTCTCCCTAAAGTAATCAGACAGGGCTTTTCTCAGCTCTAACATTGTCGTCTGGTCCTCTAGGAGAGCAGGGTTTAGTTTCCATTGCCACTGTTTCGCCGATACCTGTGGCATCTCAATCTCTAGGGTGCACAGAGCATGATCTGAGAAGGTTATGTTGTCTATGGTCGTTGTCCTGATTAGGGTAAGATCTTTGTGACCTATGAAAAAATAATCTAGTCGCGAATATGAGTTGTGGACAGTGGAGTAATAAGAGAAATCCTTGTCATAAGGGTGCTGCAAGCGCCAAGTGTCTATTAGTTGATGTTCGTGTAGGGTTCGTCTCATCCTTCTCCTACCTGCGATAGAAATGGCGTGTAACCCTGAAGATGTGTCAAGATGTGGTTCCAATGCGGCATTGAAATCCCCCCCCACCAAAAGGGTGCCTTCCGCAAATTCCCCCACTTGGTCTAGGAGCGTCTGTAACGCCTCTGGCTGGTGCGTGTTAGGTAGGTACAGGGAAGCAAATGTGAAGAGCTGTGAGGCCACCCGACCCTTTACTAGGATCATTCTACCCTGCTGGTCACTTCTTGTATCCACTAGCTCCCATGGAACAGAGCGGGAGATGAGGATACTAGTACCCCTAGATCTCGGGTCGGGAGAGAGACTATGGTAGGCGTCAGGGTAACGGTAGCTTTGTAACTTGTACATTTTGGTTGCGTGTAGGTGTGTCTCTTGTAGAAACGCCACCTGGACGCGTTCTCTGTGTAAGTAATTAGTCAGTATGGATCTCTTACCTGGATTGTGTAGACCTCGGACATTAATGGTACCACACCGTAACGTAGACATGTCTCCTGCCGGCATGTTCTTTGAAGCTTGAACGCTCCTCTCTCCCCCTCCTCCACCGGGAAGAGGATAGAAACAAGAGGGTGGGGGGTAGATAGAGCAATAGAAGAAAAGAGGGGTTGGTAGGATGGGGAAATTAGAAAGTATAAAAGTAAACAAATAATAAAAGGTTAAAAAATCAAGTACAATCAATTAGTATCTCACAGTCTGAATATATAATTGCAACACAATGAGAAAAAATGATTTCCTCCGGTTCTTGCCGAAGGTCTCCGCTTCCACTTCTATACTAGATGGGAAGGGTACTAGAACAAGGACCTTCTATTGCAGGCCCTCTCTCTCTTATGAAGCGTGGAAAGCTATACATCTACTCCTCTCATAACCGACTATGTAATAAAACTATTTTCTTACTATTTCACCCGCATATCTCTCTGGTATGTGGGCAGAATATTAAATTTCACACTATGGCGGGTCTTCCGGAAGGGAGGTCGTGTGACGAGGGAAGGAGCCCGGGGAGAGGGGTGTCAATGAGGGCGGAGTATATTACCTCTGCTGGGGGCGTGGGAGGTATGCTCTGTGGGGTATTTACGGGGGTGTGAGGGGAGTGGAAAGAGGGGGAAGGGAAAGTAAGTTAGTCTAGGTGATAGGGCAACTGGGATCGGGAGGATAGAGAGGGGGGGTTAGGGCGGGGTGGTGGGAAGCCCACAGGAGGGGCGGATGAGTGTATGGGGGACTGGGTGTGTACAGATGGTAGGTGGGGGGGGAGAAGGGGGAGGGATTCGGAAGTAGTCCCATACAGGGAACGTGAGCCATGGCTGAAGGCTGAATAGCTCTCCAAAATGTTTTCTTAACAACATCATGCAATATGCTGCCTAAACACTAGGTGGACTAGACAGGATAACTTCACATCAACATTCCTTTATAAGCAGCTACTAATTCAAGTCGGGCTACGCCTTTGAGGTCTATAACTTCGGGTCCTGTGACTATCAGGCGTATCCTCCGATTCTCGTCGTCGTCTGCGGGAGGAACCAAACTGCGACTGCGTATTGCGAACAGGCTGCGGTGGTCGTGGAAGTTCTACCAGCAGCCAATTGGGCACAGGGAAAGGTGTAGTGTTCAAGAAGTCAAAAAGCTGTGGGAGCTCCTCTGGTCTTTTAAGGAAAAACTGCTCTTCCCCCTTCCTCACAATGAGGTGGAACGGATGTCCCCAACGATAGGATGCCTCCACCTCTCTAATCCTCTGTAACAGCGGGGCAAGCAGTCGTCTCATAGCTAAGGTACGGGCCGACACATCTGGGAATAGTCGGACTTCCACCTTGTCCAGAAATAGGCGCCCATAATGCCAGGCGTGCTGCAAAATCTCTTCTCTGTCTGTGTAGTAATGAAGCCTGCAGAGTATGTCTCTGGGGCCGGTTGCTCTAGAGGTCTGTTGACGTGCAACTCTGTGTACTCTGTCTATCATGACTCGAGCGTCCTTGGGTTTTTGGGAGACCTTATTAAAAATCTCGATCACCCTGGCAGGCAGTTCGTTAGCTGGAAAGTTCTCTGGCACCCCTTTCAAGCGTATGTTATTATGCCGACCTCGATTTTCCTGGTCGTCCTGGGCTAACACCAGTTGTTGTACATAGTCCTGGGTGCTTATTAGACTTTTCTCCAATTTAGAGACTTTCTGAGCAAGAGTGGTATTGGCTTCCTCTAATTTCACCGTACGGGCTGTAAGTTTGTCTATCTCGCCTCTAACAGCTGTCAGGGCCTTTTCCTGTGAGGCCTCCAACCGTGCTGCCATGGAGTCAATATCTTGCTTTGTGGAAAGCGATTTCAACAGGTCCATCAAGGACTGGTCGCAGCCCATTAACATGGGTGTTGTGAGGGCCCCCCTTGCGTCAGTTCTCATTCCATTGTCCATTATATATGAGCCATGCATGGCCTGGTATGCTGTGTAGAAGCGTGTGGCAGGGGAGTCTGTATTCAGAAGCATATTGTCCTGTAACAGTGCTGAGCCTGTACCTTGTACTACTGCTGCCTCCCTATTTCCTGGGGCTGCATTGTGTTGTAGGTTATGTTGGAGGGGCTGCTTGTGACCATGCATAAAGGCTCCTCTTCTCTCCCCACCTCGTCCCTCACGCCTTCATCTTGCCCCTGTCCCTGGGTGCCTGTGCTCTGCTTGTCTCTGACCTCCCCGCCTCTTGATGGCTCTTGTGCCTGTGGTGAGAAGCCCCTGGGCTGTACAGCCTCTCGGGCCTGTTTCACTGCGTCCTGGGGATTACATTCATTATGGGAACCTCCACACTGTCCTCCCGCCATGGCGCCCTCCTGTCCTGGCACCTTCTCTCCATGTGCCCTCCGCGCTCCGGGCTCCCGTTCTGTTGCTTCCCCCTCACCTCTTGTCTTCTGGGCACCGGATGACCGCCGCATCGCTGGGGACTCAGAGCGGCACCCTACGGGAGGTGACCGGACCAGGGCTGCTCCCGCTGTCTTCTCCCGCTCCTTTGTCTCTTGCCCCTCTCCTCGTTCTTTTCCTCTTTGTGAGGAGCGGGACGGCGCCATCTTGAGCGCCGATGACTCCTCTGTCTCCAGCCTCCCGCCGGAGAGAAATCGATCTAACGGCGTTTTCTTCCGGTCAGCGGGGATCTGTGAGGTACATGAAGACGCCCTTCTGCCTCTGGGCATGTTTTTACGCTGGCACACCGGGTGAAATCGGTCGTTATATTGTCGGCTATGGAGGAGCTCCTGGGATCAGCGTCCGCTCTCCTCCATAGCTAAGCCACGCCCCCCGATTCAAACCATTTTTAACTGCTTTCAACAGGGGTGAATGTACAAACTTGAGTAACAAAATGTGGTTTGACTGGTTTTAGTCAGAAAATAACAACTAGCTGCCCCCTCAGCCTCAGTTGAGAGCTTGTTTCTGTGAGGAGTGGTTTAGTGTACTTTTTCTCTCAGTGTGATTCGTGCCTGTAAAAATGGATGTTACTCCACGGAAAAGGTCTAGACATATTACTCCTAATGAACATACAAGTCTGACTGTAAGAGAAATCGCTTCGACTGTTGGTATTGGAAAATCTACCGTTTAAAGAATAATTCGCACACACAATGAAACTGGATCGTTTTCTCCAAAACGAAAAGGGAAATGTGGAAGAAAAAAGAAAACAACACCAAGAACTGATAAAACACTTATCAAAAAGCGTAAAATCAATGCAAGAAAAACTTGCTTTGTCCCAATTAATTTGCACAGCACTGTATTATGTGGACACAATATGTAGGGAGATGATTAATGCGATTGGACAAATCCAAGATCCCTAACACATATACTTTTGGTGGTCTATGGGTCAATATTAAAGAATAACAAGACCGGTCTAAATTCTGATCCATCTGATTCATCATTTGCATTTCTTAAGTAACTTTTATTTTTCATGTCCTGTGGTATTCGCTGACATTTATTGCTCTAAGGCTGCCTTCACACTTGCGCTCCCCGCCGCTGCGTATTGCCATGTTGCGTTCAGGGTGCGGACGAGAATGTGTGATTTGTACGCAAGCATCCTCATGCGTACAAATCACACAGGGAAATTAATGGGTGCACACGGCAATGCGCAGCCGAGCACATCACCGTGCGTCCCCATGATAAACATAGGGACGAGCGGTGTCTGCACCCAGCTTGCGCTTCCCCGCCGCAATATGCAGCGGCGAGGGGCGTAAGTGTGAAGCCGGCCTAAATGTGTCAAAATGGTGCATGAGGTTCATTAACTTGGTGCAAAGTAAAGACAAATCCCAATTTTTGCGACATTCTAGACAAAAAGTCGCAATTGAGGAATTGGACTAAAACATCTCGACTTGCTAGACTCCACTCACAAAGAGGAGAAAATGAAAAAACAGGCGAACACATATCAAATAGACTTAAAAAAACACACAAATAGAATAATAAATTGGTGAAAGCAAAAAAAAAAATAAAACATCAAAACATACAAACCTGGACAGAAAAGCTGGCACAAAGGCGATGATGAACCAGACTCTACTATTTTTTAAGCATGTAATGCTGTGTATCGTAATTCATGTTTATAATTTTCATAAAAAGGACCGTACTTTTTTTTAATACATGTATTTTCTTAAGAAAAATATGTTTGCATCACAATGGTAAGGAATATACCTCAAAAGGACCCTCACTTTATATTCAGCTCTAATAAAAAAGGTGCGGGTTGTTGGTAGCTCAGACCCAAGCAGCAGCGGCAGCAGCTCATCGCTTGTGGTGAATTAATGAATGGAATGTCGTTGCAGCCGTCAGATTCATAAATCAACAGAAATGAGAGGGCTAATACAGAGAAGTCTTATCCTTTTGTTTAGCAATTTATCATGCGCTTGCACATTAATAAACAACGCTCCCTTGAGGGAAGCTTTGGGAAGATACATTTTTCTTCCTAATTTTCCTCAATTGTAGCCAGTAGATCACAGGTGGAAAGTGAAGGCGCTTGTCAAAACTACTCGCTGTTTCGACCCACAAAAGGGTCTGCACTTTAATAATGCTATCATGTATTTACACATCACCTTTTACATCTATGCTTTAAGTGAAAATAGCTTTGCACGACCCAATTTTTTTTACAGTAACACATGTTCAATGCTTTGGGCAAAAAAATTACAAAATATGGGCCATTACTTTCTGGATCTTCTCCCGACAGACTGAGATAATGTGGCATAGTTAGTTGTAACTCTTCCATTTCGTTTCAGGTTCGAGGTTTCCCAGCCCGAGGCTCACAGCCCGACCAAGCAGGAAACGGACATTGCCTATATCCCCTCTCTCTGATCACAGCTTTGACCTTCAGACTATGATCAGAACATCTCCAAACTCTCTAGTTACCATTCTCAACAACTCACGCAGCAGCTCTTCAGCCAGTGGCTCTTATGGACATTTATCAGCAAGTGCACTAAGGTATAATGTCTCTTTTAAAAGCTTCCTCATCCCGTTCTTCAATCTTTAAAATATAAGAAGTAAAAGGTATTATAAATGCTGTATGAACCATATTTTACATCAATAATTTTAGGTGGGGGCCTTTTAACTGTGACTGTAGAGTTCAAGCTTACAAATAATGGTACAAGAAAGAGGAAATTGAGAGTTCTACAGCCCAGGTATCTAGACCACGTATTTGCTGTCCACACCAGTGTATTTTGCAAAATAGTATTTTATTCAATGCAGTGGATACAGTAAATGAACGTGTACAAGGTAACGAATGACAAGGATACAAGACTAAGAGGGAGACAAATGACAGGTGGGCAAGACAGGCAAGGACTGTGTATAGGGTTCAGAGGGGTAGTAAAGTGACATGTGCTAAAGTGCATAGATCCGGTAAGGTGCGGTTCAACTAAATAAATGTAGCATTTCCCTGATCTAGACAACATAAAGTGCACAGTAGTAGCTTACCCATAAACCTCGTCAGGGGTCCCTGTCAGATCTGCCCACCGGTCCAGTAGCCCCGACACGTGTTTCGCGTCGGCTGCTTCGGGGGCTAGTGGTCCACTAGCCCCCCGAAGCAGCCGACGCGAAACACGTGTCGGGGCTACTGGACCGGTGGGCAGATCTGACAGGGACCCCTGACGAGGTTTATGGGTAAGCTACTACTGTGCACTTTATGTTGTCTAGATCAGGAAATGCTACATTTATTTAGTTGAACCGCACCTTACCCGGATCTATGCACTTTAGCACATGTCACTTTACTACCCCTCTGAACCCTATACACAGTCCTTGCCTGTCTTGCCCACCTGTCATTTGTCTCCCTCTTAGTCTTGTATCCTTGTCATTCGTTACCTTGTACACGTTCATTTACTGTATCCACTGCATTGAATAAAATACTATTTTGCAAAATACACTGGTGTGGACAGCAAATACGTGGTCTAGATACCTGGGCTGTAGAACTCTCAATTTCCTCTTTCTTGTACAATGTGTTCTGAGTAGTCTGCCCTTTAACATGGTCATACCCGGTCCTCCTTTTCTTATATTACAAATAATGGTACTTAAAAAAAATAAAAAAAAATGTATAATTAGGTTTAATCCAGTTTTTGAAAATGTATACAAATATAACAATTTCATGATAGAAGTTGGAATTTTAGCTGTATGTCTCTGGGGTATATGTACTTTCTTACTCTTATATTATAAGGCAGCTTTACAGCAATAATAATTTAATAATAATTATAATTTTACAGGTTTGTTAAGACAGTCTATTTTTGCATAATTCTTTTTGTTAAACTATAATGAATTAAAACAAACTGTAGTTTGGCAAAAATGTTCCAAGTAGGTTTTAAAGCCAGCTTCAACAGTCAATAGAGCTTTACTGGAAAGGGCATGGCCAATCACAGCCTGATTGACAATCTATAGTTTATGACAAAAATTGGCGTAAATTTTAGCGAAAATCTACTCAAACTCAAACTTGGTGTTGATGCTTGTGTGTGAGGCACAGAGAGCAAAAAGATACACCAAATGTATTAAGAAATTTAGGGCATTTTACACTAGTGAGATTTTGATATAATGTGCCAGTCTTGATGATTGTCCCCAAAATCTTTAAAAGATCATTTATTCTTTTGAAAGAAATATACATTCTTAAACACGTATTCTTATCACATTGTTATTATGTGTAAAATTAGATACTTTCATTTGCATAGCGGAGACGTTTGTTGCACAATCTGTATATTGCTTTTTCATACAACTGTAACAAGGCTTAAAGGCAATCTGTCATCAAATTTTCTATATAATCTAAAAGCAGCATAACATAAGGCAAGATAGTTACATTCCAGGAATGTGTCACTTATTAGGCTGGGTGCTGTAGATTCAATACAAGCAGTGTGTTGTCAGTAGGTGATTATTACTTCCTGACTAGCTCTCCCGTGCAGACCAGTCAGTCATTTCTCTGTAACCTCAACTTCTGCTGCTGGCTGACAATGCACAGTACACTGGAACCTGCCAATCAGGGGTATGGGCGGAGTTCAGCATTCTTACCACTACTGTATCTACAACAGAAAAATAGGGTTCCTTTTAAAACTGCATCAAGCAGTCCAGTAAGGCTAGGGTCACATTTGCGCTAAAATTTTCAGATCTTGATCCGGTTTTGAGCTGTTAAATAGCTCAAAACAGGATTAGGAACCACTCCCCATAGGAACCCATTATTTAAACTGGATTACTCTACATGCAATCCGGATCTGCAGCCTGTGGTAAAAATCATGCAGGCTGCAGTTTTCGCAGCGGTTAGGAAACCGCAGGCGGATTGCTATAATGGGCTTCTATGGGCGTCCATGCGGCTGCCACAAGGCATATGTGAATGCCTGCGGCAGCCGCATGCTTTGTTCATCCCTGCTGCTGTAGGTCCTTGGTCCTGAAAGTTGTAATATTAGTACTATGGGCAGCGCACCGCCATAGACCTAAAGTTACAACTTTCAGGACCAAGGACAGGGGCTCATACAGTACGTACATTACATACAGTATCTCCTATACAGTGAGGCACCGCCGCATTCATTCATAAAATTGAAAAAGCCAACAATAGCCGGCAATACTATAATGACACGTATTAACCCCTCACATGCCCACCTGAGTGGACTGCATGTCTCTAGGGAGGGTGGGCACCCCCTAGAGACATGTTGCCCACATCTATTATTAAGATTAACCCTTTGTTCATCCCTGCAGCATGCGGTAACCTGAGCAATTCAGTTACCGCATTGCCATTTACTGGACACATTTTGTGCACAAAATGTGTCTGAAGGCAATTGCGGTTACCGCATCCGCGTCTGGATGCAGTAACCGCAATTACACTTCCAAATGTGACCCCAGCCTAAGTGATACATCTCTGAAATCAGGCTCTTTACCCCTACATCATTCTGCTCTGAGATTACAATAGATAAAATCTGCTCAAAGATTCTTTTCAATGAGGAACTACATTTTTATTGTATTTTAATAATTTTATCCAGTTTGGAAAATTCTAAAACCTTTCAAATAACTTTATTAGAGGACTTTTCTATTGCATGTAAGTGGCTTGCAAACATTTGTTTTCCCTTATGTCTTTCTACTTGCCTTGAGCTGCATTGACATGAGAACACACTTAATTGGAGAACAGATGATGGCAGTGAAATGGTCAGCTCAGCATCTGTGACAAACTAACTCAGGGTACAATCTGTTGCAGAAGATTATTCTGCTAAGCACAACACTAAGAGGAGGGGAGAAATATTTATTTATTTATTGTATTCATTTATATAGTGCTATTGATTACACAGCATTTTCCAAATCTGATCATCGCTATCCGCATTGGGGATACAATCTGAATTCCCTATCAGTATATCTTTGGAGCATGGGAGGAAAACGGACCACCCGGAGGAAACCCACACAGACTTCTTCTGACCCTCTTATTGCCCTGTTCTCCAATTCATTAAGTTCTGATATCAGTGCAACTATAAAATAAGACCTAGAACAATCACTGATTTGGAAGCCACTTACATGCTATTATTTTACAGGAAAAAAGACAAATCCTCTAATAAAGTGATTTGCTAAGTTTTATAACTTTCTCTGCTGGATAACAGTATTTTAAACAAAATGAAAGTTTAGTTACTCTTTAAACTTGAGTTTAGGACTGCCAAAATAGAGGTTTTCTAAGGTATAGCTTAAAAGCAGACATGACACCATAGTTTACTATCATAGTTAATGTCAACAGATAGCATCAAATCTGTTTTATTAGCTCAAAGAGCACAACACTACTGTACACCAAGTGTGCCTTGACTCATGATATTGAGAGATTCCCAGGGACAATGTGTTGTTGGTCCGTGCTGCCACAGAAAACTCGTAATCGAAGGCTTCAAATTATAACACCTTTATTGGATCCACGCGTTTCAGAGCCTGCTATGCTCCTTCATCAGGGAGGGTACACATATTAGTTTACACTCCCTGATGAAGGAGCATAGCAGGCTCTGAAACGTGTCCGATGGATCCAATAAAGGTGTTATAATTTGTAGCCTTCGATTACGAGTTTTCTGTGGCAGCGCGGACCAACAACACATTGTCCCTGGGAATCTTTGGATTATTGACCACATTGCACGTGGAAGTGTGGGTCCAGCAGCAGCCACCATTTTGCTTATTATACTGGTTGTGTGCCACACAACTTTACAAGGTGAGCATTGATACTTACGGCTTTACAGCCGCTGAGCCGTTTAAAATGATAAGACCGTATCTGCGCTTGCATCTATTTACAGTGTTATTGACTCATGATATTGGTGTTTATGTGAAGGGCAGATTCCCATGAGAACCAAATATTTTTACTCCTGAATTTTTTCAGCATTTTAGTGTGTTGACACATAAACATAAGTTGCATGAGCCCCAAAGTTCGCTAAAGAAATACTCAATTATCGTAGGTTCAGCCCCAGCTGTTACTGTGTAAATTCCACAGCTGTGACCGGTATCTCAATTGCCACAAAGTTTGGTTTTCATTATGAGGTCTGTAATGTTTAGTTTTATTATTATTCTTAGTTAGTTAAGCTAACTATTCGAGACTCCACATCTTAATAAAATTACAATGTAGTTCATTGACCCACATGAAAAAAATCTTTCCAGAATTGCATATTGGAGTCTCAGATGTTTCTTGCACACTGGAGTTGTGTCTTTTCTTGTTCCCTGCATGTAGAGATCTTATTTTCCATTGCATATTTGTCATGTACATTCAGCTAATCCTCTCTTCCCCCCCCCCCGGCCTAATAAAGAATAGCGCTATGACTCGTTTTACATCACACCAGTAATAAAACTCTATATAAGGCAAATAGCAGATTGACAGCACATGAGCCTTCCAGACTTCTGCCAAATATAGGAAGAAACTACTGTCTTTCTTGACATGTACACCAAGAAAAGAATTGTGTTACCTGACTCAGACTGAGGTTGTTGAAGTAATATTATGGCATTTCGATAATACATAAAAGGTGTTATGTACAATAAGAACACGTAAGATTATATATCACAATTGACACTATATTTTTCTCAATACTGGAGGAGATTTAATAAGTAAAATGCACCAGAATGCTATCACATTTATATATCCATGTATATATTGGATAAGGGATAACTTCCTGATTACTGGGGGTACTATCTCAGGGACCACCACTGATCCTGATCCTGGGGCTTTGATGAGCCGTTCTTAAATAGAGCGCACTGCCACTCCTTCCATTCTCTATAGGACCGCTGGATATAACTCAACCTACACCACTCTCATAAGAATGATTGAAGCGACAGTGTGCATTATCCACCACTGCTTCCTTCAGCCCCGATTCTCAGGATCAGTGAAGGTCTCATCAGTCTAAATCCAAGCAATCAGGATAATATCCCCTATTCCATAGATAGGGGATAGCTTCCAAAGTTGAGATATATATGTATATGTTTACATTATTTAGTAGGTTGACTATGACCAATCACACCAACAGTCCCTGGATCATAATCACTAGAGTGGGAACAATTTTTTTATATATGCAGCTATCTGTTAGTGAGTATAGTGCATAGTATAAAGTGACCATACAAAATAGATAGCTGTCTGGGAAATGATGGTCCGGACAATCTTTTGGTCGACCACTTTTTTTCCCCCAATACCCCCATACAGAAGAATGTTTGTCTCAGCTGAGCGATCCTGTGCTTTCTGTGAGATATCCACTTAGAGACCTAACTGACTTTCTCTGAAATGCTAAATACATACATGGCTACAATAAAGCAGAGAAGAGTTGTAATATGCTTAAACAGTGATCGGGAATAAGTAAATTGAGGCCAATAATTCCATGGGTGACAACAGCACATAGTCTTTAAATATATGCCTGTCCATCCACCCAGACCAGCCACCATGCTGCTGCACTGACACAAAGGACGGAGTCATATGCTGAGTACCTCAAACAGGCAGGTACTGGCCTGAGCAGTTGCTCATGTGGGAACTGAACCACAAACCCCCTTTCTATATATACAGAAGACTCACTTGAGAAAGGCTCAACTGGAGCCGAAATGTTGTGTGATACAACCTGTTTTTCACCTTCAAAAATAAAAAACACAAAAAGGATAATCATCTCTCTTCTTTTATTGTGTGCCGGGGATATATTTAAAGACTTTGTGGCCTATTTTTCCCTTGTGCACCTAACGGTGGTCGAGCTATACTATATGCTCTCTGACAACAGCACATGACAGCTCTTGTCTGTGGGCATCAGCCCCGACCAGTTCTGGAAAAGATCGGGAGCGATTAACCACATAAATACTGCTGTCAATTGCAACAGCGGTATCAGAGGGTTTAAAGGGGGGTTAAAGGAAGCCTTTTGCAGTATCAGCCTCCTTGATAATAATTGCTGGTGCCTACTGTTGTAATGGTATCCTGGAGTCATCTGATGGCTCCAGGCTACAGTGGCCCGAGAAATCCTGCTATAAGCTTGGTCTAATAGACACAGTCTATGAGACAGGTCTTGAACTGCAGTACAGCAGTGCATGAGAACAGTCATGATGCTAAAAAATTTTCTTAGGAAGGTATTTTAGGGTGAGTGTGGGGTCTTGAGTTTTTTGTCAATACGTATAACTTTGGCCACATTAAATATTTGAGTTTTTTTGCATACATCTGCCATAATTCTTCCATTCCCTTCTGGAAATACCTTCTTTTGGATTCTGCTGTGCATAGCCTGGACTAGGCTACTTACGTGCTGGAGCTTCACATGCGGTCATCATAGTGGTGAGCTGAAAATCACCCTCAGTGTTAGAAATATTCTTATTCCAGCCCTCTTGACTATGTCCCTCTCTGTATTTAAAAAGGGTTTGCTGCGGTACTTTCTCACGGCTGAGAGACGTCTGTTATCCATATATTGGAAGAGAACTTCCATCCCATCTCGTGGAGAGATAGTAGCTGAGCTTAACGATATATGTAGACTAGAGGAACTAGTGAGCCTAAGTATGCCAGACCCAACCTGTATTGAACGTCACTGCAGGAGGTGGACCCCTTGGATATTGTACAGAGAATCAGTCAACCTTACAATATGGTTGACATCCCATTAGAGATAGCTCATGCACTGTCTCACAATAAAAACACTTATAATCTAATGCCTACATGGTCTCCACATTTGAGCATGACATACAGCGACATCTTTTATAAGAATTCGATGCTTGTCCCACTCAGCCTCCCTACCTGTACTCATTCCCCTCTTTTTCTCTTACTCCCTTCCCCCTCTCTCCCCTTCTTTCCTCAGCTACTTTCTCTGCTCTTTTTACTCCTTTTTCTCTTTCTTGTGTAGAATGTACAATGTTTTGTGGTTATTTTATAAAGGGGACCTGTCACCAACCACACATGGTGATCTAATTACAGCACTGAATGCAACATGTCTGCTGCATCCAGGCAAGAGGTCCCCCAGCCCTTGAGCCCCCCTGTACCCCGAGATAATACACTTTGAAAACTTACATTGTGGAGCCAAATAGGAGAAGGCTTGTGGCTGGGGCCAAAGGGCAGTTTCACACCCCCTGTATGTTTAATCTGCCCACTGCTGCCTTCCTGATGCCAATCATTGTCTCCCTCACCTGCAGCATAACACAGAACCTATTGCAGTGATGGCCACTTTACCCCATCCCCTGCAGTGACATCACCGCTTATACCCGCCCTGCTCCATGGTTAACATGGAGCAGGGCGGGTATAAGCGGTGATGTCACTGCAGGAGGTGGGGCAGCTGACCTCCTGCTGTGACATCACCGCCTTCCCCGCCCTGCTCATGTTAACCATGGAGCAGGGCGGGTATAAGCAGTGACGTCACTGCAGGGGACGGGGCAAAGTGGTCATCACTGCAATAAGCTCTGTGTTATGCTGCAGGCAAGGGAGACAATGATTGGCATCAGGGAGGCGGCGGTGGGCAGATTAAACATGCAGAGGGGGTGTAACTGCCCTTTGGCTCCAGCCACAAGCCACCTCCTATTTAGTTCCACAATGTAAGTTTTCAAAGTGTATTATCTCGGGGTACAGGGGGGCTTAAGGGCTGGGGGACCCCTTGCCTGAATGCAGCAGACATGCTGCATTCAGTGCTGTAATTAGATCACCATGTATGGTTGGTGACAGGTCCTATTTAACTCACATGGATATACTCAGCCCACATAGGACTCAGTTTAATAGTCGGTATTATATCGGGCGATTCCATATCCACACCACTGTTATAACTTCTACTTGTTATACCCTGCTTCTCTACAGGGAATTATTGATGTAAATGTTTCCTGTTTTGGAAGTTTCTTCCTTTATGTATGCTGTCTTTTAATTGAGTTGTAATATTGAAAAATTGAAAATTTGAATAAAATATGATTTAATGAAAAATATTCTTGTTCCATAGTAGTACTAAGTTAGAAAGTAAAAAAAGTTAAATAAAATACCGTATGTAAAATATTAAAATAAAACAAAAAGACTTATGATTGTAACACCACATCCAGAACAACCTAAACTATCAAACGGCCTCGTTTTTTATTCTATCTGGTCAACCCCATAAAAAAAGTAATTAAAAAAATGCCAAAATATGATGCTTTTTCCTTACACTGACACTCAAAAATGAAATAAAACAACGTGTCGTTGTAATCGTAGCGACCCGATAAATAAATTGGTGTTATCACTTTCGCTGCACAGTGAACTGTGCAATTTTTTCAAATAAAAAAGAATACATGAATTGCTTGTTTTTGTTCATTCTGCATAGGAAATATCTGAATTAAAAATTATACAAAAATGTTGTGTTCTAAAATGGTTTTAAAAAATATCCAAATTGTCGTGCAAAAAATAAACCCTATTATTCAGCAAAAAAAAAAAAATCTGTAACAAAGAAAAGGAGTGGGCTCCAATGCTTTCTAACACCTGAAATTCCTATCTAACTGCTGATTTCAGCATTACACAGGACTGATTAGTCAGCGTTGCTCTTTTCAAAAAGCTCATCACGCAGTAAGATCCAAAATAGAAGAAGAATGAAATGGCACCCACCACCGACTGATGATAAATCTTTACTTTATTGGCTGGGAGGGGAGCAAGGATGGTATACCACGGCTGTCATTTTGTGTGCTGCACACGGTTCAATGAGTCCTGAGTCCCCACCAGGCCCATTATAACTGTGGATGTAAATATTTGACATCAGCTGGTGAGTGTCACTGAAAACTTTTTCTATGTTTCGAAAAAAAAAAGTCACAGCTCTCAGAACATGTCAATGCAAAAACAAAAAAAACATTTTTTATAAAATATTGTTTTTAGTGTGTAAAAATAGCAAAGCATAAAAAAGTGATATAAATCTGTTATCACTGTAACAAACCAAAAATAAATTGGTTTATCACTTTCAATGCAGAGAACTGTGCAAAAAAAATTGCTATATTTTTATTTATTTTGCATCTGAAAAATATGAATAAAATGTGATCAGAAAATGTTGTAAACATCAAAATAGTAACAAAAAAATCTAACTCGTGCAGAAATTAAGCCCTGATACAGCTCTGATTGATGAAAAATGAAAACGTTACAGCTCTCAGAATATGGTGAAAAGAAATCTATTGTTATTAAAGAATTATTTTTACTGTGTGGTAGTGGCAAAACATAAAAAATTATATAAATCTGGTATAACGTTAATCCCCCCTACCCGAAGAATAAAGTTGTCTTATCACGCAAAAATTAAATAAGAACTATTCATGTACTTCTGTCTATTTGATCATTCTACCTTCCAAAAATAAACAAGAATAACCGTCGGGTTACATTTATCGTGTGCTCTCTGCTGAGCACTTACGTCGGGGTTTCCGTGTAAATCCTAAAACTTGCGATTCACATAAACCCCCAAAGGAAACCACTCACTATAAATAGACAGATGGAGGCACTTTGGACTCTGTCTGGTCTCTGTTCCGACAGTGTCCCATCATTTAAAAGCAAACAAGTGTGGACGACTACAATTCTGTGAATACCCAAAAAAGATGGATACCACCAGTATAGACGCCAAACAGTCCAAAGTGACTACATCTTTCTCACTATGCTTCTATCCAGGATTTTGTCTGAATCTCAATTTTGGGGGATTTACAGAGAAACATGGAAGTGCTCAGAGTGGAACACAAGAATGTGATCCAATCCTCATATTGAAAGTGATAAAAAATGTTCTCCACCCCAAAATATTACCAAAAAACCCCTTTAACTTATCCCTCAAAAACAGCCACCCCCTTCCTCTGGTTCGTTATCTCTCACTGCAAATATCAAGTGTTCTTATGTTACTGGTAGAACAAAGGTTTTGGAAAAGCGACAACTCCCCTTCCCACCTCCCAAATAAAATCCTGCAAAATTTGTGCTCCCAAATCCAAATGTCCCGCCCCCCTTCCTTCTGGGCCTCCCTGTGCCTAAACCATAGTAGGCAACCATGTTTGTGTCATTAAAGCAGTAGGGTAAGTGCAATTAACAACATACGGGGTGCATGTTGCTAGAAGCGCTCCTCACAATCTATGGGCACTAGGTTGGCATATTTGCAATTCTCCAGAAAAAAAGTGTTGTCATGGATACTACAAAATAGGCACGGCAGCCGTAGATTAATTCATTGAGAGGTCCAATTTATACATTGGGGGTAACATGATTTTTTTTAAAGCTTTTTTGGCACCTCATGGATTCTGCAAATGCTGTCCAAATGGCATTCCAAAAATGAAATAGCACTCTTTGCTTTCCAAGTTTTGCATGTGTCCAAACATTAGCTTTTGACCCTATATGGGGTATCAATGTGTAGAGGACAAAATGCAAAACAAATTGTTTGGAGAGTTGTCTCCCATTTTCCTTTTTATGAATGATAAAATTGTATAAATAGTATTTTATTGGAAAAAATTGTAACTTTTTGTTGTCACATCTAAGTTTTAAAGTTTTGTCAATCATCTGTAGGATGAAAATGCTCAGTATACCCCTAGTTGAATTCATTGAGGGGTCTAGTTTCCAAAGTGGGGCCCAGTATCAGGGTGAGATGATTTGCTGTTTTGGCACAACAGGGGCTCTGCAAATACAACATGGCATTCATAATGTATTCCAAATTACGCTCCAAAAATCAAATAGTGCCCTTTCCTTTCCAAGCCCTGCCATGTCGCAAACAGCAGTTTTTGACTTCATGTAAGGTATCATCACATTAGGGTGAAATTGCCAAACAAATTATGGTGTCCATTTTATCCTATTATTCACTATGAAAATGACACATTTGAGGCTAAAATAACATTCTCGGTTCTTTTTTATTGTAGCTTGGAATAACAACATTTTAAATTTTAACATAAATGTGTAAAAATTATTAATAACCGCAGACTACGACATAGCAGAAGTTTAATTTGTGCTTGCTATAACAGAGGGAAATTTCCATAGAAGTAGATTGAGATGATAAAGTCTCCCCATTTGTAGCTGTCAGTAAGAGCAGAATGAGCGGTTCGTGTTTTTGTGTTTGCAGAGGGATGGTTAGGCTTACCGCTTTCTCTTGTTTTATCATCCCTTTCCTGTATGTAACTAAAGATAATCCAGCTATCCAATGTGCTTCAACTAAAATGTTTAGATAGGTGTGGAGATCCCTATGTAATCCTGAGAACACTTTAGTGCTGCCAACATTGTTCTAAGAGGCATATGCTGAAAACAATAGTAGTAGTAGTAAATGTTGACTGCTAACCGCAAACCAAGCTTAGGGTACTTTCACACTAGCGGTTTTTTGAAATCGCGGCAGATGCGGTGAAAAAACCGCATCTGCCGCGATTACCGCATACCGGCTGCACTTTTACGGCAAACCCCATACAATGTATATGCGGGCTTGCGGCAAGCAATATACACCAAACTACACATTTGTTTCCAGAATCAAATATTGCTCATTCCCTTCTGAGCCCTCTTATTAGTCCAAACATAATTTTTTGACTACATGTGGGGTGTCCCTGCACTCATACGAAAGTGGGTAAGAAACTGTGTTTGGTTTTATCTCCTGTAAAAGTGAGACATTTGGGGCTAAAGCAGCATTTTTATGAAAAAAATGAAAATTTTCAATGTGATGACCTATTGTTATCAAATTCTGTGACATACCTGCGGGTTAAAAATTCTAACTATACCCCTGGGTAAAATCCTTTTGCATCTAGTTTCCAATATGGGGTCATCTTTTGGGGTTTCTGCTGTTTATGTCCCTTACCTACAAATGTGACATGGTGCAATGGAAAAACAATCTCGGAATCACTGGCATCTGCTGAAGCGTTTCTAAGTCATTACCGTACTTCAGAAAGTGACACTGGTCAGAATTCTACAATTTGGCCTGGTCATGAAGGTCAGAATTCGCTCAGTTGCAAAGGAGTTAATTCTCAGCACAGGACTGTTTCACTGCAGAATCTAGAGCTGAAGGTTATTGGGGGGGAAAACTGTAACTGATAGCATTCAAGTCCAGCCAAAATGGCAATGAATTGTTGAGTCAGCTTTATTATTTATGGTAAATTGGAAGAATGAAATATTCTGGAAATAAATACTAAGTTGTACTGATTCAGTGAAGGACTCGGCATTTTTCGGCATACATTCGTTTTCTATCAATGCAGAATGATCTTCTAAATCCACACATGACATTGTTTTCCTGCGTTTTAATGAACAGAACAGGGTAGTTACACTTTGTAATATATGTTCACTGAAAGGAAGAGGGAGCATTAAATCATTGTGCCGTGTGATGAATGGTTTGTACTGTACATTGAAGAATAAATTGAACAAACTGGCAGAGAAGTCAGTGAACATGAAATCAGCTATTAGAAGGGAGCTTGTGAACAAATTCTGAAGCTGATATGCATCTTTTGATTAATGCCCTATCAATCATCCATAGTGGTTACCTTAGCAAAGTCAGCCTGTAATCATTCATAGTTCCTTTCAGGAACACTGGCAGGGACTATGGGCTTGTAATAACTGAACATTATTACTGATTTCCTTCTGACTCTTGCAGAGAACAATTACCGCGTTCCCTATGTTTGGGCTTTGCATTATGAAGAAGAAAAAAAAAGCGCAGAGTAAAATGAAAAGAGTTTCTCTCCGAATCCTGCCAACATTCTCTTAGGGTATTTCTAATGATATTCTGTCCTAAACGGCAAAAAGCTCTTGCAAGTCATAATAATAGCAATATAATTACTCGGAATAAGTCCTGTTTTGGGCTGTGCTTTATCAAGGAGGCATAATAATGAAAATCATTGGGATTATTCGCTTTAATGAGTTAATTTGCCTGTAATTATAAAATGTGTGTTTTTTAATCTAATGTGGCTGAATGTGAGATGTGTTCATTTATCATGAACTTAGCAGCTAATGTAGAGCAAAGCACTTCAATGTCCGCGCTCTGTCCTGACCATTCACTGCTTTATATACCAGTCAGTAAACAATTTGGTCATATATCAACCTAAAGGCCCTGTCAAACATAACGACCGCTCCAACTATCCCGACAGCGATAACGACATGCTGGGATCACTGGAGTGTCGTTACCTGGTCGCTGGGGAGCTGTCAAACAGGCAGATCTCCCCAGTGATCAGGGACATAGGAGTCACCTCCCACATCGCTGAAGGCGATGTCAGCGTCCTCCCTGCTTAGCGCTCCCTGTAAGTAGGGAGGACGCTGGTAACTATGATAAACAGCGGGTATCCAGGCAGCTGCCTGGATACCCACTGTTTATCATAGTTACCAGCGTCCTCCCTGCTTATAGGCAGCGCTAAGCAGGGAGGACACTGGTAACTATGGTAAACACTGGGTATATAGGCAGTGCGCGCTGCCTAGATACCCAGTGTTTACCATGGTTACCAGCCAGTGAGGTCACTGATCACTGGTTTCTCTCTGTCACACGCAGCGATGCGTGCTGACTAGCGGGAAACCAATGATCAGAAAATGACCGTGAGCAGTTTGCAGCAATCAGCGACCCCACAGCAGGGACCTGATTGCTGCTAAGTGTCACAGATAACGACATCACTGGAGAGATCGTTGTAATGTCACACAGTGGTCTAAAAGTGTAAGGTATATATTTGCCAAATAATCCATGATTTTTAGATATTACTGTATTATTTTATTATGTTACAACTTAGAAAGCAGGAGGGGACAGAAGAGAATGCTTTGTTAGGGCTCAACCTGAGGATGAACAGGGGAAGACATTGAACGCAGAGCAGATGACAGGCCAGCAGCTCTGTCAATCATGCTAAGTTTCTGCCCACCGCAGAGTCAGGAAGTAGGACAGAGCTTCAGAGCTTTCATGTCCTAACATGCCTGGACATGTTCACTCTTGAACAAACAATAGTCTGTACAAATATTATATATATCTAATATATAAAGCTGAATGTGTGTATGTGTGTATGTGTGTATTTCCGGGATTGGCATCTACACCGTCGCAACTATAGCCACAAAATTTAGCACAGTCACACGTCTCGACCCCGGGAGCGTCATAGGCTATGTTGTGAGGCGAAATTTTAACCCTGCGCGTTCCAGTTCACCAAACCATTTTGGCCCTATCTACATAATGGGGAAAAAGTGAATGGAAAAATATTGGAGGAAAATCGACAGCTGTCAGCTATAGAGACAAAATTTTGCACAGTCACACGTCTGGACCCTGAGAGCGTCATAGGCTATGTTGTGAGGCGAAATTGTAACCCCGCGCGTTCCAGTTCACCAAACAATTTTGCCCCTATCTACATAATGGGGAAAAAGTGAAAGGAAACGTGTGGGAGGAAAATCGACAGCTGCCAGCTACAGCTACAAAATTTTGCTCAGTCGCACGTCTTGACCCCGGGAGCGTCATAGTCTATGTTGTGAGGCGAAATTTTAACCCTGCGCGTTCCAGTTCACCAAAAAATTTTGCCCCTATCTACATAATGGGGACAAAGTGAATGGAACAGAGTTGGAGGAAAATCGACAGATGTCAGCTATAGAGACAAAATTTTGCACAGTCCTACGTCTGGACCCCGGGAGCGTCACAGGCTATGTTGTGAGGCGACATTTTAACCCCGGGCATTCCAATTCACCAAACAATTTTGCCCCTATCTACATAATGGGGAAAAAGTGACAGTTACCAGTTGACAGTTGTGAATGAGAGGGGCTTAATGATAGCGCCAAAGACTTAACAGCACATACCAGCATATAGTCACTAAGTGTGGGGCCCCAACATGAGATATTCACGATGCACGGGGACATGTATACACAACACACGCACACAAAGAGTAACAGCAAGTGTATAGTCGCTAAGGTGCAGCCCCAACATTGGATACTCACCACGCACCCGAACAAACACACACCACAAAGAGACACACGCAACATAGAGACACCCCCCCCCCCCCCCAAGGGGACACACACTCTATAGCGACACATGCACTCACCCCACAGGGACACACACGCACACCACAATGAGACACACATGACACAGACACACACACCACACAGACCCCCCCCACAGGAACACACATAGCCACCCTATAGGGACACATGCACTCACCCCACAGGGACACACACACCACAAAGAGACACACACACACCACACAGACCCCCCACAGGGACACACACACATACACACCCTATAGGGACACATGCACTCACCCCTCAGGGACACACACACACCACAAAGAGACACACACCACACAGAGACACACACAACACAGAGACACACACACCCCACACAGACACCCCCCCCCACAGGGACAACACACACATGCACACCCTATTGGGACACATGCACTCACCCCACAGGGACACACACCAAAGAGACACACACAACACAGATACACACACACACCACACAAACCCCCCCACAGGGACACACACGCATACACACCCTATAGGGACACATGCACTCACCCCACAGGGACACACATACACACCACAAAGAGACACACACAACAGAGACACACACCACACATACCCCCCCCCCACAGGGACACACACATACACACCCCAGGGACACACACACCACACAGACAGACACAGATGTGCACAAATCACCTCACACAACTCGCCTCATACGTGTGCTATCTTTATTTTCCAAACATAAACATCTGATTAAAAACAGCCAATGTGCAACACATGTGCCATATAGGGAATTAAGGCAGATGTCAGTCACATGAGCTGTCTATTATGTGTACGTGTGAGGTAACATATACTGCCTGGCCAGGGGGTGGGTTTACTGTTGGCTGGAGATTTATTAGGCTGCCTATAGCAATCAATCACAGCTCAGCTTCTATTTTCCTACAGTCATTAATATGACATATTCAAATTCTATTTTGTTATAGCTAACAGCAGTTATTTATTAACCCGGGCGTAGCCGGGTACTACAGCTAGTATATATATATATATATATATATATATATATAAATATGTATATAATATAAATACTGAATATTATCATTATATAAATATAATATAATTAAGTGAGAATTATAATTAGAAACATAAATTATAAATATTTCAATTACTAATTACTATTATTGATTTCAAATGCTATTCTTCTTAGTCACTTCATAAATGACATGTTTAGTGATATATAGAAAAAAAATTGTTACATATATAAATAGGTGTTAAAAGTATTGGTTCTTTTAATCTTGTTCAATCACACTTGAGGATATGATCACCTTTTTTTCTTTTGTCTTGTTCAATGCATTCAGGTTGAAAATGCTGAGCAAGTGTATTATGATGATTAAGATGTATTTATTCTGGACTTACGGTTTTTGTTTTTTGTGTTTCTTTATTGTTGCATAGAAATGTTGAATTCAATAAGTTGTAATTTGAAAAGAAAAAAGGAAGAAACTCACGCAAACAAAAATTTGATAGGTCCCAAGTTGAATCTCTGTACGTATAAATATAACCAATAACACAAGTAACACACAGGCATTTTTTCACAATTTTAAAATAAACATTTTTTCACAATTGCGCATCAAAATTTTGAATTTGATTTCTCCAAAGCAAAATATAAAGAACCACAGTCTTGTGACATATAAAATAAAAGGCGGTACCGTTCTGAGAAAAATTATGCCTCTCCCACCTCTTCATCTTAATTCTAGCCCAAGTTATGATAAAAAAATGTAAAGACATACCAGGCCAAAATTTGCGCTTTTTTTAAACTTTAAAAGTCTGTAAAAAAAAGTAACTGATAGTGATGAGCGAGTATGCTCGGCGCGACTCGGTACTCGCACGAGTATCTTGGTACTCGGGATGCTCGGCAAGCACCGAGTACTGCCGAGATGCTCGGACTGCTCGGTAATAAATAGCGATCTGAGACACATACACTGCTCCCTTCAGTGCACACAGTGAGCTGGCACCATACAGGGAGCAGATTAATTGATAGGATCCTTCTGGGGGCCACAGCAAGGTGTTATATGCTGCGGCGATTTGAAAAAGCCCACCCTCCCGGCCTTTTTCCGAAATTACTCGTTTTATAACCGGAAGTCTGTGGGCGGAGCCTGTCACTCATTGACTTACATTGGGCTCGGTGCTCTGGCCGAGTACAAGAGTATCTTGAGATGCTCGGCCAGAGCACCGAGCACCCGAGCATTTTAGTGCTCGCTCATCACTAGTAACTGATGAAGAAACAAATTTAAAACTTTTAATTTGTAATTACCGTATATACTCGCATATAAGCCGAGTTTTTCAGCCCAAAATTTGGGCTGAAAAGTCCCCCCTCGGCTTATACGCGAGTATACAGTATATATACATATATATACATCATATATGTATATATACAGCAGCAGCCCGGGATCGCGTGTCGGCAGCTGCGGACGGCGCGACAGGACACTGGCAAGTATGATTTTACTTTACAGGCTGCCGCGCAAGGGGGGGGGCCCTGGAGCTTGATGGGGGGGCCTGTATACCTCCGGGGCTGCGGCTGTATACAGCCCTGGGGCTGCGGCTGTATACAGCCCTGGGGCTGCTGCTGTATACAGCCCTGGGGCTGCGGCTGTATACAGCCCTGGGGCTGCTGCTGTATACAGCCCTGGGGCTGCTGCTGTATACAGCCCTGGGGCTGCTGCTGTATACAGCACTGGGGCTGCTGCTGTATACAGCACTGGGGCTGCTGTATACTACCTAAGGGCTGCTGTATACTACCACTGGGGCTGCTGTATATACCTCTGGGGCTGCATATACCTCTGGGGCTGCATATGGGGCTGCATATACCTCTGGGGCTGCATATACCCCTGGGGCTGCATATAGGGCTGCATATACCCCTGGGGCTGCATATACATCTGCGGCTGCATATACCTCTGGGGCTGCATATGGGGCTGCATATACCTCTGGAGCTGCATATACCTCTGGGGCTGCATATACCTCTGGGGCTGCATATGGGGCTGCATATACCTCTGGAGCTGCATATACCTCTGGGGCTGCATATACCTCTGGGGCTGCATATACATCTGCGGCTGCATATACCTCTGGGGCTGCATATGGGGCTGCATATACCCCTGGGGCTGCATATACATCTGCGGCTGCATATACCTCTGGGGCTGCATATGGGGCTGCATATACCTCTGGAGCTGCATATACCTCTGGGGCTGCATATACCTCTGGGGCTGCATATGGGGCTGCATATACCTCTGGGGCTGCATATACCTCTGGGGCTGCATATACCTCTGGGGCTGCTGTATACTACCACTGGGGCTGCTGCTGTATACTACCACTGGGGAGGCTGCTGTATACCTCACTGCTGGGGGTTGTATACCTGTGCTGGAGTCCACCCTCGGCTTATACGCGAGTCAATACGTTTTCCAAGTTTTTGGGGGCAAAAGTAGGGGGGTCGGCTTATACACGGGTCGGCTTATACACGAGTATATACGGTAACTAAAGTTGTACTTCATATAGAAAAAAAATAAAATCTAAAGACGTCAGGGAAAAAAAATATTCATATTTGGATCACTTGATATGGAATGACCCGCACATAAAAATAAGAAACTTTGTGATATATCTTATTAGATAATTTTGCTTTCTCCTCCTCCTGAATTTACCTTTCATTCTCAAAAATCTGGAATGAAAGATCAGCCCAGGAAGAGAAAGAAGCAAATTTGTGTAATAAGATATATTACAAAGTTGCTTATTTTCTTGTGTACTATTGGTATATGAAATACAAATTAAAACAACAGTTACACTTTAACCCCTTCATGACTCCTCCTGATGTGAGCTCTAGCGCTGAGCTTGCATCATTCCCTGTACATGTGATCTGATCATCTGACATGTGAAACTAAGAGCAACAATCCACCTAGTGCTGTTAATCCCTTGAATCACGCTGTCAGTGAATAACAGCATGATCTAAAGCACCGCTGCGGAGATTGCGCCTCTCCCTGCGATCACGGGACCTCCAAGGGTTACCTTAACAGCCAAGAGTCCTGTGATGACCCCAGATGCTGTCATGAACCAATTCCTGTGGATGCACCGCAAGCATCGGTATCCACAGAAAGTGATCATTTCTCCTATTCAGAGACGTACAGGAACAGGATAAGTGATCACACACTGCAATGCTAAGGCTCCATAGGGGGCAGTGTAAAATAAAAAAACACAAAAGTTTTTAAAAATATGAAAAAAAAACCCATAAAAGTTGATATCACCCCCTTTTTTTCCCATTGAAAATTGAAAATAAAACTTTATAAAAAAATACATATATTTGGTCTCGCTGTATTCAGAAATGCTTAATCTCTCAAAATATAAAATCAGTCAATCAGATCTGTAAACTGCATAATGGAAAAAAAGTCCAAATGCCAAAATTACGTTTCTTTGGTCACCACAACATTAAAATAAAATGCAATAACGGTTGATCAAAATAGCACATCTACGCAAAAATGGTATCATTAGAAACATCAGCTGAAGACGCAAAAAATAAGCCATCATATAGCCCCAGATCCCAAAAATGAGAACGCGACAGGTCACGGAAAAACTTATGAATTTTTTTAACCGCTTAGATAACATTAAAAAAATACATGTTTGGTATCTACGAACTCATATCAACCTGAGGCATCATACCGACACATCAGTTTTACCATATTTTGAACATTTTAAGTTAAAAAAAAAGTGTAATTGCATTTTTTTTATAATTTTACCACACTTGGAATTTTTTCCCATTTTCCTGGACAGTATCTGGTAAAATAAATTATTTCATTCAAAGGTAAAACTTGTCCCACAAAAAAGAAGCCCTCATATGTTTATATTGACGGAAAAATAAAAATGTTATGGCTCTTGGAAGGAGGGGAGGGAAAAACAAAATCACCCAAGGGTTAAGCGGTTAAACCAAATAACTGTATATGACCTTTTTTTCAATTATGGAATGTTATTTGTTACATTTTTTTAGGCTATGTGCAGATCGTCGTAGATTCTCTCATCCGAGATAATCGGGATGATTATGCAAATTATGCTGTGAGCATTGTGTTATCTGATTCTCTCGAATGAGGAGAAAATGGGGAAATCAATTTCTCCATGTTGTCCCATTTTGTAAGTCCATGAAAGTCAGACTGCACTCAAATGTCATCGAGCATAGTCTGATTTGTTGTTTGGATTAATTACCTTGCATTGCCAAGTGCCTTCTGAATATTGGATCATACTGTCATTCACAATTCTAGAGAATAATATTGGTTCAAGTGTAGTGTAATCAAACATTTTTTCGGACTGAACATAGATAGACCGTGCTATCTTACCCATGCTCAATTGAAAGGAAACAGAGTATAAATAGTACACTTTTTTCCAGGCTATAGGTAGTAAGCCTTTCCAGGGTCAAAGTAGCCTCAACGGCTATCCAGCAGTGGTCAGGGTCCTGGGTGTAGCAATTGAGCATGGGTAAGCTAGCACGGTCTATTACTGTGGTAGATGTCTAGTTTGACTAGTCATCTGGGGATGCTGTACCCTCATCCCTGGACCTATACCCACACTAGGTGAATTCTCCTGAGGCAAATATTGCATCAATTTTTTTCCCTTGAGAATTATGTGACAAGGCAAGCTTTTACATCATCTCCGTCTTGTGATGAGCCTTGTAAAATAAGAACAGGTGAAACGTGTAAAGCCTGGAGAAATATCCTAGACCATTCATCTTGGATTTGCAATTGTGCCATGTACAGACACCCCAGATGGCTGCCACATGAGTTAAGTCCATCCTTTGGAACATAAGCTCGTTTATACATGTTCACCTTGATCTCCCATTAGGGTCAGAACTAGGGAGATCCACCGTTGAGTGGGGGCACCACAAACCTTAGGGTGTAAAAACCTGCATTGTCAGGTAATAACAGTGTATAGGGGTAAAAAATAGGTGATCTGCATGACCACTGCAATCCATTTTTGTTTTATGTTGTATGTGTTGTTGTTTACTTACTTGTTGGTCCCTTAGACCTTTTTAAAGGAATTTAAATAAAGATTATTTTATATATGTCTTTGAAATTGGTAGTTATACATCTTGAGCCCTTTTTCATTACTGTAACATTGATTACATATCCTAGAAAAAGTTATCAATATCAGATCAATAAACTAAGCTGCCTATACCAGGAGTTAACACTAAACAGTTCATACTTGCAGTATTCCACATCATGTACCTTTTACATCCACTAGACCTGGTATCAGTTGATTGGGGACGTGCTGCTTGGTGTCAGACCACCACTGATCTGATAATAACCTGAAGATTAGTCATCAATGTTACATCAATTCTATAGTAGGAGGGAGACAAGCACTTCAAAATTGATGGTCAATGGGAAAGCTAAATAGTTTGTTTTTTATACATATATAAATAATAATATATCACATGTGAATATATATATATCAAAAACAACAGTAACTGGGCACTATAAGGTATACACGGGCTGGTCCCACTATTCCAGTGACCAAACAGCGCAGCCTCCTTTGGTGTTGCACACTGTTCAGTAAGCTCAATAATATCCAAGTAAAGTAGAAAAACCAGCGCGCTCACTATAGTAGATCTTGCAAAATTTATTCAAAGATCCCACATGATATCCATGGAGAACTTTAGCAGGGGAGGGGGTGCAGGGACGGCAGACAACGGCCTGCCGTTTTGTGGCTAATACCGCTTCCACAGGATCTACCGTCCCTGCACCCCCTCCCCTGCTAAAGTTTTCCATGGGTACCTTGTGGACTTTGAATACATTTTGCAAGATCTACTCCGGTAAGTGCCGCTGGTTTTTCTTCTTTACTTGGATAAATATATATATATATATAACTTTACTTATTTTGCAATGACACATTACTTCATTTCTTATAGACCACGCCAAAGTACCAAGTATGTGAGAGTTATCAAGCATTGATTCTCTGGTGCCATCAAAGCCAACATTTGTGATATATTGCTCTTTACTATTTATGGATTTTTTTTGTACTTTCAAAGCTGTTATGACTTTAATGTAGCCTGACTCACATTCATGGTGAAAGTCAATTAAAATAAAAATCTTAGAAAAAAAATAACAGGCTGAAGTTTGTACCTTTCCAACCGCTATATGTAATTATTCACACTTTTATGAAGATTCATTAATCAGGAAAACTTACAAAGATAACATGTGAACATTACAAAGAAATACAAAAAACTTAAAATGCAAATTTGTCAAATCCTTTTTTTGATGATGCAGTCGTTTATCAGGAAAGGAGCAATAAAAGTCACCCAGATGCAGACATCCAGTAAGAAGGCCAAGAGTCGTATTAAAAAGAAAAAGTTAGAATTAAAAATAGCTTTCCCTTATCGTCCATTAACGATTGGAGTGTATCACTGGGAACAATTTACTTGAGGAGCATGCAATAAAGAGTGGTTTGGCAATGCCTTCTTGCAGAGTGAAGTCTTTATGCTGTAATATAATTTTCCTCAGAATTGAACCGTAGGCTCAGGAACACAGAGGAGTAATGAAGTGATGACAGGTATTAGCATGCATAATGGGCTTTAATAGACATTTAATGATGTTAAACTGAAAGAGAGAGACGGGATCTCCCATCGGAATATCCCCACACTGAAACGCATTGATCAGGCGTCTTACAGCAGATTTTAATGCAAGCTGCACTGACGGAAATTCTTTTTAGGTGACATTCTGGCTGAGCAGAACCTTCCATCGTTTTTTTCTGAATGACTGATATGACAAGCGCCGTGTACAAGACACATTTACCAATTGATTTTCTTTCCTGATAATGTGATTCGAAGACTTATGTCGGGAATTTCACCTTTTAAGATTTAAGATCTAAAGGCTCTCTCATTACACAAGAAGTCCTGTGACATATTTCTACTGCTTCATACAACATTTTAATAGGTCACCTTGTTTTCAATCCACTTGTCAAGCATAGTAGTAAATGATATTCATAGATGATAAGTACATATGTAAAAATCTTCATGAATATGTCTATGTAGTTTCTGTAAACTTCTTTTTGTTTTCTTTTGTTTGCAGCCCAGCCCTGAGCTTTACGTATCCACCTACTCCTGTGTCTTTGCAACAAATGCATCAGCATATAATAAATCGCCAGCATAGTATAGGCTCAGCATTCGGACACAGCCCTCCACTTATTCACCCAGCACCCACATTTCCCAGTCAGAGAGCCATTCCAGGAATCCCCAGTGTCTTGAATCCAATCCAGGTCAGCGTGGGTCCCTCTGAGGTTGCACAGGTGGGATGTTTTCCATGGCTTATCTTCATTGTTATATGACCTATACAGTAAATACATTCTTCTACATGCCTTTTATCTTTCCTTTTTTGGATAATCATGTATTTAAGCTTATTGCCTTCCACAAACTCTTGCTAAAATGGTAGATGGACATTTCTCATGTGTTAGTTAAATGTATATCTAAAGGTACTCATATTCCTTTCCACCTACGAAATCCAAATAAAGGTGCATTTAGATGTCTGTATAGATTGGACCCTATGTATGGACTGGCAGATGGGTCTCCCAACCCCAAACATGACATCTTCTTGGGAACATATGAGGCTTTCATGCTCAGGTTGGGAGAGCTGCTGGCCAGTTCATGCATTGTGATCTTGGTCCAATTTATACACACTTTATACATCCTAAAAGTCACTTTTTTTTGGAGACCAGGGTATCACATAAGAAAAAATTCCTATGTATGAATACGCCATGAATGCAAATATGATCTGGGTTATACATATTTAATAGATAATAGAATACTTGTTCGGTTGGATTCGCAGATTTACCTTCTGGAAGATGTTTTAAAGCAAAGTTTCTGAAATATTTGTTATGGTTGCACATCAATGGATTTTTTTTTAAATATGAAAATGTGTTTGCGCTCATGTATCACAGTCATTTTGCCTGTCCATCGTAGGCTATCACTTCAAAGCACTAGGATGGATTGTAGAGGAGTTATGTGGAGCATACATTATACTCACATACATCATTCCTGTCTGGCCTATTGTTTTTCTTGTATATTTTCCTATGTCCTGTGCGTCTTACATTATGCACATCATTATATTAACATGTGATTCAACTGGGCTCCTAATTAACTGTCAATGTAGCCTTCTGCCTCTTGTCTTCATTTGTAATGAACAGCTGTAGGCACCAATCTCATCTCTGAGCATACAAGTCAGCCTGATGTATTTTCAGGGGAGGCTTTTCTTCTTATGAATGTAGACATATATATACCTCTCATCCCACTCTACAGTCCCCAGAATCAAGGCACCATAAAAGTAATAAGGCCATTTACCAACTCTAAGCCCTATAGACCAACATCTGTCACCAAAAAAAAGTACATATCTAAGTTTGAAAGAGATAAAAAATGGAGGTCAAAGTGAAAACATATTTTGAAAGTGACTTTGAAGACAGTAGTTTGGACAATATTGTGTGACACCATATATATGGAGTGGATATCTTGGCTGATTCCATTCTTTAATGTTTACCTGACTGGTTCAAAAGTAAAAAAGGCAGCCATGACTTAGCCAGTGATTACAAAGTAGAAATTCTTGGAATCCAATTACTGTGTTGCACAATATTTTTTTAGTGCATACTTGTGATGGCTGTTTGAGGTGTCCACGTATAATCATAGACCATAGAGAACTTCTATGTGGTCTTCAAAGGTATGTTCACTTTTGAAACTGATTTGTTATTGTTCCAGGGCATCTGAAATAAAAAATATTAGGCACCTTTCTGATAAGTCTCGATTGATCATCTCCTACTATTTATGTATAGACCTCCTATGCAAACCTATGTGTGCCCCTAGTTGCAGTTGACAGGAAATCCTTCCTGTGTAGTTTTGTTTTTGCAGCCATTCTTTCTTCCATCCACACTATACATAAATTAATTGTACAGCTAGTATGTTTATAAGAAGACAGGTGAAATTTAGAAATAGCAGATTCTTTTCAGATGATCACAGTTTGTCTAGGGCAATATTTCTGGGTTGTCTTCTCTTGGGCCTTATACAGTAGGTGTGTAATTGTATGCAAAATAGCTATATTTGTTCTAGTTTTTAAAGCTTGCTGTAAAGGGAAAAAATAGTTTGATATGAGTCAATTTCATTAATTTCTTTAGGATACAAACCATTGCTAATATGAAGAGCTCACACAAATTGAGTCACAGGACCTGGTCCGTTGGTCACACCAATCATCTGTGACTACTGGATGGGAGACCAAGAGTCCTGCAAATCAATATGCCCATTCTCATGAAAAATATATGATTTGGAAGACACTAGTTTCTTAATGACACGTTCCAAACCCTTCAGACTAAAAAAACCTAGTTTGGATAATCAATTAACATCAGCTTCAGTTTATTTGAAGGGTGTACAAGTCACAGGAGCCAAGGTGCCTAGAATTTTTGGTCTCACTTTTAACTTGTGGTGTTGTCAGATTGCTACAAAAGAAATACAAAATGTACCCTAAACTTTTTCACCTGTATCATTTCCGCTTGACAAGAGCTCTTTTTTTTTTTTTTTTTTATAATTCAATAGAAAGTCAAGTAAACTGGAATTTTATTTTCGGTGTCCCATACTGTTCAGATCTGTTGGTAAAAGATTTATCCGACTTTGGCTAGGGCCACACTGGCGTCGTGGATGCGTTTTTTGCATGCGTTTTTCACACTTGTCTTTTGTGAAAAATGCATGGAAAAACATATCCATAGGCCCCAATGCAAAAACGCATTGGCCAAAGTGCCATGCATGTTTTGGATGCGTTTTTTGGTGATTTACAAAAACGCAGGTGTTTTTGTAACATGGGGCCCTATGGGAAATGCATGCAAAAACACATGGCACTAAATGGTACCATGAGTTTTTGCATGCTTTTTTTAAGGCTACTCCAGACTTAACATCAAAAACGCAGCCCAAAAACATCCTCAAAAACGCAGCCAAGTGTGACCCTAGCCTTTTACAGATGTTTTATAAGCCGCCGCATATATCTGAAATAAACAAACACAGCCTTAACCCTACATCAGTGCTCGCAGTTTTTGGCTACAATAGTCACACGCTGATAATATTTCATCTTTGAAAGGGATGGTCTCTTGGCATGTATCTGGCAACATGGCTCTCATTGGTGGTGTTGGTATTATACAAATGTGTGCAGCTGTTAAAATATAGAAAAGTTTGATAACCCCTTTAAGCAAAAAGTGAATACATGTTCTGTATAAAGTTAAAAACTTTTATCATGTTCTTGCTCAGCAGAACAAGCCAACAAGTGAGTCTGCAGTGAGCAGCACAGGGGATCCAATGCACAATAAGCGTTCCAAAATCAAGCCAGAGGACGAGATGCCAAGTCCGGTTGCAGGGAGCATACAGGTAACATCTCTACTTTTCTTTACAATTTTCCTGTTTCACAAGGCATAACTTTTCTGTGTTTCATTGTTCTGTAACTAAGTTTCAATTATCCAGTGTTTCTCCAGATAGGCACAGATTTAAAAAAATCTGACCACTCCTTCCCATATATCCTATTTGGGCACATCGACATAAATAGGAGAATTTCAGTGAACAAACTTCTTCAAAGAGTTAGAATTGAGAACTGTTCTATTCCATCTTCACAAATACACTGCCTGTGTAAGGCCCCTTTCACATCAGCGTTTTTTTTAAATCGCGGCAGATGCGGTGAAAAAAACGCATCTGCTGCGATTACGCATACTGGCTGCACTTGTGGCATGGTTGCGGCAAGCTTCATACAATGTATAGGTGGGCTTGCGACAGGTGCGGCAAGTGCGGTTTTGGCACTTGCGGCAGGTGCGGCCGCGAAAAAAACCGCGGTCAGCCGCAGTTTTTTCGCGGCCGCACCTGCCGAAAGTGCCAAAACCGCACTTGCCGCATCTGCCACAAGCCACCTATACATTGTATGGGGCTTGCCGCAACCGCGCCGCAAGTGCAGCCGGTATGCGGTAATCGCGGCAGATGCGGTTTTTTTCACCGCATCTGCCGCGATTTAAAAAAACCGCTGATGTGACAGGGGCCTTAGATGCTTAGGCTATCATTTCTCCTGATGCCCGTATGAACCATACTCACATGCATGTAGAAGTGTTGTTGAATATCCTAAAACTCAGCTGCAAAAGGGCATGTAAGAAGTCTTCAGAAGATGTAGTCTATTTTTTCTTCAGAAATCTTGAGTAATACACAGTACAGCAGGTAAAAAAGTATGATTCTTAGCGAAATAGATGATGATGCGACTAATATAGCTGACACAACACAAAAATGGAGAAGATGTGAGGAGTAACTGACATCTGAGAAGCTGCAGGGAAGGGGAGGGGACAAAAAAGGCAAACCCATGGCATAGCAACACAGTAAAATACAATACTGTATAAATTCCAAGTCAAGTGCTGCGGAATATGTCTGGCGCTAGATAAATAACATTATTATTAAGTCATGGGACATGACATGTTCTAAAGATGTGGGGTTATGCTTCATGTATTTTTTTTCTCTATGAAAATTTGTAAAAACAATTACCGTATATGTTTAAAAAAAAAAAATCCTCTGCTCTGGCCAAATTACATGGATGGTTCATTCAGTGCTGGCTGCAATGGAAATAAGTGGCTCCATAGATCTTGCCTCAGTGATGGAGTTCGTTTAAGCAACAACTTTCAGCTGATAAAATCGTGACATCCATTGCTAGGGGAGCCTGACTGAAAATGTATTTATTTTCAATAAGAGCTATGTAAATCTACCTGCAGCAATTTACCGCTAATGCAGTGGGATTTTCTGCCATTCTCAACCATCTGGGTGTGGTAGTGATGTTCCTTGTGTGGCTGCTCATGTATAGTTTCTGAGCCATAGAAATCTATCCCACAGCTCAGAAACGAGGACAGGCAAGTTCTTATGGTGCACTGCAAAGGTCCCTCTCGGTCCGCGATTCATCAGACGAATCAAATATTTATAAATACCCAAGTTATGCTATAAAGGGCTGAGTCCCCTTTAGTTTTTAATGTATCCTTAACAAGCAGTTGAGTATGACAGTTTAGGGCTAAGACTAGAAACCATTATGCACCCCTGCACCTGTGGCATCTTATGGTAGGCAGAATTTCTGTATAAAGAGAATGTGGGGATTTGATTTTCTGTAGAAATAAAAAAAATAAACTTTCCACCCCTATTAAAGGTTTTTTCCATTGGTAATCTTCAGCCGCAGAACACTCCTGGGCGTTCCTGGTTTCCGCAGTCTTGTAGGGTGACAGTTTGGATCAGCAGCATGGACGCACCACTATTCTGAACTGAGCACTCTCCTAGGCTGCCAGCAGAGGTAGCATAGGAGAATTACAAGAGAAATTAAGCTGATCACATTCAGGGATTCACAGTGAAAGAGTGTCCCATGTTCCTTGCTTAGTAAACAGCCACTCTGAAGCATGCCTTGTAGGCTTGGCAATGAGCTGTACATTATAACTTTAAAAATTCCTTCATTAGTGAGAAAAGGTAAATTACAAATGTGCTTATATTTAGCAGTTTCCAAGATTAACTATTTAAAGGGAACCTGTCACCTATTTTTTGCCACCTTATATAAGAACATCATTATGTAGAGATAAAGACCCTGGTTCCAGCACATGCTTGGCTGCTTAGTCTAGTTTTAACAACATTACTGTTTTTTTTCAGCAGGATATTTTGACTGGAGGACTAGAAACCTGCTGCCAGATAGTCAAGCACATTATGAGCTCTCTTTAACCCCACCCCCACCACTGATTGGCAGCATTCTGTGTTCACTGGCAGAAAGCAGCCAATCAGTGGTGTGGGTGGGGTTATAGCTTCTCAGCATCAAGAGAACGGATATATCTGCAGCAGATACAAGAATTTTATCAAAATGACAGCAGTTATCCCAGCAAGGGATACATTGCTTCAATCAGGGTCTCTGCCTCTACAATATGCTGATGGCAGGTGATTCAACAGAACCTGGTGACAGACTCCCTTTAAGAACTCGAGACAACCCTTTTAAGATATATCATCAAAGGAAGACAATTCTGGATGTCTTGACCCCTAGATTACTTATCTGTCTGTTGTTTTCTGCATATTGTTACAATCTGGCTAATATATATATATATATATATATTCTTTTATCTCACATCTCAGTATGGTCCTTGTTAAAACCTACAATTTTTTTCCAATAATAATATAATGTCTATGAATGTAAGTAGATGCTATATCCAGATCACTGCTCATTTGCTAAAGTGAACTGAGTATTTAGAGCAATTAGGCAGATCTCTGTCTTTCCATCTAACCCCCCTCGTAATTTAACATTCCCATCTTTTAACTCTGTGTCCAGGATCAGCCAGATGGAATGACTCTGGTGAAAGAAGAGGGGGACAAAGATGAAAGTAAGCAAGAGCCTGAAGTAGTCTACGAGACAAACTGCCATTGGGAAGCCTGCTCCAGAGAGTTTGACACACAAGAACAGCTAGTGCATGTAAGTTAATGGAATTCAGGAACTGGGGTTTGAAAGCTATGTGACCTTTCTCCACAGAGGTCAGGGTCTTTGACCCTGTGTTGAGTCAAGTTTCTTAGCCAGCAGCATTGCATGCCGGAGAGGACTTTATGAGTTTCAAAGAATAAAGGGAAGTCTTAGCTGTGGTGCTTGACCTGTTCAGTCAGCTAAAGCTTACTGCAAAATTCAATAAAGTCTTCAGCAAGAGTGTAATGGCTCTGATCTTGTAAGCCAGCAAACATTATTTTTTTCTGTAGGAGACTTTGATATTTATTGAGTAATAGTAAGCTGAACATGAATTAATACTAACCTGAAGCCAGGACTTCTTCTATAAACCAAAGCGTCTTTTTCTTCTTCACAAATGTAATACATTATTAGTTTTGTTAAAAGAAGACTGTGCGCTTCAGGCTGAAAATGATTGTTGACCCTCACATCCTCTGGACCACCGCTCAGCTCAGTGCCGCAGAGTCTTCTTCATCCTCAAGCACAAAGGAGGGAGACTTACCACTAATATTCATAGGGATTTAATGCAAAGGAAGAATGAAGCATTGATGTCTGCACGATCCTTATGTCATATAACAATGTGATACTGAATATAGAAACAGCAAGCACAATGTAATAGCAAAAATATTTATCTTAATGCTGAATGTGATGATGATGATAATGTATAATAGTATAAATGACAATGTTTGTTTGAAGGAAACCTGGCACCAGGATTCTGGCCACCTAATCTGAGAACAGCATAATGTAGATAATGTCATGTAATGTACAGCGATCTGTTACTTACTAGGCTACTTGCTGTAGTTCTGAAAAAAATCCTAGTTTTATCAGCAAGTGATTATCTCTAGAAGACTAGTAAATCAGCTGCTATTTAGTCCTCCATATTTATAATCTGCACAACCCCATCCCCACCATTGATTGATAACTTTCTGCCCATGCGCAGTGTACACAGAAAACTGCCAATCAGTGGTGTGGGTGAGGTTATACACAGCTCAGCATTCTAAGAACTGATAGATCTGCAGCAGATTAAACAGACCATTTTACAAAACTGCAGCAAGCAGCCCAGTACGTGACACATCACTGGGTTCAGGATCTTTGCCCCTACATACTGCTTTTAGATGGGGTAGCAAAAACCTTGTGATACATTCATTTTAAAGAGTTGTTCAACTTTTTCTTTTCAAAAGGCAAGGAAAGTAATAACAGGATAAAAGAAGACATAGTGTTCACCGTTGTAACTCCTGCTGCTACAGCATAGGCCGCTGCGGTAGCCTCCAGCAGAATATGAGGCAATGATGTCTCGATCATCAGTTACCTAACAGGTGTAGCCTGTAATTGGCCCCAGCAGTCAGGTAACTGAAATGACAGTGTTTATCTAATCCGCACTGCCATACGATGAGAAGACCACAAGGATCTGTTAAGTAATGGTGACTTTATTCTTCGACCCATTTTGGAGTGTTATCCCTGCTCCTTCCTCAGTAAAACCACATAAAAATGCTCCAAAATTGCATTGAAAAATAAAGCAACATTACTTGACAGATCCTTGTGGTCTTTTCATCGTATGGCAGTGCGGATCAGATAAACACTGTCCTTTTGGATTCGTCTTCTGTTGCCATCTTGTACACATGGAGTTTGGATCCTGCAGCGGCCATACCATACGCTTATAATGGTTGTGTGTCACACAACCAAACCATGTGAGCAGTGACATCTGTTTCAACATACAAGTGTTTTAAGAGATAAGACCCTATTCTCTTTTCTTCCTTTTTATAGTTGCTTCAGGTGACTGAAATGGGATTTCATCGAATGTGCCTCAGAGTTACCTTGTTTAAGCTTACAGAGGACCTGTCACAAGTCCAAAGTGGGCAGTTTGTGCTTACATTTTTATTCCCGCTGCTCCCCTGTTATTTTATGTTTCTTTATATCCTCCACAATAGTTCAAGAGGTATGGACCTTTGTTTTCAGTGCCAATTTTTATGATCTTTTCAAATGGGTGTGGCTAATGAGGATTCCCTGGGGGCTTGTCTCTTGGCTGCTTTGCATTATTACACTGTGAGCCCCCCCTCATTGTAAGGACCATAAATGCTAGCACTGATAATAAATAACAAATAACTATGGAGCACTAAACTAGAAGAACAATATATCTGGAACAATATGGGGGATAGAAAAGAAAAGCATAATACTCAGGGAAAAAGCAAAAATAAAATAAGAACAAAAACTGCCCCCTCCTCACCTGGTGAAAGTCCTCCTAAGGGTACCTTTACACGCGGCTACATTTCTAGGGTGGCTACAGGTAACTTACTGGTTGCAGTGAAATCATGGAGACAAGGTTCTATCTTGTTGCTGTGTACAAATGGAATAATCTCTCCATGATTTCACTGCAACCAGTAAGTTACCTGTAGCCACCCTAGAAATGTAGCCGCGTGTAAAGGTACCCTTAGGCTGCCTTCACATTAGCGTTTGTGAACGCTGCGTACCGAACGCAGCCAAACGCTTGCACACTGCGTTCCTATGATTAGCATGGGGATGCATGTGCCTGCGTTTGGCCGCGTTCGGTTGCGTTTGCATTCGGCGTTCGGATGCGCACAATTTGTGTGCCCTCGAACGCAGCTTGTTGCATTTTTTGTGCGGGCGCTTGTTTTATCTGCAAGCACCCGCAAGCGCACAAACAATGCATGGATCTCAATGGATCTGCAGTGTCCTCTGCATGACAGCGCAGGAGAACGCTGCGGATCTCATTGAAATCTCTCCCGGTGGCCGCCGCTGATCAGCGGCGGCCACCGGGAGATCATTCAGAGCCACAGCTGATCTCCCGCCGGTGTCAGCGGGGAGATACAGCTGATCTGACAGCTGTTTACATCTCCCGCGCCGACACCGAATAGGTGATGTTGGCGCGGGAGATTTGAAGCAGCGATCAGCTGTTTCATATCTCCTGCACTGATATCACCCTATTCGGTGTCAGCTGCTGATCTCCTCCTCCCGGCCGCCCCCAGAGGCAGCTGATTGGCTGCCCGGGCACCATACTTATGTGAACACATGCCGAGATTCTCCGCTGCGTTCACATAAGTATGTGCTGCGTTGTACTGCGTTTGCGTCTGCACGCATAAGCATGCAGACACAAACGCAAGTGTGAAGGCTGGCTTACAAAGGTTTCCGGGTTTACAATTAAACAGGATTGTTTGTTTTTCAACAAATGGTGCCACTCCTGTCTATGGAGAGTGTCTGATATTGCAGCTCATCCTTATTGAAATGAATATAGCTGAGATATAATATCAGACCCAGTCAATGGACAGGAGGGGCACTGTGTCTACTAAGCTTCTAATGTGGAGGCAATGTTAGAATCTTTATTATTGATATATGTATGTATGCGTCTTTTCACCGAATAATGAACCATAGATCTGAATGTCTGAAATGAATAGTACAGATTTGTCACTTGGTGTGAATAGAGTAACCCAGTTTAATTCTGCAGGTAGGGTATCGACATGCTATTCTTATAGAAGCCACTCTACAAAGGGACATCGGAGACCAAAATTGAAAAATCCCTTTCAACTGTTAATACAGCGAAGCTTTCATGATACATTAATCGGCAGACAAGATGTTTTAAACCATCCTTGCTCCCTGTCTTATTTACAGCACCTATCCATCGTCACTACCACATCCAGTTAATAGCAGGATTCATGATTCTCCATGGTTGTCTATCTAGTGTGTGACAGTACAGGCTTCCTGCTATAGCAAGTCACTATCTATAATTGATATCCTTCCATGGAATGGGGCAGCAGAGTTTTACTCTGAGCAGTTTTAAATCGTGCCGCTTGTCCTGACTTGGATGTGAAACGAGAGACAGGAATCAAAGGATGCTTTTTATTAACCTGGGGAAGACACATACTGTTTAGTTTAACAATCTTGGAATAGGCATTGTCAAATATGTAACAGACAAAGAAGGCGCAGACACAGACAGAAGGGGGGACTGTGTGCCAGATGAGTATGTCAGCAGTGGCAGACACAGTTAAAGAAGGTACCCTGTGCAAGAACAGTAAATGGGCTTTTTGCAACCCGATAAGGATATATGCCCACGACTCTTTTACACTGCATCCAGGCAAAGTGTCCTGCCTCCTGTGGGGAAGCCGGTGATCTCTGCAGGTGAATGCAGCCACCCTGTGCCCACAACTCTTTTACACTGCATCCAGGCACCGTGTCCTGCCTCCTGTGGGGAAGCCGGTGATCTCTGCAGGTGAATGCAGCCACCCTGTGCCCACAACTCTTTTACACTGCATCCAGGCACAGTGTCCTGCCTCCTGCGGGGAAGCCAGAGATCTCTGCAGGTGAATGCAGCCACCCTGTGCCCACAACTCTTTTACACTGCATCCAGGCACAGTGTCCTGCCTCCTGTGGGGAAGCCGGTGATCTCTGCAGGTGAATGCAGCCACCCTGTGCCCACAACTCATTTACACTGCATCCAGGCACAGTGCTCTGCCTCCTGCACACAGGGGGAATTGTCACGGTAGTGGCCGTGGTCTGTTTCCGTGGCCCTGGAGGGACCACAATTAAAAAAGGTAAAAATGTAAAAGGGAAAAAATGAAATAAAAGTTTGTCACTGTGACGCCACCTGTGGTATGCGACCAGATGTGACCGCCGCTGCTTGTCTCAGCTCCAAGGGATGATGATGGAATGCAGCAAGGTGATAAGCCCTCCACAGGTAGGACTGATTTAACCCCTGGGCCGGGTTAATAGTTTTTGGTGAAGTGGCTGTGAGGTACGATGGGGATGCACTTACTACTGACATGTGTACTTCAGATTTCTCAATCTCGACCTCTTCTCAGATGCTGGTCTCCACAGCCATAGACCTTCAATAAATACTCTCACACTTGTTTCAGGTTTAACCGGGTACTTTACTCACTGCTCTTAGTTCACACAGTCATGGTTTCTTTTATCGTGAGCGTACTGGTAGCCGGAGAGCAGCTGGTCTGGTTCACCAAAGCACCCCCTTTCTTTAGCCTTTCCGGGTCTCTCTCCTCATGACCACTCACTACCTCAGGGCCAGCAGTCGCGGACTTCTCAAGGGGGTGCTCTCTCTAACCCCCAAGTCCTATGTAAGGCTTTTCCTAGGTGTGATGGTCTGTTCGGTTCTGGGAATAGAGACCCTTCACCTCACCGGTTAATCTGTGGCTTGAAGCTGCCAACCACTTTTACAGGACCGGTACCCTGTCTGTCGACCCAGTCCCTTGGTGTCTCCGTAAAGCCAGTCTTTCACCTTGGACTCCTTCTCCACTACACATGGTCAGTAGTCTTGGACCCGGTCAGCCACAAGATGACACCAGCTGCCGGGTCCCGGTGTTTTTCCTCTCTTGTTTACAGTCTCTTTTCTGCTGTCACTCTGCTCAGTTCTGAGCCCTCCTTCAACTCCAATCTCCGTCCTGACTGTCACTCTCACTCTGAGGTGACTACTGTAGCTCCTCCCCCTTTCACAGGTGCCATCTAAGCTCCACCCACCACTCTGCTCTTCCCCACTTCTCCCTTGCCTGGCATAAAGTCCTACGTATAGGAATTCAGGGATGTGTTGGGTGCTTTTGGGTTGGGATGAATGGCTTACCATACCAGCTGCTGCACTTCTCTGTGGCTACCAGTCTGCAGTTTACAGCTGTAGAGGTGGTAGTGGGTGCTTTACTCCTCTACTTCTCAGGCCCCTTACCTTTTTACACCAATAGCTGGTCTAGCTTGCAACCATCCTATCTACAAATACATGCCATGCCACGGTAATCTATACACTGATTCATTTTTTTATTTTATTATATAGATGGAATTAATTTCATGATTTATAATAAACACAAAAAACATATTGATGAGTATAATTCGGCTTGGTATGTTATAGAGGCGACCACTCAATGGACAGTCCAACGGATGGCTAAGGAATCAATAAAAAGCCCCTAATCAGATAGGCAGTGCTGTGTGTAGTCTTACTGGAAGACTCTCCGGATACTTGTTACCATTCCTGTGTTGTTTCATTTATAGAGTGTTGGCCATACTTTGACTTTCCCTTGGCTTTGAAACAAGGTCAAAAGACAGTTGGACTCAATTAATCTTTCTCTTTTTTCGTGGACGAGTTTAGTGCTTTGTGTCAATTCAGCCTCATTAATTAAGTACGGTACATTGTTATTTCATTTTTTATTCACTGAGCGGACCTGTATACAATTATACAATCATCTGTAGAAGTTTATGTTCCCAGGCAGTTGCCCCACATTAGCCCCAATATTTTCCTTTTATTTTTTTTTACTAGGAAGAAAGCAGAATGTTTCCACTGCTCAATCTTCTTTTTTAAGAGATTTCTCTCTTTCAACAGCAAAAGCCTCTAATCTGCACACAATATTGGTTACAGGGCTGGGGTGTATGAGGCGTTTACCTCTGTATGCCTCCTAATTCATATTGAAGTTTAAAGACTCAGCTTTTTTATTGTGGAATTCTATACACATACAAAAAAGCAAATGTAGAAAGCTTGAATAAGCTCCACATTTTCTTTCTAAGAAGCACTGTTTTAAAGTTAGAATGGGGGCTTAAGAATGCTAGAAATCTGTTATGATCACTTCAGTAAGTAACAATATTTTAGTGAAACTTGGCAGTTGCTTTAAAATATTGTGACTTTTGCCAGTCCTGGCCAGCTACGCCAACACTGGTGTAGTAACAAGGAAGGTATGTAGGTAGGGTGGTCATGTCCGCCAATCACATGCATCATAAGTTATGCCACTAAAGAGGTGTAGGTTGCTCCAGAGATGCATGCCAGCCCCTGACTGGTTTACATTTTTGTTGGTGGTGTAAGCTGAGTATCAGATGCCCTTGATTTATTAAGTAGCGTACAACTCTTAATGAATCAGGTCAGTGTACTCCGACGAGCACTTCATTAAAGTGAATCTGACAGCTGATACATGCTGCCCATTCAGTGGGCAGTATGTATCGGGCACTGGCTGCATTATCTCAGCCAGGTATATGTTTTACTCTGAAACGCCGCAGTGCTTAAGAGTCAAAGATACATAAATAGCCACTGGGGACCAAACTGCACTGTAGACCAGTTGCTCAGGCGGATCCAGAGTGATGTCTCCTTGCCTGTTGACATGAATCAACAGGTCTCTTCCTACATGCGTGTATATGCAAATACCTGTCAGTGGAGAGCAACAAGCGGGGAGATAACGCCGAGGACTTCCCTGTTCGACTAGTCTGCCAAGCAGCTCAGTCCTCGGTGGCTTTTTAAGTAAGTTTTTTCCTGAACCGATGCCATGTATCAGCTTAGCTAGCTAAGATCATAAAACCAGTTCTTCATACATGCTGCCCAATCCGTATCAATATTGGCTGTGAGGTTCCCTTTAAGACCGGCATGCATTATGCCAGTCATAATGAAAACCCCCAATATCTGCACAGACATGTCCAAAATAGCTAATATGACGGGGCTCATTCAGATGTCACATTCGAATTCTATCCATGTTTTTCTAAGTATAAAAATCGCTCCTCTTAACGTCTATGAATGTGTATTTTTGTAGACCAGGTGGCCTGCACATAAACACAGAGACTTGTCCAATTTTTACTTGAATCACAAATTAAATTCACTATGCATATCTTTGGGTCCATGAAAAATTCAGACGGTGCTGAGATATCACTGGTGTGCTACACATTATTGAATGACTGATAAAAGAAGCTTGAAAGAACTCTGTATTTATTTTGCATGCAAGAAAAACAGACAAAATGTTGTTATTAAAAACTGACACATTGATGAAAATCTGTTCCAAAACAGTGATGAAACTCGTTCTATTGCATGTGAGTAGAATCACTGATATCTGAATGAGACCAGAGGAGTCACGCATGCTGTGTGCATAGGCTTCTGTAACTATAACAATAGACCTTTCAGTGACCTAGAGTGGCTTTGGAAATCCAGTTGGGGCAATAGTGGATCAGTCTCATCTATGGCTATGGTCCCCAGCGAGATCTTTAAAGTATGTCTTCATCTTTATATCTAAATATACTTGATTGCAGTTGTGCAGTCCGGCTCTGATTCTTATTCATGGAGTCTGCACTTTGGGCAGCATGAATCTGGTGACAAGTTCTCTTTCACAAGATATGACGTACTGTTACATCACATGTCATGTCCCTGATTTTGATCTTTCCCTGCAGATGATGGCCGAACCATCACTTGCTTTTAACAGCCAGGGGTGTAGTGTAGCTCTGCTCATGTCTGCTAATATGTTAAATGCTGCTGTCAATTTTTGACAGCTTTTAACACGCTGTCAAGAGTGACACATTAATTTACATGCACATCTGCTGAAGACCCCCATGCCTGTCATTGTGGTATTCCTGTGAAATAAAGCCTTACAGGAGACTGTGATTTTGACATTACATAGCAATAGCAGTGCTGATGACCTGCTTTGCATAGTACAAGCAATCAGATGATTGCAATGTCAAGTCCCCCAAGGGGACAAACGAATACAGTGAAAAAAGACATTTTTTTAAAAATATTACATAAAATACAAAAGTACTAATCATTCCCTTTTTGTCACATTAAAAATAAAGCAAATACCGTATATACTCGTGTATAAGCCGACCCGTGTATAAGCCGACCCCCCTACTTTTGCCCCCAAAACCTGGAAAACCTATTGACTCGTGTATAAGCCGAGGGTGGACCCCAGCACAGGTATACAGCCCCCAGCAGTGTGGTATACTGCAGCCTCCCCAGTGGTATATACAGATCCCAGTGGTAATACAGCAGCCCCAGTGGTAATACAGCAGCCCCAGGGGTAATACAGCAGCCCCAGGGGTAATACAGCATCCCCAGGGGTAATACAGCAGCCCCAGGGGTATACAGCAGCCCCAGGGGCTATACAGCAGCCCCAGTGGTAATATAGCAGCCCCAGTGGTAATACAGCAGCCCCAGGGGTAATACCGCAGCCCCAGGGTAATACAGCAGCCCCAGGGGTAATACAGCAGCCCCAGGAGTAATACAGCAGCCCCAGGGGCTATACAGCAGCCCCAGGGGTAATACAGCAGCCCCAGGGGTATACAGCAGCCCCAGGGGGTATACAGCAGCCCCAGGGGGTATACAGCAGCCCCAGGGGTAATACAGCAGCCCCAGGGGCTATACAGCAGCCCCAGGGGTATACAGCAGCCCCAGAGAAATATACAGGCCCCCCCTTGTGTAGCAATCCTGAAAAGGAAAACATTATCATACTTATCCGTCCCACTGCCGCCGCCGTCATCGCGCTCCTCCGTCTTCAGGCGCAGACAATGACGTCATTGCCTGCGCCGGCCGAAGAAGACGGCTGAAGCTGGAGGCGCGCGATGACGGTGGTGGCAGCGGGACAGCGGGACATCGGGACGAATAAGTATGATAATGTTTTCCTTTTAAGGATTGCTACATAAGGGGGGGCCTGTATACTGATATGGGGGGGCTGCTGTATACTGTATACACTGTATACAGTGTATACAGTATACAGTGACTCGCGTATAAGCCGAGTGGGGGACTGTAAGCACAATTTTTGGGCTGAAAAACTCAGCTTATACGCGAGTATAAACGGTAGTTAAAAAAATACACATTTAATATCGCTATGTTCATAAAAGTCTGATCTATCGAAATATAACATAAATGAATCTGATCATTCAGCAGCGGAACGATAAAAAGGTTTGAGACACCATTATTATGTTTTTGTGGCCAATGCAACAATGCAATAAAATGCAATGAGGCGATTGAAATTTCGAATCTACCCCAAAATGGTAAAAACGTCAGCTCAGGGAGCAAAAAAATAGCCCTCATACAGTGCCAGATCCTGAACATTGAAAACGTTCCTGGTCTCAGAAAATGACGACGCAAGCAGAACTTATTTATTTTTTTTTTTAAATTTCTGAAATTTTTTAACACTTAAATGAAGAAAAACTATACATGTTTGTTTTCTGCATAATCGTACAAAGTTGGAGAATTGTATTACCAGGTCAGTGTTACTGTATAGTGAACATAGAAATAAGAAATCCAAAAAAACTTTGTGGAATTGCACTTTAAGTTGCAATTTTAATGCACTTGAATTTTTTGTCTGCTTTCCAGTGAATTGCATGATAAATTGAATAGTGTCATTCATAAGTACAAATCATCCCCAAAAAAAAAAAAAAAAGCTTTGAGATTGTTATTTTTCCATACAGATAGCTAAGTGATGGCTCTGAGAAAAAAGCAAAAGCACAAAAACGGAAAGTCGTCCATTCGTGAAAAGGTTAAAGAGGGCCTGTCACACTTGATATATTTCTCCATCAAATAACAAATATGTGCTATTCTTTCTTAGAATTCAGAATTTTATTATTTCACTGTTTATCAACCAAGAAATATAGGAATAAGTTGACTAGTGGGTGGTTCCATTTTACATGTTTTATTGTTTTCTCTTGTACCTTGAGTCTATATAAGGACACTCTCCCTAAGGGTATGCTCATATCTGCTTATCTTTTCTTGCCAAGATCTTTTGTGTCATGCATTTTTTCATGCGTATGACATGCCAGTGTGCGTGTTTCCCTCACCTAGCATCCGTATGTCATGTGCATGTCATAAATATGACATGTATATTACATACGTTTTAACATGATTTTTCGTATGCCATAAAAAGTTAGAATAGTTAGATAGATAGATGATGGGATAGATTGATCGATTTTACCAGTCTATTGCTGCATGCTTCCGGCTGCTCATTAAGCTTCATGCATATTCACTGATCTGACTGGAAATGGACAATTACAGATGCTCACTCTCTGTGAGAGCGTCTGTGATTGGCTGTTGAAATCAGACTGTGCTCCCACAATCTGTGTGGTGTCTGTGCTTGGTTGCCATACAAATTAGTGTATGGCAACCAGCCTACCTTCATATTGTGTAAAATAAATAATTACTGTAAAAAGAAATACATAGGGATTCTCTGTGTTTTTCATTCTCAACACAGACAAAGCAGACAACTGTGGGCTGCCATCGTCAGCTGCCTTGTTTTACCTTGGCTGGCAATGAAAAATACAGGGGAGCCTATTTTTTTTTAATTATGTAAATAAATACTAATAAAAGTGTGGGCTTTGCCCTATTTTTACTTGGCAGCCAAGGTAATACTAGGTAGCTGGGGTCTAATATTCTCAGCATGGTGAGGCACATAGTTATTGGAATCCCCCAAGCTATAAAATAGCAGCTCGCAGTCACCCCAGAAATTGGTGCATTCATTGGACTCGCCAATTCCTGGTGTTTTACCCAGCTTTTCCCGATTTTCTGATGTAGTGGCGTTGAGATGATTAATGACATCTGATGATTGACAGCTTGTCATTAAGCTCTGGATTGGTAATGTCAGGCATCTTTTGATACCCTCCCATTTGGTAATTAATTAAGTGAAGTGTTAATAAACACACACAGAGAAAAAACTTTTATTAGAAATAAAACACAGAGAAAAAACCTTTAGCAAAAATAAAATACACCGACAACCCTCATTATCCTATTTATTAACCCCAACACGTACACTCTGATGATAAGCCACCTTGAGGTCCCAAATGAAAATCTCAGCTCTCCTGAGTGAGATGATCGCTGACGACATTGACGGCTGATTGCTGGTGAGCTGTCACACAGACAGACTCACCAGCGATCAATTGACCAGAGACATCATGGAAACGATTTAAATATCGTTTCCACGATGTCTTGCTCCCGCTGCCAGCCTGCTGGAAGCGGGAGCAGGCTGGTCTCCAAGGTAAACTGCGAGTATCTAGGCAGCGCGCGCTGCCTAGATACCCGACGTGTACCTTAGTTACCAGCCTCCTCCGCTCACCGGCTGGTATCTAAGGTACACAGCGGGTAACTAGGGACCCTAGTTACCCGCTGTGTACCTTAGATACCAGCCGGTGAGCGGAGGAGGCTGGTAACTAAGGTACACGTCGGGTATCTAGGCAGCGCGCGCTGCCTAGATACCCGCAGTTTACCTTGGATACCAGCTCCCAGCGCTTGTGAGAGGCGCTGGGAGCTGGAATATCGCTACTCCCGGTGTCACACACGCAGCGATGCTGCGTGTCCACCGGGCGACAATCGCCAGGTTTTAGAGCAGGTTCTAAAACCTGGCGATCGTCAACCAGCGATTTATCGCTGGTTGATTCAGTATGTCACACGCGTCAATATCGCTGCAACGTCACGTGCAGCCGAGATCGTGCAGGCGATATTGACGCGTGTGACATACCCTTTAGTACTGAATGACTGCACAAAGAGCTGTGGCTGTGTGAGCTTTGAGTCAGTGAGGTCACCCGAGGACACAGATCAGGTGCCATGGCAATCACTATGGTTAGCGGTTACCATGGTTTAAACACAGATGTGAGTGTACCATAATTGTAAAACATGTGAGAATTTATTCATATATTTCTTGAAGGAATAACAAAAGAATGATACCCCACCAACTGCTTAGCAAATATGCTCCAGAATTGCCATTTCATGAGCATTACAAATAATGGCTGACAGCGAGATGTCAGAAGATCTGACAGCTCCTCTTTAGTCTTTGTAAAAATATTGTATATATAGGATACCTCACTTTCTATATGGGCTCACTCCCACTTGTGTATAAATAATTGGTTCAGTTTTAATCCAGAAAAGTTGGATGGGTGAATCCATTTGGTGTTCCATATGTCATGCGAGTGCAATGGGAGTGTGCAATTTTTTTCTCGCCTAGCTTCCGTATGCCATCCATATGTAATGCACAGCTACAATAATATTCCATGTTCTATGCCACAGAATGGTAATATAGTTGTAAAAGTAGATGGCATATGGATGGGATGTCCATTTTTTTTCTCACACCCATAGACTTTCATTGACAATTCTCAGTTGTTTTATGCCACTATACACAGCACGCTACGATAATTTTTTCTCAGGCCAAAAACAGCTAAGGAAAACATCGCAGATCAGCATTGCCTTATTGTGTAACATTGGTGTGAGAGCAATGTGATTTTTTATAAAATTGCACTCTGCATATTTATATGCAGATGTGAGCAAACTCTAAAACTGTATTACATAATCAATACATAAACACAGAACTTTGAACTTAATAAAATCAATAGTTACACTTGAATTGGAAAGTGCTGCGGAATATGTTTGTTGCCATATAAATAAAAATTATTATTATTATTATTATATTTATCGCTTTGAATCATAAGATAATATATCTATATTCACCAGATTTTTGTACTGGTAAAATTGTGTAACTTATTAATTATGTAAAATACTGACTTAAAGGAAATCTCTCACAGTATATACTAAGTAAATAACCTTGTATGGGATAAAACCTACATTAAAAAAGCACCTTTATGGCCACTTTACACGCGGCTACATTTCTAGCTTATCCACAGGTAACTTACTGGTTGCAGTGAAATCATGGAGACATGGTTCTATCTTGTTGCTGTGTACAAATGGAATAATGTCTCCATGATTTCACTGCAGCCAGTAAGTTACCTGTGGATAAGCTAGAAATGTAGCTGCGTGTAAAGTGGCCATTAGTGTTGGAATCGCTGCCTAATCACATATTATAATTAGGAACAAAGCATATGATGTCCAGCAGAGAAACCCTCCTGTGCAGTGTTAAAATCCTTTTATTCCATGAACATCATTAAAACCTCATTCCACAACTGGACCAGCTCTGGTCTAGATCTAGAGAAAAACCATGAGGGATAAAACGCGTTGTCTTGGACCAGATAGCTGTGCTTTCTCTTGTTGCATAGTGCCCATTGCTCTTGTATGTACCTGGTCCGGTTATGGAATGAAGTTTTAACGATGTTCATGGAACAAAAGGATTTTAACACTGCACAGAAGGATTTCTCCGCTAGACTTCATATGTTTTTTTCCTAAGCGACTGCAGGAAGGTGTGCCTCCCTCACTCCGAGCGGATCCCTGGCAGGCGACTGGACCAAGGAGAAATTACTACTTGGATGAGCTGGCTATTACAAACTGTTTCCTATCTATATTATAATTAGGGTGCACGGGGCACCCTCAGCATGGCCAAGAGGCTGTCCTCCTTTTGAGAAGCTCTGTTCTTCTTTCTCCTTCACTTATTCTCCAACCTCCCTCACTTGTGATTACTAGCTGAGGTTTGCCTAAATTTTCTCTGTAGACATTGCTCACTCCAGGCTACCCATCATTGTCAATCACCAGGGGTAGTCGAGGTGTGCAAAAACAGTGGACAGAAACAGCACACTGAGCCTCTTGGCCACGCCAACGGTGCAGTGCATCAAGCACGTAAGTAAGGCTACTTTCACATTACGATTTATGAGGGAGCCGATGCTGTCCGATAAATTCGGACAGCATTGGCTCCCTTCTGATGCCTGGAATCGGATGCCAAATAGACATCCGATTCCAGCATAAAATTGTAGCCTCCGATCTGTAAACAAAAAAAAAAAAAAAAGTTTATGCTCACCTCTCCCCGAGCCCCGCCGTCTCCCGCCGACTTCCTGCAGGTTCCCGGTGGCTCCCGCAGGCTCCCGGTGTCTGCAGAAGTCTTCTTCATGTGTACAGGACCTGCGGTGATGTTACAGTCACGTGACACCAGGTTACACCATGGTAACCTGCGGTCACGTGACTGTGACATCACCGCAGGTCCTGTACTGCAGTAGAAGACCTCTGCAGACACCGGGAGCCTGCGGGAGCCTGCAGGAAGACGGCGGGGGCTTGGGGAGTGGTGAGCATAAACTTTTTTTTTTTTAACCCCTGCCATCCAGTTTGGAGCAATTTTACTGTACTGAGCATGCTCAGTACAGTAAAAATCGGGTCCGAGGAGACATCAGATGTTTCCTCGGACCCTGCTCCATAGGGCCCCATGTTAACTTGATCGGACCAAATCGGATGTGCACTAAATGCCAAATCGGACAGAATCGGATCGGACCAAATCGGATGGCATTTAGTGCACATCCGATTTGGTCCGATGCCCATAGGGCTGCTTGGGGCCCAAAATCGGTCCGATGCTGTCCGATTTTTATATTTGTACATTGTGTATTATGTGTACACAGCCACAAAATGGAACAATGGCATTGTTCACACACAATTTGCGTTTTTTTAGCACTCCAAAAACCACATGCTTTTTTTTAAGAGTGCCAAAAAGTGTCCCTTGTGTGTCTGAAAGGATAAGAATCCTTTTTGGACTTTGTCATTTTTTCATCAAAAACGCTAGCGTTAACGCAGGGTGCCTCAATGAGCCTTTTAAAAACGCTAGCGTTAACGCATGGATTAACGCAGGTGCCTATATGTGTCCTGCATTAACGCATGCATTTCCCATAGGGCCCCATGTTAAAAAAACGCATGCGTTTTTGGAAACAACCCATGCGTTTTTTTCCAGCACCCAAAAAACGCTGCATGCAGCATTTTTTGAACTGGGGGAAAAAAACGCAAGTGGAGCTGAAAAACGCATGTACACTCAAATGCACCCTGCGTTAACGCACCTGCGGTTTTTTTAACAGCTCAAAAAACGCAGAGAGGGTTAAAAAAGCTGATATGTGTGAACAAGGCCAATGTGTCCATGATTTCACTTCAACCAGAGATCTGTTCAGATGTTGGTCACAGATATCTGTGTGTGTAACGTGGCCTTAAATGCTTGCTCACACGAGCGTATAACATGGCCATGTGCTATCCAATGTTTTGTCCCAGTGTAATGGTGGGTTTACACACACCAATTTATCTGTTCAATATCTGAACCAATCTCTGGTTGCAGTGAAATCATGGATACATTGCTCCATTTTGTGGCTGTGTACAACATGGAGCAATGTATCCATGATTTCACTGCAACCAGAGATTGGTTCAGATATTGAACAGATAAATTGGTGTGTGTAAACCCACCATTATTCTATGGGGCACTGACGACGCGCTCTTTTCTTCTCATGCCAATTCAGCATGAGAAAAAAAATATCACAGCATGCTATGAGTGCATCTGATAATCAGATGACATGCACCCATACAAATCTTTTTCAGTTCAATCTGATATCCACAATGGAGAAGATGGAGAAATTAAGTTCTCCATCTTCTCTATACCTGTGCTCTGATTCTCGTATTCAAAAGAATTGGATCACAGTAAACTGACACTCGGCTCAAACTTAAATCAGAGTTTGAGCTGAGCGTCATTAACGTAATCGGGCCAAATCTCAATAGAACATACGCCCTTGTCAACAAGCCCTTAAGGTGCATTTTTTTTATAGGGGCAATACCTTCTACAAAGCCTATGTTTTTTTTTAGATTGTCAGTTTGGGCTGATGAACTCCCTTTAACAATTTTATACAGTAATTAGTCATTGTTAAAGTGGATTACATGTTTAGCGGTCCTTCAGAGAACTTTTCTCCCTTGCAAAAATGTTTCTGAAGCTTTCTCAATAGCATTGCCATGTTTTACTTGTAGAGGCCACGCAGTCAAATAATCTTAATAAAGCATAGAAACCTACATTAAAATATAGGTGCCTAAAAGACAATGCCTTGTATAGAAAGCATCCTATAACTAATGCTCCTGCATAGCAGAAAAGTATGTGCAGACTTCTTGTATTTTGTAGTTATTTGTGCAGCTATTTGTATACAAGCCCAGTGTCGGCGTATCTGATCCGCACAATGTATGGTTGGCGTGTCTGCATTTTCAGTCATATAGTCATCTGTGGTGTAGGTATGGGACGAGCGTATCACCAGCCTAGACGTTGCAGTTCTTAAAGAAAGATAAGTATTCAAGCTGAAAATGAAACAAAGCTCTGCCTGTATTCCTCCTTGTGTTTAGCAGAGATAAACTTCACTGGAGTCTCAGTGCTGCTCCTGGCAGAAGCTTTAATTGGTAAAATGCAGATTTTTTTTTTGATCAGGGAAGGATTACTGCTCTTATCAGTATAAAGCATCTTATTTGAAGATGAAAAGGCTTCACTGAATCACAGATGCCAACATTGTTGCAAGGCGCTGTGGCGACTGACATCTCAAATGAAACTGTGATTTATTAGTCTGTATTGGCCAGCCTAGCCTAAGTAATCTAGTAAAGGTCCTGCTGATTTGCAAATTTTTCTAAGCGAAGGGCTTTTTATATACAATTCCCTGGTAATATTTCCTAAACTGACAGCATTTAGAATAAATAATACTAAGAGACGCAGAGAATTGAAAAGTGTACGAAGAATTGCTAAGCAGATTTTTAGGATGTGAGCGGCAGTCAGTGCTTCTTCAAATCTATCTTGGTGGTTCTTTTTCCTTGTTGTCTGATAAGCTGGCGAAGGAAAGATTAATAACAGTGCCTTGTTGCTATCAGTAGCGTCTTGTCGATTCCCTGTAAGAGGCCTGTCTGCTCAGCATGGAAATTATTGATTAAATAAGAAGTGTCATTAGGTTGTGAGTAGATCCATAATCACAAAAAGCAGCGGACAGTAAGATGCGAAGCCATGAATCAAACCTTCTGCCGAACTCGTTTATATTGCTGTGACACCCACACCTATTAGGGACATCCATTTCATATATACGTGCCAGCCAGGGAAGAACAACACTCAAACTAAGAGCAGCGATATATGACAGAGACAAAGCCACGTCCGGGAAGAGGGACAGAGGGTGGCAGTAATTTGTTTGGAGGATTGCCCACTAAGAAGAGCTATATTGATCACAGAGGAAACTAGATAGCTCTGACTCTTGTGTTCCTTTTTTTTTAATTGGTCTCACTTCACTTGTGTTGAGGAGGACACATATCATTTTTAGTAAGGAAATCATGTTGTGGTATTTGTGAGCATGCTCGGGTCAGGATTCCTGCTGAGAAATTCATCAAGGCATGTAAATGGAATGCAGGATTTATAAATAACTAAAAAATGTTACTAAAAAAAAGTGGTGTTCTGCTTATACTTAGCAGGTACTCCGTGTACTAGAACCCCAACTGGGAAGTTTAGCAATAGAAGGTATGAAGTCTCATAGCTTCAGCTAAGAGCCCCATCTACAAAATGTCTCCACTGACGGAAAATAACATAAATCTCAGCCTTTACATAACGCCAGTGGAGGTGAAATGCATTGTCTATCCGAAAGTCGTTCTATGACCAAAAAAGCTGTTCTAATTGTGAGATACCAATGTCCTAGGCTTTAAGTTTAGACTGTTAATACTTGACGGTTTTCATCCGTTTTTGGTGCTTTTTTTTTTTTTTCTGCACCAAAAACAGAACAGCCACTGCATCTATCAACCAAGTGAATGGGATATTCAACTTGCCGTGCAGACTTCAGTGTTTTTGACTGCTGCTTTAATGGTGCAGAAAGCCCATCCAGAAAATAAGGCTATGTGCACATGCTGTGTTTTTGATCCTTTTTTTGTTCTGTGTTGTTGCACACAAAAAAAAAAAAATATATTTTTGAGATGCCAGCAAAGAAAGATGCTGTGCCAACGTCTGCGTTTTTATCGGTCCAGTATTGATGCAGGAACCTGATCAGGAAAAAGAAGGAGCTTGTCAATTAATTGACCATTGACCCCATTCAATTCAGTCTCCAAAACAGAAGAAAAACGCAGCCAAAACTGCTAAATAAATATGTCTTTGGTGTGTTTTTATTTGGAAAACCTAATGAGGTTTTGATGCAGAATCTTCAGGACCACAAACTGATCACTTCTTTTGTGTCTGGACATAGCCAAATGAGCATGTCAATTAGTGCTCTGTTTTTCTGTTGTGTTTTCCACACCACCAATGCTCCATTACTTACCCTCCCTGGGGATCCCACAGTGAGCCCCCACGATGTCTTCCTTCTGGGCATTGGCAGGATCTGCAGGTACGGTGCTGACAGGACCTGCCCATGTGACTAAGGCTGAGAGACGTGGCCAGGTCCTGTAAGTATTGTACCTGCAGGTCCTACTGATGCCTGGAGGAAGACATTGCCGGGGCTCACCATGGGATCCCCGGGGAGGGTAATTACCGTAATTGAGTGTTTGTGATGCTTTTTTGCAAAAAAAGAGGATCCATGAAAACAGAGCATAAACACTCTGTGTGAATGAGGCCTTACTTTCACACAATATTACTAATCTAGGAAGTGATGATAAAATATTTACTATACAGCAAGCTTGCACAACTATTTCTAATCCAAGGGCCACAATGTCATCTTAAACGACTTCTAACTGTCGCAGTAAAAAGGGATATTACCTTTTCAGAAGTTTATAACAAAACAAAAGTATATGCCAAAGATATCTATGAGAAACAGGTTGCACTGCCAGGACTCTCACATAACTAAAGAGTAGGGGTACTGTAGGTGTTGTAGTAGCTTGTTGCCATGACAGCAGATGGACACATGACCGAAAATATGCGATTTGCATATATTTAGTCACGTACTAAGTAGATATGCTCATCCTCGCTTGATACAAGTGAATTAAGTGAAGATGAGCAAGTCTAATTGGAATGTGGTCCTAAGTATGTGAAACCTGCATTGAGCAGAAGGTTAGACACAATGACCCTGGGGGTCCCTTCCAACTCTAAACATTCTAATATTATATGATTCTTCTATGGCCACCTGCTACCACAGGCACCACCATGCACCCCTGCTCTACAGCCTGCAGTTGTCACACCCAGACTAGGGTGCGTCCGAATACAGTGCATGACAGTGGTGCACAAACAAATGGTGTCCGGCGTCACTACACAAAACAGCAGACAGAGGAAAAGCCGCAGGGGACAAATACAACAGAGGGCCCTGCCCATAGGGAATGGAGGAAAGGAAACTTCCTGCACTCAACTGTGGCTGGGCCCTGATCTCCCTACCATCCCTATGTGGGCTCCTTCCCTCCGTCGCTGACCAGGATACCCAGTCACTCGCTGGACATGAAGTTACCCCTTAATAGTGATATGCCTGACGGGAGCACTAGTCCCAACCATTGCAATAGTAACAACAAGAAGAGAAGGAAAGACATACAAAGAAACGACAAAACAACTTAATCCTGCTTCCATACTCTTAGGCAGCAGACAGCTTGGCAATGGTCAGCTTCTTCAGAGTAGCTCCTTCACCTCAGGTAGGTAAGCCAGGAATGTAGTTTAATCACCAGCAAGGAATGCTGGACCATGTGATCATATAAAGAAGATGGGATTGATCACAAAGTATCCACACCTGGGTAGAGCACCTAGGAGTTTTGCTAGAAACAGAAACTGACATTAACTCCTACACTGCCAAAGGAAAGAAACATTTAATATTCTGTCTCAATACAGGAAAGAGACAGAGGTTCCAAACCTGTCACAGACTTGTGATTGCAGAACATGGTTAGAGCCCTTTATGAACCACAAATATTGCACCAATTGATGTCATGACTACTCATTCATGAAGTCCTCCTTTTGCTAGTAAGAAATACCAGAATCTTGCCTGATATTGATGATCATGCAGTTGGAGCTGCCAACTCAATTCAGCTGCTAATAAAATGTTAAAACGAGCCAAAGATGTCATTTTTAGTTATTTCCTTAAAATGTCTACTATGTCCTGACAAAGGCCTGATGGAATCAAGGAGCTGCACATACAGATTTCTGAGCCAACATCACTGGGCCTGTTAAACTTGGTTCATATCATCTGCTGAGTACTGAAGCAATTTCTAAGCAAATTCTGAGATGAATTCTTGGACACAGATTTAAAAACCAATTTAAAGATGTATTAATCTGGTTATTATAATGGCCACAATAAATTGGGTGGTCAATCAAAATTAAAGAGAACCTGTCACCCCCCTGGTGCTTTGCAAAGTGAATGCACCACTGTATCGCGTATCCTCATTCAGGAAGGAGTCTCCCCGTTTCCTGCCTCTTCTGCCTCTCCTCTCTGTGCTGCCTCCTGCCTGTGTAGGGTTTCCCCTCCTCACCTGTACCTGTGCATCAGCGTGTCAATTCACGCAGGCGCACAGCGTGGAATTAGTAGGGGCGGGTACCTGCTGCTGGAAAGGTGCATGCGCGGGAATGTCAGCGCTAGATTGCCACCCTGCTGTATGCATACAGCATGATCTTTTGCAGGGCGGGCTCTGGCGCTGACATTCCCACACATGCGCCGTTCCAGCAGCCAGGACCCAAACCACACAGGTAGGAGGCGGCACAAAGAGGCAAGAGGCGGGGAGGACCCTGTGAGCAGCGAGGACTGTGAAAGAAGAGAAGTCAATCCAGACCTCTTAACACACAACTTTCAAATGTGTTTTTTTTTTGGATTACAGGAAGGGTAGAGACATTGGGGACACCTTCCCTGAATGCAGCATACACGCTGCATTCAGTGGTGCATTCACTTTGCAAAGCACCAGGAGGGGGTGACAGGTTCTCTTTAAAGATTATGATGAACAGTCAAATCTTTTTAGTTCTAGAATTGGCAAAAATGATATTGTTACTGAAAAAAAGGAAATGTAGCTTCCAGAAAACTTTTAACAGCTTAATCCTACAGTTTGATACTGGTCATCAAGCTGTTTTGATGTTTGACAGCAGATAATATAGGCAACATGGAAAAAATGCTTCAAATGTCAGAGGGGAATACAATAGTTTGAGCAAAAGTAAGGAGGAAGGTCAAGCAAAGTTCTATCCAAGATAGTAAAACAGGATAACCTTAAAGGGAATTGTCATCAGAACATTACCATTCCTATTAAATTAGGATTTTATTTTAAGTGCTTTTTTTAATGTTTTAATTATATTCTTATTCAAAATCTTGTAGGTATTATGCTAGACTCATTTCTCCTGTTTTGTACAGACGATTTTCAGCAGTCTCATTATCAGACCAGACAGAATTACAATGAAAGGTAACTCCTCTACATCTCTATAGACAGTAGTTATTATTATTACTACTAGTAAAAAGGCCCGATGCAATTGCATCGGGAGCGCGGTGAAATGAATTGTGTGTATACAGGCGGTCAGTGGGTAGCAGAGTATACACCAGGCGGGTCTATGGGTAGCAGAGTATACAGACGGCTGTGAGGTGTAGCAGATTATACAGGCGGTCTTTGGGTAGCAAAGTATAGAGGCGGCTCTGTGGGTAGCAAAGTATACAGGCGGCTATCTGTGGGTAGCAGAGTATATTTAGGTAGTTCTGTGGGTAGCACCTTTGTGGGCGTGACGGCCACCTTAATGGGCATCAAGGTGGGTGGAGAGGTGATGTGACGTAATGGCTGTCACCACCGACTTCTTCTATGAGAGCTATGTACTTCTAGAGTGGAGGAAATAGGGGCGTGTCCTTGCTGTGAGGTAAATTTCGTGAAAGCGCATGCGCAGTGACGGATGGTTAGTGTGGTTGTGCAGTGTGAATGGCGTTGCAACTGTGCCTGGTGTGACTGGGGGACGCGGTGGCGCACGAGCGCGCAATCGCTCGTGGGGTTGTGAATGGCGAATTAACCGTTGGGGACGTGGCTGCGGCTCGCGGTGGCGCGCAAGCGCGCCACCACTTCGCGGGTCTGAGTCTGTGAATAGCGGCTCGCGAAGGCGCTGTGCGCCATCACTGGCGACAGTGTCGCGGTGCATGCCGGAATAGCGGTACAACATTGGTGATTATATATATATACCTACAGCAGTACGGTGTGCAGCGGTGTGAGTGTGCAGCTATGTCGAAATCCAGGAGGGGGCCGGGGGACAGCGGGCAGGAGGGGGCCAGGGAAGAGCGGCCGGGTGCGGGCAGGAGGGGGCTAGTGAAGAGCGGCCAGGTGCGGGCAGGAGAAAGCCAGGGAAGAGCGGCGCGGGTGCGGGCAGGAGGGGGGCCCCTCCTGGCCGCACCCAAGCGCTGTTCCCCGGCCCCCTCCTGCCTGCAGCAGAGTGCTTAGCAGAGTATGCAGGGCTCATGGGTTAGCAGAGTATATGGGGGCTCATTGCTTAGCAGACTTTACGGCGGCTCATTGGTTAGCAGAGTATACGGGGGCTCAGTGGTTAGCAGAGTATACGCTGGCTCAGTAGTTAGCACTCTATACGGAGCCTCAGTGGTTAGCACTGTATAGTGGGTCAGTGATTGGCACTGTATATTGTGGCTCAATAATGAGAACAGTAATGTGGCTGAATGGTTAACACTGTATATGGTGACTCAGTGATTAGCACTGTATGGTGGCTCAGTGTTTGGCACTGTATATGGTGGCTCAGTGGTTAGCACAGTATGGTGGCTCAGTGGTTAGCGGTGTGAATGATGGCTCAGTGGTTAGCACTGTATATGGTGGCTCAGTGGTTAGCACTGTATGGTGGCTCAGTGGTTAGCACTGTATGGTGGCTCAGTGGTTGGAACTGTATGGTGGCTCAGTGGTTAGCACTGTACGGTGGCTCAGTAGTTAGCACTGTATGGTGGCTCAATGGTTAGCACTGTATGGTGGCTCAATGGTTAGCACTGCGCGGTGGCTCAGTGTTTAGCAAAGTATGGTGGCTCAGTGGTTAGCACTGTATGATGGCTCAGTGGTTAGCACTGTATGGTGGCTCAGTGGTTAGCACTGTATGGTGGCTCAGTGGTTAGCACAGTATATAGTCACTCAGTGGTTAGCACTGTACGGTGGCTCAGTGTTTAGCAGAGTATGGTGGCTCAGTGGTTAGCACTATATGGAGGCAGAGTGGTTAACTCTGTACGGAGGCTTCGTGGTTAGCACTGTATATGGTGGCTCAGTGGTTAGCACTGTATATGGTGGCTCAGTGGTTAGCACTGTACACGGTGACTCAGTGATTAGCGCACTATGGTGGCTGAGTGGTTAGCACTGTATATGGTGGCTCAGTGATTAGCGCAGTATGGTGGCTGAGTGGTTAGCGGTGTATAAGGTGACTCAGTGGTTAGCACTTTATGGTGGCTCAGTGGTTGGCAATGTATATGGTGGCTCAGTGGTTAGCACAGTATGGTGGCTCAGTGGTTAGCAGTGTATATGGTGGCTCAGTGGTTAGCACAGTATGAGGGCTCAGTGGTTGGCAATGTATACGGTGGCTTAGTGGTTAGCACTGTATACGGTGGCTCAGTGGTTAGCACAGTATGGTGGCTCAGTGGTTGGCACAGTATGGTGGCTCAGTGGTTAGCAATGTATTTGGTGGCTCAGTGGTTTGCATATTGCATAGTGTGATGGCTCAGTGGTTTGCACAGTGCAGTGGCTCAGTGGTTTGCAGAGTGCGGTGGCTCAGTGGTTAGCACTGTGCGGTGGCTCAGTGGTTAGCGCAGCATGGAGGCAGAGTGGTCAGCGTAAGATGGAGGCAGAGTGGTCAGTGCAAGATGGAGGCAGAGTGGTCAGCGCAAGATGAGGGCAGAGTGGTCAGCGCAGGATGGGGGCAGAGTGGTCAGTGCAGAATGGGGGCAGAGTGGTCAGCGCAGGATGTAGGCTGAATGGTCAGCACAGGATGGCGGCTTGGTGGTCAGTACATGATGGAGTGGTCAGCGCAGGATGGAGGCAGAGTGGTCAGCGCAGGATGGAGGCAGAGTGGTCAGCGCAGGATGGAGGCAGAGTGGTCAGCACAGGATGGAGGCAGAGTGGTCAGCACAAGATGGAGGCTCAGTGGTCAGCGCAGGATGGAGGCTGGGTGGTCAGCGCAGGATGGAGTGGTCAGCAGAGGATGTAGGCTCAGTCGTCAGCGCAGGATGGAGGCTGAGTGGACAGCGCAGGATGGAGGGCTGAGTGGTCAGCGTAGGATGGAGGGCTCAGTGGTCAGCGCAGGATGGAGGGCTCAGTGGTCAGCGCAGGATGGAGGGCTGAGTGGTCAGCGCAGGATGGAGACTCAGTGGTCAGCGCAGGATGGAGACTCAGCACTGGATGGAGGGCTCAGTGGTCAGCGCAGGATGGAGGGGGAGTGGTCAGTGCAGGATGGAGTTTCAGTGGTCAGCGCAGGATGGAGGCTGAGTGGTCAGCGCAGGATGGAGGGTCAGTGGTCATCGCAGGATGGAGGGCCAGTGGGTGGTCAGCGCAGGATGGAGCCTCAGTGGTCAGCACAGGATGGAGGGCTGAGTGGTCAGCGCAGGATGGAGGCTCAGTGGTCAGCGCAGGATGGAGACTCGGTGGTCAGCGCAGGATGGAGACTCAGTGGTCAGCGCAGGATGGACACTCAGTGTTTAGCGCAGGATGGAGTGGTCAGCAGACAATGGAGGCTCAGTGGTCAGCGCAGGATGGAGGGCTCAGTGGTCAGCGCAGAATGGAGGGCTGAGTGGTCAGCACAGGATGGAGGCTCAGTGGTCAGCGCAGGATGGAGAGTCAGTGGTCAGCGCAGGATGGAGGGCCAGTGGGTGGTCAGCGCAGAATGAAGGCTCAGTGGTCAGCGCAGGATTGAGGCTCAGTGATGAGCGCAGGATGGAGGGTGAGTGGGTGGTCAGCGCAGGATGTAGGCTCATTGGTCAGCGCAGGATGGAGGGGCATTGGGTGGTCAGCGCAGGATGGAGGCTCAGTGGTCAGCACAGGATGGAGGGCCAGTGGGTGGTCAGCACAGGATGGAGACTCAGTGGTCAGCGCAGGATGGAGGGTCAGTGGTCAGTGCAGGATGGAGGGCCAGTGGGTGGTCAGTGCAGGATGTAGGCTCAGTGGTCAGCGCAGGATGGAGGGCCAGTGGGTGGTCAGCGCAGGATGGAGGCTCAGTGGTCAATGCTGGATGGAGGGTCAGTGGGTGGTCAGCGCAGGATGAGGCTCAGTGGTTAGCGCAGGATGGAGGGGCAGTGGGTGGTCAGTTCAGGATGTAGAGTCAGTGTTCAGCGCAGGATGGAGTGGTCAGCAGACAATGGAGACTGAGTGGTCAGCGCAGGATGGAGGGCTCATTAGTCAGCGCAGGATGGAGGCTCGGTGGTGAGGGCAGGATGGAGGCTAGTTGGTCAGCGCAGGATGGAGGCTCGGTGGTCAGCACAGGATGGAGTCGTCAGCAGACGATGGAGGCTCAGTGGTCAGCGCAGGATGGAGGCTCAGTGGTCAACGCAGGATGGAGGCTCAGTGGTCAGTGCAGGATGGAGGCTCAGTGGTCGGCGCAGGATGGAGGCTCGGTGGTCAGTGCAGGATGGAGGGCCAGTGGTCAGGACAGGATGGAGGGCCAGTGGGTGGTGATGAGCGCAGTATGGAGGGGCAGTGGTCAGGGCAGGATGGATCCCCCCTGCCATCCTGTCTGAGCCGCAGCCGGTGTTGAAAAGCCAGGAAGTAATGAGCGGTCATGTGATGGGCGGGCTGAAGAGCCTGTCACATGACCGTGGATAACCGGGGAGCGGAGGGTGAGACGGGGACGGGTAATGGAGGAGTTGGAGGAAGGGGGTGGGTAATGGATCGGTGGGGCCACAATGGAGCAGTGGGGGCCGCAATGGAGCTGTGGGGTGGCGCAATGGAGCTGTGGGGTCGCGCAATGGAGCGGGGGGAGCGGGGAGAGAGGCGATGGAGCAGCGGGTAGCGGTGGGATAGTCCCTGGCTGCGGCGACATGTAATATCCAAGATGGCGTCGAACTGTCGCGAGATTTTGGACGCCATCTTGGAAATTACATGTCGCCGCAAGGAGTGCGGTACTGCAGCTGCATGGCGTCACCGAGGCCCCCCTCGGTGATAGAGCAGCGGGGGGCAACGGAGACCTCGCGGAGTCCGCGAGGCGGCTCGAGATGACGCAATGCATCACCGCTCGCGGCGGGGCAGACGGATGGGCAGCGGAGACTGCTCGCGATGACGCTATTGTGTCATCGCAATGGAGCTGTGGGGTCGCGCAATGGAGCGGGGGGAGCGGGGAGAGGCCGATGGAGCAGCGGGTAGCGGTGGGATAGTCCCTGGCTGCGGCGACATGTAATATCCAAGATGGCGCCGAACTGTCGCGAGATTTTGGACACCATCTTGGAAATTACATGTCGCCGCAAGGAGAGCGGTACTGCAGCTACATGGCGTCACCGAGGCCCCCCTCGGTGATAGAGCAGCGAGGGGCAACGGAGACCTCGCGGAGTCCGCGAGGCGGCTCGAGATGACGCAATGCGTCATCGCTCGCGGCGGGGCAGACGGGTGGGCAGCGGAGACTGCTCGCGATGACGCTATCGCGTCATCGCTCACAGTGCCGCAAAGGAGTCTGGGATTCGGCTACAACGCCCGAATTCCAAACTCCCGATTATATAAGTAGATTATTATTTATTTATTTATAGAGCACTATTAATTCCATGGTGCTGTACTTGAGAAAGGGTTACATACAAACAAGTTAAAAGTACAATGAACAAACTAACAGTGACAAACTGATACAGAGGGGAGAGAGGACCCTGCCCTTGCAGGCTTACATTCTACAGGATCTATCATTTACAATAGATGATGCCACAGCTACCTCTTTATAATGACCTTTGTCCTGATTAGCTAATATGAAGCTTCCACGCAAATTAATAGGGTCTGATTCAGGCTAATTTTGTTAATGTACTGCTGAAAAGAACAGGAAGTAGGAAACTGATAAGGTGACACAGTGGCTCGGTGGTTAGCACTGCAGCCTTGCAGCACTGGGTTATACTGATAGGATGTTTCGATTGTGAGCCCTGATGGGGACAGTGTTGCAAATGTATACTAGTGTTCAAAAGTTTGGGATCACCCAGACAATTTTGTGTTTTCCATGAAAACTCATACTTTTATTTATCAAACGAGTTGCAAAATGAAAAGAAAATATAGTCCAGACATTGGCAAGGTTAGACATAATGATTTTATTTGAAATGATAATTTTCTCCTTCAAACTTTATTTCGTCAAAGAATGCCTCCTTTGCAGCACTTCCAGCATTGCAGATCTTTGGCATTCTAGCTGTTAAATTGCTAAGGTAATCTTGAGAAATTTCACCCCATGCTTCATGAAGCCCCTCCCACAAGTTGGATTGGCTTGATGGGCACTTTTTGCGTACCATATGATCAAGCTGCTCCCACAACAGCTCAATGGGGTTTTTAACTGGTGACTGCGCTGGCAACACCATTACAGATAGAATACCAGCTGCCTGCTTCTTCCCTAAATACCGTGTTTCCCCGAAAGTAAGACCCTGTCTTACATTTTTTTGGGGGCCAAAAGTGGCCCCCGGTCTTACTTTCGGGGGGGGTCTTACATTGGGTGCCCCAGCAGTGTGGCCTACAGGCCCCCTCCTGCTGGGACACTGCGGGAGCGGGTCGCACGTCACGTGCACCCGCTCATTACATATGCACTGCATCCCCCTGTCAATCAGCGACAGGGGGAGCAGTGCATTATACAGTATATATGGGACCCCTCCTGCTGGCACACTACCCCCCTGTTCTGAGGCCCCCACCGCTGCTGCTGCTGCAGACATCTTACCCACCAGGGTCTTCTTGCAGCAGCCAGCGCGTCCGTCCTCTGTCCTCGGCTGTCTCCCGGATCGTGTGACCCGTCGCAGCGCATGACGTCATCGCGACTGCGACCGGCCGGTCACATGATCCAGGAGACAGCGGAGGACAGAGGACGGACGCGCTGGCTGCTGCAAGAAGACCCTGGAGGGTAAGATGTCTGCAGCAGCAGCAGCGGTGGGGGCCTCAGAACAGGGGGGTAGTGTGCCAGCAGGAGGGGGCCCATATATACAGTATAATGCACTGCTCCCCCTGTCGCTGATTGACAGGGGGATGCAGTGCATATGTAATGAGCGGGCGCACGTGATGTGCGACCCGCTCCCGCTTCCCCCCCCCTCCGCTAGGGGCCTTACATTGGCCCCCCCGGTTGTAAGGCCTTATAATCGGGGGAGGCCTTACATTAGCAGGCCCCCCTTTACCCCTAGGCGGCCTTACAATCGGGGGGGCCTTACTTTCGGGGAAACACGGTAGTTCATACATAATTTGGAGATGTGTTTTGGGTAATTGTCCTGTTGTAGGATGAAATTGGCTCCAATCAAGCACTGTCCACAGGGTATGGCATGGGGTTGCAAAATGGACTGATAGCTTTCCTTATTCAAAATCCCTTTTACCTTGTACAGATATCCCACTTTACCAGCACCAAAGCAGCCCCAGACCATCACATTACCTCCAGCATGAGAAATGGTGTCAGGCACTCTTCCAGCATATTTTCAGTTGTTCTGTGTCTCACAAATGTTCTTCTGTGTGATCCAAACACCTCAAACTTTGATTTGTCTGCCCATAAAACTTTTTTCCAATCTTCCTCTGTCCAATGTCTGTGTTCTTTTGCCCATATCAATCTTTTCCTTTTATTAGTCAATCTCAGATATAGCTTTTCCTTTGCCACTCTGCCCTGAAGACTAGCATCCTGGAGTCACCTCTTCACTGTAGACATTCACACTGACGTTTTATAGGTACTATTTAATGAAGCTGCCAGTTGAGGAGCTGTTAGGTGTCAATTTCTCAAACTAGAGACTGTAATATGTCTTGTTGCTCAGTTGTGCAGCAGGGCTTCCCACTTCTCTTTCTACTCTGTTTAGAGCCTGTTTGTGCTAGCCTCTGAAGGGAGTAGTACACACCGTTGTAGGAAAAATTCAGTTTCTTGGCAATTGCTCTCATGGAATGGCCTTCATTTCTAAGAACTGTCAAGTTTTACATGAAAGTTCTCTTTCTCTGGCCATTTTGTGAGTTTCATAGAACAAACAAATGTAATTCTCCAGATTGTCCACTAGCTCAAAGGAAGGTCAATTTTATAGCTTCTCTAATCAGACAAACTGTTTTCAGCTGTGCTAACATACTTGTACAAGGGTTTTGTAGGGTTTACTAAACATCCATTAGCCTTCTTACCCAGTTAGGGTGCCTTCACATTAGCGTTCTCCGCAGCGTTCTGCAGAGGGGATCCGCAATGTGAACGCAGCACCGCAAGCCCCTATGTTTAGAATGGGAGCGCACGGTGCTGCGCTTGACAGCGCATGACCGTGCGCACCCATTCACTCCCATATGTGATCTGTGCGCAGGCGAATGCCTGCGCACAAATCATACACTCCCGCCCGCACCAGGGACGCGACATGTTGCGTCCCTGGTGCGGGCGAGAGTGTGTGATTTGTGCGCAGGCATCCGCCTGCGCACAGATCACATATTGGAGTGAATGGGTGCGCACGGTCTTGCGCTGTCAAGCGCAGCACCGTGCGCTCCCATTCTAAACATAGGGGCTTGCGGTGCTGCGTTCACATTGCGGATCCCCTCCGCAGAACGCTGCGGAGGGGAACGCTAATGTGAAGGCACCCTTAGCAAACACAATGTACCATTAAAACACTGGAATGGTGGTTGTTGGAAATGGGCCCCTATACACCTATGTAGATATTGCATTAAAAACCAGACGCTTGCAACTAGAATAGTCATTTACCACATGAACAATTATTATTATTATTTATTTATATAGCGCCATTTTATTCCATGGCGCTTTACATGCTAAAAGGGGCAGACTAGGACAAGTAACATAGTAACAATACAAGTAACAATAAATGTGGACAATTCGGTCGTACAGATACAAGAGGGGAGAAATCCTGTCCGCGAGGGCTCACAGTCTATGAGGTGTGGGTGGGTATACAGTGGGAGGGGGAAGTTCCAGTCGTGAGGCGGTGTGGTGGACCCGGTCTTATTGCAGGTGGTAGGCTTGGCGGAACAGGTGGGTCTTCAGGCTTCTTTTGAAGATTCCCAGGGTAGGAGAATGTCTGATACATTGGGGCAGTGAGCTCCCAATGTATAGAGTTTATTTCTGATTCATTTAATGTTAGCTTCATTGAAAAAAATGTGCTTTTCTTTCAAAAATAAGGAATTTTCTAAATTACCCCAAACCTTTGAACGGTAGTGTATGTAAAGCACTATGGAATTAATAGCGCTATATAAATATTATTATTAGGCCTGTTATTTAACATATAAATCTGATTTAAACAATAGGTAATTTTCTGATGAACATTCTCTTGTCAGAAAAAAGTGTAAAATAAAATATTCAGGCTTATTCATACCCATAGCAGTATTAACATTATAAAAGTTTGTTTTAACCTTTCATGTGTATGTTCACATGGCATTACCATTACTGAAGCAGTACAGTGGTGCAACATTAGTGTACAAGGTTCAAACCAAATCACCATGTGGCTTCCTCTGGGTACTCTAGTGTGTGAGATAAAGAAATTAGATTATTAATGTAAATATTATGGTTCTGTATATAAGTGGCATCTTTTCCAATTACTGCACAGTAATGATGAATTTCCAATGTCGTTTGGCGAAAGTTCCACTTCAATAAAAAGTTACTGAAAATATAATAAATGTGGTAACGTTATACTTTTTTTGCCGTAAAACAAAGAAATATTTTGTCCACTCTCACCTTCTTTCCACTCAGCAGTTTTCCATCAACATGTCTATTTCTTTTTTCTGTTCCTCTGCTGGTGTCATGTTGTCCCCATGCTTGGCTAAAAACTGTTATGATTTCATCTGCATCCCAGACTCATTATTCATGGTTTATCACTTACAAAGCATATCAAGAAATTATGACTTTGTGATTTAAGATGTTTCCAAGATTTTAATCCGCTCACTCGTCAAGTCTCAGCTAGATGTGGCTGCCTCCACCAAGCTGGCATCATATTAAGCTGTCCCGTCTCCAATCCACTAAAATTGGGATTGTAAAACATGCCCAATTCACTCAGCATACTTCATAGTGCTCTCTAGAGTAAAGGGTTCTCTGGTGTTCTATTTCCATACAAATGCAAGGAAGCATTAACTAATAGAATATGTATGTATGGTGACTTTATTTAGTTCGGATTTTGGGTAATGTAACTGTATAGAATATGTTTTAAAAGTAGATTTTTTTACAAGAATAAAATGGGACATCTTATACTTTGGCTTACCTTTTAATCAATAGCAGCATAATATTGTTAGGGTGGCATACCTATTTCGCTGATTTTCACACATTTTTTTTGTGATTTTCTTTCTAGTGCTAAAACATCATAAGATTTTGTATAATTGCTCCCTACATGGGTAAAATTTAGGAGGCTCTCATTCCTTGAAATGGATGCCTTCAAGAATACAAGACAGCCATAGAGCCATAGGGATGATGAACAAATAAAAAGGGGAAAATAAAAGTATGCAGCCTCCTGTGTACACTGGGAGTTACCAGATGGAATTATCGGTTGATGCCAGGCGTATGTCCAGATTGGTCCAGAGAGTAGTAATGGTGAAAAAAAGAAAAATTGTACTCCAGCACCAGGAAGATAATGTAAAAAGTTAGGGTACCTTTACACGTCGTGATATCGCAATGCAACATCGACAAAAAGTCGCGTGGTACGGCCGTTGCAGTTGATATCGTTCATGCGTTGTGTCGTGTAAATGGGCAATGCGACGCGAAAAAATCATAGCTACGATATTACAAGAAGATTCCAAGCCCTTCAACCGTACAATGTTGCATATGCAATCTGGCATGATTGTGCTGTGTGACGGCGCAACTACGATTTAGAGCGCAACTTCCCCTATTCACTCCAGTGTTAAATGCTCATTCCCTGGGTTGCTCATACCCAGCACAAAAAAGGGGCGTACAACATCATATTGCGTTGCCAGCTGATATCTCACTGTGTGACATCTCCTATGCGATCTTGGAGAAGTGCCAAAAACGTGCGCCTCCGTGACATTGTATGCAATATCGGAACGATATCGCGACATGTAAAGGTACCCTTAGACTTTATTCCAAGCCAGTAAAATCCAAAGTGGTTTAAAAGCAAACCATAAGTCCAGAAAGTTCAGGAACCAGGTCCCCGAATTTACTAGACTTATTGTTTGCTTTAACCACTTTGGATTTTAATGGTTTCGAATAAAGTTTAATCTTTTATAATGTCTTCCTTTCCTTTTTTCACGATTATGAACAAATACTTTCAGTAGTAAGAGACTGTAACTTTAGGGGGACTTATTAAGTGTGACCTCGACATTAAGGCGACGTGCACATGTTGAGTATTTGGTGATTTTTTTAACTCAGTATTTGTACGCCAAAACCCAGAGTGGAACAACAGAGAAAAAAATATTATATAAACAAGTGCACTACTTCTGCATTTTGTATCCAATCTTGGTTTTGATTACAGATACTAAGGTAAGAAACTCTTCAAATACTCAATATGTGTACGTGGCCTAAAGGGTTTTTCTTGTAATTGTGAGATTGGCCTGGGGTGGAAGTTGTGGTTGAGGCTTGGTTCTCAAACATCCCATCCAGCTCACAGTGGGGATGTTTTTTGGTGTTGGGGACCTGGTTGGGAGCGTAGATTTGTGTGGTGCAGGTCATACCCTTAAGTTGACGTTGGTGACCCATATCTCTCTTGCAGTGAAGACAGACAAGGAGGCAAACAGTCCATTTTCAACAGTTCTTTTAGTATTACAAACTTAACTTTACATTTCACAGTGGACAAAAATCTTGCAGTATATTTCCTTTGTGTGAAGCACCATGAGACACACTTCCTTCCGTTTCAGCTTAGAAATTTCTTTCTCTTGTGTTTCGATGGGCTCAAGATGTATAATTATCAACTTCAAAGAGGATATATAAAAAAGAATCTTTATTCAAATTCCTTTACAAAGGTCTAAAAGACCCACATGCTTTAAAATTAGTTATGCCGGGTTCACGCAGCGATTTTACACTGTCAGATTCTGTCTGGTGTTTTGCAGGATGCACCGGACAGAACCTGACAGCCACGGACAAGCAGAACAGGAGGCAAATCTGCCCTCCGATCCTGCTTCTTGCCAGCTTCATTGCTAGCGCTGTTCAGTCCTGAATTATCAGCAGCGCGGCTGCAGTGGAGCTGGCCGCGGTGCTGAAATTTCAGCCATGGGGCTTTCCAGGTGCTGAAATTCAGCGGAGGCGGCTTTTAACAGCCGCTGCTCTTTCAGCACCTAGTGTCTGGGAACCGGCACCAGGAGGATCTGGTTTTGTCTGATTTTTGCATCGGACACAAAAAATGATGCAGACTCCGTTTTTGCGTCCGATGCAAAAATCAGACAAACGTGGAAAACCTTAAAACCGGAGGCCAAATAAGGTCAATCCGGTATCATAAGGATACATGGGGTGCAAATTTGGATACGGGGCTGTGAAACCAGCATTAGTGTTACACGTTAAGTATTTGCTGCGATTTGTCACAAAAACCAAAGCATTTTCTAGCACCAGCAAAGTGAATGAAATCACTGAAATCTCATACACACATTGCTTATTTTTTCCTTACACATTTGAAGCAGTTTCCAATACATGGGGAAAAAAACACAAGTAAAAAATGAATCAAAAACACAAGTATAAAAGTGTCAAAAACACGTGCATTTTACTCTGCATCTATCTACTGCAAATACTTAAAGTGATCCTGACCCCAGAAGACAACCCCACATCCCCTTCTTACCTACCCATGCAGCTTGTTATCCTGCTGCCATCCATCCCTGTTTCTTCCTAAACCGCGCTGGCGTTCTTTATAAATCAATATTTTCTTATATCATTCCTGCAGCTTCCTTGTAATGAGGAAGCCGCAACAGGCGGGGCTGTGTGCCGCTCTCCCCCGCCTTGAAGGTAATTATGCACGCCCCCATGTGTGTGGTAAACATCCCAGAGGCAGCTTGCTTCATACTAGGGGAGGTGAAGCCGGTATGACGCGTATTACGTCATAGTGGACAATCCCTTTAACTTGATGGTGCTTAATTTCCATTACAATGAAATACTCTAACTCTTGTGCAAACATTTCTTGCTCCCTGTAGATATATCAGCCCCTATCTTTTTTCCTTTACTGATGACTGACGCCTCTTCTTACTCATCGTCTTCACACCATGTGCTTCCACAGTAAATATTTGCTATACCCTTGTACATACTTGCCACCTTATTGAAGCTCCTCATGCTACAACAAACAGCCTGCATACGGGCCCCAGCATTGTATATAGGATTGGTTTATAGGAATTACTCTGTTTGAGCCAGAATTAACCAGTGACTATACAAAGATATGTAGATGCTGAATTTCTGTTAAGTTTGCTTCACTGTTAATTTTGATTACACGGAAGTAATGTTATAGGACATATCGGCTAATGCCTTTTAAGTTTTTTTGACACCTTCCCAAGGTATTGAACTAAAATTCCTTTTTTCTTTTTATTTCATCTACTCTTTATTTGGTTAAGCTTCCATGTACTAATGTGCTACTTCCAGAATCTTGCTGGAAAAGTAAAGCATCTTAAGGTTCATGTGGAGATGTTGGCATTGTAAAAAATAAAAAGAAGAAAGCTTAGTCCCAGCTGACAAAAGATGATCGTTACAGATGGTTTTTGTTTGTTCAGCTTCATGATTTTCTTCCGTCCTGGACCTGTAGTTTGCAATGCCTGAGATAGATGTTTTGTCCCTTGTTAGTACATTAGAGGTTGCCTCGATTAAAGTTGGCTACCTTTAATTATCATCAATTGTCTTCTATTTGCCCTAGTAAAAATTAAATGCCATTGAATTTTTTATTAAATTTAATTTCAAATGCTGACCCGTGCAGTATCCGTTATTTATGGTGCAGTCTGATGTAGTTTATTAGCATGACTAAGTGAATCCTGGACTTCACGGCTGAGAAAGTACATACATAGTCTGCCAAGTGAAAATAGTGCCAAGTTGATGAGACTCTGCAGAACAGCTCTTTTGATTCCTATAATAATTTTAGTGAATTCCTCAATGTTGGAAATGAGCAATAAAAACCCACAATGTGCTACGTGTTTAATAACGGGACTGGGTAAACCTGTTCTAGACCTGGCTGATCTCCCAAATGGTATCCTGTCTGCAGGAAACGGGCTCAGCTTCCTTCAAGGCTTATGTGGCTAGAAGTTAGCTTGGTATTTATGGCCACGTGTATCTCACTGTATGCACAAAATATAAAATGTGGCATTAACAGCAATTTTAATGCACTCTTGAACATAATTTAACAATTTGTTAGCCTACTTTTTCTATTTTTTTTTTATTTCTCTTCAGTTATATATTCTAAGTAAAGCGAATCTATTACGGTAGCAGGATTTTGCTATGAAGTCTTAAAACTGCATGATGTAGGAGTAGAGAGCCTAGTGATGTGTCACATACTCAACTGTTTGATGCAGTTTTGATACAGTTCCTGTTTTCACTGATGTAGACGTAGCAGTCCTCTGAATGCTGAGTTCTATATAACTCCAGCTGCACTCCAGATTGGCAGCTTCCTGTATACGCCATATATTGTCCAGCTGACAGCAGTGGTTTGGGTGGGGTTGCACAGACTAGCTGGACTGGCTTGCATTGGATACCATAGCCTGATTCATCAAGACCATCGTTATTCTGTTCCGTACATCACTTTTTTTCCAGCGGATTTCATCTGATATGCACTGGTGTCGGATACCCACCAATCATAATAATGACTTTACGGAGAGGTCATCAAATGTTAAGTCCCAAACACTCCTTTTAACCATTGAAATTCCTTGCTTCTCAAGCACTTATAGTGCTGTGGTCTCCCAATTCATCTTGGTTATGACGAGTCGTGCTCAGATCACAGTACTCTGATCAATAGAATGGGAATTATTGAGAACAAACTTTAAATCCAGAATAATAACTGAACATCTAAAGTTTTATGTAGCCTTCAAATGGCTTGAAATAAGAAACGGTATTATACTTACCATCTAAAGGCGGCTTCACACCACTGTAAGGTCCGATCCGGGGCTGTCAGGGATTAACCTGACAGCCCCGGACTGGATCAGCACACACAAATATGCCCTCCGGTCTGGTGTGCAGCCGGACACAGCTGCAGCTGCTAACGAATCAGGACCGCGGCTCGCAGGGAGCCAGCCGCAGTCCTGAAACAACAGTGGGGTGCAGCCGCAGGTGTACGGTTCCCGGATCCTCCCGGACCGGGACAATCCGGCCCCATAGGCTCCCATGTTAAGGACCACCGGATTGCACCGGCTACATGAACCGTTTGATAAGCCCAACAGTGGTAAGAAATAAAAAGTCTTGAAGCACAAAATTAGTCTCCCAATTTAAACGTTCTTGCCATAAACATGTGAAAACACTAAATTGGCAATAGAATTTCATAATGTGTGGAAATAATTATGCTCGCCTTGGACCAATGCAAATGCTTTATAAAAATGTCAGCGCCGTGTGGAAGAGATTGGCAAGGCTCAGTCTGTGAGCTGGTCTAGAGGTGTTACAGAAGAAGTTTTTTTTCCATAACACCAGAATGAACCATATTAAGCTATTAACATTCCAGCTATCAATACCTGAATTAAGCTGGAATTTATTTTTAATACCTTATAAAAATGTGTTTCTCGCAAATAGAAAAAATATGTAGAATGTTTCACTATTAAAGCTGCATATTTCTTTCCTTCGCTTGATCCTAAAATTGCTTTACATTTATATGGAAAAAAAGGGCAACATTTTCCTGCACGGTATATTTACCCCGTAAAACCAATGCACATTGTATATTAAGTAATTCGGAGCTTGTCCTTTTTGGAAAATATTTCATTACTTTTGCCTATATTATCTATTGTTTAGCCTTGCAGATGTGTACTTGGAAAAGCACCTGATGTTTCAATGAAACACTTCCCTTCATCCCCCTTTCTTTGCTGAGATGTTTAATATGAAACTGAAGCTCACTGAGCAATAAACCGTCTGCACCAAAGTAACACTTATTTAATGAATGAACACAGAAGGGAATTGTGTCAACATGACGCTGCGCTACCATATGGGTGCGATAGAAATATAGCCGGCAATAGAGATCACAAGGCCGCGGCAGAACGTTACAAAGCTTTTTTCAATAAGGCAATCATGTGGCCAGACTTAAAGGGGTTGTTCAGGATTAGACAAAAAAAATCTGTCCTTTTCTACAAACTACACTTGCCTTTGGGAACTGCCACTGAAATGTACACTGCTAAAGACAACCTATATACAAGAGGGGTGTATTTTCTGGAAAAAAAAAAAACATTTATTAACCTTGACAATCCTTTGAAGTTGAATAAAAGTTAAATACATATTTTCTGACTTAAAGGGATTTTACCACGAACAAGGGTAATTTTAAAGTTCTTTTTAATCAACAGATCTTGCAATAATAACCATTTCCACAATTGGATGTGTCTGACTGTACAGAGATATGGTCTAATCAGACCACAGTTTATGTTCCGGGGAGCATGCAAATGAGTATACAGACATTATAGCATAGAATCACAAGTGATTCTTTCTGTGACGTAAAACATTTTCCTGCCTTTTTTTAACAAAATTTTTGCCTCAAAGAAAGAATCATTTGCAATCCCGTGATATAATGTCTGTATACTCTTTCTGTCCTCCCCTGTCTAGGATCAGACCATGTCCATGTATGGTAAGTCACATCCGTTACACAGTGCATAGCAGGGACACATATATAAGATTATCTCAGCACAGGAGATGTGGTATGATCAGACCATGTCCCTGTATAGTCAGACACAGCTATTATACAGTACATAGCAGGGACACATATAGGCTAGGGTCACATCTGCGTTTTGTTTTATAAATCCTGATCCGGTTTGGAGCTTTCAAAAAGCTCCAAACCGGACCAGGAAACGCTCCTTATAGGAGCCAATGCAAAACACCGGATGGCTTCACAAGCCATCCGGTGGCCGGATCCGGCACTGCTGCCTGCGTTTTAAATCATGCAGGCAGCAGTTTTCGCAGCGTCACATATTGAGCCCCGCCCCTTTCATGACGTGGCCGCCCTCACATCACTGGATGAGGCACAGAGGGGGCGGCCATAAGGAATGAGGGGGCGGAGGCTGCAGCAAACAGCCCCGCCCAGGGATTTCACACTACACTGCCGACGATGACATGTAAGTATGATCTTACATGTGTTCTGTATTCTAACTTTAGGGCCACATGCAGGAATCGCTATACAAGAGGGGTGCAGGCACCCCTGTATAGTGATACGGGGGGGCGGGAGGTTTGGAGACATGCACGGGCTCATCCGAGCCCCGTGCCATAGGAAATTGTAGTAGAAGCCCACCGGAGTGGGCGGCTGGTCTGTAGGGGGGTCTTAGCCCCCCTACAGACCTCAAACAGTACTTTACTTAATAAATTTAACTCTTGAATAGGCAGAGGACAGTTTGCTGATCCCGGCAATAGCCGGGATCCGCAAACTATGCAGTTACCGGATGGCTCAGGATTACACATCCTGAGCCATCCGGTGACCGCAGTGCGGTATTCTGCACACATTTTTGACACAAAATGTGTGTGACCGGAATTGCATTCACCGCATCCGGATCCGGATGCGGTGAATGCAATTCATGTTTGCAATGTGACCCTACCCATATAAGATTATCTCATCACAGGAGATGTGGTATGATCAGACCATGTTCCTGTACAGTCACACACATCCATTACACAGTACATAGCAGGGACACATATATAACATTATCTCAGCACAGGAGATGTGGTATGATCAGACCATGTCCCTGTATGGTCAGACACATCCATTACACAGTACATAGCAGGGACACATATATAAGATTATCTCAGCACAGGAGATGTGGTATGATCAGACCATGTCCCTGTACAGTCAGACACATCCATTACACGGTACATAGCAGGGACACATATATAAGATTATCTCAGCACAGGAGATGTGGTATGATCAGACCATGTCCCTGTACGGTCAGACACATCCATTACAAAGTACATAGCAGGGACACATATATAAGATTATCTCAGTACAGGAGATGTGGTATGATCAGACCATGTCCCTGTACGGTCCGACACATCCATTACAAAGTACATAGCAGGGACACATATATAAGATTTCATGTGAAGAAAAAAGCAGGCGGCACTCACCATTTAAGCAGCGATGTCTCCTTTATTTCAAAGTGTCAATGGATATAATTCATCCGTGACGATGTGCGGGGAGAGGGTGTGGAGGATGACGGCAAGCCGTTTCGCTGTGACTACAGCTTCAACGGTTCCAGGAATTGAAGCAGTGCCCGGTATTTTCTCTTATATGTGGATATATATAAGATTATCTCAACACAGGAGATGTGGTATAATCAGACCATGTCCCTGTACAGTCAGACACATCCATTACAAAGTACATAGCAGGGACACATATATAAGATTATCTCAACACAGGAGATGTGGTATAATCAGACCATGTCCCTGTACAGTCAGACACAGCCATTACACAGTACATAGCAGGGACACATATATACGATTATCTCAGCACATGAGATGGGGTATAATCAGACCATGTCCCTGTATGGTCAGACACATCCATTACACAGTACATAGCAGGGACACATATATGAGATTATCTGAGCACAGGTATATTTTTTTTTTAAACACATCCAATTAGGGAAATCATTATTACTCCACGATCTATTGATTAAAATGAACTTTAAAACTAACTTTGTTCATGGGAAAACTCCTTAATGTGCGTGGTAAAATATAAGGAGGCAGTCTTATAATTTACAAAAAGTTAGGATTTTTTTTTAGCCCATTTGGTGGTGTTTTGGTCCTTTCACAGGACCTTTCTCAAACAAAGAAGTGGGGGTACACTATGCATATATAATTGGTGATCAACTAGTACATTACAATGTAATTAATTCTTATACAAAAGGCAATTCTAATTAGTGCATAACCCATACAAGCCTTCAAAGCACATAGTGTATAGTATAATAAAGTGCAATAGTGCATAAATATTTCAGAATGATACACATGTGCAAAATTAGTTAGAGTGGCTTCACACCTACATTTTTTATGTCTTGCGTCTGTATTTGTCCAAATCCTGAACCATCCTGATCAGGCATGCGTCCCTATATTTATAATGGGGCCACGGAGACATGAAGTTGCATCAGTTTTTGGATGGATGCAGCTGAGTGGGTCGATTTGAGCCACTCACGGCTGCATCATGTTGTAATTTTGCATTGCAGAAAAAATCCTAATGCGTCCAAATGCGGCACAATGCGTCTAACCAATGCATTGATGTTAATGAAGCTGCATCCGGCTCAGGATGGATGCGGCCAAGTCAGATCAGTATTTGACACTGAGCATGCCCAGATCAGTACCTGCATGCCCGGGGATTCATTCACATTCTCTCTCCCTCCCTTGCTCTCTCTCACTCTCGCTCTCTAAAGGCCACTTTACACACACCAACTTATCTGTCGAACTTCTGAACAACTTACTGGTTGCAGTGAAATCATAGACACATTGCTCTATTTGTACACAGCCACAAAATGGAACAATGTGTCCATGATTTCACTGCAACTAGAGATCTGTTCAGAAGTTGGTCACAGAAGTTGGTGTGTGTAAAGCGGCTCTTACTGGTCAAAATGTCAATTCTATTGCAAAACGCAAGGACAGATCAGGACAGAAACACATGCAAAACTGCGTTGTTTACCTATAATGAAGGTGTTATCTCCAGCAAATTACTGCCAGGGCTACAGCTCATGCGACTGCTAGTTATAAGGCAAATTATAGTGCTATGTGACATCATAGAGCGGCAGAGTTATAAATACTCTATATATTCCTTTGCTAATTACCGCCTGTAGGCCTCAATGACTGCCTTAAAGTGTAACTGTAGTTTAGAAAAAAAAAACTTACTAAAATGAAGGAGGTGACATGAAGACAGATTCATTACAATGTCTAGAGGGAGAGTGGTTTCGGTATCGGGGGAAACAGAGCTAGACTGATCACTTCTGTTCCCTTATTTTAGGAATCGCTGATGGTCTTGGCACTGGTACCCTTACCAAGCTAAAATTCTAACATGTCTGTATGGCATGTAAAAACGTTCTTAGGTGTCTAAATGTGCACATTTACAATTTTATTAATTCAGTTTATTAAAGAATTGCCATAAGTATTTTTTATAACATTTAAAAAATATAATTATAATTACATTTGCATTATCCCCACTTAATAAATTCAGCTTTGCTGGTAATTTGGCAATAATTCCTCCAGTACTAACGCAGCCACAGTTCTCTATTTATGAAGAAAAAAAGAAACACATCATTTAGAGCTGCTCTACAGTCCATAGAGACTACCTGGGCCAACAAAGTGCAGATCTCAAGGGAAGAATGTCACATCATAAATACCACCTCCTTAACTAGCTTCCTGTTGGATTCCATTTCTTGAGGCAGAGCACAGGATGGTCATGGAACGTGAAACAGCATCACATTGCCACAGGCTTCCACAGCCGTGTTGACAGAGTCTAAGAGACAAACCCAGCAACACCGCTATGAAAGCAAGCACTGTAATTCCAAGACTCAGAGCACCATTAACCACTAACTTGCTTACGAAGAATGCACATTGCTGCATCACTCACTTTTTATGAATTAGAAAGGATATGGCAGAACATTCCTCAGACAACCATTAATAACCTCATTGATAGCATGCCAAGGCGTGTAGGTGCGTGTACTTCTGCACGTGGTGCTCATAGTTCATACTCAATAAATCGAGGTATATATATATATATATGAAACATAAAATTATGAGAAAATGGAAGATACATTTTCAAAACATCTCGATTTATTCTTTATTAAGTATGAATGCCTCATGCAGAAATAAACGCAATTAGACAACTTTGCATGTTATTATTGAGATTATTAATGGTTGTCTGAGGAATGTTCTGCCACACTAAATGCTCTTGGGCACATAAGCAATCAAGCTCTACTGTTGGCAGCTCCTTTTGCAATTGCCAACTAATCATGTGCCAAATGTGTCGATGAAGACAAATTCGGAGACGCTGCAGGCCATGGTATCACTTTACAGCACCCCTGTTTCCACTAATCAGTGGAGTGTCAAACTTAGTGTACCTGGGACAAAGAATAGAAGGGTCTGGTTACCACACATCATGCCAATCCACACCTTAATCCTGGGACTAGAAGCGGTGTGACGTCACTTTGTGAAGACCTCTTCATGCTCTATGCCAGTAGCAACTCATACTCCCCTCTGCTGTGGCAGCCTCCCTTTACAGTAGTCAACGCCAGATTTCTTAGGTCATTCCTAGACAATATCTTCAGACATCATCACCCCCGGCCTGTCAGGTGCTCTGATATTAAGTATCATTGTTCACAGTTGTTTCAATGTTGTTATAAGATTTTATCTACTTCACTTGACTCAGTTCTATCTAAATGTTGATATTCTCTGCTAACCCTGAATTCCATGCAACAGCCATTTCAGTTTATCTTGCTAGGTCTTTTCCACACAGCTAACACTGCACCACTGTTTTTGGTCCTACTCACACCTTTCCTTTGCAATCAACATGATGCATCTCTTTGGGCAAGTCTCCCGCTTTACTATGCTTTCCTGCAGTTAACCATTTTTTTGCGTCAAGTCCACATTTGCATGCAATGGTGCTAGTAACCATTTCCTTCTTGGAATATACCTAGATGTATTTAAAGGGAACCTATCAGCTCGTTTTAGCCTCCTATGCTATCACCACCTGTCCCTCCACCTTGCTAACTGATCCCTAACCATCCCTGTCTGATCTAAAAGTGCCCTATAAAGTTTAAGAAAAATTATTTATAACTTACAAGCAGTCTACATCCATAGACTGGAAAGGCGGGTTCCAAGGCTCCATTCTCAGATGCATTGTGGGGGCTGATCACTTTTTCGGCCCGGCGCATGCGCATTGTGCATATTACAGCCAAGCATAAGCCCCCATAATGCACCAGGCTGGATATGAAGTTCAGGCCCGGCGCATCATAGTAGCAAAGGAGGTGGGAATTTCAAATGAAGGTGGCACAGCACAAGGAATAAGAATGCCCAGCGGGGCGTGCTAGGAGCCGGCGAGGAGGGAAAAATCCTTTCTTGGGACAACACTGAAGATATAACACTTTGATGCAATGTAAATTAGTCAGTGTACAGCTTGTATAACAGTATAGATTTGGTGTGCCCTTTAAATAACATACAGCCATTAATATCTAAACCCCTGGCAAAAAAAGTTAGTTCACCACTAAGTGAAAATGCTCTCAAGAGCTTCAAGTTGTACTGTACATAAGCAACTTCAAGGACACATCCACAGTTTACTAACTTCTGTTGCTCCACAGTCCAGTTCTGATCGTGATGTGCCAATGATAGGCGATTTGGCAGCAGGAAAGGGGTCAGCATGGGCACTCAACAGACAAGAGTATGAAGCTGTATATGAAGCATGATGTCATACACTATGTGATCTAACATTGTGGCATATGTCTACAATACTATTAACAGTATTAGCAATATATGCTACTGTAGCTCATGTGGGATCAGAGTAAACAAATGAAATTGTACTTCCCTCATATTTTAGAAAGTAATATTTCTCTACAGACTACTGATCTTCCCTTAATTCAGAATTTGGTAATCTAACAATTACAGTGGGGAAAATAAGTATTTGATACACTGACGATTTTGCAGATTTTCCAACCTACAAAGAATGGAGAGGTCTGTAATTTTTATCATTGGTACCATTCATCTGTGAATAATAAAAAAAAATCCAGAAAATCAGATTGTATGATATTTACATAATTAATTAGCATTTTATTGCATAAAATAAGTATTTTATACAGTAGAAAAACAGAACTTGATATTTGGTACAGAAACCTTTGTTTGCAGTTACAAAGTTCAGATGTTTCCTGCAGTTCTTGACCAAGTTTGCACACACTGCAGCAGGGATTTTGGCCAACGTCTCCATACAGCCCCAGTTCTTTTAGTTTTCAGGCTTTCGCTGGGCAACATTGAGTTTCAGCTCTTTCCAAAGATTTTCTGTTGGGTTCTGGTTTGGAGACTGGCTAGCCCACTCCAGGTCCCTGAAATACGTCTTATGAAGTCACTCCTTAGATGCCTTGGCAGTGTGTTTCAGGTCATTGTCATTCTGGAAGAGCCAGTGATGATCCTTCTTCAATGTTCTTACTGAGTAAAGGAGGTTGTTGGCCAAAATCTTGCAATATATGGCCCCATCCATCTTCCCTTCAATAGAGTCTTACTTTCCTCTTTGCTTAAAAAGGTAATGAAGAAAGGATAGAGTATGTGGTAAGCGCTAGGGAATAATTACAGCTCCACGGCCAGTAGTAAATTACCTTTAGGCTTTAATGAAAATGTGTACAACACGCGGGTCCATTATTTCAAAGACCTCGCAAGTGTGCAATTTTATCCAGTTGTGCGGACGGCACAACTGGTTAAGGTGAGCAATACAAAAATATACCGAGGGTAATTATTGTTAACACAGTATGGCGCAAATTGGATTTTATTTTTCTTTGCTTAAAAACACCACCAAATATGATATTTGCTCCCCCATGCCTCATGGTTGAGACACTGTTCTAGGGGTTGTACATCATTCTTTTTCCTTCTGACCTTTCTCAAAATAATCCTTACTCCATGAAGTGGGATCTTGCATGGAGCCCCAGAGCAAGGAAGACAGTCAGTTACCTTGTGTTCTTCCATCCTCTAATAACGGTGCCAACCGTTGTTGCCTTCTCACCAAGCTGCTTGCATTCTGTCCTGTAGCCCTTCCCAGTCTTGTGCTGGTCTACAATTTTGTCCTTGGTGTCCTTAGATAACTCTTTGGTTTTGGCCTTGGTGGATAGGTAGGAGTGTGATTGATGGACTGTGTATGGACAGGTGTGTTTATTCAGGTAACAAGTTCAAACAGCTGCAATTGCTACAGCTAATGAGTGCAGAGTTGTGGCGGGTTTACACGTTGCGATATCGGCGTCCAATTTCAATGAAAAGTCACGTGGTTCAATCGTTGGAGCCGAAATCGTTCCTGCGTTGTATGGTGTGTGTCGCACACCAGGGGCCAGGGTTACTCCCGGTTTAGACAGGCGATTCTTCTCCTTCCTTGTCACGGGTGGACCGCGCCTGCCGGTAGTGGGGCCCGGTGTAGTGCAGATCAAAATTGAGGACGTCTTACGGGAACAGATTAAAAGGGGGTTTTAATTTGTTTTCTTCGTGACGCCACCTATGAGTAGATTCGGTAAGGGCTACCGACGCTGCGGAACCTCCCGGGGTGATGGACAGCAGCAAGATGTTACGCTCCCCACAGGCTGAGCGGTGATCCCCGGGGGCTGGAGCTGCTCAAGATGTTGTGCGGCAGCTGCGGTTACCTTTAGTTAATGACGGACAGTTCATAAGGAGACACGGACACAGATAGTCTCTGCAACGGTTCTTTACTGTAACCAGCAGGCAGTACATGGCTTACAGTGGTTGAGTAGAAGACCGGGTGGACTCAGCAGTGATAGTGCTCCTCAGAGATCCGCAGTGTACCTCCTTTCTACCTCCTTAGCTTCTCTTGCCAGCGTCGCCCAGGAATACCAGGTCGGGTACGGGGAGGCTGCTTCAATGCCCTATCCATGATGTACGTTCTGGATTCTTTGGGGAGCCTTGGGTCCCTCAGTGGGTACACCGCTGGTTAGACGACTGGAAACTGGCTGGTGGTGGGGTGCTCCTATAAAGCTGCTCCTCCACGGGGCTGGTTCGCGTGGCAGAGGTGAACTGCTGCCAGCTTCGGTACCAGTGAACCGGCTGTAAGTTGTGGGCACGGGAGTCTTTTGGGAACCCGTGTAGATATGCCCATTCCCGGTTGTTAAGGCCTCAGGTGCTGACACCCGACCGGTGACGGCCCAGGGGCCCGCACGGGGTGCGGAGCCCCCGCTCCTCTCCAAGTTCTGTGTTCTAGGCTCTGCTCTAGATTCCAGACTCTGTTCAGACTTGTTCTGACTTGTTCTGACTGTCTAGATTATCGTGTGTTCTATCTCACTACCCTAACACTCCACCCACCAGGACCTATGATTGGTCCCCTGTTCTAGGTGTTGTATGTTGGGTTGGATCTCTGAGTTAACTATTGCACTGCTTTGTCTAGAGAATATTGCGGCTGCAATACTCCCTTGTGACGCACTCGTTGCGGGGCGCCACACTCCCCCTTGGTTAAATCAGCTTGTCCCCAAGCGTCAAACTACTCACATTACAGAGGTTTTTACATTTTTATACATATATGACACACTTTTATTAAAATAGAAAAACAGGTAAAGGTATGCTTTGGTGATATAAGCAAAGAAACAGGTAATCACTTTGTGCGGACCCGGCGGGCGGTCGGCTGTACTTTAACTAGAGTCCAGGCTGTAGCCGCAAGATCACACTGTCAGTGATTAACGGTAACAGAGTCATTGATGAAGTTCAAGTTTTAAAGTCACTGGCTCTGAGGGTGATGGCGCACCCGGATAGCGAACCACCCATCTGCACAAGCATAGCGCTCGTAGGTGATTATATCGCCCCGGTATAGGTCGCGATGGGGATGTCCTCTTGGCAAGTTGGACTCAACGTCCCGGCGCCCCACAAACACCTCCTCATTCAAACCCACCTCCCAAGCGAACCCCCACCCGGTATTTAAGTTAAAGGTGGAAATTCTACCTTCACGGCGGAGTTCATCAGGCAGCGGCGGCTGGCGGCGAGCCTCGGCACGGGCCTCCATGTTGGCGCGTTCTCGGGCTTGCCACTCCTCTCGTCGTCTCTGGCGTACATCTCCGTCGTTACGGCTCGGGGTGTAGAGATGAGTAATGGAGCTGGTGGTTTGGCGGGAAGCTTGGACTTGGCGGGCTGTCTGTATCGGAACCCGGTGGAACGGCACAGGGGAAGGTGTCGGCAGTGCACCCGACCAGTGTACCCGAGCTGTGTGCCCGGAAGGAAGTTCTTTGTTGTCTCCCCAAGCGAACCCGGTGTCGAAATCCTCAGCGGTGCTGTGGGTCTCGTCGTCATCCTCTCCGACCTCTTCCTCGATGACCACATCAGGCTGCTCGATGGTGAGAGATGTTGAAGCTTGTTCCGTTGTACAACGGGGCGGGTGTGCTGCGGATCCTTCCGTAGGGACGTCCTGCAGGGCTTCCAGGCTGCCTGCCTCTTCATCTGTTTCCGCAGGTAAAGGTGTTTCAATCCCGGTTACCCGGTAGGCCTCGGCAATGACAAGGGAAGCCTCCGGTACGGGGATAAAACAGGCGACAGTCTCTGTGGTGGTGAAACATGTCGCGGGTTCCTCAGTGGGAACCTGGTAGAGATCTAATTCTTCTATGGAGTGTGTTATGAGCTCCGGCTCAAGAACGGAATCGGTTGCGATGTTGGTCGCTGGAACGGGTCGAGTTGCGGCCTCCACCGGAATGACACAGTCTATTGGCTCAGGTGACGGAGCAGGACAGGTGGCAGGCGACGGTGAGGCGGTCGAGAAGCTGGTGACGTCGTCTGGGCTTGGAGAAGCTGCACCCGGTCGGCTCTGCTGCATCGCATGGTGTAGTCGTCTGCCTAGGGTCGCGCTCCAGCTACGGATCGTCCATTCCACTGTCTCTAGTAACCGCACCCGGAGGTCTTTTAGAGCCTCTAGCCAGAAGTCGGGGCTGCCGTCTATGGTAAGGGCAGGATCCGGACCCGGTTGGCTGACGGCTGCTCTGGCCTCCGCCTCGACCTCCCGCATCAGGTCTTGGAGTCTCATGCTGGCCATTCTTCTTTGGAGGGAAACCACACCCGATCAACCGGTAAGACGTTCTGGTTGAGCTGGTCAGGAATTCCGTCTGTGTGTCTATGTATGACACTCCCATCTCCTCTGGGCTTTTGTAGTCCAATCGTGGGAAAAGTCTTTGGGGTCCGCCCCCATGGTTGATTCGAGCAATCAGGGCGGACAAAGAGTTTGGCGCCTTTTGTCTTTAGCCCTCCCACAGTGAGGGGGGGGTTGACTCACTCCTGGGCTTCACGTGGCGGCTTCTTGTGGCGGGAACGCCATCTTGGGCGCCATCTTGACCCAATGGTGTAAAGGCGGGAAAGTTCTTTTAGGGACGAACAAAGTCCAATTGTAGACAATAAAGTCCAGTTTAAGCACAATATACCCGTTGGGTAACGGGCCTGCTCGTATCCTGTTCGTGACGCCATTTTCTGTCGCACACCAGGGGCCAGGGTTACTCCCGGTTTAGACAGGCGATTCTTCTCCTTCCTTGTCACGGGTGGACCGCGCCTGCCGGTAGTGGGGCCCGGTGTAGTGCAGATCAAAATTGAGGACGTCTTACGGGAACAGATTAAAAGGGGGTTTTAATTTGTTTTCTTCGTGACGCCACCTATGAGTAGATTCGGTAAGGGCTACCGACGCTGCGGAACCTCCCGGGGTGATGGACAGCAGCAAGATGTTACGCTCCCCACAGGCTGAGCGGTGATCCCCGGGGGCTGGAGCTGCTCAAGATGTTGTGCGGCAGCTGCGGTTACCTTTAGTTAATGACGGACAGTTCATAAGGAGACACGGACACAGATAGTCTCTGCAACGGTTCTTTACTGTAACCAGCAGGCAGTACATGGCTTACAGTGGTTGAGTAGAAGACCGGGTGGACTCAGCAGTGATAGTGCTCCTCAGAGATCCGCAGTGTACCTCCTTTCTACCTCCTTAGCTTCTCTTGCCAGCGTCGCCCAGGAATACCAGGTCGGGTACGGGGAGGCTGCTTCAATGCCCTATCCATGATGTACGTTCTGGATTCTTTGGGGAGCCTTGGGTCCCTCAGTGGGTACACCGCTGGTTAGACGACTGGAAACTGGCTGGTGGTGGGGTGCTCCTATAAAGCAGAGGTGAACTGCTGCCAGCTTCGGTACCAGTGAACCGGCTGTAAGTTGTGGGCACGGGAGTCTTTTGGGAACCCGTGTAGATATGCCCATTCCCGGTTGTTAAGGCCTCAGGTGCTGACACCCGACCGGTGACGGCCCAGGGGCCCGCACGGGGTGCGGAGCCCCCGCTCCTCTCCAAGTTCTGTGTTCTAGGCTCTGCTCTAGATTCCAGACTCTGTTCAGACTTGTTCTGACTTGTTCTGACTGTCTAGATTATCGTGTGTTCTATCTCACTACCCTAACACTCCACCCACCAGGACCTATGATTTGTCCCCTGTTCTAGGTGTTGTATGTTGGGTTGGATCTCTGAGTTAACTATTGCACTGCTTTGTCTAGAGAATATTGCGGCTGCAATACTCCCTTGTGACGCACTCGTTGCGGGGCGCCACATGTGAACGTCCAATACGATGCAGGAACGATGTCAATGCGATATCGGGGATTGAATGAGCGTGCTATTCAATGCCCCGATATTGAAGGGAGATTGGAGTCGGATCGTGCTGTGTAAACGCTCAACTACGATGCGATTTGAAACGTCACCCATTCACTCCCATGTTAAAGGATCGTACCTGGGTTGGGGGGCGTAGACATCGCACGGACGTTGTATTCCGATATCGCAGCGTCTAAACATTCAATGCGATGCGGGAGGAACGTGCACTAATTGCGCGCTCCCGCGCCATTGAGTTGCGATATCGGAACGATATTGAAGCGTGTAAACCCACCATTGGAGGCTTCTTATAGAAAAACTAACAAGTCTGTGAGAGCCAGAATTCTTGCTGGTTGATCAAATAATTTTTTCATGTAATAAAATGCAATTTAGTGATGTAAAAATCATACAATGTGATTTTCTGGATTTCTTTTTGTTAGATTTTGTCTCTGCCAGTTGAAGTGTACCTATGATGTTAAATTGCAGACTTCTCAATTCTTTGTAGTTGGAAAAACGTAAAAAATCGTCAATGTACAAATACTTATTTTCCCCACTGTGGGTCTCTTTAAAGCCACAATTTACCTTGTTTTTCATAGTATGTTGGGTTTCTTAATGCTACAGAATTTACCATGCATACATTAATATATATCAGTGGTTGATACCTTTTAACTCCTTCATGAACCATGACGTAGGAGGACGTAGTTTCGGTACGGAGCTCACATCAAAGCCCCGATATGAGATCAGCTGAGATGTCAGGTTAACAGCACCCACCTGATCCAGGATCCGATCAGTGCTGTTAACCCCTTGGATCCCGCTGTCAATCACTGACAGCGGGATCCAAGTCAGCCGCGGGGAGGAACGGGAGCGATAGTATTGCAGGATCTCCGGCGGTCATGTGACAGCCCGGGGTCTAGGCTAGACTCCGGATGCTGTCACAGAGCACTTCTGGGTTGTGGTTGGCAGGCGCTGCCAACCACAACACGTCCGCGATTCTGGGAAATACTGATGAGCTGCAGCTATACAGGACTGTGCATCAAGGTGCCTCTTAAAGGGGCAGTGTAAACATAAGAATGAATTTAAAAAATATTGCGTTTTTGTTTCGCGGCCGCACTTGCCGCAAGTGCCGATACCGCACTTGCCGCAAGCCCGCATATACATTGTATGGGGCTTGCCGCAAGTACACCGCAAGTGCAGCCGTTATGCGGTAATCGTGGCAGTTGCGGTTTTTTCACCGCATCTGCCGCGATCAGCGCAAAACCGCTGATGTGAAAGGGGCCTAACACAGTAAAACATTTTTTACCTTACACTAATATACTTCATTTAATAGCTTATTTCTCCTAACTGCAAAAAAAAAATTATAATAATAATAATGAACCATACATCTATTTCTGTTTTGATGTTCCTCCTAGGTAGTCCTTTTCTATAGGAGTATTCAGGACTAAATAACCATACAATTTTACTAAATCTTTAAATAACACAATTCAATCTATTTTACTAGTATATTAATTGTTCAAACTAATCTGTCTTAGGACCCCTTTACACACACCAACTTCTGTGTCCAACTTCTGAACAGATGTCTGGTTGCAGTGAAATGATGGACACATTGTTCTATTTGTACACAGCCACAAAATGGAACAATGTGTCCATGATTTCACTGCAACCAGAGATCTGTTCAGAAGTTGGACACAGAAGTTGGTGTGTGTAAAGCGGCCCTTAGCCTCAAGGCCACTTTACACGTAAACTATTTCACGGGAGCGCGCACGTTTTTGTCGTTTGTCCAAGATCGCATAGGTGATGTTACACAGTGCGATATCGCTAGGCAACGCAACTACGATGTGGTATGCCCCTCTTGCACACTGCGCCTCATCAACTCAGGGATTGAGCAATTAACATTGGAGTGAATAGGTGAAGTTGCGTTCCAAATCGTAGTTGCGCTGTCACACAGCACGATCCTGCCAGATCGTCCATCCAATATTGCACAGTTGGAGAGCATGCACAATTCACAAACGATATCGTTTTTGCATTGTTCTGGCGTCGCATTGCTCATTTACACCACACAACGCACGAACGATATCGGCGGAAAAGCCTGAACCACGTGACTTTTTATCGTAGTTGAGCTGCGATATCGTGCCGTGTAAAGCGGCCTTTAGGGTATATGCCCACAGGAAGGCTTTGCTGCGTTTGAGATCAGGTTTTGCCTTGGTTTTATGTAAATCTATGCTAATCTAATTCTGAGTTTTTGGTTTCCAGCAAAACCTATACTAATAGGGAAAATCTTTCACACACATTGGTTTTTGTTCTCTGGAGACAGTGTACACACCACAGGATTTGCTGCATTTTTGTTTTCCAGCAAAACTTATGATTAGCTGTCCCAACACATTGTTTTTTGTTTGGTGAAGAAAGTGGAAACACCTCAGGTTTTGCTGTGTTTTAGGCTGGCTTCACACCACGGTGTAAACCAGACAGCCCCGGACCGGTTTTTGGCCCCATAATAGCCTATGGGGCCGGATGACAGCTCTCTGCCATCCGATTTCATCCCTGTGGTGGAATCCGGGAGAATTCGGTTTATTCTCACCGGACACAAAAATGTTGCTTGCTACATTTTTGTGTCTGGGGTGAAAAAACACCCCAAAAAGCCGGATCCTGGATTGTCCCAGATTCTCCCGGATCCGGGGCAATCCAGTTTTCCCTAACATGGGAGCCTATGGGGCCGGATTGCCCCGGTCCGGGCAAATATGGGAATCGGATTCCGCCACTGTTGTTTCAGGACCGCGGCTAGCTCCATGCTAGATGCTAGCTGCGGTCTTGAAAAATCAGCAGCTGCGGCTGCAATTACAGCCATCCGGCTGCACACAAGACCGGATGGCACATTTGGCCCTCCGGTTCTGTGTGCTGATTCGGTCCGTTGCTGTGATGGTGGGGTTACACGTAGCGATATCGTCCCGATATCGGAGGCAATGCCGCGGGAGCGCGCATTTTGGGAGCACTTTTCCCGATATCGCATCGCCGGTTTACACGCTGCGATATCGGGAAACAACGTCCCTCCGATGTGTACGCCCACCAACCCAGTAACGACCATTTAACATGGGAGTTAATGGGTGAGGTGCGAGTACAGATCGGAGTTGGGCTGTCACACGCTGCGATGCTGGTACAACGGCTTTGTGATATCGGGAAGTTGAATAGCTCTGCTATTCAACTCCGATATCGTTTTGGCATCGTTCCAGCATCGCGTTGTATGCTAAAACAGTACAACGCGCACACGATATCGGGTCCAACTCGCGACCCACGTGACTTTTTGTCGGAGTTGGGTCGGAGTTGGACGCCGATATCGCGGCGTGTAAACCCACCATAAGGGTCATTCCGGACAGCCCCGGACCGGATCACACCGTGGTGTGAAGCCAGCCTTAGAAAGAATGAGCATGTCAATTCTTTGCTGCACTTTTGCTAAAGTGGAAACACCTGTGGTATTTCCATTTTCTGTAGAGAAAAAAGAACAGTGTGTGTGTGAAAGCTTTTCCCTGCACACATAGGTTTTGATGGAAACCAAAAATTCAGGATTAGATTAGCATAGGCCTGTTTCACACCTCTGCGCCTGGCCACATCACCTGCACCAGCCTTGTTGCGCTGACGCAGGTGCAGGCGCAGGCGCAGAGGTGATGTGGGGCCGCGTTTACAGCTTTAGTAAACGCATACCTAGTGCCCCCTATGCGCTCAGCTGCGCTCGGTGCCCCCATTATAGCCTATGGCCGGGCACAGTTGACCGCGCGCTCTGCCAGTGAGAAGCGCAAGTGAAACTGGCAGAGCGCAAGGCGCATGCGCCTGGTCTTGACGCACCCGGAAACTCCCTATTGAGGCGTTTCCGGGAGCATCAGAGCCGGCGCATGTGCCGTGCGCTCTGCCAGTTTCACTTGTGCTTCTCACTGGCAGAGCGCTCGCTTAGCTGTGCCCGGCCATAGGCTATAATGGGGCCCCGAACGCAGCTGAGCGCTAATGAGGGCATGTATGCGCTCACTGCGCTAGGCTGCCCCTGGCCTAAATGGCCCTGCGCTTTCTTTTGCGCTGGCGCAGGGCAGCCAGGGCAGCCTAGCACAGTGAGCGCATAGATGTGAAAACACCCATAGATTTACATAAAACCACGGCAAAACCTGATCTCAAACGCAGCAAAACCTTCCTGTGGGCACATACCCTTAAGAACAGGTTGGCTCTGTGTTTCCCGGCCAATGTGAAATTCATTGCAACTGTCTTTTCAGTGTTCACCTTGCACAATTGTGATATTGAATGTTGTTTCGTTGTAGCAAGAAGGGGAGCCTTGCATTATGGATAAGTGTATTTTTCTGAATAGATACCTTCTGAACAAGTCCCTGCGGGGGCATATCTTCTTCTTGGGGTCAGGAATGTTATAAGGTAGATTTGACTTCTCCAGGATATTGTGTCTGTCTCTGTACATTTAAATTGCCACAGAAAGCTCTTTGGAGCAAAGTACTATGTTTTCTTTGTACAAGAGCCAGGGATTTTCTTCCCTTTTGGGAATTCTCAGTCTCGTATTTAAACATACAAACAGAGCATGTTTAACCTATTGACTGTTATGTGCGGGCAGCTGCAAAACCACTGGATAAAAATGAAAGTCAAGCTATATTATGAAATGAGGGCAGGAGTATAAACTACCCTGGTAACACAGCTTCACTTTATCTCAGGGATTCAGAAGGTTGACAGGTAGAATGATGGGAGCCCTGCAAAATCTGACAATACACACAATTGTGTCTTCTTCCAATAACTCTTTTTTTCCAATCTTTAGCCTGTTATTTTCAGATATATCCATCAGGTACCAATATTATACACCACTGACCTAGGAGTACAAAATTTGATATGTATAGTATATGCATGGTATACTTCGTGACTCTATATAATGTGTGGCTGTCAGGCCTAAGCAACATGATGGGTTCTAAAATGTACTCCTACCCTCTGGTGGCATGTGATTGATTGAGTTCAGTTGTTACCATCATGGTTAATTGTCCCCTTACAGTAGGTAGAAGGTTACAGATGATTTTTTTTCAGTGTTTGCTTTTTTTTACTTTTTAGTGTTATCTCTTTTAAGAGCATTAGCCTTTCCAATGAGCATAGAATTATTTTTTGGTGGGTATATTCTTTATAGGTTGAATTTTTTTTAAATGTTCTACTACAGTGATGGCCTTTTGAGCTCAATGTGTCAAAATTCAGCAAAAAAACGAGCAGAACTCAGGTGGTGTGTCACTTTGAGAAAAACGTTTTATTTTCAGATATTTGCAGCTGTAATAACAAAAAGTTATAATGTTAATGTACTGTTTTTATTAAGCCAAAAACAAATAATTCTTTAACCCCTTCCCGACCTATGACGTTGTACAGCGTCATGGGCCGGTAAGGGGTGTTTGATGTGAGCTCCGGCGCTGAGCTCACATCAAACAGCCTACATCTCAGCTGATTTTATCAGCTCAGATGTCGGACTAACAGCTCCGATCAGATCTGGGATCCGATCGGCGCTGTTAACCCCTTGGATCCCGCTGTCAATCACTGACGGCAGGATCCAAAGTGGCCGCAGCAGGGAACGCGCTGTTCCCCACCTGCTCCAGAGATAGTATTGCGGGATCTCTGGCGCTCACGTGACAGCTGTCAGAGTGCAGTTTCCTATTGAGGTTGTTAGGCGCTGCCAACCACAACAGGTCTGCGGTTCTGGGAAATACAGATGAGCTGCAGCTCATCTGTATCTCCCAGAAGCGATCGAACTGTGCAACAAGGTACCTCTTAAAGAGGCAGTGTAAAAATAAGAATCAATGAAAAAATAAAGTTTTTAAAAACCTGTAAAAAAAAAAAATATATATAAAAGTTCAAATCACCCTCCTTTTCCCCCAATCACAATAAAAGTATAAAAAAAAAAAAATACACGTTTGGTATCTACCATCATATTAAATCCGTTAATGAGAGCCGTAAACTTCGTAACGGGAAAAAATGGTCCAAACGCCAAAATTCTGTTTTATGGTTGCCGCAAGATTGCTATAAAATGCAATAATGGGCGATCAAAACTGCGGATCCCCCCAAAAATGGTATCATTAAAAACGTCAGCTCAAGACGCAAAAAACAAGCCGTCACACAGCCCCAGATCCCGAAAAATGAGAGACGCTACGGGTCGCAGAACATGGCGCAAAAAGTTAGTGTTTTTTTTTTTTTTTTTTCAAACTTCTGAATTTTGTTTCACCACCTACAGTCATGGGCAAAAGTATTGACACCCCTGCAATTCTGTCAGATAATACTCAGTTTCTTCCTGAAAATGATTGCAATCACAAATTCTTTGGTATTATTATCTTCATTTAATTTGTCTTCAATGAAAAAAACACAAAAAGATTTGTCCTAAAGCCAAATTGGATATAATTCCACACCAAACATAAAAAAGGGGGTGGACAAAAGTATTGGCACCCTTAGAAAAATCATGTGATGCTTCTCCAATTTGTGTAATAACAGCACCTGTAACTTACCTGTGGCACCTAACAGGTGTTGGCAATAACTAAATCACACTTGCAGCCAGTTGACATGGATTAAACTTGACTCAACCTCTGTCCTGTGTCCTTGTGTGTACCACATTGAGCATGGAGAAAAGAAAGAAGACCAAAGAACTGTCTGAGGACTTGAGAAACCAAATTGTGAGGAAGCATGAGCAATCTCAAGACTAAAAGTCCATCTCCATAGACCTGAATGTTCCTTTGTCTACCGTGCGCAGTGTCATCAAGAAGTGTAAAGCCCATGGCACTGTGGCTAACCTCCCTAGATGTGGACGGAAAAGAAAAATTGACGAGAGATTTCAACGCAAGATTGTGCGGATGGTGGATGAAGAACCTCGACTAACATCCAAACAAGTTCAAGCTGCCCTGCAGTTCGAGGGCACAACAGTGTCAACCCGTACTATCCGTCGGTGTCTGAATGAAAAGGGACTGTATAGTAGGAGACCCAGGAAGACCCCACTTCTTATAGACATAAAAAAGCCAGGCTGGAGTTTGTCAAAACTTACTTGAGAAAGCCTAAAACGTTTTGGAAAAATGTTCTCTTTTTGGGCAAAGGCATCAACATAGAGTTTACAGTAGAAAAAAAGAGGCATTCAAAGAAAAGAACACGGTCCCTACAGTAAAACATGGCAGAGGTTCCCTGATGTTTTAGGGTTGCTTTGCTGCCTCTGGCACTGGACTGCTTGACCGTGTGCATGGCATTATGAAGTCTGAAGACTACCAACAAATTTTGCAGCATAATGTAGGGCCCAGTGTGAGAAAGCTGGGTCTCCCTCAGAGGTCATGGGTCTTCCAGCAGGACAATGACCCAAAACACACTTCAAAAAGCACTAGAAAATGGTTTGAGAGAAAGCATGGGAGACTTCTAAGGTGGCCAGCAATGAGTCCAGACCTGAATCCCATAGAACACCTGTGGAGAGATCTAAAAATGGCAGTTTGGAGAAGGCACCCTTCAAATATCAGGGACCTGGAGCAGTTTGCCAAAGAAGAAAGGTCTAAAATTCCAGCAGAGCATTGTAAGAAACTCATTGATGGTTACCGGAAGGGGTTGATCGCAGTTATTTTGGCTAAAGGTTGTGCAACCAAGTATTAGGCTGAGGGTGCCAATACTTTTGTCCGGCCCATTTTTGGAGTTTTGTGTGAAATGATCAATGTTTTGCTTTTTGCTTCATTCTCTTTTGTGTTTTTTCATTGAAGACAAATTGAATGAAGATAATAATACCAAAGAATTTGTGATTGCAATCATTTTCAGGAGGAAACTTGAGTATTATCTGACAGAATTACAGGGGTGTCAATACTTTTGGCCAACACTGTAGATACCAGTAAAGGTATATATGTTGGGTGTCTACGAACTCGTACTGACCCGAGGCATCACCCCGTCTTGTCGGTTTTACCATATAGTGAACATGGCGACTAAGGGCCCTTTCACATCAGCGTTTTTTTAAATTTGCGGCAGATGCGGTGAAAAAACCGCATCTGCCGCAACTGCCGCATAACGGTTCCACTTGCGGCACGGTTGCGGTTTTTTCCATAGGAAGTATAGGGGGACTTGCGGCAGATGCGGCAAGTGCGGTATTGCACTTGCGGCAGGTGCGGCAGAGAAAAAAACCGCAGTAAGCCGCGGTTTTTTCTCTGCCGCACCTGCCGCAAGTGCAATACCGCACTTGCCGCATCTGCCGCAAGTCCCCCTATACTTCCTATGGAAAAAACCGCAACCGTGCCGCAAGTGAACCGTTATGCGGCAGTTGCGGCAGATGCGGTTTTTTCACCGCATCTGCCGCAAATTTAAAAAAACGCTGATGTGAAAGGGCCCTAAAATACCCAAAAAACAAACATGTTATTGCACTTTCTTTGCAATTTCACTGCATTTACAATTTTTTTGCAATTTCCCTGTACACTATATGGTAAAATAAATTATTGTATATCAAAGTACAACTCGTCCCACAAAAAACAAGCCATCATATGTCTATATTGACGAAAAAAGTAAAAAAAGTTATGGCTCTTGGAAGCAGGGGAGCAAAAAACGAAAATGAAAAACGAAAAATTCCCGGGTCATGAAGGGGTTAACTACCTAATCAGTGACTTTTTTTTTACTTCATTTCTTTGGACAAATCTTCAATTGAAGGTTGGTATTTCATAGGGCCGCTTTACACACACCAACTTATGTGTCCAACTTCTGAACAGATCTCTGGTTGCAGTGATATCATGGACGCATTGCTCCATTTTGTACACAGCCAAAAAAAAAAAAGCAATGTGTCCATGGTTTCACTGCAACCAGAGATCTGTTCAGAAGTTGGACACAGAAGTTGGTGTGTGTAACGCGGCCCTTACACTTCAAGCCCAAGCAAGCCCCAGCCAGGGTCCAGCTCTGCCCCAGGAGCCTCTACCAGGCTCCAGCTGTCATCCAGGAGCCCCTGCCAGGCTACAGCTCTACCCCAGGAGCCCCTGTCAGGTTCCAGCTGTCACCCAGGAGCCCCTGCCAGGCTCCAGCTCTGCCCCAGGAGCCCCTGCCAGGCTCCAGCTGTCACCCAGGAGCTCCTGTCAGGCTCCAGCTATCACCCAGAATCCCCTGCCAGGCTGCAGCTCTGCCTCTAGTGCCCCTGCCAGGCTCCAGCTATGCACCAGGAGTCCCTAACAGGCTGCAGCTCTGCCTAAGGAGCCCTTGCCAGGCTCTAGCTCTGCCCCAGGAGCCTCTGCCAGGCAGCAGCTGTTACACAGAATCCCCTGCCAGGCTATAGCTCTCACCCAGGAGCCCCTGCTAAGCTCCAGCAGTCCCCCAGGGGCCCCAGCTAAGCTGCAGCTCTTACCCAGAAGCCCCTGCCAGGCTCCACTTCTGGGCACCTTAATGAACCTGACAAAGTGTCAGTATCCTGCCTCCGTATGCTGACACTTTGATTGTCAGTTTCATTAAGGTGTCGCACTTGTCCCACCTTCAGATGCTGACATTGATTCCAAGCAGGCAGTGTCAATCAAAGTGTCAGCATTCCGCCACCCACCGCTGATAATAAGTGTGCTTTCCGCCTTCATTACGGTGCCGCACTTATCTTGGCTCCAGTTGCTGACACTTTGATTGTCAGCTTCATTATTGAGCCTCCGGATGCTGACACTGTAATTGCAAGCAGTTACTGTCAATCAAAGCATCAGCATCCGGAGGCGGGACAAGTGCAACACCATAATAAAGGCCGGAGACACACATAGTTATCAGCGGCAGTTTAAGCTCCTCCATGACACGCGTGTCAGCAAAAACATCTCGGCGTGTCACTGCTGACACGCGTGTCATAGGTTAGCCATCACTGTTCTAGTAAGTTCTCCAGCTATGAGGATGACTCAGGAGGTGTCATCCACATCAACCAATGGCTGATGATATTGATCAGCGCTGGAGAGAAGAGATAGATTTAAGGATACTTCACACACTGCAACATCGCTAGGGATATCGCTGAAACATCATAGGTTTTGTGACGTAACAGCGACCTCTCCAGCGATGTTGCAGTGTGTGACACGCATCAATGACCTGGCCCCTGCTGTGAGGTCGCTCATCACTACAAATCGTTCAGGACCATTTTTTGGTCCTTGCTCTTCCGCTAGTCAGCACGCATCGCTGTGTGTGACAGCGAGAGACCAACGATCAGCGACCTCCCAGCCAATGCCCAGCGCCGCACATTAGATGCTGGGCACTGGTAACCAGGGTAAACATTGGGTAAAAGTGTGCTCTGCTTAGTTACCCGGTGTTTACTTTTGTTACCAGTGTCCTCCGCTTAGCCCAGCCTGTAAGCGAGAGGATGCTGGTGACCAGGGTAAACACCGGGTAACTAAGCAGAACGCGCTGCTTAGTTACCCAGTGTTTACACTGATTACCAGTGATGTTGCTGCTGACTGGTCGCTGGTGAGTCTGCCTGTTTGACAGTTCACCAGCGACTACATAAAGACTTTCCAGTGATCCCGGCCAGGTCAGATCGCTGGTGGGATTGCTTGAAAGTTTCAGAGTGTAAAGGGGCCCTTACATACAGCGCGTGAGAATGTAAAAGGTTTTTCGGGGGTAAACAGGGAGTTAGAGATTAAGTTAAACCTTTATAAAATGCTGCATAGGTGCTGCTGAAGGTGATAGCATGTGTTCACACATGAAAAATCTGATGCAGGAGAAAAGTGAAAAGACAATAATGGCGCAACATAGGATCTTAGATGAAATTAATGTGAATATGTGCTCATCTTTTGTAGTTGTGGAAGCCGCAACTACTACTATACAAACGTGATAATAATCCTTAGCTGAGGCAGTTCCCCAAAGTGTCAAACAGATTCCATAGTGTTCAAGTAGGGAAAAAGGGGTTTATATATATTGAAATGAAGTAATTTTATTACAAGTTTTGGAACGTTCAGCTCCTTCCTCTGATGCACTTCTGTGATTTTGTATCTGAGGAAGGAGCTGATTACTCCAAAACTCATTATAAATAACATTACTTTATTTCAATATGTGGATAATCATTTTGTCAGCTGAGGATACCTGGGCAGCATGGTTTAACCCCCCTTTTTTCCTATCTGAATACTATGGAATCCACGTGAAGTATCTGGTGACAGGTTCCCATAAGAGCAATAGCGATGAGTCGGCAACGAGTAGGGACTGAGGCCATTTATGTCTGTAATGCTAGGTTTCCCCTCCTAATAAAGGAGATATCTATAACTAGCTGTGAGCCCGATGCAAATGCATCGGGTGTCTAGAATATTTTTAAATTTTTTTTTATATTTTCAAATAATAATCCAATTATTCCAATGACATCTTTACACCAACTACATATATTAGTATGGTTGATATCATTTAAGGAAAATTGAACTATTATATTGTAAGGGTCTTAGAACACAAAGTAGCAATACTTCTTAATAAGTCAATTTTTTGAATTGATGAATTAACAGTACTAATATATGTATCAGCCACTTTGTGTCAGCCCACCAATCGCGTCAAGATGCCCTTACGCCTGGTGGGACCTACTCTAACTAAATCCGAATTGATATAATTTAGATATTTTTAATAGCTGGATTTTTCTTAGATTTTTTGAGGATTGTGATGTAAATAATAAAATTTTGTAAATTGATACAGAAGGAGTTACCAACTACAGACTTGCAGCAATATCCATACAATAACAAAAAAACTTGTAGTTAACCTACAGTAAATGGAGTTAACATAGCTTCAGCAGGTGCATAAGATGCATCCACTAACTAACCACAGGTGACTGCAGTTGATATGTATGACACTGCTGCAACTATGTTGTCTGCACAAACTGCAAGTTAAGTACAAATTACATATATGCAATTATGAAAATTACAGCAAGTATGTTCTTGATAAGTCCTTCATGAACAATTATTATCATTTAGTATATTCCTCAAGAAAGTGAAAAAATCTAAGAAAAATGTCGTGGTAGAATCTAATTAATAATTTATGTTTGTCCCTATCTATCTAAACATGTGGAACACACCTTGGTAATGAGATGTGTGTGAACAACCGTCCCACCCGTCTCTTAGCTGTTCACAAAAACCTCTCCCTTTAAAGAATAAGAATCAAATCTCTCAGCACGTAAAGCACTGGAGCTTTAAATAGTGGTTTCTATCACCCTGTGAGAAAATCAGAATGATACACATCTCCAATGAAATCTGAAATGTGTTTTTCCACAAACATTGTATAAACTATGCACATAAAAAACTGAAATTGAAAAGACTAAACTAATTTTTTTTTTTTTTTTTTTTTTAAATAGAAAAGGTAAAAATATAAAATATGCAAAAGTTCATCCCAAAATATTCCGATAGACAATATTTTTGGTGAAGACTTTCTCACAGTTAGGCACCAATTTGCCTTGAATGCATGAATCCACCACTTTCACCTTCACATTGCATCGTCTCTTCACACGTGAGAAAGCCACATATAATTGTCCATGACCAAAAACAGGTTCTGGCAAATAAATCCCCACTTTCTCCAAAGTTTGTCCTTGGGATTTATTTATAGTCATGGCAAAGGCAGGCTTCACGGGAAATTGCCGACGTCTTAGTTTGAAAGGCAATCCAGTCTCTGATGGACAGAGATCAATTCTTGGAATGAAGACTACATTTCCTTCATCCGAGCCAGAAATTACTTTTGCTTGTATCAAGTTGTCAAACAAAGCAATAATAATCATCCGAGTCCCGTTGCAAAGTCCTTTTCTGCTGTTAAAATTACGCAAAAGCATTATAATTGTACCAACTTTTAATTTCAGGAGATGAGAAGGCATTCCTGTTGGTGTTAGAGAATTTAGAAATTCCACGGGATATTGTTCGGGATTTTCCGTCTCATCTGGATCAATGGAATCATGGCTCATATATTCCATGTATTCTCCCGGAATACAATCCATCACTTTTGAATTGATCAAATCCACAGCGTCATTTTTGGGACAAAGAATGGCATGTGATGCAGCATTCTGAATACTTTCGTCATTATTCACATCAATGACAATATTTTCACCAAATATGTCCAAGATTAAAGAGCCAGTGCAGATCATGTCTTGCGGGATCTCAATGACATCATCACCAAGGTTGTAATCATTGGACAATTCTCCATTTCCCAATTGAATTAACCAATTGCTATAATCAGGATCTATGGAGCGCATGTTGTTAATGAGCGGCAATTGATTGAAAAGCTGCCATTGTCGTGAATATTTAATGCAGCTCTCTACGATGTCTGTCCTTGTTCCATGAGAGATGATAGGAAGACACTGCCGAAAGTCTCCTCCCAGAACAATGACTTTCCCTCCAAAGGGTAATTTATTTTTCTTGGAGACATCAGTTGTCATGACATCCCGTAATAATTGATCAATTACATGCAAAGCGTATTTTGACAACATAGTAGACTCATCGATGATGAAGAGTTTGGTAGTCTTCAAATGTTGGGCCGCATCAGTATCATTTTTGATTCTTGAAACGGATGTCTCATTAATTGGTATTGGTATACCATACAGTGAATGGATAGTTCTTCCTCCTTGCAATAGATTAGCAGCAATCCCTGTACTGGCTGCAGGTGAGACAACTTCTCCTTCTCCTCTCAGTTCATGAATCAATAGATGATAGAGATAGGTTTTCCCACTTCCACCGGGACCATCAAGGAAAAAGCACTTTGCCTTATCACTTGTATCCTCTAAAGCTTTATGGATTGCAGTATAGGCCAAACGTTGTTGATCATTTAAGGTGACTTTCATTTCATGTGCTCTTACTAACTCTTCTTCTTTGTTGTATTGAGGACGAATGTGTGGTTTTCTTTTTGGGTGTGGCAGATTAAATTCATTAAAATGTTTAGCATGAAATTTTAAAACATGTTCAACATCAGTCATGGCGTATCCTTCACAATGCTCACAATCATCAGTGTCGGGGTGGTAGACATGACAGTAATCTTGAACGAAGTGTTGTTTAAATTCTTGCCACAACTCCAGGGGATGATTAGGAGGACCAAACACACATATATATGCAAACATGTCACGGAGCTGTTCAGGCATATTGAGAACACAGGCATCCAATAGAGTTTTTCTCCAAACAGTGTCATCGAAGAGCAATCCAAGGGCTAATGCCGCCTCTTTAAACGTTGGGTATGTGACTTCCTTAACAGTCTTAAGGTTGTCAAAACTTGTAGCTCCTTTAACATGGAGTAACAACAGCCTTAAAAAATAACGTTCTTGTTCTTGAATACTAACAGTGTAGAGTCTACCAATGACTGAAGCACCTCCTCTCCTTCTAACTTCCCATGCACCTTCTTTCCAAACATAATGCTCCGGAATTTGACGATATAAGTACTCCCGAGCATTGGGATCATTCTCATTGAGGGTAAAGTAGGCCATGAGTGTTGATTGTCTGTCCATTGAATAACTGATGTTGTCCGCAGAATCACCCTCGTGAAAAAAAAGTGATTGTGAATGAGGCAGATGTACTGCAAGACGAATAATGCTGTGAGATTGTCTATGCATTTGGAAAGCAAAGATTCGCCAAGCTGCCTCTGGTGCACTGACATATCTGGAATCCATGAATTTATGAGTTTCATCGTGTCTGATGTTGGTTTCACAAATTTCCACATTGGCTTTGTCATGACCTTTGTACACATATTTGAAGAGGTATTTTACGCTCTGAATGGAAGCACATACTTCCACATTGATATGGCACTTATATTTTAATAGAAGGAAAGGGTTATATGGAACCACCCAAGAATTATCAATCATCTTGGAATGGTGTTGAAAAGAAGGTCCTTCGTTTCTTTGATAACTTGGATATGCATCCTCAGGTATAACAGTTTTTGTTTGAAACTTTTTGGGAAAAGCTTTTTTACACTTTCCATTCTCCATACATGGAGAATTGGGATTGTGTTGTCCACAGGGGCCATGGATCATGTGTTGCATGACAATTTGATGGAGCACAGGGTAATGTAATGGATCAGGAATTTCAGCCCAAACAGTATTGTCCACTTCCACCTCAGTTCTTAGTTTTGAGTTGGCATCCAGAATAATTAGAATGTGAGCATGTGGTAGGCCTCGCTTTTGAAATTCTATCACATGAACCATAGCACAAACCTTGCCAAATAATCCAGAATTAATATCTTTCAAAAGGGCTTCAAGTTTAATCCTGAATACACGGGCCACTAAATCCGGGCGATGTTCAGCACGCTGCCATGGCTGTAAATTGGTTGCAATTTCACTCCATTTCGGATTGCAGGTCATCGTTATAAAAAGATCTGGTCTTCCAAATTTAGTTACAATCGCCATGGCATCTTGATACCTCTGCTGCATGTTTCGGGGACTTCCCTCAAAGGAAGATGGTAAAATTACCGTCTTGCCAATGGGAATACCTTTTTCTACGGATTTTCTCAGCAAATGTTCTTGAAAGAGACAATAATCTTCTACCTTCAAATCCTTCTGGTGTTGTCGTATAAAATTTAAACGATTGGCCTCGATCTTAACATAGGCATCCACCAAGTACTGCTGTGTCAGTTTACCTCCATTAAGGACAGGATTGAATTCTGTCCGTACTGACAGCAAATAACAATAATACTGCAGCTGTGTCACCCTGCGAGCATTTTGGCCTTGCTGCATGAGTGATTCATGCCACCCTTGCTCTCCATGAGGGAAAAACAATGGATACAGTAATGCATCCAAATTACTGTGTAAAATGCTTATTTGCTGTGTTCTGGGGGCCAACGGATTATTTGGGTCTGGTTTTAGATGTATTAAAATGTCTCTATTAAATGGTGGCTCTCCATCAGCATTTTCAAAGACGACTGCGACTTCATGGACAGTAGGGTTGTTATACCGTCTTGGGTCTTGCTCTCTGTCTTGTTTAATTGCCATGATGATATTAGGCATATTTGTGCCATGTTCAAATGCTTTCTGTTCTTCCTCTTCCTCCACTTGCCGTAACATTTTATAAGCTGAAACAAAGGGATTAATACCTTCCAATTGCTCAGCAATAATTCTCATCAAGGCTGGATTACACTTGAGATTTTCTGGAGACTGTAGGCGTTGTTCAGTAGCAGTAGCACTATCCAAAATATACAGCTGTGCATATGCTGGAACTTGACCTTCAGCGGGGTGGAGAGTTCCAGTTCTATGGTAAATTTGGCCGTGAATCCGGAAACAGTACGGACCGTGTCCAGGTGGTTGAGAAACACTTGCACCCATGGAAGCAAATGCAAAGGAACTATTAATGCTCCTGATATTCTCCATGAGATTTTTACTATATGGGCTGTCTCCTTTCAGTAAAGTAGTGAAGAGCTCAGGGTACTGAGGTAATGGTACCTTAACTTTGCCCTTGTGACAACAAAGGGAGAACTGTCCATCAGATGGCCTTTCAGCCTCAAAATGTTGTGCTTCACAATGTTGACATAACACATTCATGGGCCCACAGGTATGTTCTAAAATACCGGTATCGTCATCAGTAAAGCCAATAGGGATTGAAGACGTAGGTGAAGTGAGCAGCAGATGACCTTTTTTGTAGATGCCTACATAAATAAGGCGTTGCTGTGTAGAACTGTCAAGACATCCAACAAAAGAAGTAGTGACTGGAGACTTCTTACGGAGGTTTTTTTTTTTGCGTAGTTGACGCTGTGAAGCAGCCAAATGGGCCAAACGGCGTTGTTTTGAAGGAGGTGACATAATTTGTAAACGTTTGACTTTAGCCAATTTGTGTCTTGTCAAGGCAGAAGCAGTCTTGTCTGTTCTTGTTTTAGAAGAACATTTGCCCTTCACTTTACCCGTGCCACATGTTGTAGGCAGTTGAGTTTCCAAAAGTGTTGGAGACACAGATATGGACGCCATATCAGAGGTAGATGGTTTTCCTTGCACCTTCACCTTTTGTTGTTTACGGCCAGATGTTGTAGGCAGTTGAGTTTCAGAAAGTGTTGGAGACACAGATATGGACGCCATATCAGAGGTAGATGGTTCTCCTTGCACCTTCACCTTTTGTTGTTTACGGCCAGATGTTGTAGGCAGTTGAGTTTCAGAAAGTGTTGGAGACACAGATATGGACGCCATGTCAGACGTAGATGGTTCTCCTTGCACCTTCACCTTTTGTTGTTTGCGGCCAGATGTTGTAGGCAATTGAATTTCAGAAAGTGTTGGAGACCCAGATATGCACGCCATGTCAGAGGTAGATGGTTCTCCTTGCACCTTCACCTTTTGCTTTTTGCGTCTTTTGCATTCCGCCTCAACTTTTTTGGCCAACCGACTGCTTCTTTTTTCAGCAGACTCCTTTGCAATTCTTTTATGGAAATCCTCAGTGAGCTTAAGCAAACGGAGACGTTTTGTTTCCGGATCCTCCTGCGCACGCTTCTTGCGCTGACGTGCAGCATTCTTAGCTCTAACAGAGCTTTTTTGTTTGTCAGAGCTCATATTGAGCACAATACAGAAAAATGTATGCAATAATAGCTACAGTATATTATTTAAGGAAGCAATCAATATACATTTTGCATAGCAATATAGTCAAAGTAGTAATATTTATATTGTTAATTTTTAGTATATACAATATATTTTTATATATAAATTATATCATAAAAATATATAAAAAAATATATTATATATATTATTAACTTAAATAAATTATGTATATTATATATTACAAATTAATTACAATGTGTGTATATATATATATATATATATAAATTATATATATACATTAATATACAATATATATATATACTAATCATATACATATAGATTAATATATTATATATATAGATATATATGTCATATTATATATATCTATATATCTATATATATATATATATATATATATATATATATATATATATATATATATATAATTATGAATATATCAATAAATAATCAATTATATTGGCCCAAAAAGATATCTTTAGCTGATATTGTAGGTCTGAGGTTCCAGCACTGGTTTTCCGACGTCCGTCCCACAGGATCACCAAGGCAGGAATAATTTGTGAGGAAAAGTTAAAGGAAACACTATAAAATGGCGGATTCAACATATTATTAATCACTAAAATGGGGGCAGGGGGGGGGGGTATAGTGATTGGTAGGCAAAAAGCTACGTTTTGTTTCGCAGCCGCACTTGCCGCAAGTGCAAAACCGCACTTGCTGCACCTGCCGCAAGTCCCCCTATAGTTACTATGGCGATTAACGCAACCGCGCCGCAACCGCGCGGCAAGTGTAACGGTTATATTACTAACTTAAAAAAATTATGTATATTATATATTACAATTTATTACAATGTGTTTATATTATATATATATATAGATTAATATAGAATATATATATATATACTGATCATATACATATATATGTAATATAACATGTATATATATATATATATATATATATATATATATTAATCTATATGTATATATCTATATCTATATATATATATCTATATCAATATATATATATAATTATGAATATATCAATAAATAATCGATTATATTAGCCCAAAAAGATATCTTAGCTGATATATATAGATTAATCCCTAATGATTACCGCAACCGCGCCACATTGCGAGTCGCTGGCTGAGTGCGGCGCGATTGCGGTAATACCCATAGAGATTACTCCAAGCGCGCCGCATTGCGAGTCGCTAACTAAGTGCGAGCACTTGCGGCGCGGTTGCGGTAATACCCATAGAGATTACCGCAACCGCGCCGCATTGCGAGTCGCTGGCTGAGTGCGAGCACTTGCAGCGCGGTTGCGGTAATCCCCATAAGGATTACCGCAACTGCTCCGCAAGTGCAAGTAGCGGTGCGGTTGCGGTAATCCCCATAGAAAGTATAGGGGGACTTGCGGCAAGTGCGGTTTTGCCGCACCTGCCGCAAGTCCCCCTATACTTTCTATGGGAATTACTGCAACCGCGCCGCAGATGCGGTTTTTTAATAAAATAAATTAATCTTCATACAAATAAAATAACAAATAAAAAATCAATTTAATAATAATCAAATTAGTAAAAAAAAAAAAAAATAAATAAATAAATAATAATATATATATATATATATAGATTAATATACATATACATATATATATATATATATATTAATCTATATAATGTATATATATATATATTATATATATATATCTATATCAATATATATATAATAATGAATATAGCTGATATATATAGATTAATATACAAAACATAAATATATATATACTAATCATATACATTATATATAATATGACATCTATATATATATATATATATATATATCTATATATATTAATCTATATAATATATATATATATAGAATGTATATATATATATATATATATATATATATATATATATATATATATATATATTATATATATATCTATATCAATATATATATATATATAATAATGAATATATCAATATAATAATAATATTAATAATGGATTAATAATAATAATATTAACAATAATACTAATAATATTAATAAATAATCATAATGAATAATCAATTCTATTGAGCCAAAAAGATATATAATTATGAATATATCAATATATAATAATATTAATAATATATTAATAATAATAATTAATATAAACACTAATAATAATAATATTAATAAATAATCATAATGAATAATCAATTATATTGAGTCAAAAAGATATCTTAGCTGATCTTGAAGGGATGAGGTTCCAGCACTGGTCTTCCGACGTCCGTCCCACCGGATCACCAAGCCATAATCGATTAATAATAATAATTAATATTAACACTAATAATAATATTAATAATTAATAATAATTACTAATCGATTATATTGGCCCAAAAAGATGTCTTGTAGGGATGAGGTTCCAGCACTGGTTTTCCGACGTCCGTCCCACAGGATCACCAAGGCAGGAATGATTTGTGAGGAAAAGTTAAACTAAACACTATAAAATTGCGGCAGGTGGGAGCATAGTGATTGGTAGACAAAGGAGAGTATGGTGATTGGTAGGCAAAATGGGTTGCTACCCAGCAACAGCAGAGTCTGCCACGGAATTTTCGCGGGCAAACCTGCTGCAAGTTCAAAACCGCACTTGCCGCACCTGCAAAACCGCACTTGCCGCACCTGCCGCAAGTCCCCCTATACTTTCTATGGGGATTACCGCAACCGCGCCGCAAGTATAGCGACTCGCAATGACCTCGCGGCCATTGCTCGCGCTACACAGCGACTCGCAATAGATCCCCATTGAAAGTATAGGGAGAGTTGCGGCAGATGCGGCAGATGAGGTAGCGACTCGCAATGGCCTCGCGGCCATTGCTCGCGCTACCTCAGCGGTAAATCGCTAACTTTGTAGCCGGGCCTCTGGTTCTATTTTCGGCCAACGACTCGCAATGGCCGCTTCGCGGCCATTGCTCGCACGTGGTGACGTCACAGCGTGACATAGCCACGGCGTTTTCGGGGTCCGACACGAAAATGCCTACGGCAATTATATAGTAGATAAGAGTCCATACTTTCTTAATTGGGAGGCACATTGTGATGCAATGATATTCTGAAAAGCCATTGACCTGTCACACAGTGCAGTGATTCTGCTGTCAGTCTGCCCTGCTGACATAGCCCCGAGTCACCAGACAATGGATTAAAACATTAATTACCAACCAGGTGAATGTTACTCCAGGTAAGAAAAAAATGTGATGCTTCATTTCATAAGAAGCCTTGGGCTGTTTTTGAACTTGAGTTACAAGTGTTGTATTATGTGCCTGTCTTTGTCTTAAAGAGCTTTTTGACTTTTGCTTTTACAGGATATGTACCCCAGGCAGCAGTCATATTAAAATATTATACTTATCCTTGTCAAGGTTTTGATTTCATGTAATTAGTGTTTTTGCAACATGTGAATGTGTCTGTACAAAGTAAAGTCACTTCAGGCAAAATATTGTATGTATATAGTTATTGTAATGACTAAAAATCCACTTTGTTATGGAACATATTGGTGGATTACTCCACCTAGAGGTAATTTGGTAGAATTACTACTACTTAAGCTTGTAAAAAGTGTTATTAACAATAGTTTGAGCTTTTTAAGGAAATCTGTCACCAGGTTTTTGCCATCTAATGTGAGAGCAGCATAATGTAGATAAAGAGACCCCAATTCCAAAAATGTCATTTACTGGTCTGCATGCTGTATTTTTGATACAATATTTTTTTTATTAGCAAGGAGATTATCACATGAGAACTAGTAGACCAGTTTCCATGCAATCCTCCATATGCATGAGCTGTAAACTCCACCCCACCACTGATTGGCAGCTTTCTACCTATGCATAATATACATAAAGTTGTTAATCAGTGGTATGGGTGGAGTTATACAGAGCTCAGTATTCAGATAACTGCTAGATCTTCAGGAGAGAACACAGTGATTTTTATCAAAGTGGCAAGCAGCTCAATAAGTGATACATTTCTGGACTCAGGGTATCTGCCCCTATATCATGACAGATTCTTTCTAATTATATACACACCAAGTCCACAGTGTTAAAGCACCACTGCAGCAGTTATTTTTATTTACTGGAGTGGCGCTTTAAATCTAAGTCCCTATCTAATCCCCACCTGACGCCATGTTCATATTTTCCAGCGTCACTCCAGTTGGTTTCCTGTTATTTGTGGCCTGCTGGCGGCTCTGGTGTTTCATGGAGCATGCCAGAGGTAGCAATTCAATACATCTCTTGGAGAGTCTTGTTCTGGTCCTCATAGAGATGCATTGCAGCATTGTGATGTAACTTCTGACTTCCGGTCTATCAGGTATAAGATGGTGGTTCAGCACCGTAGCGGTGATGAAAAATTATGAAGCTTCCTGAAGGTGAATTATGACGAGGAGCATGGGACTTACATTGAAAGCACCACTCCAGGGCTGGAAAAGGAATGCTGGAGTGGTGCTTTATCTCGGCCTAAGTTGATACTGAAGAGAAAAGACAGTGCCATTGTCAGTTATAGCTTTTAACGTAAGTAATCCAGAACCTAATATCTCAGGCTCCATTTACACTGTGCGTTTTTGGTCTGTTTTTGCTCGTCAGGTTTTGTTGCCAAAACCAGTAGTATGTGATACATACAGAAGTGGTCACGTGTTTCTATTATACTTTTCCTCTGATTGTTCCACTCCTGGTTTTGGCTACAAAAACTGACGAGCAAAAACAGACCAAAAACAGACCAAAAACAGACCAAAAACTCACAGTGTGAATGGAGTCTTTTAAGGTTGACAAATTAAGGCTACATTTGAATAGACATGTTGTGAATCTTTAATATTACACCCAGGAGCTGCTTAGTTGTTTTACATCTTATTAGGAGGGCATAGCCTCTGTAAAACATTGTTGAGTATGGCGTTCTACATAAATGGACCATATTGCATTGGCAGCAAATAGTGTGGGTCCATAATAACACCTGCACGTACCACTGAACACAGTCTGTGACCTATGTACATAATGTCTAATAAGAGAGCTCACAGTTCCTTTTACACTGGGGTCACACTAGTGTATGACTCGCATGAGGATGGCATTGCACTGTCCTGGACCAATTGTGGCTCTTCTGACCCGAACGTGTAAGCTTGATTGTATTTCTATGCAGCTGACATGCTAGAGTCATGAGATCAGTTCAGGGCAGAGCAATGCCATCCTTGCTCGAGTCATAGAGTCAAGCCTTAGTCAAGAAAAATCCTAATTGATAAAACAAAAGGATTTCCTTTGCAAATCTACTTATACAGTAAGTGTTTACCGGCAGTAAATGTGCCCAGCTAGGTTTAGTATGTGAAGTGCCTTCTTAACCTGTTCCTAGGTTGCGTCTGCTGAAAGCTTTGGACTTTGCAATAGTCCCTTTAGGCTTTTCTGAAATGTCATCAACTCTAATTGCTGCTTGACCCATTCCTCTCTCGCAAGGAAACAAGGTTTATGTGTCTTTGTCTGTACAACGCCTGCTGTCATTTCACCGGAATCAGTACAGCTGGAATAGTTACAAAGATTAGTCCCTGTGGCTTTCTAAACATAACGCTGCCTGACAAGCCTGACCTAAACGTTTTTTGACACAGTTATACTAGTTTAGAGGTTTACTGTGTCTTGTAGAAAGGTGCCAGATGAAATACAGTAACCACAGTAGTGAATGGAGAGCTAAGCATTATACAGTATGGATGGCAGTCAATGATATTTTATAATAGCATCTTAAAGTCATTGAAAGGGTTGTATAAAAAGTGATTGTGATTGCAGAGTTCCCAAAAACATCTTGGATGGAATGAACTGTCATGGTTATAAATACGTAAAGAATACATTTAAAACACAGCTTTTATTAAATAATCTGGAATCTCCAAAGTACATTTACTTTTTTTTATACTTTCAAGTATTCGATAGTTTGGTTAGAGTTTAGTAATTATTACAGTATTATATTTTTCCATTTTAGTTTCAATGATTTTTTTTTCTTATTTGCAGCATATAAACAATGATCATATACATGGAGAAAAAAAAGAATTTGTATGTCGATGGTTGGACTGTTCGAGAGAGCAAAAGCCATTTAAGGCTCAGTACATGTTGGTGGTCCACATGAGGCGACACACAGGGGAGAAGCCACACAAGTGCACTGTAAGTAATAGTGATATCTCACACTAAGGGCTCGTGCAAGCAACTGTACTTTAAGTCCAATTGCAGGAAAAAATTGGACTCCACTGAATCCAATAAGGCAATGTACATTTCCAAGTTTTTCCTTGGACTACTCCTTGCCTCTGAGAATTGGATTGTACTTGGGCATTCAAGTCTATGAGTCCGTGAAAAATATCAGACCGCATTCAGCTGACATAATGCAGAGGGTGGAGAAACATTTTTTTCTCTTCACCTTTGAGAAAAATGGAATCCACTCTGATCAAAGTCCGATCAGAGTGTGGTTAGCATAATCGGACCGTTTTTCCAGATGGAGAATGTAGTCTTGTGACCTCTTAGGGCTGCTTACACACACCAACTTCTGTGTCCAACTTCTGAACAGATCTCTGGTTGCAGTGAAATCATGGACACATTGTTACATTTGTACACCGCCACAAAACGGAACAATGTGTCCATGATTTCACTGCAACCAGAGATCTGTTCAGAAGTTGGACACAGAAGTTGGTGTGTGTAAAGCGGCCCTTAATCTCATAAGCTTATTATCATCTTCTCTATGGTGACTCCTTCATTTGCAGCTGCATGACCACATTTTCAAACATCAGTGCAGGGTAAAATGCGGACCACCTGGACATTAAGGTCTATAGGCATTCTAAAATGGGTGAACAATATTTTGGTAAATATATATTCAAATAGGTAACCTTTTCTGAAATAATTTCAGTGTTTACAAAATGATTCTTTCTACTCTTTTAGTTTGAAGGGTGTTCAAAGGCTTACTCCAGGTTAGAAAACTTGAAAACGCACTTGCGATCTCACACTGGAGAGAAACCATACGTCTGTGAGCATGAAGGCTGCAACAAGGCTTTTTCCAATGCATCGGACAGAGCGAAGCACCAAAACCGCACTCATTCCAATGAGGTAATAGCAACCGCAACAACTTTTAAGACCCATTTATATGGATAGATTTCTGCTCATAAACAAATATCAATTCACTATATACAAGTCGATCAGTGGTTTTGTATGGCCCAGTTAACATGTTCGATTGTTAATGCAATAAATTCATGTATAATATAAAGAAAAGGTAACGAGGATGGCGTCTTGTGTGACACATTTCTACAAGTTAGTATACAGAGCACAAGCACTCATTGAGGGGGTTCTCACATTTAAACTGTTGTTAGAAGTGTATCTCACCCTATTACAGAGTAAAAGTAGTGACGCCAGCTTCTTTTGGTGAGCCTTCCTTTCTCCAAAGGCGTTCCGAGCTTTCCACTAAACAATAGTATGTAAGTAGATAGGAGAAAAAAAGGTGCTATACTTGCTGCTATCACAACAGAAAGATGCATTGATTCAAAGATAAGGTTAAAGATGCTTTTTTATTAATGCTGTGCCTTAAATATAATAGTGTCTTTTTTCTACTATACAATAATTTAATGGTCAGCATAAATTACACAGGTCAACAAAAAAAATTTTTTTTCTGGTGCCCAAGATATTTTAATGAATTTGGGGTATTTTGGGGGTGCTGATTCTGAATATGCTATCAGTTTTGCCAGATTGGCTCAAGTTTTGAGATTTTTGGTATCTTATTTATAGCACTTGTTCGTAAATGCGACGCATCATCTCATTAATTTCTTTGGATTAGTACTTGAACTGAGCAGTTCTCAATATAGTTTTGTGTTAATTAGTGTTCTAAAAGTTTGTTCATAGCTTGGTTTTTGGCACTAACTTTATGTTGTTGTCTGTTGTCCAGTGAAAAGCATGAACTCATCAAGAAGAAGTTGTCTTAACGATCCAGACTCATTCTGTTACATTTGTGGTGAATATACACTGACAAAACATAGAAGAAACATAACAGACTTCGTTAAAAAAGTAGCAAAAAACGTCTTTTTTGTTACACATTTTACGAAAAATCTCAAAAACTTGAGCCAATCTGGCAAAACTGATGACATATTCAGAATCAGCACCCCAAAGTTACCCTAAATTCAATGAAATATCTTTGGCACCAAAAATGCTGTTGACCAGTGTTATCAAATCCAATTTTTTACTTGTTAGTTGGTCAATCAGCTGAATGTTTATAATGGCCAATGATTGAAGAATTCTTATAAAAGTTTTTTTTCCAATTATTGCCAATGCAAATGCATTTTTCTGCCTCATACTATATCCTTAGAATAAGCAACAAATATGCTAGCATTACCAGAAGATAGCTTAGAAAAAAAGAGTGCAAATGCACATATTCCTTCCAAACTGTGTAATATAAAATTGAGATCTCTGGCAAAATATTGATCACTCTTTTGAGCCACCCTGCTGTATGATGGCAATGTCATCAGGGTGGTCCTAACTATATATTTTTATTTAATTTTAGTTGTGCCATGCGGCCTCCAACATACATATAAAGCACAACCATTAAAAGCAGCACACACCTGGAGCATTTCAAAACCGCTCCCATGGTGCCAGACTGGTACATGTGAATAAAGGCAAAACTGACCCTGTAAATGCAGCTGATGCTATACATGCCTGGGCTATTCAGTAATAACCCTCACAGCACCAGACCAGATCTCATGAATAAAGGTGGGACAGGCCCAAGTAACTGGATTTTGAATGTCCTCTGCAGCTACAGTGTTGCAATACAGCAGAGCTGAGTTTTGCATAATTGCAAATCTTTCCAGATCTAATCTCATGGCAGTTCATTGTGAGATCTGACATGACTGTGAAATGATATACAGATCTACTGAATAACTGCAGTTATATATCATTTCAAATACTTCCATATCTCATCGAACAGTGCTGTCAGCTCTCACCCTTCCCCCACAGTGACTGCTGTGAAATGAGGTCCGGAAGTGTTTGCAACATTATGGAAATCAGCTTTGCTGTAATTGCCTGCTTAGTAGCAGCAGAGATCAGTGAAGACAGAAGGGCGTGTTGTTTTCTTCTGTACATAATGCTGCCTGCTTCTGATTAGTCAACTTCATGCAGGGAAAGAAATACAGGCCCAAAGATAAATTATTGTTAATGCCCTGTTATACTATAGCATAAATTAACCTTAACTTTATAAGTTAATATCTCAGCAACGGAGAGATAAAAAAAAAATATATGTTTTACTCAGCTCTGTGGCCACTATTCCATGATGTGGCCAGTTTAACATACTCAAACTGGGGAAAGGTGAAAATGTAATTGGGGTGTTATAATTGAGAGCTGTTTGTCTTAGATTTTGTATTTATTTCAATAGAAAGAGTAAATATTGAGAATGACATGTTGGCCTGCAAATTTAATGTAAGAAGCAGTTACGGTATGTAATTGTGAACCCTGATTGTTGTGAGAAACGTCTGTTCAAGCTCCTACAGAAGTATAGTATAAGTGGTCAGAACAGAATTACAGGAACCCAAGATAATGTAATTAAAGCTCAAATAGAAAGAACCCAATACTAGTTTCTGAGTTCTGTCTGTGACTCAGACTTTCCACTTTGACTCATTATAATAAACTGTGTTTTTCTGAAACTCCACAATATGTTTCAGGTTTCTCCATGACTTTCCATGTTAATTCTAATTGTATCAAAGCCTCAGTCTAGGCGAGTCTGAGTGTTTGCGCCTTAGTTTTGTGTGTATGTTCCAGTTTCACAAATAACTTGCCCAGTTCATTTATCAGGTTGCAGAAATTTTCATTCTGTCGTTTACTGCAAATACATCACTTGCCCCTATGTGACAGTATGTATGCAAAACCTGATGACAAAACTGTTTCATTCGTCCTCTATATTAAGAAGGCAGCCAGTATATTCAGGATGTCATAAGAGAAGTGGGTCACTATGCCAAAATAATATCAGTCTTTTATCATCTACATAGAGATTAGGTAGACTCTATCCGGTCTAATATAGCATACTGTTAGTTGTACCTGTTAGAATCTTTGAAAATAGCGCCATCTAGTGATTCTGACACTAAATGCATCAGTAGTTCATATTGCCTGTGTTGTGTTTGCACTGTAGATACAATTTCAGTACACATTACTTGTATTTACTTAGGCATTGAGGGTTGAATGAAACTAATGGAAATGTGTGTTTGCAAACTTGACAAAATACATAATGCTATACAGCAATCAGTAGAAACATGTTTTATTCTTTTTATCTAAAGAAACCGTATGTGTGCAAGATCCCTGGCTGCACTAAACGTTACACAGATCCAAGCTCTCTGAGAAAACATGTAAAAACAGTACATGGTCCTGAGGCACACGTAACGAAGAAACAGCGGGGAGACATCCATCCAAGACCTCCTCCACCCCGGGAACCTGGAAGCCATTCACAGTCCCGATCACCAGGTCACCCCCTTCAGGGTGTACATGGTGAGCACAAGGACATCAATAACACTACCTCGAAGCATGAAGAATGCCTCCACGTAAAATCAGTAAAAACTGAAAAGCCAATGGTATGTAGACACCAGTTTACATTCTTCATTCATTGTTGGTTCTATGTGTTTAAAAGAATGCAATGTATTGAGCAACTTACAGTCTTAATTCAATTTTCAGAAATGGGGAAAAATCTTTACCTCACATTACTAATTAAAAATGTAAACATATGTTCTAAGCAATGATGAAAGCTGATTATCAAGATTTTCCTTTCACATGATCTAGGACAACCATTTCTGCTGATAGTTGACACAAAGTGGGGTTTTCTACTCTTCTGATTTTAAGAGATGCACAATGGATCCTTACAGTGTCATAAATAAAGCATGGAACCTTTCTGGGTAGACAAATTAATCCTAATCCTCAATATAATGCTGATGAATATAAAATATTTATCTTTACTAAGAATTTTAATTAAAACTACTGAAATAAAAAACAGGAGAATCTCCATGTTGGACACACAAAGATACCTGACGGAAACTAGTGATATAAATAAATAGGGCCAATGTGTATAAATATATGCACTTAACTGTTAAAAACAGACAGTAAAATACTGATATAATATACGGAAACAGTAACAAACTTTATTGATTGGGTACAAACAAGGTAAAAGCAAGGAAATGGTAAAAGGACTGGCACACTTCAACAGGAAGCCCACATTAGTGAATTGGCAATATGCACAGAAATATGACTACGGTATATAATTTATAAAGTGACCATTAATAAATCAAAAGGGTGAATGACAATCCTACTCGAGTATACAACCCATCCCAAATAGGGAATAAGTAAAGTTACTGAGAGCAAACACCTCAACTGCATATGCCAGGGTGTAAAAACAAAGCACTCAGATGAAAAGCAAATAAAAAGCAAGTGCCTAAATAGTGTGGTCAGATTTTACCTGCAAGTGGACAGAATGACACCCTTAATGTGCATTTCATATTAGCTTCTTCTGAGGCCCACTATTTGGGCACTTGCCTTTTATTTGTTCTTCATCTGGGTGCTTTGTTTCTTCACCCTGGCATGTCCAGTTCAGGGGTTTGTTGTCAGTGACTTTACATATTTCCTATTTGGGATTGGTTGTATATTCGGGTAGGATTGTCATTCACCCTTATGATTTCTGATTTATTATTGATCACTTTATATATGATGTATTGTTTTCATATTTATGTGTTGTTATTGCCTACTCACTAATGTGGGCTTGCCGTTGAGTTGTTCTAGTCCTTTTAGCATATCCTTGCTTTTATCTTGTTTGTACCCAATCAATAAAGCTTGTTACATTTTGTGCATACTTGGCCTTCTCTGGGGTTTTTGTATATGATTTATGTTGACTATTTGGTCTTATAGGAGTTGATGTAAAATATTGAGATGGGTACATGCAAATTGATTGAGTTCAAACAAAAAGTGCCTGAGGTATGTATATGCAGTGAACTAATAATACAAATATATATAAATATTTATATGTCAAAAAAATATTAAAATATAGTATCAATGTTAGTCACATATATATGTGTAGAGATTATTTAACAAGGCGTGTAGTTATTTGAATAAATAACAAGGTGTCACTATAGCACAACTGTAAAGGTACCTTTACACGCGGCAACTTTTCTAGGAATTTCACTGGCAACTTACTGGTTGCAGTGAAATCATGGACACATTGTTCCATTTGTACACGGCAACAAGATAGAACAATGTCTCCATGATTTCACTGCAACCAGTAAGTTGCCAGTGAAATTCCTAGAAAAGTTGCCGCATGTAAAGGTACCCTAATGAAGCCCTATGGTGACAGTTCCTAAAATTCCCAGGGTAAATGTAAAACTGGATGCTGAGAAAAAAATAGGCACAAGTGGCCAGTTTGTTTAGCTAAAGTTACCTTACTAGAATGATGCAGCTGCACAGGAGGCCCAGGTGAGGTGTCGCTCCACCCCAATGCGCATTTCGCATGGAAGAAGCTATTTATTCAATTAACTGCATGTTTTGTCAAAGGGAATCTATCAGGTCAAAAAAACATTTGTAACTGGTATCATTTTCTAATTCCTCCCTGTACGCGCTCTCTATTGATGTATTCCTTTTAGTTATATATCCCACCTATCTTCTGTAAACTTAAAATAACGAGATTCATTCCATCTGTCACTCACAGTGAACGATTCACTTATTTCCCTGCTGTCCACTCCCCATAGGATGAATATTCATGTCACATATTCACACCACTGCACAGGAGATCAGTAGGGGGGCTGTATCCTTCTCTTCTCTCTGTGTCTGCAGCCTAGCTAAAGGTCAAATCAACACAGAATCTGTCACAGCACAGCAGGTATAACTAATTAGAGGAACAAATGGTGTAGAAACCTCATCTAGATCAGGTAAGGCAGTAAGGGAAATGTGTGTCTGCAGTCTCTCCCTCCAAGCTCCTAATTGAAAGTAAAACCTGACAAGCAGAGAGAACAAAGGGAGGAGGGAGGAGACAGCTGCTGAAAAAGAGGGAATATTTAAATTAACCTTCCTAGCGATATTCCCGAGCCTGACTCGGGGTTAACATTCACTGCCAGAAGCGGTAACCCCGAGTCAAGATCGGGCTTACCCGCGGTCGCGGCAGATGCGGTGAAAATACCGCGATTGCCGCGTAGCCGCCGCACTTGCGGCGCGTTTGGGGTAATCGCCATAGTAAGTATAGGGGGACTTGCGGCAGGTGCGGCAAGTGCGGTTTTGCACTTGCGGCAGGTGCGGCCGCGAAAAAAAACGCACTTGCCGCACCTGCCGCAAGTGCAAAACCGCACTTGCCGCACCTGCCGCAAGTCCCCCTATACTTACTATGGCGATTACCGCAAACGCGCCGCAAGTGCAGCGGTTATGCGGCGGCTATGCGGCAATCGCGGCAGATGCGGTTTTTTCACCGCATCTGCCGCGACCGCGGGTAAGCCCGAGCTTGACTCGGGGTTACCGCTTCTGGCAGTGAATGTTAACCCCGAGTCAGGCTCGGGAATACCGCTAGGAAGGCTAGAGTCTTCTTTGATCAGGTAATTACTAAGAATTGCAAGCCTACTGTACATAACACCAAATTTCCATGCCAAAAAATGGTACCACTTTTAGCACAAAATTCCTGACATAATCATACCGCCAGGTTAACAGTTTAACACAGTTTAACATAGCTGGTCTCCCAGGCACTATTCAACTGTAATATGAGTGTCATACTAAAAAATTACCTGACAGTGTCACTTTAAACAACCTCTACACACACACACATATATATAGAGGGTGGGCCATTTACATGGATACACCCAAACAAAATAGGAACGGTAGCTGATATCAACTTCCTATTTGTGGCACATTAGTTTATGGGAGGGGAAAAACTAATGTGCACACAAACAGGAAGTTGATATCGCCAACCAGTCCCATTTTGTTTGGGTACCCATATAAATGGCCCACCCTGTAAATAAATAAATATATATATGTATATACAGTATATATGTGACTAACATTAATACTATAGCTTATTATTAGTATTTCTTCTTCATGTAAATAAATATATGTATATGTATTATTGACTTGGTGTACTTAGATCACTGTATATACTTACCTCTGGCATTTTTATTTGTTTGACCTCAAACTATTTGCATCTCAATATTTTTTAACAGTTTTTTAACAGTTATGTGCATATATTTATATACACTTGCCCTGCTTATTTATATCACTAGTTTCCCTCAGTTATATTTGTGTGTCCCTTGCCTGAGATTCTTTTTTTTTATTTTAAAGGGAACCTGTCACCCCACCCCGAGGGCCTATTTAACTAAAAGTGCCACCTTCAGAAACCCAGATGCTGCATCCTTTGAAGATGGCTATAATCCTTCTACCTCCTAGGGACACTAAATAAAGACTTTATAACAAATTACTTTAGGTCCGAGAGGTATACTCCCTTCTCTGGACCTGAATGCCTTGTTGGTGTTACTCCTCCTCCTCTTTCCTCCTAGACCCTCCTCTTCATTCTTCCTAGTGATGTTGCAAAGCCTGCGCAGATGCCTCAGTTCTCAGGCATGCTCCATGAGCTCTGCCTGAGAACTGAGGTCACATGGTTTCTGTACATTGTGCCTGCTTATAACGCAGGCACCAATTCCCACCCTGTGTTGTCTTATGCTGACTGCGGGGTTGGGAATATGGCGCCTTCGCAAACAGCATGACTGCGCCTGTCCCCTCCTTGCCAGATTCTAAGCCCCACAGTCTGCATAATCATTGCCTACCAGGGCCGTGGGTTACTCAGGACCGGTCCCTGCTGTCTGGTCACAGGGGAACGTCACAGTAGTGGCCACGGACCAATTTCGTGGCCCTGGAGGGTTCGCAACAAATTTTAAAAGGGTAAAAATAAAATTAAACTTTGTCACTGTGACGCCACCCGTGGTATGCGGCCAGATGTAACCGCCGCTGCTTGTCTCAGCTCCGGGGGATGGTGATGTGACGCAGCCAGGTGATGAGCCCTCCAAGGGAAGGGCTGGTTTATCCCCTGGGCCGGTGTTTTAAATTTTATAGTGAGATCGTTGTTAGGTGACCGTGGGGGAGCAACTTACTACTGACAGCTGTGCCTCTGATTTCTTCAGGCCCGCTACCTCTCAGACACCAGAGTCCACAACCAAGGATGCCCAATAAAACTCCCACACAAGTCTCAACTTCAACCAGGTACTTTACTCACTGCTGTTGCTCTTATTTTTACACAGTCTCGGCTCTGCAGTGAGTGGTACCGGTAGCTAGTCAGTAGCCGAGATGGATCAACAAAACACCCCCTTTCATAATGCCTTTCGTGCCTCTTCAGGACCGCTCACAACCTCCGGGCTAGCAGTCGTGGACTTTCCTGGGTATCCTCCCTTTGGATCCCTTGTCCCATCTGAGGCCTTTCCGGCTGTGTGACGGTCAATAGGTTCCTCAGCATAGAGACCCTTCACCTCACCGGTTAATCTGTGGCCGGGCATATAGCAGCCAACCACTATTGCAGGGCCGGTTCCCTGTCCTTCGACCCAGTCCCTCAGTGTCTCCGTAAATCCAGTCTTCCACCTTGGACTCCTTCTCTTCTACACCTGGTCAGTAGCCTCGGACCCGGGCAGCCTCTATGATGACACCAGCCGCCGGGTCCCAGTTTCTTTCCGGTTGTTACAGTCTTTTTGCTATGTCAGGGGTTTTAGCTAGGAGACCAGTTCCTCCTCTGACTCCAACTGACTGTCACTCTCTCTCCGAGGTTACTACTGTTACTCCTCCCCCTTACACAGGTGTCTCTCCTAAGCTCCACCCACCACTCAGCCTTACCCCACCTCTCTCCTGCCTGGCATAAAGTCCTAAGTCTAGGGATTTGGGGGCGTGTTGGGTGTTTGGTTTGGGGTGGATGCCTCACCATCCCAGTTGCTGTACTACTCTGTGGCCACAGGTCCTCAGGGGCACCACACATACAGCATAAGACAACACAAGGCGAGAACTGGTGCCTGCGTTACACGCAAACGCAATGTTCGGAAACCAGGCAGAGCTCACGGAGCATGCCCGAGAACTGAGGGATATGCGCAAGCGCCAACAATGTCACTAGGAAGAAAGAAGAGGCGGAGGAAAGAGGAGGAGGAAAATGACCAGTGAGGCGTTCAGGTCCAGGGAAGGGTGTATACCTCCAGGACCTAAAGTAATTTTGTGGTGAGCCATAGGGGAGGTGCCAGGTGTTGTAGAGGGGCTAGCTGGGATATGTAGTTCCACTAGCAGCAGATGGTAATGTCATGGTAGCTGAAGTGGGTTGCTGAACCCCTAAACACTTCCCGCATGTCCACAACAATGGTCAAAGTGGGAGGTTGCACTTCTAGTGAGCGCTCCTGTAGTGGTGATGTCTGGGTGCAGATGTCATAGCGCCCCTGATGTTCGTGCAATTTTAGGCAGACAGACATCTGGGTAAACTTGAAAACATAATACTTTACTTCAGGTAATAATTGAATGCAGTCTGTAGGAGGCAAAGTGAATGTGGTTCACCATATAGGACACACTTGATATTTTGTGTAGGAAAGAAGGTGATTTCTCCTCATTGCACAAGCCAATTTAGGGCCTCTCAGGTGGCTGGAGTACAGGCCTCTTCACTTGGTATAGAAAGTAATACTGTGCACAGTCCAGGTAATACTATGATGGAGGGACCTTCATGGATCGGCTCCACATGGTGATGGGGTATGGAGCTACTCACAACTATGGCGCTACTGTTCCCTATTGCAGGGAGTAGGGTAGGCAGTTTTTGGCCTGGAACTCATGGTGCACTGTTTCTGACTGGAAACCAGTATACCAGCATGGAGGAGACACCTGTTCAGCCGTATCTCTCCTGGCTTTATCAAGCTTCATTCCTTGGTGGAGGCAATTAAATGGAGAAAATGATGTCCACATAACATGGACTGGGATAGCAATGCTGGGAGCTGTAGTCCTTGCTCACTCTCTCTCCTGACTAGACTGACTACAAACCAGTTTGAACCTGCTCCAGGAAATGTATGAGGCGATGAGATAGAGCCTCCTCCCACCATTGCTATGGCAGCTAGTTATGAGGAGAATGATGTAACTTTCATACACATACATTGAGCTTGAGATGCAGCATAATACAATGTAAAATATACATCTATCTGTCCTCAATGCACAGACATCACATCACAATGTATATGACAGATTTTCTAACTCACAGTGCTCAGTGTTTCTGGCACACTGGAACAAATCTACTGCCACATCACAACTGTTTCACTCAGCAGCAGTAGAATGGGTACCAGGATACCACAATTTGTTATAAAGTCTTTATTTAGGTGTCCCTGGGGGGTAGAGGGATGATTGCCACCCTCACAAAATACAGCATAGACGCTGCTGGAGGTGGCACTTTTAGTTTAGTAGGCCCTGGGGGGTGACAGGTTCCCTTTAATAGTTGTTAAATATAAAATATTATTCTTTAAAAGAAATTTAATTATCAGCATGATCAGATTTAATGTCTTCTGATTTTAAGTAGCTTCATTGCCTAGTAATGCCCTGAGTGAGTGCACAAAAACATCCCTGGATCATTTTCTATTGTCTAAACCCATGCAGTAGTTATAACACAGGTATCAGTCTCGCCCAGGATACTCCTTTAAACGGGCATGTAATAATGCATAATAATTTTCAGTAATCGATTTTTTAAGATGTGCTCAGCTTCATAAAAGTGATATGACATTACTCTGGCTCCTGACATTCTGTAAATTCCATGTGCAGAAAAAATGCAGCACATAAACAAGCCCTAAAAGGCTATTAGAGCAATATAGATCTATAAAACGTATGATCACTTAACACCAAACATAAATACCAAGCTTTAGGGTACATTTTGAAGCTGTAAAAATGTCTGCATTTGCAAGTTTTTGTTTTTTTCATTTATATTAATGAATGGGGCAGTTGCAGAACTTCTATAAGGGTACCGTCACACCTGGCGATGTCGGCAGTGATTTTTTTAGGCAACGCTGGGGCGTGGCCTATCGCCGCCGACATCGCCAATGTGTCGACCACTCTAGGGTGATGTGTAAACATTGCCCCATGTAAATGGGGGACGGCAATCTGCCAGGCGATGGGAGCCATAGACTCCCATGTTAAGGGTTTTTAGACACCCCAGCGACAACGCCGCCTGTCAGATCTCTGGTGCGTCGCCCATCGCCGCCGACATCTCCGCCGACGTCACCTGGTGTGACGTGGCCCTAACAAAATTTGTTGCAAATACTCAATATGTGAACATTGCGCTATATTAGGCAGTAAACAGATGATAGACTTTGGCATGTGAAGGGGACTTAATGAAGTGCTTATTGTAGTACAAAAGCCTGATTCATTAAGTAGCTGCATAGTAAATCAAGTACATCTGATACTCGGGGTGTGCTGACACCAGAAATGCTTCTTTCGTGGCATTTCTTATGATGAAATTGATGAGCGGTCATGACTCCCTGCCCACATCATACCCTCTTTGGTGTAGCTAGCCAAGACTGGCATGTAAACACCAAAAGTCGTAATATTTTTGCGCAACTGCTGACTTGGGAAAAAATATTGTAACTTACTAAGGTGTTTATGCCAGATTTCTGGCATAAGCATCCTTATGAATCAGACCCAATGTTTTTAAATTAACAGGACACCTCTGATTGATTTTTGTTTCTGTAGTTACAAAATCAAAAGTGTTTAGGACTTTATAGATTACATTTTCTTTAAATCTTCTGGTAGAAGGGAAGGAAAGGAAGAAAGCGCACCGATCTAAATGTAAATGTATAATCAGATCGTAGGTGGATGTGGATGGCACTCACCTTTTTTAGGTCTTGTTCACTTGCGTATCGGTCACTAGGGACCATTAGGTATCCAGGAGTAGATTTCCTCAGTAGTCGGTATGCTGCAAATCCCTGGTAGCTAGTAAGTAGCTCAGACCGAGTTACTATAGGAATATGGATCCAATAGAGTTTTTTACCAGGCTATTTGCGCTCCCAGAGGTCTGTGATCCAAAGCTTCTTATAATTTCATAAAGAGTTTTTTTATTATTTCATAAGAATAGCACATACAACGCGTTTCGACAGTAAAATATGTCTTCCTCAGGTATATTGTTAAAAGTGTTCCAAAATTGTGGATAGCTTTATAGGAAATAGTATTATGCTAAATAGGGTGTGGACCACTAAGGTTAGTTACTGACACACCTGCTGTATAGCTGCTATACAAGTTTGGTATATTCAGAAGCACATACTAATAATAAAAACAAAAAACAAACACATTACATGTATAACAACAAAAATTGGACGAGTAAAATAGTTTCATCCACACCTGGGATTTCCCAGTCTAATGCCTTGAGAAAAAATATGAACAATGAAATCAGCAAGGAAAGGAGCAAAAAAACAGAGGAAATCAGCGAGGAAAGGTGTAAAGAAAGAGAGGAAGGCAGTATTAGTCAGTTTGAATTCCCTCTGAAAACTCTATACTGAGCCTCACGGGGACCCAAGAAACATTGTGTCCCCGAGAGGATAATCAGGAAATTCCATTATTGTGTAGTCAATTCACTATACATGAGACCCCCAGCTCCCCAAACTTTTACACTACGGTTATGCAGGCACCATCACCATCACCAGCAAACTCTAATATTTCTTTTTTAGAGCTGGTGGTAAAACGCCCCCCACTATCAGAGATATTATTACCAAGCATCGAGAGCGGTTCACAAATAGCAGCACCGTTAACGATGCCAGAGGAGAAAATAAATACGATTCTAAAATATTTTCCCCAAATCTCCACAAAACCATTAAAAAGAAAAGGAGGCCCAGAGGGTCCAGAGGAGGGAGAAAAAAGAAAAAAACTGCAAAATGTAAAAAAGGAAAAGAAACTATAGAAGAGGAAAATAATGCCAGAAATTCAATCCGGATTTTTAATCTATCTGAATACAGTCCAACAGAAGCTGAATTGGCAGTGCTTTCTAAAGGTCTGGGTTTTTGCCCAACACAAAAAGCAAAAGCCTTCGACCTTTTTATAGATCTAAATAAATATGTACGTAAATTGACAATAGCACGTCATTTTTCCATTGAGGAAAATTTGGGAAAGAAAGATTTAGAACAGAAAATGGAAAAAAGTACTGATAAAAAAGAAAATTGTCTGCACAAGGAAGTATGTCCACAGTCTAAATTCAATCCTATCCATCATCGGGGTAGTAACCTCGAAACATTTTTTTCTATGGTAAACGAAGAATTTAGACATATGAGTGAGGAAAAAAACAATACTTTTAAAAAATCCAATTTTTCTAAAAATAAAAATGTCAAAAATAGAAAAATAAAAGGTTACAAAAATAACATCTCTAGGGAAGAAAGAAGTGCCATAAAAAATCTAAAGGATAACACTAAAATAGTAATAAGGGAGGCTGATAAAGGGGGAGGGATAGTACTTCAGGATAGGGAAATATATCTGAAAGAAGCAGAAAATATACTTGGTGATGAAAAATATTATAAAAAATTATACTTGGACCCGTCCAAAAACCACATAGATGAATATCATGATTTAATTCATGAAGCTTTTGGAAAAAATATTATAAATAAAAAAGAAAAGAGATTTTTGACGAATAAGAATCCCAATACTGCTATATTTTATCACCTTCCTAAGGTGCACAAATGCCTGAAAAGTCCACCAGGTCGACCTATAATAGCAGGCATTGGTTCCCTCACAAGTCAGCTGTCTCATTACATCGACTTGTTTCTACAAGAACTAGTAAAAACCTTGCCCTCATACCTAAAGGACTCTAATCAGCTTCTAAATGAAATCAGAAATATTACATGGGAGGAAGATTTTCTTTTCATTACCATGGATGTAAACGCCTTGTATTCTAATATACAGCATGATCTGGGAATACAAGCAGTGGAGCACTACCTAAAAGGTATTAAGGATATGCCAGACTCCCAAAGAGAATTTCTACTGAAAGGTCTAAAATTTATTCTTGAACACAATGTTTTTAAATTTCAGGAACAGCTATACATACAGCTGCTTGGGACCGCGATGGGGACGCGAGTGGCCCCAAGTTTCGCAAACTTATTTATGGGGCTACTCGAGTCCTCATCGCCGATTACCCAACAGGATTATACTAACCATATAATCCTATACCGTCGTTTTATAGATGATCTAATCTTTATTTGGAGGGGAAGTCAGGAGAAAGCAGAGCAATTCATCAGCGATATGAATGCTAATCAGTGGGGAATAACATTCACTGCCAAGATAAACAATGAAAAAATAGACTTCCTAGATCTGGAATTGTCACATAAAAACAAAGAAATTGTCAGTAAAACTTTTTTTAAAAAAACTGACAGTAATGGATTCCTACATTATAACAGTGCGCACTACAAAAAGTGGAAAACAAATATTCCTTTTAGTCAATTTCATAGAATCAGAAAAAATAATACAAATACAGATGATTACATCAAACAGTCTCAAATTTTATTCAAAAAATTTTATGATAAAAAATATCCGAAAAAATTAATTGTGAGTGCCTATCAAACAATTTTGAAAAAAACTCAAGATGTATGTCTATTAAACCGGAAGGATAAAAAGGATCAAAACGGTGATGAAATAAAGAAAAATAACAGATGGCAATACAATTTTATAACAGCATATAATCGAAACAACAATGATATTAGGAGGATACTTAATAAATATTGGTATCTACTGAAAAGAGATGCATATCTGAAAAAAATCCTACCAGAAAAACCTAGTATCACTTTCCGCAGGGGACAAACAATAAGAGGTATTATTGCCCCCAGTCATTTAAAACAATTATCACAGGGAAACCAGAAAACTAATCAAACAAAAAATAATACAGGTAAAACTAATAAAAATGACAACAAAAAAACTGGTGTAATGCGATGCAATTCAAAAAAGTGCTGCTGCTGTGGAATCATAGATCACAATGCGACAGGAATTCACTGCAGCAGCACAGGAGAAACATTCCCAATTACACAGAGACTTTCCTGTGACAGCCAATTTGTGGTGTATGTCATCACATGTGCCTGTGGCATTCAGTACGTGGGACGTACTATCCAGTCCCTGAGAACACGTATGAATGGCCACAGACACAATGCGAAAAATGGCTTCATGAAACATAGTTTGTCCCGGCACTTGTGTTTGAAGCATAATAAACAATTTAATATAAGAGTTACACCAGTTGAGCAAATTCCGGAGAACTGCCCAAACCGCACTGAAAAATTAAATCGTAAAGAATCCTATTGGATTTTTAAAATGGGTTCTCTACACCCGGACGGATTAAATGAGGTGATTGAGGGAATATAATATTAATCCTTTCCTGGATACTGTGTGTTTTCTCACAATTCTAATGAGCACTGTTTTTTTTTTTTTTTTTTTTTTTTTGTATGTGTATTTTAAATGGATTTCAGCCACATACAACAATTTTAAATTTGTTATATAACTATAGTGAACATTTTATGCTATTTATGATCAAATTATATTTCACATTTTATCTGTCATAATCAAATTTTACTATGCTCTATATATACATGTAATGTGTTTGTTTTTTGTTTTTATTATTAGTATGTGCTTCTGAATATACCAAACTTGTATAGCAGCTATACAGCAGGTGTGTCAGTAACTAACCTTAGTGGTCCACACCCTATTTAGCATAATACTATTTCCTATAAAGCTATCCACAATTTTGGAACACTTTTAACAATATACCTGAGGAAGACATATTTTACTGTCGAAACGCGTTGTATGTGCTATTCTTATGAAATAATAAAAAAACTCTTTATGAAATTATAAGAAGCTTTGGATCACAGACCTCTGGGAGCGCAAATAGCCTGGTAAAAAACTCTATTGGATTTTCTTTAAATCTGCATTATTTCCTCTCTGGTTGCATTTCACATGGTCAGATTTTATAACCTAGATATATTTTACCAATAGAAAGCGCATGCAAGTTACAAAGATGATGTCTGTGTGACCACTAATATGTGACAATGTTGATGCTTGAATTTACTAACTTAATGTTTTTTTTTTCTGTTTGATGTTATTAAATGTCTTTCTCAAACTTTCTAAGGACAGTGGGTAATAAGGTGAGGGCTATTACTCTTTTCTGTATATTCGGATCGGAAATATCATTTCCTCATTTTTACAGAGTTAAGTAGAATAGTCTTGAAATATGATTTGCCTCATTTCCTTCAGAATAGTTTATTATTTTGTATGTAGTTGACTTGTGGTTTGTGTTGTTTGCATTGTTTATTTCAGTGCTTGTTTGTCGTGTACTATTGCCTTTGTTTTCAATGCTTTTCAAAGTGCATAAAAATGAGGAATATTTAAGGTTTAAAATGCAAAAAAATACAAGGCATGTAAACAGCATGTATCACATATTTGTGACCAACAGTTAAACAAATGTTGCCTTTAGATCACTCTGTGCATCTCTTTAATATATTGGTAACTTATTGGTATTATTTGTTTTGTTCTGTTTTTTATTATGTCAAGCAGACATCTCAGCCAAGCCCTGGTGGTAAGTCTTCATGCAGCAGCGAGCAGTCCCCCATCAGCAACTATACCAACAGTGGGATCGAGCTTACTTTGAATAATGGAGGCAGCATAGGAGACCTCAGCACCCTGGATGATACCCCAATCATGGACTCTACCATTTCCACAGCAACCACAGGACTTGGTTTACAAGGCAGAAGGATCATGACAGGAACCAAATGGATGGAACAAGTCAAAGTTGAAAGAATAAAGCAGATTAATGGAGTGCTTCCAAGACTGAACCCAGTTCCACCTTCAAGAACACCATCTCTACCACCAATCACTGGAAATGGTATAGTATTATTTTCTTGCACACCATTCTTGATGAAGGGCTGTACTGGTTATCAATCACATTGATTTAGATCTGTGCAACTCTCTATGAATGTAGTGTATCTCTTAGCTGCTGTGTGCCACCACAAAAATGTGCTCGAGGACTTTTGTGACGAAAAGTGTGTTGAATTTTTTGACCACAGTAAGCCATGACTTCTGTTGGTTGAGTTTCACCTACTTTTGAAAATGTTGTCAGAGCTGGCAACGCCTGGTTAAAGAGTGCTAAAAGCCTCAGAATTTTCAGGATTTTTATGCCAAAGTTCTAAAAACTAATTAGGTAAGATTGCTTTATTAATTATAGCATACAAAGGTTAAAAGACACATGCAACGTTTCAGCCTTTTTCAAGACATAACTGATAACCGGTGTGCATATCTCTTATCATATATGGCTTGAAAAAGGTCCAATGTGAACGAAACATTGCAAGCATCTTTTACTTTTTGAATACTGTTGATTAATCAAGCGATCCCTTTGGAGGAGAAAATCTGGTTCCTTGGATTCTTGGAAATGTTATTATTTTGTCAATTTTGTGGATCATTGTACTATGATTGCACATAAGATAAACTTTATTGATCCCGGAGGAAATTACAGAATTACAGAATTACAGAAATTACATTGCATAGGAGTATACAATTTTCAAGACTCTGACCTTCATTAGATTCAGGCACTGCCAAAGAACTTACTGAAAATATCATTACAGAAAAGCGGTCTTTGGGAAGTAGGGAACCTACCCTGAGGCGGCCCCAATTTAAGGTGTCATTGTGGTGCCATCTTCATATCATGTTCTCTTTACACAAAGTGTTTTTTCTAATAGTGTTTTCACGATTCAGATTCACCTAGCTGTTCTGCAAACTTACTGTAGTATCTAATGGAGATCAGAGTTTTGACTGCAACATAATACTTTATAAGATGCACATATGCCCCCTGTGCTGGCACATATAGCCCCTTGTGCTGGAACATATAGCCCCTTGTGCTGGCACATATAGCCTCTTGTGCTGGCACATATGCCCCCTGTGCTAGCACATATGCCCCCTGTGCTGGTACATATGCTCCTGTGCTGGCACATATGCCCCTGTGTTGACACATACAGCCCCTTGTGCTGGCACATATAGCTCTTTGTGCTGGGACATATAGTCCCTTGTGCTGGCACATATACCCCTTGTGCTGGCACACATACCCCCAGTACTGACAAATATGCTTCATGTGCTGGCACATATGCCCCCTCTGCTGGCACATATAGCCTCTTGTGCTGGCACATATTCCCCCGTGCTGGCACATTTAGCCTCTTGTGCTGGGACATATGCCATCCCATCCCAGATATGCCCCCCTGCTGGCGCACACATAGTAAAATAAAAAACATTTTTAACTTGCCCTCATCCTCTGGCTCAGTGCGCCCAGCTCCTCGGTGTCTCTTCCTGTGTCTGTGCCCAATCCGATCATGTGACCAGGGCACACAGTGATGTGATGTCATCACTGTGCTGTATCGATCACATAATTGGATGCCAGCACACACAGGAAGAGACCGAGGACGTGGGAATATGGAGACAGCGGTGGAGGGTAAGTTAAAAACATTTGTTATTTTACTATGTGTGCGCCAGCAGGAGGGCATATAGAGTGATGGGAGGCCATGTGCACGCCAGAATGGGGGCATATAGAGTAATGGGGTGTGAGCGCAGGCACATATAACATGTGCTACTCCTCCTGTCCACATCTCGGCACAGTTTCAGCACCGAGGTGATGGACAGCGGATGCAGTGCATATTACATGAGGCTAATGAGCGGGAGCATGTGTCCTCACGCTGCCTCTTCAGCCCACCCCAGTCCCCGGACACTGCTCCAAAGAGCCCCCCCCTACTGTGCATGTACATTCAGATTATAAGACGCACACCCCACTTTCCCCAAAATTTTGGGGAACAAAAGTGCGTCTTATAATCCCAAAAATACGGTAAGTGGCAGGGGCCTACTTGAATCCTATTCATTCAGCAGTGCCTTATTCTATTTAATTGTAAAAAAATCTGTTTGATGAATTGGGAACAAAAACGTAATACTTCCTTATTTTTATTCCTTTGCAATTCACTATATTTTTTATTTAAGATAAAACTTATCATGTATTTTCATTGTTTTTAGGTTTGCAGTTGGGCAGCAACATAAATTTGGGAGGATCCGTGACTGCACTACCTAACAGAAATGAACTTTCTAGCACGGATATCACAGTACTGAATATTTTGAATAGGAGGGACAGCAACACGAGCACAATTAGTTCTGCATACTTAAGTAGTCGAAGATCTTCTGGAATCTCACCGTGCTTTTCTAGCCGAAGATCCAGTGAAGCTTCACAGGCAGAAGGAAGACTTCAGAATATAAGTGTTGCAGATTCCTATGATCCCATATCAACTGATGCCTCAAGGAGATCTAGTGAATCCAGTCAGTGTGATGGGTTATCAAGCCTCCTCAGTCTCACTCCTGCACAGCAATATAGATTAAAAGCAAAATACGCTGCTGCTACAGGTGGTCCTCCACCAACACCACTGCCAAACATGGACATGATTAGTCTGAAGACTAGAATGGCATTGCTGGGAGATACTAGAGATAGTAGATTATCTCCTCTTTCTTCATCAAATGTTCCTAGAAGGTGTAGTGATGGTGGGGTAGGCACTTTTGGAAGAAGACATTTTATTTCCAGTGAGCTACAGGGGAATGCTATGCGCAGAGCAAGTGACCCCATTAAAATGGTTTCTGCTAACTTGTCTACTGGTAGAGTTCAGCGGTTCAACAGCCTAAACAGCATCAGCACTCATGATGTGGCTCCACCTATGGAAAGGCGCAATTTAGCCCTGCAAAACTATACTCGCAGTGTGTATTCTCCATGTCCGCCCAGCATAAGTGAAAATGTTGCCTTGGAGGCCATGATCATGGAAGCAGAAGGGAATTTGGATGATGAAGATTTCTTACCAGATGATATGGTTCAATACCTTAATTTGCGAAACCAAAGCCTGTATGAAAACTCACAAAATAGTGAGTTGGACAAACCGCAAAACAATGCAGTAAGAATATACTAGACAATCCCAAATGAATAATAACTCGTATAATCAAACCTTCCAAAATGTGGAGCAGACAAACCAAGTAAATAATAAAAATGACCTTCCTATACAATGGAATGAAGTTACCTCAGGTAGTGCCGAGCACTCCCCTTCCAGAGTTAGGTATGGACATCGCCTAAATAGAGCTTTTGGAACATACAATAATATGATAGTCCAACAACAAATCATGTCAAAAACTGGACAGTCACAGCAAAGAGGATATCAAGGGTTGCAGAACAATCCTCAAGCATTACAGCAAAACTTTAACCTGTACAATAATTCACTGTCTATCAAAGATCAACAATATCCAATAGCAGGCAGCTCCTATAATCCAGCAATTCGGGGGCAGAAATTTACAGGCAACAATCAAGTAAATACTGTTCAACAGAACATTGTACCATCCATGCACTATACCGAGCAGTCGCCCAATGCGGCTGACGTAGTCCAGAATCAGAACCTCCTAAACCAAGAATATCTACAGCAGTTTGCAACTGAACATATGATTCATGGCATGTATTTATTAGAAATGAATCGGCCTAATCAGGCATCCATAGGTCAAATCAACCACAGCATGGAATCTACACAGACCTTCCTGCCAACCTCACAGCTCAGCTCTAATCAGCAGGTCCGAAATTACCAGTCATGTGCAAGCAACCAACAAATTTATAAAACAAATGGTATTAAATTAGAAATGCAGCCACAGCAACATTGTGCCAATCCACAGAATTATTCTGGTCAGTTCTATGACCAGTCTGTGGGATACTCTCAACATCGGGTCAAACAAGGCTCTCACACAGAAGCCAACTGTCTCCTAGAAGATAGCAGTAATACCAATGCATCTGAGCTTCTTTCACCAGGAGCTAACCAAGTGACCAGCACCGTAAATAATATTGAAGCCAGTAGTCTAGATGGGGTCCAAATTGATTTTGATGCCATTATAGATGATGGGGATCATGCCAGCCTAATTTCAGGAGCTCTTAGCCCTAGCATCATCCAAAATCTGTCACGAAATTCATCACGTCTAACCACACCTCGAGCGTCTCTTACATTTCCAACCATGCCAGTGAGCACCAGTAACATGGCAATTGGGGACATGAGTTCTTTGCTAACATCACTTGCAGAAGAAAGCAAGTTTCTTGCTGTTATGCAATAGACTGGAGACTAAAACAAACTTATATAAAGAAAAAGCAACCAATTTTATATGTATGTACCTATTTTAGCAATTTTATCCCAAATAAATGGGATACATTCCAAGTATGTTCCATTTATGGAATAAAGACTCAAACCCTAAAGTATTGTAGGGAGAAATAGTCTTCCACTTCAAGTTTGGATCAGTATTGCCAACACAAAATCTTGTTCTATTTGTTTTTTTATTTTGAATTCTTTTTCTCCAAATGGGTCTTGATACACTTTCCTTAGTGTACGACAACATAACTGTGTAATGTCTGCATGTTTGACATGTGAAAAAAAGTCTTAATTATGTTGAATTGTTCTGTTTAGCCAGTTAGAAAAATTGGTATTGTATAAAGTATATTGTGTTTGGAAAGTCACAACTTAGTTGCTGTCAAACTCATCCCTACCAATGGTAACGATTTTGCTCTCATCTTATGTTCATATTGTCCTCCCCTAGTTACTAAACTTAAAACTTCTCATTCAGACATTGTTACTATAAAAGTGAACTTATGTGTGAGTATTATTGGAGGTTGCACGGAAAAAGGTCATATGGACAACACATCCCAGATGCTTTTCTTAATGTGTTCATTTCTGTTTATTTTATATTACATGTATTTTTTAATTGATATTTTAACCCAGAAATTAATCATTTCAGTAGTTGGAGAGTGATGTTTCATTATCTTAATCAGGATGCCTTGTCATGCCAATTTTTCATTGGATCGGAGGCATGAATTTTTGTCATATTTGATACAGGGCCTTTACCAATATGAACCTGATATTTGACTCATGAAGAAGCAATCTTTTTGTAAGGGAAGTATCCACTTTTAATTAGTAGAATTATTGTTATGTTCATAATTATATTATTCTTGCATATGGTGGAACGGTACTTGACTTCAAGTTTCACTGTGGGCTTTTTTTCCCAAAGAGACTTGGTGCGCTATTTGTTAGTGCTTTCTAAAAGGTACTACATTTCCTTTCACGTTATTTTGTATTATTTTGTATTTTGACTATAATATACTACGTTGTCCATAACATATCAACATTTTAGTACATTTTTGAAATGTATGTGCCTTATGTTTGTTTTTTGCTGTTGTTGTATTGCTTTTTTTATGGGGACCAAGCACATTGTCAAACTTGTCATCCTACTACAGTTTTCAGTCACTAGCATGCCAGTCTTCGGAACTCTTTGTATTCATGACTTCTTAATTTGAGACTTTAAAGAATGACCTTTGTACGGTGCTTCCTGAAAATAATGTATGATAAAAATAAGTACTTTTTATTTGTCACCTTTTTTTGTTTTTTTTTTTTTTTTTTACAAATGGTTTTGTATTGAAATGTGTACTCTTTATTTTCTTTATTTTCTTTTTTTTTTACTGTGTAAATATATTAAAATGCTTTAGAAATAGGAATATGAAGTTATAGGCCCGCTAGCCATAGTTCATTACAGACATTCAACAGTTCTGGATCCAATAGTCTCAAGCCTTGGACCAGTTGGATGGATCTGTAGCACTATGTACACAATAAATGTACTTTTTGCTGTCAGAACCACTTTGCTTTTTTGTTACAAAAAATAAAAAAATGAAACAAAAAAATTCTTACATTAATAAAAAGAACTTTGTAATTATCCATGATTTTTACAGTCTCCTTACTAAAGCTATACACAAATATTCCTGTGGTTAAGACTATTTGTTGCACACAACAGGCTGTAGAACCTACAAAACCAGACAGTTGTCATGTTTAGGGTTAACTGATTTAGAGGTCTTAGGGCCCCTTTACACTCTGAGACTTTCCAGCGATCCGACCTAGCTGCGATCACTGGAAAGTCTCTATGCAGTCGCTGGTGAGCTGTCAAACAGGCAGACTCACCAGCAACCTGTCAGCAGCGTGATCGCTGGTAACCAGGGTAAATATGGGGTTGCTAAGCAGCGCGTTCTGCTTAGTTACCCATTGTTTACCCTGGTTACCAGCATCCTCCCGCTTACAGGCTGGGCTAATTGGGAGGACGCTGGTAACCAGAGTAAACAATGGGTAACTAAGCAGAGTGCGCTGCTTAGCTACCCAATATTTACCCTGGTTACCAGTGCCCAACATCTAATGTGTGGCGCTGGGCATTGGCTGGGAGGTTGCTGATCGTTGGTCTCTCACTGTCACACACAGCGATGCATGCTGACCAGCGGGAGACCAAGGACCAGAAAATGGTCCTGAATTTTTCTGGTCATCATAATGGGAGACCCAGACAATGGGGTTTAGGGCTCCGCCCTCCGGAGGTCACACTAGGTACTACAAGTTTGTAGACACCGCCTCCTCCGCTTATAAACCCCCACCGTAGGGAACATCCTCAGTTTTAAACTTAGTGTGCTCGGAGGATCACGCTTTGCTTGCACTTCACTGCATTCTCACAGCTTACGTGATGGCGTATGAAGACAAGGTAAATGGTCCCGGTCGGGACCCTCGACAGTCTCCCCGCTCACCCTTTGTGGAACACGCTGGTGGAGGTACCGGAGGGCTTTTTAGCCTGGACACTTGCTGTTCTCCCGGTACGCTGTCGAGCTCCTTCCTTTCCATCCCTCCATGGAGGCTCTGGAGAGGGGGAGCCTGGAGCCTTGCACAGCTCCGCTCCGTCCGAGGCCTCCCTAAATGGTGCTTACAGACCGGACGGAGCCAGCCCAGTCCGAGGCCTCCCTAAATGGTGCTTACACTCCGGACTGGTGCTGTACCCCCGTCCGAGGCCTCCCTAAAGGTGCTTACAGACCGGACCGGCACTGAGGCACCTGGTGTGTCTCCTGTGTGCCTGGGGGTAGTGTCTGTCACTTGGTGTCATGACACTCAGACCGCGCGGTTACCCTCGGGTCCGCGGTTCTGTCGGTGTACCCTGTGCTGGGGTCACTCTGGCTGACCGCCCTGTGTGTCTCAGGGGCTGAGGCTGTAGACTGCTGATGTTTGTTTTGTGCATGCAGTCTGTGTGTGTATGTGTATTGTTACACACTCTTTTCCCGCGCTGCGGGCTCTGGCACCTCCATTACTGAGGCTGACTGGAGGAGGAGGAAGCAGCTCTTAGGTGACATCACCGATGGGCGTGTTTTGTGTTCTCCCGCGTGTTCCTGGCCACGCCTATGACTTTACTGTCGGCGGCCATCTTCTCCCTCTCTTCCCGGCTGGGATCTGGCTGCAGCGTGGGTCTGCACTTTCCAGGGGAGACCGGAACTCGCGGAGGTCACACACGAACACCGCTTCCTCCTACCGCTTACTGCGGTCGGTAAGCCACCGGGATCTCCGGTTTGTTTGTTACAACTTGGCTTATTCCCCCTACTGTGGCGATGTCCTCAGTAAGGAAGCATGCTGCTAAGGCGGCAGATGGCACCATTACCTGCGCTACATGCAACGGTTCACTGGTGGAGGGGTCCTGCAATAATTGCGGACGCCCAGAGACCCGGACAGTTACTGTTGAATCAGAATCTGCGGGTCTGTACCCTGAGGTTCGGGTGATCCCAGGGACATGGGAAGCGCAGAATAAGATAAATGAATCTCTGCTGTCCCAGATGTCCTCCATGTCGCAATCCCTGGAGGCACTTCATAGGAGGCTGGAAAATCCAGCTACTCCTCCCAGTTACCCCCGGGTGCTTCTTACTTCTGTGAGACCCCCTAAGCGAGCTCGTGAGGCCTCTCCAGAGCTCCAAGCTCCCTCTGAGGAGGAGCGTTCCTCTGATGGTGAGGAAGATGATGGGGGTTCTACTCTCGGGTCTGTCTCTGAACCTCCAGATGGGGTGGAGGATCTGGTGTCCTCCATCAATGAGACATTACGTCTGGTCACTCCTCCTGAGGAGGTGACTGTTCACCCCAAGGAGGTCTATCAATGGCTGCGGCCGGAGGCGAGACCAAGTGGGTCCTTTATGGACCACACTAATTTTGGAAGGGTGATTAGAGCACCCAGGTTACATCCTGGGCGGCGTTATGTCCGTAAACCTAAGGACCTTCGCTTTCCCTTTCCTCAGGAGGTGCTTCTGGAATGGTCACAGTCCCCTAAGGTGGACGCTTCCATGACTAGGATTGCTGCACGCTCCTTGTTTTCTGCCTCTGATAGCTCCTCATTGAAGGATGCTACTGATAGACAGGTCGAGCAACTCGCCAAGTCTTCCTATGAGGCTGTGGGGTCTTCATTTGCCCCTAATTTTGCCGCGGTCTGGACCCTACAAGCAATTACCTCCTGCTTGGATGGTATCTCTGATCTAGCTAGGGCCAGCCCAGAGGTCCTGGCACTCTCCGACAGAGCAAGGGCTTATGCGGATTACGCCAGGACGGCAACTTTGGAAACTGCCACTCGCTCGGCTGTGGCTTCGGCCAATGCTATAGCGATCCGCAGGTTGTTGTGGCTGCGTCTTTGGGACTCAGATGCCACGTCTAAGAAGATTTTGCAAAATCTTCCGTTTGCTGGTGACAGGCTCTTCGGCACCGAGCTGGACAAGCTGATAAAGGATTCTGCTGAGTCTAAGATACCGCAGAATAAGCCTAAGCCACGGTACTCCGTGAAAAGGAACCCAAAACAGTGGTCCTTTCGCCCCAGCTCGCAGTCATCAGCGGCGTCCGCTCGCACGGACCGTGGGGGCAAGCCCTCCACTCAGTGGCGCAACAAAAGTCGCCAAAAGAAGCCGGCAGGGGCTGCAGCTGCCACCCCTAAACCCGCTTCGGCATGACTCGCTCCTTCATCCTGTCTCCCCACAGGTGGGGGGCCGCCTGTCTCTTTTCCAGGACAGATGGCTTCTCCACGTTCAAGACCAGTGGGTCCGAGACGTAGTCTCAAAAGGCTACAGGATAGAGCTGACGTCACAGCCGGCACACCGATTCCATCGGTCTGTTCCATCCCTAGACAAAGCTCAGGCTTTTCATCTGGTGTTGGAGGGACTCCGCAGAGACGGAGTGGTGGTCCCAGTACCCACGGGAGAGAGGTTCAGGGGTTTTTACTCCAACCTCTTTATTGTCCCAAAGAAGGACGGCTCTTTTCGTCCGGTTCTGGACCTCAAGTTGTTCAACCGCCACGTGTTGGTTCGGAAGTTTCGTATGGAATCCCTGCGCTCCGTGATCGCGGCTGTGTCACAGGGAGACTTCCTGGCGTCCATAGATATCCGAGACGCCTACCTTCACGTGCCCATTGCACCGGCTCATCAGCGCTGGTTGAGATTCGCAGTGGGGGAAGAACACTTCCAATTTGTGGCACTGCCATTCGGGCTAGCCTCGGCACCGCGAGTGTTCACAAAGGTGATGGCCTCAATGATGGCTCTCCTGCATGTGCAGGGACACGCCGTCATTCCCTATTTGGACGACCTGCTGGTCAGGGCGCCATCGGAAGACCTTTGTCGGGTGAGCCTGGAGGTGACCATGAAGTCTCTGGAACAGTTCGGGTGGCTTCTCAACATTCCAAAGTCGACCCTGATTCCGACCCAGTCTTTGACATATCTGGGCATGGACTTCCACACGGACTCAGCCCTGGTGTCCCTACCTCAAGCCAAACAGCTTGCGATCCAATCAGGAGTGCAGAATGTTCTCCTGTCACCACAATCTTCCCTACGGGGGTTGATGAAGCTGGTGGGACGCATGGTAGCGGCGATAGAGGCGGTGCCTTTCGCACAGTTTCGCCTCCGTCCTCTCCAGTTGGAGATTCTTCGCCGATGGGACAAAAGGACGATTTCTCTGAATCGGCTGGTGACGCTGTCACAATCGACCAGGGACTCCCTACAGTGGTGGCTCCAGCCACTTCATCTGTCACGGGGCCGGTCTTTTCTAAAACCGTCATGGTTAGTGGTGACCACCGACGCCAGTCTAAAAGGCTGGGGTGCGGTGTTCTTGCACCACAGGGCTCAAGGCCTCTGGACTCAGTCGGAGTCGGCATTACAGATCAACGTGCTGGAGATCAAGGCGGTCTATCTGGCGCTCCTGGCGTTTCAGAAATTCCTGTCAGGACGACCCATTCGGGTTCAGTCCGACAATGCGACGGCCGTCGCCTACATAAATCATCAGGGAGGGACCAGAAGTGCTCAGGCCCTCGCCGAAGTCCACCGCATTCTAGCCTGGGTGGAGGAAAACGGCTGCCTGATCTCCGCAGTTCACATCCCAGGGGTCGAGAACTGGGAGGCCGACTACCTGAGCCGACAGGGGATGGACGCCGGAGAGTGGTCCCTGCATCCAGACGTCTTTCGGGACATCTGCAGCAAATGGGGCACTCCGGACGTGGATCTGATGGCCTCACGGCTGAATCATCAGGTACCCCAATACATGGCACGATCGTGGGATCCTCAGTCTCTGGGGGCGGATGCCCTGATCCTGAGTTGGTCCAGCTTCCAGCTGCCATATGTGTTCCCGCCTCTGGCTCTGATTCCCAGGGTTCTGTGAAAAATCAGGACAGAATGCAGAGTAGCCATTCTAGTGGCTCCAGATTGGCCCCGGAGGTCCTGGTACCCGGACCTCTGGCAACTGTCAGGCGGACACCGGTGGGCTCTTCCAGAACGCGCAGATCTACTCGCGCAAGGCCCATTCTTCCACCTCAATTCCAAGGCCCTCAGATTGACTGCATGGCTCTTGAGGCCTGGTTGCTGACCTCCAGGGGCTTCTCTCCTACGGTGGTTGCCACGATGAATCGGGCAAGGAAACCTGTCTCCAGGAAGATATACCACAGAACGTGGACAATCTTTTTCTCTTGGTGTGCCTCTGGTGGACGCTCACCGTGGCCCTTGTCCATCCCGACATTGTTGGCCTTCCTACAGTCGGGTTTGGAGTTGGGATTATCCCTTGGCTCTCTGAAAGGTCAAGTATCAGCACTTTCAGTGCTGTTTGACAGGCGCTTGGCGCTCCTCCCGAAGGTTCGTCAATTTCTGCAGGGGGTGTCTCGGGTGGTTCCGCCTTACAGACGACCTCTGGACCCTTGGGACCTCAACATGGTCCTGGCGGCACTCGCAGAAACCGCCGTTTGAGCCACTGAGAGACATCTCTCTCTCTCGTCTGTCCCAGAAGGTGGTTTTTCTGGTGGCAATTACGTCTCTGAGAAGGGTCTCAGAATTGGCTGCACTTTCGTGCAAGTCACCCTTTCTGGTGGTTCACCAAGACAAGGTGGTGTTGCGCCCGCGGCCTGAATTCTTGCCGAAGGTGGTTTCAACTTTCCACCTAAACCAGGAGATTGTTCTCCCATCATTTTGCCCCGCTCCCGTTCATCAGGTTGAGCGCGACCTCCATACTCTGGATCTCGTGAGAGCCGTACGCATTTATGTGTCCAGGACCGCCTCCTTTAGGAGTTCGGATTCCTTATTTGTCCTCACGATGGGTCGCTGTAAGGGGTCCGCGGCTTCGAAGTCGACCTTGGCCAGATGGATCAAGGCTCCCATTCAGGAGGCATACCGGTCTTCTGGTTTGCCTCTCCCGGTGGGTTTGAAGGCACACTCTACTAGAGCTGTAGGTGCCTCAGGGGCCTTGCGACATCGAGCATCTGCTCTACAGGTGTGTCAGGCGGCCACCTGGTCCAGCCTGCACATTTTCTCTAAGCACTATATGGTGCATGCCCATGCCTCTGCGGACGCAAGTTTGGGCAGGCGGGTCCCCAGGCGGCGGTTGCCCACCTTTAAGGGGGACCGTGTATTATCCGTCTTGTTGAGGAACTCTTCCCCGCCCTGGGGTATTGCTTTAGGACATCCCCATTGTCTGGGTCTCCCATTATGATGACCAGAAAAAAGAGAATTTTGTTTACGTACCGTAAATTCTTTTTTCTTTAATCATCAATGGGAGACCCAGCACCCACCCAGTTGTTCCGTTGCATGTTTGCATTTGATCTGTTCTCTGTTGAGACAGTGTTTTCCGGGTTGTTCAAACCGTCTGTGCACGGTATTCTTCCCGATGTTTCGGGTGTGGTTCATTTTTCTCCTCGCAGCTTATGGACTAAACTGAGGATGTTCCCTACGGTGGGGGTTTATAAGCGGAGGAGGCGGTGTCTACAAACTTGTAGTACCTAGTGTGACCTCCGGAGGGCGGAGCCCTAAACCCCATTGTCTGGGTCTCCCATTGATGATTAAAGAAAAAAGAATTTACGGTACGTAAACAAAATTCTCTTTATTTGTAGCGATCAGCGACCTCACAGCAGGGGCCAGGTCACTGATGCATGTCACACATAGCGACGTCGCTGGAGAGGTGGCTGTTACGATACAAAACCTGTGACTTTTCAGTGGTATCACTAGCAATGTTGCAGTGTGTGAAGTACCCTTTAGATCAGGGGTCTCAAACTCGGCTGGGTTGGTGGGCCGCACATAGAAAAACATTTACAGCGGGGGGCCGCATCCCTTGTAGGATGAAGTGATATTTTTAGTAATACCAGAATTTTTTGCTCAATGTAGTAAAGTACAAATTCTGATCCCTTTCTTGTAGTAATGTCCCCATCCTGTAGTAATGTCCTTTCCTACTGATGTCCCCCATTCTGCTCCCCTTTTCTAGTGATGTCCCCATCCTGATCCCTTTTTCTAGTGATGATCCCTATCCTGATCCCTGTTTCTAGTGATGTCCACCATCCTGATTCCTTTTTCTAGTGATGTCCCTCATCGATCATGGTCCCCTTTTGTAATGATGTCCCCCATTCTGATCCCCTTTTCTAGTGATGTCCCCCTTCCTGATCTCCTTTTCTAGTGAAATCCCCCCACCCCATTCCCTTTTAGTAGTGATGTCCCCCATCTTGATCCCCTTTAGTGATGATGTCCCCCATCCCGATCCCCTTTTATATTGATGTCCCCCATCCTGATCCCCTTTTATAGTGATGTCCCCCATCCTGATCTACTTTTATAGTGATGCCCCCCGTCCTGTTTTACCTTCTTTTTACACACTCAAATACACACTCTATAATACTCACACACAAATCTACACACAACCCCCCCCCACACACACACACACTCTCACACATCCTCATACACATTCTTACACTCACACATCCTCATACACACACTGAAACTCGCACACACTTTCTTATACACACACATCCTCACTCACACACTCACCCTCACACACACACCTTCTCACACACACTCACACTTTTCTCACTTTAATGATGTATCGCTCCAGTGCAGGGGACCGCCGCGGTCCCCGCTGTACTGACTGTGCTATGACTTCATCCAGCCGCCGCTCAGACAAGCTCTGTTGCTCATCAAGATCAATGCAATCTGCCAGCCAGAGGCCTGCAGGTGACGTCATATTCTGCCTTCAGCTGTGGACCTCTCATTGGCTGGCAGCTTGCATTTATCTTGCTGAGTGGCAGAGCTTGTTAGTGCTGCGGACAGAAGTCATCACACAGCGGGGACTGCAGCGGCCCCCTGCACTGGGGCGATGCATCATTATGTTGTCCAAGGTGCCGCGGGCCGCATAGTGAAGCCCCAGGGGCCGCATGCGGCCCTCGGGCCGCGAGTTTGAGACCCCTGCTTTAGATAATTGTCAACCCATTACCAAAATCTTATTATCTTATTATCTAAATCTTATTACTTTAGAAATGTTTGGAAGAAAGTCTTATAAATCTTATTATCTCTCCACTTTGCCATCTTTGAATGGCTAGGAAATCCATAGATATACACAGTATTCAAACACCTGATCCCACGGCCTGACCTGATCTTAAAATGTTAACAACAACACAGGACACCCTTCCATTTTATTCCTCACTAGCTGTAGCACCCGGCATTGCCAGGATAGTAACGTTTGTTAGCTATAACTAAATAGAATGAGTTGAAAAAAAATATTTTACACATAAAAGTCACAAACTAAATGGGCAAAAATTTTATTATTAAAAATTCAAATGCAAAGTTCTTCACATTATATATTCAACACCACAGATATGCATCACAAACTAACTAAATGATTATACAAATAACTTGCGTGCACTTTATCTGCAATTCATTCGAGAGCCTTTTGATAAACAACATTCTTCGTTTTTCCTACTGGTGCAAAGACAAACAGATTTGGGAGTTTCAACTCTTGACCCGGCCACGTAGATTTGACCGTGAATAAAGCATGGAGATTGCTAATGGATTTCTGCTACTTTCAAGGGCTGTCCCTGAGCCTTGTTAATGGACATTGGAAATGCCGGTCGAACTGGAAACTGGAAGCATTTAAATTCAAAAGGCAAATCAGATGGAATGAGTGGAATTGTTGGAATAAAAACATCCTCTCCTTGGGCACATCCGGTCAAAATGGTTGCTTTAATTATATGTGGAAACAGATTATTAAGCAAGAGTCTTGTTCCATTACACAGCTTTGGTGGATTTAAATTTCTCAACAGCAGAATAGGTGGTCCAGGTATTAGAAGGAGGTTATGCGTAGGAAGTCCTTGTGGTTCCAAGGAGTTGAGGAACTCCGTTGGATAGAATAATGCTTGAGCAGGGTCTGTCACTGTATCCATTGACTTTAAGGTCTGCACACACCTGGAAAGAGACTAATGATGGGTTTACACACACCAATTTATCTGTTCAATATCTGAACCAATCTCTGGTTGCAGTGAAATCATGGATACATTGCTCCATGTTGTACACAGCCACAAAATGGAGCAATGTATCCATGATTTCACTGCAACCAGAGATCTGTTCAGATATTGGACTCAGATATCTGTGTGTGTGAAGTGGCCTTTAGAATTTAATGATTGGTCTTGTTGACACTATAATTTTTTGGAGCTAGGATATCCTTTTCACACAGTCAGCCAGACTTTCTGAAGTTGCGTTGAATGTTTGAGACATAATACCATCCATGAGTTTATTTGAATTTATTTAGAAGGCACAATTGTCTGGAATCGTTGCTGGGCTCCATGAATCTTTTGTGGGGTCCCTGAAGTGCCAATACAGTGGAAACCTCCACAATTGACCCCATTTTGGAAACTAGACCCCTGAAAGGTGTGTCTGGATGTGTGATGTGCACCTTGAACTCCAAGATCAAATTTGTCACCCAAAACATTTATCTTAGGCTAGGGTCACACTTGGCATGAGCTTTTTAAGTGCCTTAAAAATAAGCATGCGTTTCTGCATGCTTATTTCATTTCTGCATGCGTTTTTTTAGGCCCATGTGTTTTCCAAGCGTTTTTGAATCGGCACCCAAAAAAAGTGCATGAACAATTTTTTTGTGCAGATTTAAAAACGCATAAGTTTTTTAGAAAACGCATGCGTTTTTTAACATGGGCCCCTATGGAAAACGCATGCGTTTTTGGATGGTACTAAATGGTACTAAGGTACCATGCGTTTTTGCATTCGTTTTTGATGGCAGCTCCTCACATAAGTACAAAAACGCATGGCACTTTAGGCATGCGTTTTTGCTATTGGGGCATGCTTTTTTCCTTGTCATTAAAATCTGGGAGACCCTGACATTGGGGTGTTATATGCTGCCCCCTGGAGGTCACACCAAATATAGAAGAGATTTACTCCTCCTTCTCCCCTGCAGCATATACGCCCCCTGCAGGAATACTGTCAGTTTTTTATTTGGTGTCGTTGGAGGCACATCTCCACACTGAAGCTCCAGTTGCTACAGATGAAGATTTGGGGACCATCGGGGTCCCCCGGCATGGGCCGTCGGCCCCATATGCCGTGCTCCCTCACCATACCCTTTCAAAGGGCCTCTGGTGAGGTGGAAGCTGACTGAGGGGTCTACAGTTCCCTGTGCCCCTGGCCGTTACACAGTCACTGTGTGGCCCCCTGTGACGGAGTTCAACTCCTGGCAGTCACAGGCGATGGATGCAGGCTCCACTTCAGGTACCGAGCTGGCCCCCACTCTTCTCCCCTTCTGGGGATTCAGGTATGTGCTGCGCACTTGAGGGCCCCCGCATCCACAGCAGGATCCAGGACAGGACCTGCTGTATGGTCCCTGCAACGGCCCCTGGCCTGGTTGCAAGCCCAGCAGCGATCCCCTCCCTGCCTGTCTTAGCACAGCAGGGGGAAGGGGCATAGGGCTCAGGGCATGGGGCTCCGTTTTCCCGCATTTGCGGGTGTTTTTGCGGGACTTCCGCGCCGGACCCCTCACGCAGGCCGGCCGCGGCCTCAAATTTAGTCCCCGGCTTCGCCGGAGGCCTAGGCCGCGATTCCGCCCCCTGCTTGTCTATCTGCAGCAGGGGGGCGGGCTTTGCTCTTAATAGCCCTAGCAGCTCAGGGCTTGGCCTCTGGCCTCTTCCCCTCCTGTGTACACATATGGGGCCACAGTTCCCGCGTTTTTGCGGGCCCTCCCTTCTCTGACTCCCCCCTCACTCTCTGCGGGGGACATTTTGGCCTCATTCTCTGCAGATTCTTCAGCATACAGCTGCTGCTGGGAGACTCAGACTTGGGATCCGGACTTTGGATGAGTGGTAAGCCACACCAGTGGTGTGGATTCTCCTCTGTGGCATCCCCTTCTGTTATACTGTCTTTTTGGTAGTTTATACACAGAATTGGGTCAGACTATGTCTTCTTCTAAGAGCAAGGGTAAGACCCATAAGGCTGCGAAATTGTATGCAACTTGTACAGTGTGCAAAGTCACATTGCCTGCGCAGAGTGTCCATCCCCTCTGCACCACCTGTGAGCAGAATGGGTCACCGGATCTCCTCGGAACCCGGCCCCAGGTGGATGCCCCTGCCCCCTCTGAGGATCAGGCGTCCGCTCCCCCGGTTTTAACACCGGCCCCTCAATGGACTGACGTCTTAGCTCAGTCATTATCTGATTCGGTGGCCCTGGCAGTGTCACGAGCTATGTCGCAATCCGTAGCCTCCATGACTAGGTCCATTATTCAGGCCATTAACCAGAACCCTGACCAGGACGTGGAGGATTCTCCCTCGGTCCCGGGTCCGTCTCTTCCTCCTGGGCGTAACAGACCCTCTCCGTCTCTTGGAGAGCCCAGATCCAAAAGATAACGCCGAGAACCTTCCCCCTCCTCACCCAGATCTCAATCTAGGGAACCTCTGGAGGAGGGTGAGGAACAAGACTCTTCGTCTTCTGGCTCAGAGGCGGCCTCTGAATCGGTCCTGGAAGGGGACACTCTGGCTGACAATATTGTCTCCATTATTAATGCCATTCTACGCCTTCCTGCTCCCGACACTCAGTCTGAGCAGCGAGCCAAGGTCTCACTCAGGGATCCGAAGAGACCTGCAACATCTTCTCTGATCACCCTGACTTTACAGACACGGTGCAAAAGCCGAGGGCTTGTCCGGCTAAACGTTTTATACCAAAATCCACGGATCCCAAGTATCCATTTGCCCCGGCAGTACTATCTGGCTGGTCTCAACCTCCTAAGGTGGACCCGGCCGTAGCCAGATTGGCTACCAGAACCACAATTTCCTTTGCTGACAGCTCATCTTTAAAAGACTCGGCAGACCGTCAGGTTGAACTGTTGACCAAATCGATCTATGACGCGGTCGGCGCTGCGTTTCCTCCCGCCTTTGCAGCGGCTTGGTCTCTTAAGGCCCTTTCTGAGTTTACAGACGCAGTTCATTCCAAGACATGCGAGAAGGTTCCTGAGGTGTCCCCCCTTCTAGACCAAATGGCTATGGTCTCGAAATATGCTCTTAACGCCGTGCTTGACTCAGCCGGTCGTTCAGCAGTGGCAGCCGCCAATTCCCTCGCCATTCGGATAATTCTCTGGCTCCGGGATTGGAAAACCTGCGCAGCAAAAGTCTGCCAGGTTCCGTTTCTTTCGTTCCTTTCGTTCCCCTGGCTGGTCCTCCAGACAGTCCTCCTCTTCCAACAGGACGTTTCTTTCCGACAAGGCCCAGTCCTCCCGAGGCCAGGGTTCTTCCTGGCGCTCTCGCCAGCAGAAATCCTCTAGTCAGAAGCCGTCCAAGACAGCCTCTGCATGACTCGCATGGCTCCAGCTCCGCACCCAGAGTCGGGGGCAGATTGTTCCTCTTTCGGGACGTTTGGCTTTCCGACGTCCTAGATCAGTGGGTGCGAGACATTATCTCTCACGGCTACTTCATAGAACTGAACTCAGTTCCCCCAAGCCGATTCTTCATGACATCTCCCCCTCCCGCCAAGATCCACGCTTTTCGCCAAGCGTTGGAAGCTCTGAAGCGGGAAGGAGTCATTGTCCAGGTTCCCGTCAGGGAACGGTTTCAGGGATTTTATTCAAATCTCTTTATTGTGCCCAAGAAGGATGGGTCCGTCCGCCTGTGCTGGACCTAAAACTTCTCAACAAGCACGTCAAAGTGAGGAATTTTCGCATGGAATCTCTTCGTTCTGTGATAGCCTCAATGTCTCAAGGGGAATTCTTGGCATCCATAGACATAAAGGATGCATATCTACACATCCCAATCGCCCCAGCTCACCAACGGTTCCTGCGCTTTGCGATCGGAGACGACCATTTCCAGTTCGTGGCTCTCCCCTTCGGCTTGGCCACCGCCCCACGAGTCTTCACCAAGGTGATGGCCTCCGTAGTCGCCTTACTGCACTCGCAGGATCTGTTGGTCATCCCTTACTTGGACGACCTCCTGGTCAAGGCTCCCTCACATCAGGAATGCCAGCAAGCAGTGTCCGCGTCTCTGTCGACGCTCAGGAGGTTCGGCTGGATAGTCAACCTCCCGAAGTCGGTCCTAGTGCCCACCCAGAGTCTGGTGTATCTGGGCATGCTTTTCGACACTCGTGCGGCGCTGGTACATCTGCCTCACGAGAAGCTCGTCTCTCTTCAAGCGGGTGTTCGCTCCATCCTCCCGCCTCGCTTGTTCTCCATCAGGCATCTGATGCAGATCCTGGGAAAGATGGTTGCTTCAATCGAAGCAGTCCCATTTGCACGACTCCATCTGCGTCCTCTTCAGCTGGAAATCCCTCTTGTCTGGAACAAGAATCCGAGGACCCTGGATCACAAGATTTCCCTGTCCCCCGAAATGAGGGAATCTCTCCAGTGGTGGCTAACAGATCAGTCCCTGTCTCAGGGTTGCTCCCTCCTCCCGCCATCTTGGTCGGTGGTCACTACGGACGCCAGTCTCTCCGGCTGGGGAGCGGTGTTTCTTCACCACAGGGCCCAGGGTACTTGGTCTCCGCTGGAGTCCTCCCTTCCCATCAACATTCTGGAGATCAGGGCAGCGTACCTGGCGCTCCTGGAGTTTCAGCTGCTCTTAAGCGGCCGCCAAGTGAGGATCCAATCAGACAACGCGACGGCCGTCGCTTACATAAATCATCAGGAAGGCACTCGCAGCACCCTGGCGATGCTGGAGGTTCAAAAAATCCTGTGCTGGGCGGAGGCTACAGGCTCCGCCATCTCCGCGGTCCACATTCCGGGGGTGGACAACTGGGAAGCGGACTATCTCAGCCGTCAGGGTATGGACCAGGGCGAATGGTCTCTCATCCTGGAAGTATTCCAAGCCATTTGCAGGCGGTGGGGGACTCCGGATGTCGAATTGATGGCATCTTTCCTCAACAACAAGTTTCTGGTGTTCATAGCCAGGGCTCACGACCACAGGGCGTTGGCGGCTCTGGTCCAGGATTGGTCTCAGTTCCGCCTGCCATACGTGTTTTCACCTCTGGCCCTGTTGCCCTGGGTGCTCCGCAAGATTCGGGCGGAATGTCGCCGGGTGATTCTAATCGCTCCCAATTGGCCTCAGAGAGCCTGGTTTCCGGAACTGCTCCGTCTCGCGAACCGTGGGGTCTACCAGATCGTCCAGACCTTCTCTCTCAAGGTACATTCTTCCGCCACAATTCTGCGGCGCTCAGGTTGACTGCTTGGCCCTTGAATCCTGGGTCCTAACACAGTCGGGTCTTCCCCGGGAAGTTCAGGACACCATGAAACAAGCTCGTAAGCCTGTCTCGCAAAGGATTTATCACCGGACGTGGAGAATTTTTCTCTCCTGGTGCTTTACTAAGGGCCATTCTCCGTGGCCCTTCTCCTTGCCGACATTACTTTTGTTTCTTCAGTCAGGGCTGGACTCTGGTCTTGCCTTGAGTTCTCTAAAAGGACAGGTTTCAGCTCTCTCCGTCCTTTATTCCAAAAGGCTGGCTAGGCTCCCACAGGTTTGCACGTTTATGCAAGGGGTGGCCCACATTGTCCCTCCTTACAAGCGTCCTCTAGAACCTTGGGATCTTAATTTGGTTCTCTCGGCCCTTCAGAAGCCTCCGTTTGAACCTATCTCAGGCATCCCTTTGTCCACCCTGTCACAAAAGGTGGCATTTCTGGTGGCTATCACCTCGCTTCGGCGGGTGTCTGATTTGGCGGCATTGTCATGCATGGTGGTGCATCAGGACAAGATTGTCCTGCGCCCCGTTCCTTCTTTTCTCCCGAAGGTGGTCTCTCCTTTCCACCTCAATCAGGATATCTCTCTTCCGTCCTTTTGCCCAAATCCAGTTCACAGGGTTGAGAAGGCACTCCACACTCTGGACTTGGTCAGGGCCCTGAGGGTGTACTTGTCTCGCACAGCTCCTCTCCGTCGGACGGACTCCCTCTTCATTCTCACGGCCGGACGCGGCAAGGGCTCTTCCGCTTCCAAGGCCACAATTCCCCATTGGATCAGGTCGGCCATATTGGAGGCCTATTCGGCCTCGCACACGTCACCCCCAGCGGGTCTCAAGGCGCATTCCACCTGTGCTGTGGGTGCCTCCTGGCCTTTGCGGCATCAAGCCTCGGCCCAACAGGTGTGTCAGGCTGCCACTTGGTCAAGCCTCCACACGTTCTCGAAGCATTACCAGGTACATGTTCATGCCTCAGCGGATGCAGGTCTGGGCAGACGCGTTCTCCAGGCGGCTGTTGCCCACCTGTAAATGTCTGAGTTGCCTTTCAGGGTGCAGTGGTTTTTTCCCACTCAGGGACTGCTTTTGGACGTCCCAGTGTCAGGGTCTCCCAGATTTGGACGACAAGGAAAAAGAGAATTTTGTTTACTTACCGTAAATTCCTTTTCCTTAGTCCGTAAATCTGGGAGACTCAGCACCCTCCCCTTTTTGCCCTACGGGCGTACCTGCGGCTCTTATCAGCACATAGTCTTACTGTTGGCCATTGTTCTGGCCTTATACTTTTCCTGTTCGGCCCTGTTGGCCGGGAATTTGGTTTAGAGTGCAATGTTTTCCTCCTACTGCTCTATATACCAAACTGACAGTATTCCTGTAGAGGGCGTATATGCTGCAGGGGAGAAGGAGGAGTAAATCTCTTCTATATTTGGTGTGACCTCCAGGGGGCAGCATATAACACCCCAATGTCAGGATCTCCCAGATTTACGGACTAAAGGAAAAAGAATTTATGGTAAGTAAACAAAATTCTCTTTTTTGCATGGGGGCCTATGGGTGCGTTTTTACATGCGTTTTTAAAAACACAGGTCTCCAAAAAAGCATGTAAAATCTGCAAGTGTGACCCTAGCCTTAGCCCCATATTTTTCACAAGGGTAACATGAGAAATTGCACTATACAATTTGTTGTGCAATTTGTCCTGAATTCGCTGGTACAGTGCAAATCTCAAATCGGGAGGAGAGCCACATTGGACTTCAAAATTTGCTGGAATGATTTGCGAGTACTGTGGCAGATTCAAAAAGCCACTGAGGTGACAGAACAGCAGAAACCCCCTACAAGTGACCCCATTTTACAAACTGCACCCCTCAATTCATCAAGGGATGCTTTCTAGACTAGCTTACAAGCTCAATTTGCAGATCCCCTAAGTGCCAGTACAGCAGAAACCCCCTGAAGTGAAGTGATCACATTTTGGAAATAACACAAATCTGGGAATTCATCTTTGGTGTAGTGACAATTTTGTCTCTGGAAGACACCCATGGAGTCAAAAAGACTGACTGTTGCAGAACTAAAAATTGCAAATAAACTCTTATAGTGCCCAGTACATTGTACAGGGCACGCCATTTATATGGATACACCTAAATAAAATGGGAATGGTTGGTAATATCAACTTCCTGTTTGTGGCACATTAGTATATATTATTATTAGTAAACTTTTCCAGATGGGTGGTGACCATGGCTGCCATTTTGAAGTCGGCCCTTTTTGATCCAATGTTTTTTTTTACAATGTGAAGAGGGTCATGTGACACATCAAACGCATTGAGAATTTCATAAGAAAAACAATAGTGCTTGGTTTTACAAGTTTCTCTTTGTTTACAGCCATTGACATGTCGCAGAGGTTAACACATGAGGGCCGGCTAGAAATTGTGTTGATGTCTGGTGAACACAGCAGCAGATTTCAATGCAAGACACCCTATGAGACCACCCATCTCCCATGCTACGGTTAGCAAACTGCTTGCCAAATTTCGTGAAACAGGTTAAGTGTTGGATTTGCCAAAATGTGGACGCAAGAAAACTGTCACTAATGAAGAAACATCAGTGGCTGTCCTAGCTTCATTCAGCAAGAGCCCACAGCGTAGAACTTGCAGCATGTCACTGGAGAGTGGCATCAGTCGAACATCCCTTCGGCGGAGATTACCTACTCCCGAATGGCACCCTTACAAAATACAGCTTCTGCAGCATCTCAACGAGGATGACCCAGATCGGTGCACTAAATTTGCAGAATGGGCAAAACAAAAATTGGAACAGAACCCTCATTATGTTCAGTGATGAGACAAACGTTTTTGTGAATGGTGAAGTTAACAAACAAAAGCACCGCTATTGGTCTGACACTAACCCACAGTGGATAGATCCCTCCAAGACTGTTGGAACACAAAAATTGATGGTATGGTGTGGTATATGGGGTACAAAGATAGAGGGGCCATTCTTCATCAATGGAAACCTCCACTGGATATGTGAAATTGCTACATGATGATGTGTTGCCCTCTTTATGCAGTGAAAATGGCACGTTTCCTGAGTTTTTCCAACAAGATGGTGCACCACCACATTATGGGTGTCAAGTCTGAGCATTCCTACATGAACAGTTTCCTGAAAAGTGTATTGGTCGTCGTGGGCCAGTTGAATGGCCACCAAGGTCTCTCGATCTGACCCTCTTAGACTTTTATCTTTGGGGTCATCTGAAGACAATTGTCTATGCTGTGAAGATACGAGATGTGCAGCATTTGAAACAGCAGATACTGGAAGCCTGTGCTTGCACTTCTTCTACGGTGTTGCTATCAGTATGTCAAGAGTGGGAGGAGAGGTTTGCATTGACAATCCAGCACAATGAGCAGCAATTTGAACACATTTTCTGGTCATCATAATGGGAGACCCAGACAATGGGGTTTAGGGCACTGCCCTCCGGAGGTCACACTAGGTACTACAAGTTTGTAGACACCGCCCCCTCCGCTTATAAACCCCTACCGCAGGGAACATCCTCAGTTTTAAACTTAGTGTGCTCGGAGGATCACGCTTTGCTTGCACTTCACTGCATTCTCACAACTTACGTGATGGCGTCTGAAGACAAGGTAAAATGGTTCCGGTCGGGACCTGCGACAGCCTCCCCACTCACCCTTGTGGAACACGCAGGTGGAGGTACCGGAGGGCCTAGAGCCTGGACACTTTGTGTTCTCCCGGTACGCTGTTGCGCTCCTTTCCATCCCTCTCTGGGGGGCTCTGGAGAGTGGGAGATGGGAGCCTTGCACAGCTCCGCTCCGTCCGAGGCCTCCCTAAATGGTGCTTACAGACCGGACTGGAGCCAGCCCAGTCCGAGGCCTCCCTAAATGGTGCTTACACTCCGGATGGTGCTGAACCCCCGTCCGAGGCCTCCCTAAATGGTGCTTACAGACCGGACCGGCACTGAGGCACTCTGTGTCTCCTGTGTGCCTGGGGGTAGTGTCTGTCACTTTATGTGTCCTGACACTCAGACCGCGCGTTACTCTCGGGTCCGCGGATCTGGAGGTGTACCCTGTGCTGGGGTTACCCTGGCTGACCGCCCTGTGTGTCGCAGGGGCTGAGGCTGTAGGCTGCGGATGTTTGTTTGTGCATGCAGTCTGTGTGTGTATTATCACACTACTTCCCGCGCTGCGGGCTCTGGCGCCTTCATACTGAGGCTGCTTGGAGGATGGGAAGCAGCCCGTGCGGTGACGTCATCGATGGGCGTGTGTGTGTGCTTCCCGCGTGTTTCGGCGCCGCCCACGGTTTCACTGTCAGCGGCCATCTTTACCCCTCACTTCCCAGCTGGGATCTGTCTGCAGCGTGCGTCTGCACTCCAGGGGAGACCGGAAACTCTCGCGGAGGTCACACACACACACCGCTTCCTCCTACCGCTTCGCTGCGGTCGGTAAGCCACCGGGATTCCCGGTTTTGTCTGCACAATTTGGCTTATTTTTCCCTGCTGTGGCGATGTCCTCAGTTAGGAAACTGCTGCTAAGGCGGCAGATGCCACCATTACCTGTGCTACATGCAATGGGACTCTGGTGGAGGGGTCCTGCAATAACTGCGGACGGGAGGCCCGGACTGACACTGCTGAGACAGCAGCTCCGGTGCTGTACCCTGAGGTTCAGGTGATCCCAGGGCCATGGGAAACTCAGAATAAGATCAATGAATCTCTGTTGTCCCAACTATCCTCCATGTCGCAGTCCCTGGAGGCACTTAATAGGAGACTGGACTGCCCAGCTACTCCTTCCAGTTACCCCGGGTGTCTCCTTCTTCTACTGTGAGACCCCTTAAAAGGACTCGTCGTGAGGATTCACCCGAGCTCCAGGCTCTCTCTGAGGAGGAGCGTCCTTCTGATGATGACGAGGATGATGGGGGTTCAATACTCGGGTCTGTGTCAGAACCACCAGACGGGGTAGAGGATCTGGTGTCCTCAATCAACGAGACCTTACGTCTCGTGACACCCCCTGAGGAGGTGAAAGTGCACCCGAAGGAGGTCTATCAATGGCTGCGGCCAGAGGCTAGACCAAGTGGCTCCTTTATGGACCACACTAACTTTGGAAGGGTGGTTAGAGCACCCAGGTTGCACCCTGGGCGGCGTTATGTCCGCAAATCTAAGGACAATCGCTTTCCCTTTCCACAGGAGGTGCTTCAGGAGTGGTCGCAGTCCCCGAAGGTGGACGCTTCCATGACCAGGATTGCTGCACGCTCCCTATTCTCTGCCTCTGACAGCTCCTCGTTGAAGGATGCGACTGATAGACAGGTCGAACAACTCGCCAAGTCTTCTTATGAGGTGGTGGGGTCTTCATTTGCCCCTAATTTTGCCACGGTCTGGACCCTACAGGCGATCACCGCCTGCTTGGATGGGATAACTGAACTGGCTGGATCCAGTTCGGAGGTCTGGCATTGCCGATAGGGCTAAGGCCTATGCGGACTACGCCAGGACGGCAACTTTGGAAATTGCCACTCGCTCAGCTGTGGCTTCGGCCAATGCTATAGCGATTCGCAGGCTGTTGTGGCTGCGTCTTTGGGACTCAGATGCCACGTCTAAGGGTGCTTTCACATCTGCGTTTTTCGTAATTCGCGGCAGATGCGGTGAAAAAACCGCATCTGCCGCGTTTACCGCATAACCGTTCATTCGGCGTTGCGTTTTTTCTATGCAGTATAGGCATACTTGCGCAGGTGCGGAGTGCTTTTGCCTTGCGGTGCGGCCGCGAAAAACCGCAGTAAGCCGCGGTTTTCGCGCGCACCGCCGCAAGTGCAAAACCGCACTTGCCGCACCTGCCGCAAGTACGCCTATACATTGCATAGAAAAAACCGCAACCGCGCCGCAAGTGGAACGGTTATGCGGCAATCGCGGCAGATGCGTTTTTTTCACCGCATCTGCCGCGAATTACGAAAAACGCAGATGTGAAAGCACCCTAAGAAGATTTTGCTAAAATCTTCCGTTCTCTGGTGACAGGCTTTTTGGCACCGAGCTGGACAAGCTGATTAAGGATTCTGCTGAGTCTAAGATCCCGCAGAATAAACCTAAGCCACGGTACACCGTTAAAAGGAACCCAAAGCAGTGGTCCTTTCGCTCCAGCTCGCAGTCATCAGCGACGTCCGCTCGCGTGGACCGAGGGGGCAAGCCCTCGACTCAGTGGCGCTCCAAGAGTCGTCAAAAGAAGCCGGCGGGGGCAGCAGCTGCCACCCCCAAACCCGCTTCTACATGACTCGATCTCTCGTCCTGCCTCCCCACAGGTGGGGGGCCGCCTGTCTCAATTTCAGGACAGGTGGCTTCTTCACGTCCAAGATCAGTGGGTTCGAGACGTAGTCTCGCGAGGCTACAGGATAGAGCTGTCGTCACAGCCGGTACCCCGATTCCATCGGTCGGTCCCTTCTCCAGAAAAGGCTCAGGCTTTTCACCTGGTGTTGGAGGGGCTCCGCAGAGACGGAGTAGTGGTTCCAGTGCCTTCTGGGGAGAGGTTCCGGGGTTTTTACTCCAACCTCTTTATCGTCCCAAAGAAGGACGGCTCTTTCCGTCCGGTTCTGGACCTCAAGTTGTTCAACCGTCACGTGTTGGTTCGGAAGTTCCGCATGGAATCCCTGCGCTCCGTGATCGCAGCTGTGTCACAGGGAGACTTCCTGGCGTCCATAGATATCCGGGACGCCTACCTTCATGTGCCCATTGCACCGGCTCATCAGCGCTGGTTACGCTTCGCAGTGGGGGACGAACACTACCAGTTCGTGGCGCTGCCCTTCGGGTTGGCCTCGGCACTGCGGGTGTTCACAAAGGTCATGGCCTCTATGATGGCTCTACTGCATGTGCAGGGACACGCCGTCATACCTTATCTAGACGACCTGCTGGTCAGGGCGCCATCGGAACACCTGTGTCGGGAGAGTCTGGAGGTGACCATACAGTCTCTGGAACAGTTTGGGTGGCTACTCAACGTCCAGAAGTCGACCCTGGTTCCAACCCAGTCCCTGACGTATCTGGGCATGGACTTCCACACAGACTCTGCTCTAGTGTCTCTGCCTCGAGCCAAACAGCTGGCCATCCAATCAGGAGTGCAGGATGTCCTCCTATCACCTCACTCATCCCTACGGGTTTTGATGAAGCTGGTGGGGCGCATGGTAGCAGCAATAGAGGCGGTGCCTTTCGCACAATTTCGCCTCCGTCCTCTTCAGCTGGAGATTCTCCGCAGATGGGACAAGAGGACGTCCTCTCTGAATCAGCTGGTGCTTATCTCACAGCAGACCAGGGATTCCCTGCAGTGGTGGCTCCAGCCATATCACCTGTCACGGGGCCGGTCCTTCCTCAAACCGTCATGGTTAGTGGTGACCACCGACGCCAGTCTGAGGGGCTGGGGTGCGGTGTTCTTACACCACAGGGCTCAGGGCCTATGGACTCAGGCGGAGTCAGCGTTGCAGATCAACGTACTGGAGATCAAGGCGGTCTATCTGGCGCTCCTGGCGTTTCAGACGTTCCTGTCAGGACAGCCCATCCGGGTTCAGTCCGACAATGCGACTGCCGTCGCCTATATAAATCATCAGGGAGGGACCAGAAGTGCTCAGGCCCTCGCCGAAGACCACCGCATTCTATCCTGGTGGAGGACAACGACTGCCTGATCTCCGCAGTTCACATCCCAGGGGTCGAGAACTGGGAGGCCGATTACCTGAGCCGGCAGGGGATGGACGACGGAGAGTGGTCTCTTCATCCGGACGTCTTCCGGGACATCTGCAGCAGATGGGGCACCCCGGACGTGGATCTGATGGCCTCGCGGCTGAATCATCAGGTGCCACAATACATGGCGAGATCATGGGATCCTCAGTCTCTGGGGGCAGACGCCCTGATCCTGAGTTGGTCCAGCTTCCATCTTCCGTATGTGTTCCCGCCTCTGGCTCTGATTCCCAGGGTTCTGTGGAAGATCAGGTCGGAGTGCAGGGTAGCCATTCTAGTGGCTCCAGATTGGCCCAGGAGGTCCTGGTATCCGGACCTGTGGCGACTGTCAGGCGGACTCCGGTGGGCTCTTCCAGAACGCGCAGATCTGCTCGCGCAAGGCCCATTCTTCCACCTCAATTCCAGGGCCCTCAGGTTGACTGCATGGCTCTTGAGGCCTGGCTGCTGACGTCCAGGGGCTTCTCTCCTACGGTTGTTGCCACTATGACTCGGGCTAGGAAGCCTGTTTCCAGGAAGATGTACCACAGAACGTGGAAGATTTTCTTCACCTGGTGTGCCTCGGGTGGTCGGTCCCCGTGGCCCTTGTCCATTCCGACTTTGTTGGCTTTCCTTCAGTCGGGGTTGGAATTGGGGTTATCCCTAGGCTCTTTGAAGGTCAAGTGTCAGCTCTTTCAGTGCTGTTTGACAAGCGCTTGGCGCTCCTTCCCAAGGTCCGTCAGTTTCTGCAGGGAGTGTCTCGGGTGGTTCCGCCCTACAGGTGACCACTGGACCCTTGGGACCTTAACATGGTCCTGGCGGCACTGCAGAAACCGCCGTTTGAGCCGCTGAGAGACATTTCTCTGTCTCGTCTGTCCCAGAAGGTGGTCTTTCTGGTGGCGATTACGTCTCTGAGACGGGTCTCAGAATTGGCTGCATTATCGTGCAAGTCGCCCTTTCTGGTGGTTCACCAAGACAAGGTGGTGTTGCGCCCGCGGCCAGAATTCTTGCCAAAGGTGGTTTCCACTTTTCACCTGAACCAGGAGATTGTTCTCCCATCATTTTGCCCCGCTTCCGTTCATCAGGTCTGAGCGCGATCTCCATACTCTGGATCTCGTGAGGGCTGTACGCATTTATGTGTCCAGGACTGCCTCCTTCCGGAGTTCGGATTCATTATTTATCCTTACGACAGGTCACTGTAAGGGGTCCGCGGCATCGAAGTCAACCTTGGCCAGATGGATCAAGGCTCCCATTCAGGAGGCCTACCGGTCTTCTGGTTTGCCTCTCCCGGTGGGATTGAAGGCTCACTCTACCAGAGCTGTCGGTGCCTCCTGGGCTTTGCGACATCGAGCTTCTGCTCTACAGGTGTGTCAGGCAGCCACCTGGTCCAGCCTGCACACTTTCTCTAAGCACTATATGGTGCATGCCCATGCCTCTGCGGATGCAAGTTTGGGCAGGCGGGTCCTCCAGGCGGCGGTTGCCCACCTTTGAGGGGGACCATGTGTTATCCGTCTTTGAGGAACTCTTCCCGCCCTGGGGTATTGCTTTAGGACATCCCCATTGTCTGGGTCTCCCATTATGATGACCAGAAAAAAGAGAATTTTGTTTACGTACCGTAAATTCTTTTTGCTTTAATCATCAATGGGAGACCCAGCACCCACCCAGTTGTTCCGTTGCATATTTTGCAGTTGATCTGTTCCCTGTTGGGACAGTGTTATCCGGGTTGTTGAACCGTTTGTGCACGGTTTCTTCCCGACGTTTCGGGTGTGGTTTATTTGTCTCCTCGCAGCTTATGGACCAAACTGAGGATGTTCCCTGCGGTAGGGGTTTATAAGCGGAGGGGGCGGTGTCTACAAACTTGTAGTACCTAGTGTGACCTCCGGAGGGCAGTGCCCTAAACCCCATTGTCTGGGTCTCCCATTGATGATTAAAGAAAAAAGAATTTACGGTACGTAAACAAAATTCTCTTTTTTATATGTGGTCATAAACTTGTAAATAATTTATGAAAGAATAAAGTTATATTAAAACCAAGCACACCATTGTTTTTTCTTACGAAATTCTCAATACATTTGATGTGTCACATGACCCTCTTCCCATTGAAAAAAATAAAGTTGGATCCAAAATGGCCAACTTCAAAATGGCCACCATTGTCACAACCCATCTGGAAAGGTTTTCCCCCTCCCATATACTGATGTGCCACAAACGGGAAGTTGATATCACAAACCATTCCCATTTTATTTAGGTGTATAAATGGCCCACCCTGTAGTGTCCGTATATTGTGCCCAGCTTGTGCTTCTGGAGAGACACGCACCACGTAAATTAAGTGGGATTCCTCACTACAACAATGCCAAGCATGTGGAATTTAGCTGTGGTTTTGACATATTGGGGTGCTCAGAAGGAAGGAGAGCATTTGGATTTAGAGGTGCAGATTTTGCTTCTTTTCTAGTTTGTAGGGGCATAGCACTATAACGTGGAAGCTTCCTTTATTTCCATTAACAGATGTCGGACCTGAGTGGGTATTTGTTTTTTGTGGGTTGAGTTGAATGCTATTGATGGCAATTTGAGGTACAGAACATTTTGGATCGGTTCCCATTTATCCTGTGCTCTTTGCTATGCACTTACATTAGGTTTTCCATCTACATTTCCAAAATACATGATTAAGGTGAAACCCTTGATGGATCCATTTACTATATTGAGGCATCAGTGTTAGGCTAGGGTCACACTTGCAGATTTTACATGCGTTTTTTGATACCTGCGTTTTCTGAAAACACATGTGAAAACGCATCCATAGGCCCCCATGCAAAAAACGGATGCCCCAATAGCAAAAACACATGTCTAAATGGCACATGCGTTTTTGCATGCGATTTTGCCTCAGCACCAAAAAATACTGCATGATGCAGTATTTTTTGAAAAACGCACCCAAAAACGCAGCATGCAGTATTTTTTGGTGCTTTTTCAAAAACGCATTCGTTTTTTAACATGGGGCCCTATGGAAAACGCATGCGTTTTTGAAAGTGTCTAAATGGACATGCGTTTTTAAGGGGGCTCCACACCCTATCACCAAAAATGTATGCAAAAACTCCGGGTGCCAAAAAACACCTTAAAAAACACATGGCAAGTGTGACCCTAGCCTTACTCTGGATTCTCTTTGGCCTCTGTTTAACAGTGTCCTTCTTTTATAAAGGTGCACAAAACTGTTGTTGACTGCACTTTTCTGTACACCTTAAAAGATGTGTAAAAAGATGACACTGCCAAACCACAGGTCACATTGGAGTTCAAAGTTACTCTATCTGCCTCAAAACAGTGAATTTTCCATTGGAAATTTGGTCTGAATTACGTTTTTCAGAAATTTACATGTAATTCCCATTGTAAAAGCTTGACATAGAATGCAAGATAAATGTGAGCTGAGCATTACTGTGATCTTTGGGAGACAGAATAAACAAATCAACAGCAGTTAAAGATTTGGGTTTATTACTATTTTTGAAGCCTTACCTTGTGGTAAGGAGGCTTAAGTCCTCTGGTCAGTACGATTACAGCAAAACCAGATTATTGCAGTTTTTTTTTGGCTGTTATCACACTAAAAACTAGGGCTGTGTATTAGAGTCGTGGAATCAGAGCCCATTTTAGTGGGATTGGAGTCGGAGTTGATATAAAATGCACTGACGCTGACTCCTAAAATATATAATGAGTTGGGTACAGTAGTTCAATGCAATATATGCAAAATATTATTATTATTAATAATTATTGGGTTCTATCTAAATATCTTGATTATTGTATCATAATAATGATTAAAGCCTGACGTTACAATTGTGCTACAATAAATTTATCACTTTTACATGAGCAATGTATGAAGGAGTCGAAGTCAGATTAAGGGAATTTGAGGAGTCAGAGGTTTGGCTTACCGACTCTACATGCTAAAAAATGCATGTTTACAAAATAAAGCTTTTTTGCATCACCAAATTTTGAAGGCTATAGTTTTTTTAAATTTTTCTGGCAACAGAGTCATCAGAGGACTTTTTATGGGATGAGTCAGAGGTTTTATTGGAACCATTTTGGGCCACATATTTTTTGATCACTTTCTATTCTTATTTTTTTAGGCAGAATCAAAGTGAAACAGTAATTCAAGATTTTTTTTTTTTAATGCTGTTCACCATGTTGTAAAAGTGATAAGACAGCTTCATTCTTATAGTGATACCACATTTGTAATGTTTTTTTTTAATGTTTTGCCACTTTTACACCATAAAAACAATTAAAAAAATAAAAATAGTTTTTGCATTGCTATATTCTATTGTTGTTTTCTGAGTAAGGCTAGGGTCATACTAAAATCTTTGAAAAGCAATTGCAGAACATAGCATTAATGCTATTCGCTGCCAGTGAACCGGAGCTCCATGGCAACCCACTGTTTACCTTAGTAGCAGTAACAGAGGGAGTGCGCTTTATCACAGCGCAAGGCAACGCTGTCTGCAGCGTTTTCCTGTTCGCTGTGATAAAGCGCACGTCCTGCAGCATTGGTGTGGTGTGTGACCACTCCTAAGGTAAACAGCAGGTTTCTATGGGGCTTCGGTTCACTAGCAGCGCATAGCGTTAACACTATGCGCTGCGGCTGCTTTTCAAAGATTTTAGTGCTGGCGTCACCCTCAAATGTTTTTTATTTCTCAGCTGACAATACTATATGGTGTTTTTGGTTTTTTTTGCGGGACAAGATGATGTTTTCATTAATACCATTTTTATTTACATGTGCATTTTTTATCTCAATTTTTTTTTACTTTTTGTTTAGCAGTATGATGAAAAAGCATGACTTTTTGCCACTTTTTTATGTTGTTTACTGAAGGGTATAAATTGTGCGACTGTTTTATAGCTCAGATCGTTACAGGCGTGACAATACCAAATATGCATACTTTTTTATTTTTAAATACTAGACAGGAGCCCGATGCTATCGCATCGGGTGGGTGGTGAGATCACGATGCGGGGGTAGTGGGGTGTGAGCAGGGGCACTGGGGGCGAGTGGGGCATTGGGGGAGTTAGCGGAAGCAGTTGTTGGTAAACAGTGGGATGGAGTGGCTCCAGTCCCCCTCCTGCTCCCCACTCCTGCCTCCCCCACTCTCCTCCAGGCTCCAGTCCCCCTCCTGTCCCCCTACTCCGCCTCTCTCCTTCAGGCTCCAGTCCCCCTCTTGCCTCCCTGCTCCCTCTCTCTCCTTCAGGCTCCAGTCCACCTCCTTCCCCCTGCTCCCCCCTCTCCTCCAGGCTCCAGTCCCCATCCTGCCCCCCTGCTCCCCCTCTCCTCCAAGCTCCAGTCCCCTTCCTTCCCCTCTCTCCTCCAGGCTACAGTCCCTCTCCTGTTCCCCTGCTCCTCCTCTCTCCTCCAGGCTCCAGTCCCTCTCCTGTCCCCCTTGCTGCCCATCTCTTCTCCAGGCTCAATCCCCCCTCTTGCCCCCTGCTTCCATCTCTCCTCCAGGCTCCAATCCCCATCTTGCCCCTCTGCTCCCTGCCTCTCCTCCAGGTTACAGTCCCTGTCTTGCCCCCCTGCTGCCCCTCTCTCCTCTAAGTCCCCTCTTGCCCCCCTGCTTCCCCCTTGTCCTCCAGGCTCCAGTCCCCCGCCTGACCCCCTGCTTCCCCCCTCTCCTCCAGGCTCCAGTCCCCCTCCTGCCCCCCTGCTGCCCCTCTCTTCCAGGCTCCAGTCTCCCTCTTGCCCCCCTGCTTCACCCTCTCCTCCAGGCTCCAGTCCACCTCCTGCCCCACTGCTCCCCCTCTCCTCCAGGCTCCAGTCCCCATCCTGCCCCCCTGCTCCCCCTCTCCTCCAAGCTCCAGTCCCCTTCCTTCCCCTCTCTCCTCCAGGCTACAGTCCCTCTCCTGTTCCCCTGCTCCTCCTCTCTCCTCCAGGCTCCAGTCCCTCTCCTGTCCCCCTTGCTGCCCATCTCTTCTCCAGGCTCAATCCCCCCTCTTGCCCCCTGCTTCCATCTCTCCTCCAGGCTCCAATCCCCATCTTGCCCCTCTGCTCCCTGCCTCTCCTCCAGGTTACAGTCCCTGTCTTGCCCCCCTGCTGCCCCTCTCTCCTCTAAGTCCCCTCTTGCCCCCCTGCTTCCCCCTTGTCCTCCAGGCTCCAGTCCCCCGCCTGACCCCCTGTTTCCCCCCTCTCCTCCAGGCTCCAGTCCCCCTCCTGCCCCCCTGCTGCCCCTCTCTTCCAGGCTCCAGTCTCCCTCTTGCCCCCCTGCTTCACCCTCTCCTCCAGGCTCCAGTCCACCTCCTGCCCCACTGCTCCCCCTCTCCTCCAGGCTCCAGTCCCCCTCCTGCCACCCTGCTCCTCAAGTCCCCCTCTTGCCCCCCTGCTCCTCCCCTCAAGGCTCCAGTCCACGCTCCAGGTCACCTCTGCATTTTTCTTGAAATTGACGTTGTAAAGTGAATTGCCACGGGCCGGAGTTAACAGAGGGGCACCACAGTGGGTGTTGCCGAGGACATGCCCACCAGATCAGAGCATCACACTCAGCCACGCCCATTGCGATTCTCCCCCTCTGTTAACTCAGCCCCCACGGTCATTTACTTTACAACGTCAATTCCAAGAGGAATAATGATGGGGTGAGTGAGAGTGTGGAGGGGGGAGCAAGAGGGCAGGATTGTGGAGGGGAGAGCGGAGGGTGGGGAGCAGGAGGACAGGAGCTGGACTGAAGCGTGGAATGGGGAGCGAGCGGCGTGTGCGGCAGGTTTCTGCCTGGCCAGCCTGCACTGTCGTCTAATTCTGTCTGTTTCTCTTCCCGCGTCGCTGATTGGTCGAGGCCGGCCGGCCACGACCAATCAGCGACGCAGGATTTCCATTACAGAGAGACAGACACGATAAGACTATTATATTATAGGATATATATTTATCGATATCATAATTTTTTAGTTTTTTTTTTTTGGTCTTTAATTTGTGACTTTTTTTCACATTTTTACACGCTTTTTTCCCTTTTTTACTGAGTCCCTCTATGGAATTTTAACATTTTTCATTTTGATTGCTCTTACAGTAAAATGGATGGATTATAACTTACTGTTCTTGGCATGGTCATGGACATTGCAGCACTCTGGCGCTTGTGGTCACATCGCAATCACTTGGGAGAGGAGCACACTCCCTCTCCTAGCCTCCTAAATGCTGCAGTTGATATTGATTTAGGGGTTTAAACAGTCAGGGACAGCACAGGAACCACTCCTAGCTTTGGCTGGCTTCACATTTGCGTATGGAGCGCTGCGTACCAAACGCAGCCAAACGCTTGCGCACATGAATTCCTATGTTTAACATAGGAACGCATGTGCCTGCGTATGGCTGTGTTTGGCAGCATTTGCGTTCGGATGTGCATAATTTATGCGCCCTCCGACCACGCTCCATACGCAGCTTGCAGCATTTTTTTGTGCGTTCGCGGCGCTTGCTCTATCCGCAAGCGCCTCCAAGCGCATTAAAAAATGCATTGATCTCAATGGATCCGCAGTGTCCTCTGCATAACACTGCAGGAGAACGCTGCGGATCTCATTGAGATCTCTCCCGTGGCCGCCGGTGAGGTCACAGGAGCTCACCGACGGCCACCGGGAGATCAGCTCAGCCTCTGATGATCTCCTCCTCCCCCGCCGCCGATAATCTGCTAGCGATGTCGGCGGGAGAAAACAGCTGATGTGACAGCTGTTTGAATCTTCCCGCGCCGACATCTCCTCTCGGTGTCGGCACGGGAAGATTCAAACAGCTGTCAAATCAGCTGTTTCTCCCCGCCGACATGTCCCGGAGCTTACCAGCGGCCGGGAGGCGGAGATCTCCGGCGCTGATCTCCGCCCCCCGGACACCGCTGATTGGCTGCCGGGCTGCACAGTGATGTGTCCGCAGGCGGACATTCTCCGCTGCGGACACATCAAAATGGCCCTGCTTTACACTGCGTTTGTGTCTGCATGCCATCAGCATGCAGACACAAACGCTAATGTGAAGCCAGCCTTTGAGAGTAAGGGTTTGGCTGCCACATAAGCCGATCTCCCAGCGGCCATCATGCTGACACAGTTCCTGTGCTCACATGAAAGTCATTATGTACCCCATACATCCTATATCAGGAACCCCTACCTAACCATGACATAAAGGATTTGTCAAAGGTTCTAAAGTAGTTAAAAGGGGGGCAATATTACATACAAAAGTACCCCTTGAATTAAACCAGACCAATATTACCGTAATATTAAGAAATTAGATTTGTCTATTAACTTAAACACCATCTAAATCACCTGCCTAACCTCAAAGATTGGCACCCTATTTTATAGCGCAAGATACACCCCTGCTCCTCGATGACAGCCCTAGAACAGCTTATATCACCATACAAATAATTTTATATACAACAAGTTTACACAGATTCCAAAAAGGCAGTTGGGGCACATAAAAAAGATTGGTAAATATATAGATATGATTCTCTTGTCATTGCCAATTGCAATATAAAATAGGGATCCAATCTCCATGGCTAGGTTGGTGATTTAGAAAGGGTTCAAGTTAATAGGGCAATCCAGTCTCTAGATATCAGTCTGGTTTGCATATAGGGGTACTTTTGTATTTAATATGTCCCACTTTTAAGATGTTTGGGGTTACTCCCCAATCTTCATTTTTGTATAGTTTTGTCCATGTTTGTCTGTGGGTCTCTATTTTAATGCATCTATTATATAATTGCCGTAGCGACTTCCGTCGGAGCGGCGCTGCTTCCGGTGGCTTGGTTAGCGAGTCCGAGCTGCTTCTCCTGGACTCTCCCCGTGGCATTGCGAGTCGTTGCAGCCTCGCGAAGCAATGCCCGCGAAGCGGGCATTGCGAGTCGCTGACACCCACCACTAACCAAGCCACAGAAGCCCATACTACTATAGTGTACACCGCTATAGTATACTACAGTCCCATGCCCATAAGCGACATGGGACTGTAGTATACCATCGCGCTGTACACTACAGCCTCCTCCCGCTCTTACACAATACCCCGCCGCTGCTCCCCTACACCCTAAGCCCCGTCGGCTAACACCGCCGCACCCCTACACCCTAAGCCCCGACCCGCCGCATCTCTCCCCGCCGCTGTCGCTAACACCGCCGCACCCCTACACCCTAAGCCCCGACCCGTCGCATCTATGCCCGCCGCTGTCGCTAACACCGCCGCACCCCTACACCCTAAGCCCAGACCCGCCGCATCTATGCCCGCCGCTGTCGCTAACACCGCCGCACCCCTACACCCTAAGCCCACACCCGCCGCATCTATGCCCGCCGCTGTCGCTAACACCGCCGCACCCCTACACCCTAAGCCCAGACCCGCCGCACCTATGCCCGCCGCTGTCGCTAACACCGCCGCACCCCTACACCCTAAGCCCACACCCGCCGCATCTATGCCCGCCGCTGTCGCTAACACCGCCGCACCCCTACACCCTAAGCCCACACCCGCCCCATCTATGCCCGCCGCTGTCGCTAACACCGCCGCACCCCTACACCCTAAGCCCAGACCCGCCGCATCTATGCCCGCCGCTGTCGCTAACACCGCCGCACCCCTACACCCTAAGCCCACACCCGCCGCATCTATGCCCGCCGCTGTCGCTAACACCGCCGCACCCCTACACCCTAAGCCCAGACCCGTCGCATCTATGCCCGCCGCTGTCGCTAACACCGCCGCACCCCTACACCCTAAGCCCACACCCGCCGCATCTATGCCCGCCGCTGTCGCTAACACCGCACACACCCCTACACCCTAAGCCCCGACCCGTCGCATCTATGCCCGCCGCTCTCGCTAACACCGCCGCACCCCTACACCCTAATCTATGCCCGCCGCTGTCGCTAACACCGCCGCACCCCTACACCCTAAGCCCCGACCCGCCGATACCCCCTAAGCCCCGCCGACTATCCCCTAAGGCACCGCCGCCCCTAACCTCCCGCCGCGCTAACACCGCCGCACCCCTACACCCTAATCTATGCCCGCCGCTGTCGCTAACACCGCCGCACCCCTACACCCTAAGCCCCGACCCGCCGATACCCCCTAAGCCCCGCCGACTATCCCCTAAGGCACCGCCGCCCCTAACCTCCCGCCGCGCTAACACCGCCGCACCCCTACACCCTAATCTATGCCCGCCGCTGTCGCTAACACCGCCGCACCCCTACACCCTAAGCCCCGACCCGCCGCATCTATGCCCGCCGCTGTCGCTAACACCGCCGCACCCCTACACCCTAAGCCCCGACCCGTCGCATCTATGCCCGCCGCTGTCGCTAACACGGCCGCACCCCTACACCCTAAGCCCCGACCCGCCGATACCCCCTAAGCCCTGCCGACTATCCCCTAACGCACCGCCGCCCCTAACCTCCCGCCGCACTAACACCGCCGCACCCCTACACCCTAAGCCCCGACCTGCCGATACCCCCTAAGCCCCGCCGACTATCCCCTAAGGCACCGCCGCCCCTAACCTCCCGCCGCTCTCCCCTGCCCCTCTCGCTAAAGCCCTACACCCTACGCCCCCGCAGTCCCCTAACCTAACGTCGCTCTCACCTAAGGCCCTACACCTCAAACCCCCGCCGTGCCCTAGCTAACGTCCCCGTCGATCACTTACATGCTTTCAAGTCATCTGATCGTCCGTCCGATCCACAAGTCCTCCGTCCGGCCAGGCGTCCTCTTCCTCCGGCCCCGGGGGTCTTCTGTCTTCTTTCCGCCATCTCCGCCTCTTCGTCCGGCCCCAGGGATCTTCCACCTCCGACGTCCTCTTCGTTCTCACTCACATACAATGGAAGAAAAATCCCCCATTGTATCTCAATCAGATCTGAGGGCCTCTTCTGATTGGTCGATGTATACTGCCCTCAGCCAATCAGAAGAGCCCCTCAAAACTGAGACGCAGTTCTCATTCAGGTCCGACTTTTTTTTTCACCATTGACATACATTACCGGTGTGTCGGCGATTTTATGGCCGCCCACCTGGTTCTATTTGTCGGCCCTAAAATCGCGGACACACCGCTAATGCATCTCTATGGCCAGTCAGCCCGATTTCGGATTCAACGCCGACCAATCAGAATTCGAGCTCACTGCCCATAGACATGCATTAGCGGTGTGTCCGCGATTTTAGGGCCGACAAAAAGAACCAGGTGGCCGGCCATAAAATCGCCGACACACCGCTAATGTATGTCAATGGGGAAAAAAAAGGCGGACCGGAATGAGAACTGCGTCTCACTCTCACTTAAAAAAATAAATAAATTAAATAATAAAATAAATTATTTAAAAACAATTTAAAATTAATAAATAATTCATTAAAAAATAATAAATAATTAAATAAAAATAATAATAAAAAAAAAACTAAATGGCGGACCTGAATGAGAACTCTGTCTCCGTCTAACTTAAAAAAAATTAATTAATTAAATAATAAAAAAAAATCATTTAAAAATAATAAAAAAATATTAAATAAATCATTAAAAAATAATAAATAATTAAATAAAAATAATAATAAAAAAAATAGTAAATGGCGGACCTGAATGAGAACTCTGTCTCCGTCTAACTTAAAAAAAATAAATTAATTAAATAATAAAAATAATCATTTAAAAATAATAAAAAAATAATAAATAAATCATTAAAAAATAATAAATAATTAAATAAAAATAATAATAAAAAATAAAAAACGGCGGACCTGAATGACAACTCTCTCTCCGTCTAACTTAAAAAAAAAACATTAATTAAATAATAAAAAAAATCATTTAAAAATAATAAAAAAATATTAAATAAATCATTAAAAAATAAAAAATAATTAAATAAAAATAATAATAAAAAAAAAAGTAAATGGCGGACCTGAATGAGAACTCTGTCTCCGTCTAACTTAAAAAAAATTAATTAATTAAATAATAAAAAAAAACATTTAAAAATAATAAAAAAATATTAAATAAATCATTAAAAAATAATAAATAATTAAATAAAAATAATAATAAAAAAAAACAAAAAAAAACCGGACCTCAATGAGAACTGTGTCTCTGTCTAACTTAAAAAAAAAAAATTAAATACAATAATAAAAAAAATTATTTAAAAATAATTAAAAAATAATAAAAAAATATTCTTAAAAAAAAAAAAAAACATAATAATTAAACAAAAATTATCTACATTTTAATAATCAAAAAAAAAAAAAAAATAATTAAAAATAATTTATTAAATAATTTAAACATTTTACAAAAATAATCATACAAAAAAAAATATAATAATGAAAAAAATATTATACAAATTTGAACATTAATAACAATTATTAAAAAATAAAAAATTTTTAAAAATTAAAAAAAAAATCATTTTTTATAAAAAAATAATAAAAATAAAAAAAAATAATAATTAAAAAAATTTTTATAATAATTTTAATAATCAAAAAAATTATTAAAAATTTTTTATACAATCATAAAAAAATAAACCAAATTATTCTTAAAAAAAACATTATCAAAAAAAAAAAAATAAAAAAAAAACACACAGTTGTTGCTATTACGCTATTTATTGCCGCGATTCGCTGATTGACACTTTCCGCTCCCGTCCAATGATGGCTCTGAGCCGAGTCGTCTGCCCGCTAATAGAACCAGCGGCTCGGCCATAAAATCGCCTCCTTTCTCTATCTCTCTCCATAGGAAGGCGCCGTCCAATCACAATCGCCGCGCCTTTTTTGAAAATACATAGCGACCAATCACATTCATGGCGCCAGCTTTCTGAAGTTGCCGCCCTCCAATCAGATAAGCCCGCTTATTTATAGCGCGAACTTTGAATCTTCAACCTCTTTGAATCCTCTTTGTGGGAGAACGAGAACCTATCGCTGGACTATCTGTTGGAGTATATTTCTGCCGAGAAATCCATCCTTCGTGAGGGTCTTTCGAGGACAACGAGAAGCTACGCTGGACCGTCTGTTCGACAACATTTGAGCCGAGATATCCATCCTTCGTGCGGGACGTCGGGAAGCAAGCGCCGGATCGGGATCTGCGATTGATCAGCTAAGATATCCTTTGGACAATCTACCTTTTCACATCAGAGCCTATATTCCTGATGCTGACTTTTATTTTCATCTCTTTTTTACTATCTTTCTTTTTCACCACTTTTACTATTTTGCGCCATGCAGCGCCAATTGCCGCTGCATGGAGCGTCCGCCACTGTTCGGACACTTCGCCGCTGAAAGCGCCGACTTCTGCGCTACAAGCGCAAACTTCGGCGCTTCTAGCGGCCTCCGCGGTCTATGACACCGCTGTGTCCGAACATGCATTCACGCGCCGCCCGTACAACTCGCCGCTGTAATATGGCCGACGCGAAATCTTCATTCATAAAATGGCGCTAGACTTCAGCCGCCGTGTGATTGGCCAGCGGAATCTTCATACACATGGCGCCGTCAATCCGGTTGGTCGGCGCTATTGTGTGAAGATGCCGCTGTCCTATCACAACTCAGCGGGGCGGAGCTATAGACTTCCACTCTCCCGAACGCCGTGTCCGAAAATCGCACCAGGGGCTCGGCAACGAAACTTCCGTGCTTTTTCAAATTTGCCGCCTCGATTCTCATTGGATGTCGACTTTCCATAGACATCCATTGAGAAATGAGCCGCGATTCTGATTGGTTGCTCTTTATTGGCGCTTTGATTCCGATTGGTCACCGCACAGCGGGGACTTCGAAAATTTTGTTGCCGAGCGCCTGGTACGATTTTCGGATATGCCGTTCGGCCGCCTGGAAGTTTGTAGCTCCGCCCCGCTGAGTTGTGATTGGACAGCGGCATCTTCACACAATAGCGCCGACCAACCGGATTCACGGCGCCATTTTTATGAAGTTTTCGCTGCCCAATCAAATCGCGGCTGGCGTCTGCCGGCTTTTTATGAATGAACTTTTCGCGTCGCCCATCTTAGAGCGGGAAATTTGAATTGGTGAACAATGTAAACCTGAAAAAGCTGTTTTCACAGTACAATCTCACAACAGAGTATATATTCCTAATGCCTATGCTTATATTAACCCTTTGTTTTTAAAAATTATATATCCGCTACATTTATGCATACTTCCCTCTTCTTTTCATACTTTATTAACCCCTTCTATTCTATTTCTCCTCCATTTGCTATCTGACTATGTGCACTACTAAGGCCATTTTTATATTAACCCCTTCTATTCTCTTACTTCCACACTGCCTATCTCACTATCTGCTCTACTAAGCCCATTTTACTATTAACCCTTTCTATTCTATTACTCCTACACTCCCTATCTCACTATCTGCTGTACTAGCGCCTTTTTTATATTAACCCTTTCTATTCTATTAGTGGCACACTGCCTATCTCACTATGTTCTCTACTACGGCCATTTTAATATTAACCCTTTTATTCTATTAGTGCTACACTGCTTATCTTACTATCTGCTGTACTACGGCCATTTTCATATTAACCCTTTCTATTCTATTAGTGGCACACTGCCTATCTCACTATGTTCTCTACTACGGCCATTTTAATATTAACCCTTTTATTCTATTAGTCCTACACTGCTTATCTTACTATCTGCTGTACTACGGCCATTTTAATATTAACCCTTTCTATTCTATTAGTGCTACACTGCCTATATCACTATCTGTTGTACTACCGCCATTTTCTTATTAACCCCTTCTATTCTATTAGTGCTACACTGCTTATCTCACTATCTGCTGTACTACGGCCATTTTAATATTAACCCTTTCTATTCTATTAGTGCTACCCTGCCTATCTTACTATCTGCTTACTACGGCCATTTTAAAATTAACCCCTTCTATTCTATTAGTGCTACACTGCCTATCTCACTATCTGCTGTACTACGGCCATTTTAATATTAACCCTTTCTATCCTATTAGTGCCACCCTGACTATCTCACTATCTGCTGTACTACGGCCATTTTAATATTAACCCCTTCTATTCTATTAGTGCTACACTGCTTATCTTACTATCTGCTGTACTACGGCCATTTTAATATTAACCCTTTCTATTCTATTAGTGCTACACTGCCTATATCACTATCTGTTGTACTACCGCCATTTTCGTATTAACCCCTTCTATTCTATTAGTGCTACACTGCGTATCTCACTATCTGCTCTACTACGGCCATTTTAAAATTAACCCCTTCTATTCTATTAGTGCTACACTGCCTATCTCACTATCTGCTGTACTACGGCCATTTTAATATTAACCCTTTCTATCCTATTAGTGCCACCCTGACTATCTCACTATCTGCTGTACTACGGCCATTTTAATATTAACCCTTTCTATTCTATTAGTGCTACACTGCGTATCTCACTATCTGCTGTACTACGGCCTTTTTTATATTAACCCTTTCTATTCTATTAGTGCTACAGTCCCTATCTCACTATGTGCTGTACTACCGCCATTTTAATATTAACCCTTTCTATTCTATTAGTGCCACACTCCCTATCTCACTATCTGCTGTACTACGGCCATTTTAATATTAACCCTTTCTATTATATTACTCCTACACTGCCTATCTCACTATCTGCTGTACTACGGCCTTTTTTATAGTAACCCCTTCTATTCTATTACTGCCACACTGCGTATCTCACTATCTGCTGTACTAAGGACATTTTTACATTAACCTCTTCTATGCCTTTTCTATTTTACTTGCACCATGACTATTTTATAGGGTTTAAACTCATACATTAACCCCTTCTATTCTGTTTGCTATTCAATAACTGTGTCACTATGTGCTGGACATCTGTGATTTTACAATTTCACCACACATGGCTAGAAAAAAACCCATCTGCTGCCATTGCCGATTAAACCTTGCACTTGCTGCGCTGTGGCGGGAATATCCATACAAACTATAGGAATACTTGCGCCAGGTGCGCCAAGTTCATTTTTTTTTGTAGCAACACTTGACGCAACTCCTAAATCGCACCGGCCGCAAGTCCCCTTATGGTTTCTATAAGGATTACCGCTACCGCACTGCAACTGCAATGTTAATGTGGCTATCGCAGCAGATGCATTTTTTTCAATCCATCTACCCCAATTTTATCTAAAGAGCTGATGTGAAAGGGCTCTAAGGCAATTTGTACATTAACCCGTTCTATTCTATTTCTGCCCCACTTGCTATCTCACTATGTGGTCCACTAAGGCTATTTATACATTTTCCTCTTCTATGCCATTTCCCATTTGGTTTTCCCATACTATGTTTTATAGGGTTCGAAATGCTACATTAACCCCCTACTTTCAGTTTCCTATTCACTCACTGTGTTACTAGCTGCTGTACTCAGGGCATTTGCAATTTTAACTCTTCTATACTATTTGAAATTTATTTAACATCCACACTCTTTTATAGGATGTAAGTGCTACATTAACGTCTTCTATTCTTTTGCCTATTCACTGTCTATGTCACTATGTGGTATACTACTGGCATTTAATTACTAAATACTTTAATACTAATTTTATTTTTATTCATCGTCCAGTATTTTTTATGCCTGCCAATGCTATATTAACTACTTACAGGCTCTTTGACTTTTTGTTTTGGAGTTAGGAGTCAGTCATCACACGGTTACGAGTACGTTAACCCATTATATGTCAATTTTTATTATTTTTCTTAGTAATGACTCTGTTGCACTACTACCTGTCTTATTTTTAACAGTTTGGTGGTAATGCTACCTGCACAGTTGACATCAGCGGTTATTTGCAATTGCACTAGATGTCCTGACAGAATTGCATCCGCTTGCTTTGCTGCATTGCCACCGCATAACTGCTGCACTTGCGGTGTCGTTCCGCTAATCCCCATTGTACGTATAGGGGAACTTGCCACAGCTCCTGCCACCATAAAAAGCGTGGTCACCCATCTTTTTTTTTCCATCCAGGACCTGCTACAAGTGCAAAATCAAAATTGCTGCACCTACTCCAAATAAATAGATACTGACTATTTTGCTGATTATAATGAGTATGGGGATTCACGTAAACGCTTGCAAGTCCTGCAGTTATGCTGTGGCTATGCGCCACATGCACCAGATGCTGTTTTTCCAACGCTTATGATGCTATTTTGAATTAATGCTCATGTCAAAGTCTCTATCATCCCAGTAGGATATTCACTACTTTTACATACCTCATATTTTACACTCTATTACTGACTGGGTCCCCTTTCACACGTCCATTGTATATGCACATTTACTTACTTTTATAACATGGCCTAAGATTTACATTTTAAACGCGATTTCTCCATACCCGTCACCAGGCCTGTAGTTGCGTAGCGTTACACTACATCACCGCATTTACGTTACCTTTTACATTGACCTGACTCTTACAATATCTCCTACGCAAGTTGCCTTATTTCTTTTTTCACCCTGCTTTGTCACATTCTGCCATTTCATACTTCACGTTTAGGCCGCTGTTTCCCTTATTCCACCAACAAAAATAAAAACCACTACTTCTGCTATAATACCAAAACCTTCAGTTCTTGGTAGAAATTAACCGTAAATCTGCTTTTTTTCAACACCTTATGAAACAACAACCTTGCTGGTGGTTATGCAGAAATTGATGTCATCCTGCTTCTATTAACGTTTTTATTACAATGTTCAAAATTTGCTTTGATACCATGTATCGGAAAGGGCCATTACATCCTTTTGTTTTGCCTTCACGGCAGTTTTTAAGGAATTTTAACACTCATTGCCATTCAATACTCCATACAGTTAACATCATTACATCTTTCTTTGTTACTTTAAATAAGTCTATCATTTCATTATAACAGGTTTTGGAAAACCATACTTTAGTTTTATTGTTTTTGTCTGTTTACACAGTTAGTATTCATTGTTTCCTTAACTAACACACTCTAGCTCATTTTGCTTTTGATTCACTCACTATTCTTACTAAGATGAGCTCTCCAACACAAAATATCACTCTTGCCAAGGAGGCTGCATCTACACCGAAGAAGAAGCGTGCTGAGAAAACTTTGGAACAGAGACGCCGTCGCTTAGATCAAGATAAGGCTGCTAAAGCTAAACGCATTGCAGAGGAGAGTTTGGAAGAGAAACGTGTTCGTTTAGATCTGCGTAAGGCTGCTAAGGAGAAACGTACTGCAAAGGAGACTTCAGAAGAGAGGCGTCTTCGCTTAGATACTGATAAGGCTGCTAAGGCAAAACGCCTTGCTGAAGAGACCTTAGAAAGGAGACGTATTCGCTTAGATCGTGTTAAGGCTGCTCACGCCAAACGTATTGCAAATGAGACTTCTGCAGAAGACGTATTCGCTTAGATCGTGTTAGGCTGCTCACGCAAACGTATTGCAAATGAGACTTCTGCAAGAGACGTATTCGGTTAGATAGGGCTAAGGCTGCTAAACTCAAACGCTTTGGTAAACTCTCTTCTCCACTGAGACGTTTTTCGTTGGATGCTGCAAAGACCGCTTTACATACACCTATTTCGGGAGTGTCTTCTGAAAAAACAAGCCAACAAATGGAAACAAGAGCCATGACTGCGCGTTCTACATGCAAACAAACAAAAATTCCAGTCACTGAAGAACCGTCTGACACAGAAGCTACTCCAGCCTCTTCCTGTACTGACATTTTACCAAGTGAACTGCCTTTAACACCTCCCATTACCTCTATGGAAATCAAAAAAGGAAAGGTTCGCAAGGTGTCTGTGGTATGCGCAAGAAGGGTGTGGAGGAGAGTTCTGAAGGAAGGACAGAACGATTAGCCAAAAAATCAATTACTCAGCCTCAACGACGCAAACAGAAAAAGTTAATGCCTGCAGGAGATCCGTCTGATCCTCAGACTGCTTCCACCTCTTCGTCTGATCCTCAGACTGCTGCCACCTCTTCATCTGATGCTCTGACTGCTGCCACCTCTTTGTCTGATGCTCAGACTGCTGCCATCTCTTCATCTGATGCTCTGACTGCTGCCACCTCTTTGTCTGATGCTCAGACTGCTGCCACCTCTTCTTCTACTATCTTGACTACAACTGAACAGCCTTTACTGCATCGCAAGGCCACATCAAAACGAAAACACTGTGCTGAGGAGACGCCATACAGCAAACAGTGTAAAATTTTGAGGCTTAAAAGGAAAAGACAGATGCGTCAAGATACAGAATCTCCTACATCTAGACAAGTCCACTTGGCCCATTTGGCTACATTACGTCGTGAACAACGTCAAACTTCTTCTTCCACTTCTATATTCCAACAGGCAGAACGGAATATATATTCCACTTCTTCATTTATTGAATGTTTGGAATCTACATCCCTTCCACGTCTCATTTATGTAGGATTACATAATAAATTTCTACGTTCATTCTATTCAACTCTCCTACATGAAAGGGGATTTATTGATCAGGATCATGTTATTGCAGAACATTTCTGTGGTTTCATGAATGTAATATGTGAACATTGTGAGGCTCGACATTTTACTGCTGAACGACCATCAGATCAACAGTTTACTCTTTGTTGCCACAAGGGAAAAGTAAAGGTACCATTACCTCAATACCCGCACGTGTTCCAACGCCTGCTGAAAGGAGAGAGTGAGTACAGTCAAAATTTGATGGAGAATATAAGGAGCATTAATAGTTCTTTTGCTTTTGCCTCCATGGGTGCCCATGTTTCTCTACCTCCTGGACATGGACCATACTGCTTTCGTATTCATGGGCAAATTTATCATCGCACTGGAACACTCCATCCTGCTCAAGATCAAACTCCAGCATATGCACAACTGTACATTTTAGATACTCTAAGCGCTACAGACCAACGGCTACAGTCTCCAGAAAATGTTAAATGTAATCATACTTTAATGAGTATCATTGCTCTTCAATTGGATAATATTAATCTCTTTGTTTCGGCCTACAAAATGCTACATCAAGTTGAATTAGAAGAAGAACAGAAGGCAGTAGAACATGGCACAAAAATGCCAAATATTATCATGGCCATTAAACAAGACAGAGGCCAAGACCCGAGACGCTATAACAATCCTACTGCCAATGAAGTTGCTGTGGTCTTTGAAAATGCTGATGGAGAGCCACCATTCAATAGAGACATTTTAATTCATTTGAAGCCTGATCCAAATAACCCCTTGGCCCCAAAAACACAGCAAGTCAGTATTCTGCACAGCAATTTAGATGCATTACTCTATCCTTTATTTTTTCCTCATGGAGAACAAGGCTGGCATGAGGGACTCATGCATCAAGGGAAAAGTCAACGCCGGGTTACACAGCTCCAGTATTACTGCTATTTGCTGTCTGTACGGAATCAGTTCAATCCTGTCCTGAATGGTGGCAAACTAACACAGCAGTACTTAGTGGATGCGTATGTGAAAATCGAGGCTAATCGCTTAAATTTTATCCGTCATCATCAAAAGGATTTAAAAGTGGAGGATTATTGCGTACTCCAGGAACATCTTCTGAAACAATCTGTTGAGAAAGGTATTCCCATTGGCAAGACGGTCATTTTACCATCTTCTTTTGAAGGCAGTCCCAGAAACATGCAGCAACGCTATCAGGATGCCATGGCTATTGTGACTAAATTTGGACGACCAGATCTTTTTGTAACCATGACCTGTAATCCTAAATGGAGGGAGATTACAAACAATTTAGAGCCATGGCAGCGTGTAGAACATAGACCTGATTTAGTGGCCCGTGTCTTCAGAATTAAACTGGAAGCCCTATTAAAAGAAATTAACACTGGATTATTTGGCAAAGTTTGTGCAATGGTTCATGTGATTGAATTCCAAAAGCGTGGCCTACCACACGCTCATATTTTGATCATTCTGGATAGCAAATCCAAACTAAGAACTGAGGTTGAAGTGGATAATATAGTTTGGGCTGAAATCCCTGATCCAGAAGAATACCCTCTGCTCCATGACATTGTGATGCAACACATGATTCATGGACCCTGTGGTCAACACAACCCCAATTCTCCATGTATGGATCTTGGCAAGTGTAAGAAAGGTTTTCCTAAAGATTTCCAACCAAGAACACTCATAGCTAAGGATGCATACCCTACTTATCAAAGAAAGGAAGGATCATCCTTTCAAATCCGTTCAAAGATGATTGATAATTCTTGGGTTGTTCCCTATAACCCTTACCTACTATTAACATACAAGTGTCATATTAATGTTGAGGTATGTGCTTCCATTCAAAGTGTAAAATACCTATTCAAATATGTCTACAAAGGACATGATAAAGCCAATCTTGAAATTTGCCAAACCAATATTCACCATGATGAAACATATCAATTCATGGATTCAAGATACGTGAGTGCACCGGAGGCAGCTTGGCGAATATTTGCTTACCCGATGCATAGACAATCGCACTCCATTATTCGCCTGGCCGTACATCTCCCACATTCTCAACCGCTTTATTTTCATGAGGATGACTCTGTTGACGACATCAGTTCCACAATGCACAGAAAATCTACTCTGATGGGCTACTTTGAGCTGAATGAGAATGACCCGCATGCTCATGATTACTTCTACCGCCAAATTCCAGAGCACTATGTTTGGAAAGAAGGTGCATGGGAAGTTAGAAAGCGAGGAGGTTCTTCAGTGATTGGAAGAATGTATACTGTTAGTATGAAAGATCAAGAACGGTACTATTTGAGGTTGTTGTTACTGCATGTCAAAGGAGCAACAAGTTTTGACAACATTAAGACTGTTAATGAAGTGACATACCCAACTTTCAAAGAGGCAGCATTAGCTCTTGGATTGCTCTTCGATGACACTGTTTGGAGAAATACTTTATTGGATGCCTGTGTTCTCAACATGCCTGCACAGCTTCGTGATATGTTCGCATATATATGTATTTTTGGTCCTCCAGCTCATCCATTGGAGTTGTGGAAAGAATTTAAACAAGACTTTATCCAAGACTACTGCCATGCATATCACTCCAACACTGAGGAGTGTGAGAATTGTGAAGGATATGCTATGACTGATGTCCAAACTATTCTAAAATTTCATGGCAAAACTTTTACTGATTTTAATCTACCACGACCAAAAAGAAAGCCATACATCGCTCCACTATACAACAAGGATGATGAGTTAAGAAGAGCTCAGCAAATGAAAGCTACTTTAAATGACCACCAACTTTTGGCCTATGATGCGATCAATCAAGCTTTACAGATAGAAGTGGACAACCTAAGTGCTTTTTCATTGACGGTCCAGGTGGCAGTGGTAAAACATACCTGTATGATTTATTAATTCATGAACTAAGAGGAGAAGGCGAAATTGTCTCACCTGCAGCCAGTACAGGGATTGCAGCTAACTTACTGCAAGGAGGAAGAACCATCCATTCACTTTACGGAATACCAATTCCAATCAATGAAACTTCCGTTTCAAGGATTAAAAATGATACAGATGCTGCACAACATTTGAAAACTACCAAACTTTTCATTATTGACGAGTCCACTCTGTTATCTAAATATGCATTGCATGTGATTGATCAACTTTTACGCGATGTCATGACAACAGATATCTCCAAGAAAAATACAACACCTTTTGGAGGGAAAGTCATTGTTCTGGGAGGAGACTTTCGACAGTGTCTGCCTATCATCCCACATGGTACAAGAACTGACATTATAGAGAGTTGTATTAAATACTCACGACAATGGCAGCTTTTCACTCAATTGCCACTCTTCAACAATATGCGCTCCATTGATCCTGATTATAGCCGTTGGTTACTTCAACTGGGAAATGGTGAATTGTCCAATGATTTCAACCTTGGAGATGATACCATTGAAATCCCACAAGACATGATCTGCACTGGCTCAATCATTCTTGCTATATTTGGTGAAAACATTGTCATTGATGTAGATAACAATGAAAGCATTCAGATTGCTGCATCACATGCCATTCTTTGCCCTAAAAATGACCATGTGGATATGGTGAACTCTAATGGATTGCATTGCTGGTGAATACACTGAATACATTAGTGATGATTCCATTGATCCTGATGAGACTGAAGATCCAGATCAATATCCAGTGGAATTTTTAAATTCACTTACACCAACGGGAATGCCTTCTCATCGCCTCAAATTAAAAATCGGTACCATTGTCATGCTTTTGCGCAACTTTAACAGCAGAAAAGGTCTTTGCAATGGGACTCGCTTGATTGTCATTGCTTTGTTTGACAATCTGATTCAAGCAAAAGTCATTACTGGCTCTGCAGAAGGAAATGTGGTGTTTATTCCAAGGATTGATTTATCTCCATCAGAGACTGGATTACCTTTCAAGTTAAGACGTCGACAATTTCCCTTGAAGCCTGCTTTTGCCATGACCATCAACAAATCCCAAGGCCAAACACTGGAGAAAGTAGGGATTTTTTTGCTAGAACCTGTTTTTGGACATGGACAGTTATATGTGGCTTTTTCACGAGTGAAAAGAAGATGTAACGTTAAGGTGAAAGTGCTGGATACACCCATTCAAGGAAAGTTGGTGCCTAATTCTGAAAAAGTCTTTACTAAAAATATTGTCTATAAGAATATTTTATCTTAAATTCTTTTGATATATATTAAATTTACATACATGATGGATATAACAATGAAAGCATTCACATTGCTGCACCACATGACAATCTTTGTCCTAAAAATGTCCATGTGGAAATGGTGAACTCTCAGGTTATGGATTGCATTGCTGGTGAATACACTGAGTACATTAGTGATGATTCCATTCAGACTGAAGATTCAGACCAATATCCAATGGAATTTTTAAATTCACTCACACCAATGGGAATGCCTTATCAGCGCCTCAAATTACACATTGGTACTATTGTCATGCTTTTGCGCACCTTTAACAGCATAAAAGGTCTTTGCAATGGGAATGCTTCATTTCATCACTTTTGTTTGACAATCTCATTCAAGCAAAAGTCAGTTCTGGGTCTGCAGAAGGAAGTGTGGTGTTTACTTCAAGGATTTATTTATCTCCATCATAGACTGCTTTACCTTTTAAGTTAAGACATCGACAATTTACCGTAAAGTCTACTTTTCCCATGACCATCAACAAATCCCAAGGCCATACACTGGAGAAAGTAGGGATTTTTTTGTCCAACAACCCATTTTTGGACATGGACAGTTATATGTGGCTTTTTCACGATTGAAAAGAAGATGTATTGTTAAGGTGAAAGTACTGCATACACCCATTCAAGGAAAGTTGCTGCCTCATTCAGAAAAAGTCTTTACAAAAAATATTGTCTATAAGAATATTTTATTTTAAATTCTTTACATATATTTATCATGTATGTAAATGTAATATATAACAATGAAAGCATTCACATTGTTGCATCACATGACAATCTTTGTCCTAAAAATGTCCATGTGGAAATGGTGAACTCTAAGGTTATGGATTGCATTGCTGGTGAATACACTGAGTACATTAGTGATGATTCCATTCAGACTGAAGATTCAGACCAATATCCAGTGGAATTTTTAAATTCACTCAAACCAATGGGAATGCCTTATCATCGCCTCAACACATTGGTACTATTGTCATGCTTTTGCACACCTTTAACAGCATAAAAGGTCTTTGCAATGGGAATTGCTTCATTGTGATCACTTTCTTTGACAATCTTATTCAAGCAAAAGTCAGTTCTGGGTCTGCAGAAGGAAATGTGGTGTTTACTTCAAGGATTGATTTATCTCCATCATAGACTGCCTTACCTTTTAAGTTAAGACATCGACAATTTACCGTAAAGTCTACTTTTGCCATGACCATCAACAAATCCCAAGGCCATATACTGAAGAAAGTAGGGATTTTTTCCCCAACAACTCATTTTTGGACATGGACAGTTATATGTGGCTTTTTCACGAGTGAAAAGAAGATGTATTGTTAAGGTGAAAGTACTGCATACACCCATTCAAGGAAAGTTGCTGCTTCATTCAGAAAGTCTTTAAAAAAAATATTGTCTATAAGAATATTTTATTTTAAATTCTTTACATATATATTACATTTACATACATGATGGATATAACTATGAAAGCATTCACATTGTTGCATCACATGACAATCTTTGTCCTAAAAATGTCCATGTGGAAATGGTGAACTCTCAGGTTATGGATTGCATTGCTGGTGAATACACTGAGTACATTAGTGATGATTCCATTCAGACTGAAGATTCAGACCAATATCCAGTGGAATTTTTAAATTAACTCACACCAATGGGAATGCCTTATCATCGCCTCAAATTACACATTGGTACTATTGTCATGCTTTTGCACACCTTTAACAGCATAAAAGGTCTTTGCAATGGGAATTGCTTCATTGTGATCACTTTGTTTGAAAATCTCATTCAAGCAAAAGTCAGTTCTGGGTCTGCAGAAGGAATTGTGGTGTTTACTTCAAGGATTGATTTCTCTCCATCATAGACTGCTTTACCTTTTAAGTTAAGACATCGACAATTTACCGTAAAGTCTACTTTTCCCATGACCATCAACAAATCCCAAGGCCATACACTGGAGAAAGTAGGGATTTTTTGCCCAACAACCCATTTTTGGACATGGACAGTTATATGTGGCTTTTTCACGACTGAAAAGAAGATGTATTGTTAAGGTGAAAGTACTGCATACACCCATTAAAGGAAAGTTGCTGCCTCATTCAGAAAAAGTCTTTACAAAAAATATTGTCTATAAGAATATTTTATTTTAAATTCTTTAGATATATCTATCATGTATGTAAATGTAATATATAACAATGAAAGCATTCACATTGCTGCATCACATGACAATCTTTGTCCTAAAAATGTCCATGTGGAAATGGTGAACTCTCAGGTTATGGATTGCATTGCTGGTGAATACACTGAGTATATTAGTGATGATTCCATTCAGACTGAAGATTCAGACCAATATCCAGTGGAATTTTTAAATTCACTCACACCAATGGGAATGCCTTATCATCGCCTCAAATTACACATTGGTAGCATTGTCATGCTTTTGCACACCTTTAACAGCATAAAAGGTCTTTGCAATGGGAATCGCTTCATTCTCATCACTTTGTTTGACAATCTCATTCAAGCAAAAGTCATTACTGGGTCTGCAGAAGGAAATGTGGTGTTTATTCCAAGGATTTATTTATCTCCATCAGAAACTACCTCACCTTTCAAGTTAACACGTCAACAATTTCCTGTGAAGTCTATTTTTTCCATGACCATCAACAAATCCTAAGGCCATTCACTGAAGAAAGTAGGGATTTTTTTGTCACAAACACTTTTTGGACATGGACAGTTATATGTGGATTTTTCACGAGTAAAAACACGATGCAATGATAAGGTGAAAGTGTTGGATACACCCATTCAAGTCAAATTGCTGCCCAGTAGTGAAATACTCTTTACTACAAATATTCTCTCTAATATTTTATTTTAAATTCTTTAGATACATGTTAGATTTACATACATACTTATTTTCTAATTAAATACAAAAATTACAATAAATTAGTTTAGCCATAGATGTATAGTAATATAAAAAAAATATATATATTATTTGTTTTACAAAAAGATATTAAAATTAGTTTTTATATATTCAATAGTTATTTAATAAATATAGTCATTAGTGTTCATTTTCAATAACAATATAGTATATAGAAATATTTTAGTTTAAATTCTTTATATGCATATTACATTTAGATACATAATTATTTTCTAATTAAACAAAAATATTCCCATTCAGACTGAAGATTCAGACCAATATCCAGTGGAATTTTTAAATTCACTCAAACCAATGGGAATGCCTTATCATCGCCTCAACACATTGGTACTATTGTCATGCTTTTGCACACCTTTAACAGCATAAAAGGTCTTTGCAATGGGAATTGCTTCATTGTGATCACTTTCTTTGACAATCTTATTCAAGCAAAAGTCAGTTCTGGGTCTGCAGAAGGAAATGTGGTGTTTACTTCAAGGATTGATTTATCTCCATCATAGACTGCCTTACCTTTTAAGTTAAGACATCGACAATTTACCGTAAAGTCTACTTTTGCCATGACCATCAACAAATCCCAAGGCCATATACTGAAGAAAGTAGGGATTTTTTCCCCAACAACTCATTTTTGGACATGGACAGTTATATGTGGCTTTTTCACGAGTGAAAAGAAGATGTATTGTTAAGGTGAAAGTACTGCATACACCCATTCAAGGAAAGTTGCTGCTTCATTCAGAAAGTCTTTAAAAAAAATATTGTCTATAAGAATATTTTATTTTAAATTCTTTACATATATATTACATTTACATACATGATGGATATAACTATGAAAGCATTCACATTGTTGCATCACATGACAATCTTTGTCCTAAAAATGTCCATGTGGAAATGGTGAACTCTCAGGTTATGGATTGCATTGCTGGTGAATACACTGAGTACATTAGTGATGATTCCATTCAGACTGAAGATTCAGACCAATATCCAGTGGAATTTTTAAATTAACTCACACCAATGGGAATGCCTTATCATCGCCTCAAATTACACATTGGTAGCATTGTCATGCTTTTGCACACCTTTAACAGCATAAAAGGTCTTTGCAATGGGAATCGCTTCATTCTCATCACTTTGTTTGACAATCTCATTCAAGCAAAAGTCATTACTGGGTCTGCAGAAGGAAATGTGGTGTTTATTCCAAGGATTTATTTATCTCCATCAGAAACTGCCTCACCTTTCAAGTTAACACGTCAACAATTTCCTGTGAAGTCTACTTTTTCCATGACCATCAACAAATCCTAAGGCCATACACTGAAGAAAGTAGGGATTTTTTTGTCACAAACACTTTTTGGACATGGACAGTTATATGTGGATTTTTCACGAGTAAAAACACGATGCAATGATAAGGTGAAAGTGTTGGATACACCCATTCAAGTCAAATTGCTGCCCAGTAGTGAAATACTCTTTACTACAAATATTCTCTCTAATATTTTATTTTAAATTCTTTAGATACATGTTAGATTTACATACATACTTATTTTCTAATTAAATACAAAAATTACAATAAATTAGTTTAGCCATAGATGTATAGTAATATAAAAAAAAAATATATATTATTTGTTTTACAAAAAGATATTAAAATTAGTTTTTATATATTCAATAGTTATTTAATAAATATAGTCATTAGTGTTCATTTTCAATAACAATATAGTATATAGAAATATTTTAGTTTAAATTCTTTATATGCATATTACATTTAGATACATAATTATTTTCTAATTAAACAAAAATATTCCCATTCAGACTGAAGATTCAGACCAATATCCAGTGGAATTTTTAAATTTTTAAATATTCCCATAAAATAGTTTAGCCATAAATGTATAGTACTAAAAAAAAAAAAAAAAAATTACTTTGCCCATAGATGTGTAGGAATTGACCAAAAAAATTATAAAAAAATAGTTTACAAATAGATGTATAGCAATATAAATAATCAAAAATACCAAACAAATTACTTTAGTTTTAGATAGACATTATAATTAGTTATTAAATATTAAATAGGTCTTTAAGAAATATAGTCTTTAGTTTCACTTTTCACTAAAAATATAGTGTATAAAAATATTTTACTTTTAATTATTTACATACATATTCTATTTACATACATACTTTCTAATTAAACACAAATATTACAATAATTTAATTTAGCTATAGATTTAGAAGAATAGAAATAGACAAAAATACCACAAATATTACTTTCTTTATAAAGATATTATAAATGAGTTTTAGATATAAAATAGTTATTTAAAATATATAGTACTTACTTTTTTACCTTTTGAACTTTCTTTTTAAATTTCATAGTATATGTATATAAACACACATTTTATAGTAGATTGTAGATGTGTATCATCTAAATGCTTGCATTTAGTGATAAGAACCTGAAGCTTCAGCAGGATAGCTGCTGCGAGATTTCATTTTCTTTTTACACAGGGTCAGGTTTTTGTGAACAGCTAAGGCTGCCTTCAGATTTGCAGATGCATCTGCAGCGTTTTGAAAATGCATCTGGAATCATCTGCATGCAGACGGTAGACCCTATCTTTATAATGGGACGCATGGTGTTTGCAGATGCTTGCAGGCAGCTGTGCACACACATTTACTCCTATATGTGATCTGTGCGCAGGCGGATGCCTGAATACAAATCACACACTCCCACCATCACCAGGGATGCAACATGTCGTGTCCCTGGTGCGGAGTAGAATCTGTGATCTGTACCCAAGCATCTGCCTGCGCAGAGATCACATATAGGAGTGAATGGGTGTGCTTGGCTGTCTGCAAGCATCTGCAGACACTGTGCGTCCCATTATAAAGATAGGGTTTACTGTCTGCATGCAGATGCATCTGCAAAATGCTGCAGATGCATCTGCAAGTCTGAATGCAGCATTAGAGACGGGTGGGACAGCTGTTCACACACATCTCTATCTTGAAGTGTGTTCTGTACATATAAATACATACATACATATAGGTACATATTTAGACACATAGATACATATTTAGACACATAGGGAAAGAATAGACATTTTCTTTTTAAATCTGACTTATTCTGCTATTTGTGGAATTTATAGTGTGAACACATCAATTTTGACACTTGCTGTCTAATGGTGACCTACAGCACTCTTACTGTAAGTTGCATGAAATGTTAATGGAATTTGTGCTTTACTTGCAGTAGTTGCGGCACATGTGCTTTCAACAGTTTCAACTGCCAAAATCACAGTTAGCTCTGATTTTTAGTGGTTGCATTTAGTCAACATGTTAAAGCTGTGCTTGCCGTATTTATTGCAAGCTAATTGCAAGTTCCATATACATTACATGTTACTTGCTGAAAGTCAGCTGTAGGTAGGTCCTTTGGTGACAAGTGCAGAAATTGTATATGGTTATTCTACACCTTCTGCAAATAGCCAAAAAATATCTGCTTTAAAAGGAGTCTAACTATTAATTATTAGGGGTAGAGTAGAGTAGGTCCCACCAGTTGTAAGGCTACCTTCCCGTGGTTGGTGGGGAAACATGTACTGGCTTAATCATAGATTATTAATATTCATATATAAATTGAATATACGTAATCTGTACAAAACATCAGTGCCAGTATCTGTACGAAAAGCCTTGCCTTAGAATCATGACATGTACTACACTGACATGTACCATACAAACATTGGTAGTTGATAGATAGTTATCATGTCTTATGTGCATTATTGTCAAATTTGAATGAATAATGTATATATGCATGCTACACTCCCGATTCTTTACAATTGGGCCACCATCTATCATGGAATAATTGGATTATTAGTTAAAAATCTAATTTAATAAACTATACACCAGTTCTAGAATCCCGATGCAATCGCATCGGGCTCACAGCTAGTATTAAATAAAAGTGTATATTTTAGGGTGGAGGCACACTATCAGTATTTGGTCAGTATTTGACATCAGTATTTGTAAGCCAAAACTATGAGTGGGTGAAAAATGCAGGAGTGGAGCACATGTTTCTATTATACTTTTCCTCTGAGAGTTCCACTCCTGATTTTGGCTTACAAATACTGATGTGAAATCCTGACCAAATACTGATCGTGTGCCTCCACCCTTAAAGGGAGTTTTTCATGCAATACATTTAATGAATTCCTGAATAATTGTTTTTTTGATATTATTTATAGACCTTTCTCCGCATGATTGGGGGACAGAGGACCATGGGGTGTATGCTTTTCTGCCACTAGGAGGACACTAAGTAAACATAAAGAATTTAAGTCCTCCTCCGCAGTATACACCCACTTGCAGGAAATAGGATCTTCAGTTTCAGTTTTAACTTAGGCTTGCTTCACACCACGGCAAGATCAGGTCCGGGGCTGTCCGGTGTGAACCGGACAGCCCCAGACCCGATCTTGAAACGTAACCGGAGGGCAAATATGTCCTCAGGTCCGGTTTGCTGCCGTATTCAGCCAAGCACAGCTGCAGCTGCTGAAATTTCAAGAAATCTCTTCAGGGGACAGCTCCAGGTGCGGACGCTTAGCAGTGCTCTCTGCTAAACTCCGGCTCCCGATTCCGATTATTTCTCGGATCCGGCACCATAGACGCCCATGTTAGGGGGGTGCCAGATCGCATATTTATGTCAGGGAGAAAAATCTGAATTCCCCTTGATCCTCCCGGACAGATGGAAACCGGATGGCATATAGCTGCCATCCGACCCCATAGGGCTACATTAGTGCAAAATCGGGTCCGGGGCTGTCAGGTTTACACCGGACAGCCCTGGACCTGATCTTGCAGTGATGTGAAACCGGCCTTAGTGTGACAAGGAGGCACATGTGCTCTGCTTTTCAGACCATATTCATAGACAATTTTAAAGTGATCCTGAACTAACAAACTGACCCCCCACATCTTTAGACCTGTACCTGCACCCCCTCTTATCATTTCTAGCCATCCCTTTTGCAGAAAAAATCGATTTAGTAAAGTAGAGAAAAGTTTATACATACCTTGTCCTGTGTGGGTTCTCCGTTTCTGAGGAAGCCGCAATAGGTGTGCCTGTCTGCTGCGCCCTTGTACGCCCCTCTCTGCTTGCTAAGAGCCTGGCCGCGTCATGAAAGGGGGCAGGGCTAAATCGTGCCATACTGGAACCCCGCCCCCTTTCATGACGCGGCCAGGCTCTTACCAAGGCATCAAGCTGAGAGGGGCGTGCATAATTACAAGGGAGCAGCAGATAGGCCTGCCTATTGTGGCTTCCTAAGAAACAGAGAACCCACACAGGACTTGGTATATATAAACTTTTCTCTACAAAATCGATTTTTTTTTGCAAAAGGGATGGCTAGAAATGATAAGAAGGGGTGCAGGGACAGGTCTAAAGATGCAGGGGGGGGGGCAATTTGTGGGTTCAGGATCACTTTAAGCCTTTATTATTGATTTTACTTTTATTTTGAACTTTTATTCTTACATTTTTCAGGTGACAGCACCCTTCAGCCACCACTCTCCTTTTACAAAGGAATTGTGCAGGGATAAACCAGTGCCCGAGTTTCATTGAAGAGTGTTGGATCCCTCAAGGGCTCTGATCTCCACATTCATCACCTAAATGTATCGCGGCGTGTCGCCTCCACTTCTTTCCTTCTGCAGCCAGGCCCATTTTTTCCTGCATTTACTACCCGGACCACGACCCTGTCACATCCTCAAGGGGTTAACCCTCTGGATGCACAGTACAGACTAAAGTGTCCGTGCAGCTCCCGCCACATCCCCTTGCATAACAGAGGCGATGGAAGGGAAGCAGATGAACCCTCTCTTGCACTGCACTGTGTTTCTAAGGCAGCATCACCTAAGGTCCGGAGTCGATCGCACAATTCTCTACAAGATGAAGAAGTCCATAAAAGCCATTAACACATCCGGACTGGCCCATGTAGAGAATGAGGAGCTGTACACCCAAGCACTGGAAAAATTTGGAGCTGTGATACTGTGGCCTCTGCCTACTGTCCTGCTGGTCAGAACCCAACCACTATAATTTATAAGTTGGTGCGTGGCACTCACTTCTTAATCTAGGAAGGCCGGATTCCATGCTTGTACTTAGAAATAATATATACCTTCTATACTATATATTTGCTACATGACCACAAGGTGACTTACAGATCACGCCTCATCCCATTAAACCTAAGCTGCTAGCTACCGCACTGTGACACTATTAGACTCACAGCTACATCATTATCACAGGATAGTCTGCGAAGCCTCTGCTTCAGTGTCCATGCCTATCTGTCGCCTCTTAACTCTCTCTTCAACAGAGCATTAACAAGTAATCTGACCTCTTCAACCAGACAACCAGAGCTCAGATCAACTACAGCAGATGCAAACCCTCTTCATGTAAGGTACAGTCGCAGACCCATCAAGGTCTCTGATGTCCACGCATGAGGTAACCGAGCTTAATCAGGTGCCCCCCTCCAGCCAAGCTGGATTTAGGCACTCCGTAGGGTATGTCTTACCTTCTTACTCATTCCTCTCACTCATTTTCACAGAAGACACAGCACCCTGCTCAGCATCTAGGAGGATAGCTCCAAAACTATTAGCTCCCCAACCCCCCCTTCAAAAAAATAAAGGTGCCTCATTTCCCCTATCTAATATAACCTAGGTGGTAACTTATAACACGACCCAAGTAATCGCTAATGTCGTCAACGTCTCAACCTTTGGGTTGTTGGTCAATTACTACCTTCACTCCCGCAAATCTTCTCTCTCATGTCATTAACTACAATCAAGTTAGGTGCAAGTTCACATGCATCAGAACTGGACATCCTTTCACCATCTGCGAATATAGTTTACCTCTTACAATGTCCCCCTGAGAGGTGGGATCACCTGCCGCCTTACACAAAGTCCCTTCATGCAGATTCTCTTGAAGGTTCTAACTAAAATACAGCGGCAGCGTTGCCAACCTTTCTAATGTCCACAAATACACAAGGTAACCTACCGTCTTCCTCTAGCTCAGCTACATCCAGGTCTTCACCTTGGGTTAGTCAGGCCTAGACCCTAGATCACCTCCTACCACATAGTAGGCGGTTACTCTTGTGTAACTGTGATCGGGCCTCAGTTCTCTGCTGGGCAGTCAACCCCTACCCTCGTCTGATCCCCCCTCAAATAGCTCTATGCGCTAACACTCGCGCAGTCTACCTCGACCTAGGTTACAACCTTAGGGCATAGGTTAACACATAGTGTACTTAATGAGGTTCCGCCTAACACTCATGCACTCAGTTTGAACATTGGCCGTTTAAATCCAACATCAGCATGCATCTATCACCGTACTTACAAATCTCCCAGTGGTGCAAAGATCGTGACTGGTACCCACTTCATTTCTCCATTCCAACTATCCTAGAATTCCTACAAACAGGCCTGGACTGTGGCCTGGCTCTCAGTTCTTTCAAAGGCTAGATCTCCACCCTATCCGTATTATTCCAACTCAGGATCGCAACAATGCCTCAAGTTAAAACTTTGATTCAGGGAGTCACTTTCACTTGACCCCCCTATTAGACACCCGTTGATGCCTGGAACCTAAACTTAGCCCTAGGGGTTCTACAAGAGCCCATTTAAACCACTAAAAGACATCTCGCCAAGCCACTTTTCTTGGAAAGTTGCTTTCCTGGTCACCATCACATCAATCTGACGTGTATCCAAGCTAGCCACTCTACCCTGCCGCCCTCCTTATCTATCCTTCAACCAAAATAAGGCTAGGGTCACACATGCAGATTTTCCTAGCGTTTTTGGAGACCTGCGTTTACTGAAAACGCATATAAAAACGCACCCATAGGCCCCCATGCAAAAAATGCATGTCCCAATAGCAAAAACGCATGTCTGAAGGTACCATGCGTTTTTGGGTGTGTTTTTGGCTCAGCACCAAAAAATACTGCATGATACACCATTTTTTGAAAAACGCACCCAAAAACGCAGCAAGCAGTATTTTTTGGTGCTTTTTCAAAAACGCATGCGTTTTTATAACATGGGGCCCTATGGGAAACTCATGCGTTTTTGGAAGTGTCAAAATGGACATGTGTTTTTGCATACGTTTTTAAACAAAAGGCATGCGTTTTTAAGGGCTTTTTAAGGGGGCCCCACAACTAACAGAAAAAACGCAGGCAAAAACGCAGGTGGCAAAAAAACACCTAAAAAAACACATGGCAAGTATGACCCTTCCGGCCTCCATCTTCGTCATTCCTGCCCAAGGTGGTCTTCTACTTCCATCTCAACGAGGACATCGTCTTATCCTCATGATGTCCGACACCAGTGCATCAGTTTGAAAAAGCACTCCACACCCTAGACCTCGTATGTGCTCTCAGATGGTACATTTCTCCAACTTCCCCCTTCCGCAAAACCGAAACGCTGTTCATCATTTCGGAAGGACACAGAAAGGGAATTACAGCATCAAAATCCACAATAGCCAGGTGAATTCGTTCTGCAATCCAAAAGTCTTACCGTGTCAGAAACAGACGTATACCAACAGGAAAAAAGGCACACTCCACTAGAACGGTGGGCGCCTCATGGGCCATTAATTTGCTCTCCAGAAGACTTTATCCATTATATATTTATGCTAAAAACCTACATCTCTGCCCTTCACATTGCCAAACAAACCTACTTCACCACCTTGGTCTCCTCACTATCCAACAATCCAAAAAAGCTTTTTCACACCTTTCACTCTCTCCTCAGTTCTAAACTGCAGGCCCCCATCACTGACCTCTGTGCTGATGATCTAGCCTCTTACTTTATGGAGAAAATAGTCAACATCCGCCAGGAAATCAGCTCTCAGGGTCCAAGCGCTGCCACTCCCTTTCTTCCCCACATCTCCTCTGGCTCACTCTCCAGATTTGACACAGTCACAGAAGAAGTAGTCGCACCCCCGGCCACGTTCTGGCTCCACAGAAGTATATTCCACAAGAAGCTACACAGGCGAGCATTATGTAACAGGGGAAAGACTACAACCAAGCACAGACACACTGGTATATAACTAGTCTTGGATATCACTAATAGGGCTTGGATTACCCTATAGTAAGTAATTACACCGCATGAACCTTCTACAAGGCAATAAGCATAAACTACAATATCTACTCTCTCTGCAGAGATTAAAATCTGTATTTCACGGACAGATTACATATCACATCATCGGAGCCCCCTATCAAGGCACTGTGAGAACGAGAAAGATCTGGTCCAGACAGGACCATCAGTCACTAGTGTCAGTCTGATTGAAAAAGGCAAGCCAGCAGAAATGTCTCATTTTTTGTCCGATGATTCAATAAAAAACCCTTTTTTTGAATGCAAGAAGTTTCTCTTTTCATATATACCGTGTGCCAAGGTTATCTATATAGACTGAACTTTCTTTTCTTCGAGCACCGGGTTTTCAGTGAGCCACATTACTCTACTTATCTAGCTGCAGTTTCCAACATCATGTCTGCTCTCTATTTGAAACTCAACCTTTGCAAATCTGAACTTCTTCTGCTCCCACCCTCGACTAACCTCCCCAAATCTGACATCTCTCCCTCAGTGTGCAGCACCACGATAATGCCTAGGCAGCAGGCTCTCTGTCTGGGTGTTATGTTTAACACCGATCTCTCCTTCACCTCTCATACACAATCTCTCATCTGCTCTTGTCGCATACACCTGAGGTCTCTAGAGTCTGCACCTTTCTCACCATGGAAACAACAAAAACCCTCACCGTGGCCCTAATCCATTCCTTGACTACTGCAATTCTCTATTAATTGGCCTCCCCCTCTCTAAACTTTCCCCTCTCCAGTCCATCCTTAATGCAGCAGCCAGGATCACCCATCTGGCCAATCTTTACTCAGATGCCTCTGCTCTGTGCCAGTCACTGCACTGGCTGCCCGTATACTACAGGATCAAATTCAAATTGCTTGTTCTCACCCACAAAGCACTTCACAGTTCAGCACCTGCCTACATTTCTTCCCCCATCTCTGTCTAACACCCCACCCACTCTCTATGTTTTAAAAATGACCTTCGACTAACATCTGCACTAATCCGATCCTCCCACTCCCGACTCCAAGACTTCTACAGAGCTGCACCAATTCTCTTGAATGCTCTACTCCAAGAAATCAGGACTATCCACAACTTGCATGGCTTCAGACGTTCCCTAAGAACACATCTTTTTAAGGCGACCTATCATGCTCCCTAATGGAAATCCTTTGTAGTGTATATAGCCCATTGACTATCTCTCTCGAAATAACTCTTCTTCAAACTCCACCAAACCCAAAGATCTACACAGATTGTCTGATGACTATTCATTTAACTTTATTTATATCCCCTATTTCCTCAAGATGCCTGGACCATCAGTGTCATAAGCCCCTGTACTTTTTGTAACCCCTATCCCGTTGTAGATTGTAAGCTCTTTTGAGGAGGGTCGCCTTTATTTTTTGCTTTATTTATTGTATTTTTTACATTGATTCTATTGTACTGTATTCTTTTTCTACTCTACTTACTGTATTGAATTAAAATACAACCAACCTTTTCTTGGTTAACCGTTAACTGGATGTTTATTCAACTTAAAATTTGATCTGATATTCCAATCTTATTAAAAACAATTAAAAATATATAAAAAATTAAAATAGGAAACAGTTGTTATTCTGTATAGTATAGCTTAAAATAATCCAATATTCTTAATTTAATTAAGAGTTCTAGGGGGTCAAAGCATGGTAAACCCCCAAAAGCTTTCTAGCAGCAACAACCAAATAAAAGTTTTTACGCTATTCCCACCCAGGGACTGCTTTTGGACGTCCCATGGCCCTGTGTTCCCCAATTATGCAAAGGAGAAACGGATTTTTGTGTACTCACCATAAAATCCTTTTCTCTGACTTCATCATTGGGGGACACAGCACCCACCCTAGTGACCCTCACAGGTCTACACATGGCTTTATAAGTCCTTTGTACCTTATTACGTTAGCATGTCCTCCTACTGCTTTAGTACTAAGCTAAAACTGAATATCCTACTTCCTGCAAGTGGGTGTATACTGCGGAGGAGGACTTCAATTCTTTATGTTTACTTAGTGTCCTCCTAGTGGCAGAAAAGCATACACCCCATGGTCCTGTGTCCCCCAATGATGAACTCGGAGAAAAGGATTTTATGGTGAGTACACAAAAATCCCTGTTTTCTCAGAAATAATTTTTAGTAATTTTGTCAATAGAACATTACAAATAAACCAAACATCCCTCATCCGTATTCGGGAAAATAGAAGAAGTAAAAGAACCATCTTATGAATCTCCCGGACCCTCCTCCCTGCCATTCACTCCCGTGATTTAAACAATGAGGTGACTCCAATTTCCATCAATTCTTAGAAGGATCCTACCAATGTCCCAAGGTCCCGAGCAAGAATGACCTCTCCTCATCAGGGTTTCAATTTATCATGCCTGGAGACTCAAAATGAATATCATACAATCAGCTGTCCACCTTTAGCCTTTCAAGAGACCCCTGCAGATTTTCTAGGTGGAACCAGCGGGAATCTCGGAACGGACAACAAACATGATATCAGCTTCTGAGAGCTGGGTGACTCTAAATCTTCTCCATTTATTGAAGAATTTGGCCGTCTCTCTGTCCTTGTCTTTTTCTGCCTCAATCTTTTCAGATGTTAACGCTCCCCTCATTTCTACCATTACCACCTTAAGTGTGGGTGTAAAGGTCAACAGCCAGTGTCGTAGGATTAACCGTTTCATTACAGTTGCCAATATATGAAAAATCTGAGAGTCGTATTTACCCAGTCGTGTCTGTCCCAGGTCGGGAAACAGCCAGATCAAGAGATGCAGGGGTATTTCTTTTTCTAAAATAACGGTCATGACCCTTTGCACCCTCACTCATAGTCTTCGTATAGCTTCTCATTCCCACATCCCATGAAGCAGGTCAGTACCCTTACTTCTGCATGTAGGGCAATGTTGGATTCTATTTGATCGAGTGTCTTTTGTTGGGAGGTTAAAGCCTAGAACTGCCCTATGTATAATCATGAATTATGAATCACTCTCTCATTGATTACGTTTTGTCTAAGGGCCCTCCACCCTGCCCACATTTTATCCTCCACATCTGTGTCTTGAAGCTGTCGTTCCCACCCCCCATACAATTTAGATGGGCCCGGTGGTAATAGATGCTCCTGCAATATTGAATATATAGAGGAGATCCCAACTGTGGTGACGTCTAATGTCAGCAATGCATCCCAGGTTTTTGAGACATATTCCACCCAACATTGTTTAGGGTGTTCATAATATCTAGTCTGTTTAGCAGCTCCCTTCCGTAAGCCATCTTGTCTCGTTAGTATGAAAAAGATCCCATACGCTTCTTACTCTCCTCTCCCGCTAAGCTGAGAAAAGTTTATTATCTCTCCCTAATGGGAAGTCTGGGTGCCTCCACAGGTCCAGATATTTCGAGATCTTCCAAGGCAGGTGAAGCCGCTTTCGGATCATTTTCCAAGAGACTATTGTGTCTCGAAATATTACCGTCCTCAAAAGGAAAGCGTTTGCAATCTGGATGCGTGAAGCACAGAGGCCAGGCTCCAAGGACCCCACTGACTCTAAACTGAAGTCTGAGAATTCACTTGTTCCCCTAATCCAATCCATGATGTGCTTCGTCAAACAAGATAGATTATAACCCTGTACAGGCCCACCCCTCCCCCCTCCTTGGGTGACATCAGGGTACGTAATCTAATCCTTGCCCGTTTGCCTCTCCATATAAACTTTGTGAACATTTTGTTCAGTTTGTCAACGTCTTTATGTTTCAGCAGCAAAGGGAGAGTTTGCAGGAGATATAATAATTTCAGGAAACTGATCATTTTGACCAGGTGGCACCTGCCCAATAAGGACAACGGCAAACCCTCCCACCTCTTGATTCCTTTAGCAATTTTATCCATGAGGGGGTCGTAATTAAGGTGGTACCACTGATCGTGCTATGTGAATGCCAAAGTATTTTAGGGAATCTGTCGTAGGGCCCTTTCACATCAGCGTTTTTTTAAATATGCGGCAAATGCGGTGAAAAAAACGCATCTGCCGCGATTACCGCATACCGGCTGCACTTGCGGCGCGGTTGCGGTAAACGCCATGCAAAGTATAGGCGTACTTGCGGCAGGTGCGGCAAGTGCGGTTTTGCACTTGCGGCAGGTGCGGCCGCGAAAAAAACCGCGGTTAATCGTGGCAGATGCGTTTTTTTCACCGCATCTGCCGCGAATTTCAAAAAACGCTGATGTGAAAGGGCCCTTAATGGGAATACCATATAAAACTCTAGGAGGCGGCCCACATGTATTCTGTTCTCTCAGAAACGGAAGTTTGGATTTTGTTGTGTTTAGCTCAAAGCCTGAGAACCGTCCAAAGTCTTCAATATGAGCTAATATAGTGGGTAAGTCCCTTCATGGATCCTCAAGATAGAGGACTATATCGTCTGCGAATAAATTTATTCTTATTTCGCTGTTCCCCACCTGAATCCCCTCAAACCACTCTCCTCTGTTCAAAAATTTCGATAGTGGTTCAATCGCCAGGTCAAAAAGCAATGTGGATAATGGAAATCCCTGGCGAGTACCTCTCCCCAGGACGAATACATCCGACAAAAACCCAGGTGTACTCACTCTTGCCCTGGGGTTCGAATATAATTGCTGTAAATACATTCTCAGTGGCCCCTGGAGTCCCATTGCATTCAGTACCATAGCTAACCATGGCCACCTGACATTATCAAAAGCCTTTTCGGCGTCTAGTGTGACCATGGCCGACTCGGCTGGAGCTTTTTTTCCGGTTAGTCTGAGCACATCCATAATCAGCAGGGCGCTACTAATGTTGCCCACCGCCGGCCGGTCCTTCACAAATCCCATTTGTTGTCCCTCAATCAACCTGGGCAGGCATTGCGCTAGACAATTAGCAATAATTTTTTAGGCTATTTCCAGATTGATTAAAGAAATCGGTCGATAGTTTGCCAGGTTCTCTAAATTTTTTCCCCCTTAGGAATCAATGTTATATATGCCGTATTCATCTGTTCCGACAGAGACTCCATATCCATTATATTATTAAACAATGAGTCAATGCCACCTGGTCTTTCAAGGTCTTATAAAAGCCCCCACTGAACCCATCTGGGTCCAGAGCTTTTTGGGGATTCAAGTCTCCAATCACCTCCACCACCTTACTTGCTTACTTTTGCATTAAGCGTTGACAGTTCCTCCTCTGACAGAGTAGGAAGTTTGGTTTTCTGTAGCCATTCTGCATCTTCTCCCCCTCCTTCCTCTGGTTTTCTGTACAGGTCTGCAAAGTATTGTCCTAGGAAGTCTACCACCTTTTTGGGTCTGATGTCAATGAGCCATCTTTACATCTTAATGATGTTATCAATGTGAAGGGTATCTTTCCTCTCGCCAGGTTTGCAAGAATTTTTCCAGCCTTGTCCCCGAATCTGTATAATCGAGCTTCCCATTCTGCCTGAAAAAGGTCTTCCATCATTGTTGCCCATTCATCAAAGGTTTTTTTTTGGTACAACCAATTCTCCCTGTTCTGAGGTGTCGTAGCACCATTGACCTTTTACCCGGCGACCTCAGCCCCTTAACATTCCAGGTCAATATCTTAACCATTATCTAGATGTTGTGTTTGTGTGTCCTTGACATGGGCCTCATTGGAGTCAGTTTTAGCAACCTCATATAGCACGTATCGAATCCCATCCCCCTTAATAACTTTAAACAAATTGATTTGGCGAACTAACTTAGGTCCATTTGTCACTTATATACATCCTGAATCATTCCCTTGCGGGGTAGGAGCATAAAAAAATTATACAAAAAAAAAATATACCCCTTCTTCTGCAGCTCCGGCCATTCGTCACCAAGTGGTCAGAGTTCTCACCCCAGTAGCAAAAGCATCAGTTTCATAAAAACCAAACCTCCAATATCATAAAACTCAGCCATTCTGCTCTGCCTCCTCTGTCAGGGTTCGTCTTTTATCTCCAGCTTGTCCAGACGTTATGTGTCTCTTCTCTTTCGAAGGTTGTGATGCTGTAACATTCTCATTCCGGTCTGTGCAGGAGTTGCTTGATGGTGTCTAGAATCTTTCACAATCCGTTCCTCTCTTCTCCTAAGGTGATGCAGTTGAGGAAACCAGAGATGTTGATCCATGCAGTGGGGGTGCCCCTGATGCTGCTTGTGAAGTGTCTCAGTGCCTCTGAAGCATCTTTAAAGTAGAACTATGATCCTTTACCAACTGCCACTTTGAGGGTCGTGGGATATAGAAGCTGAAATGGGGCGTTCCGCCTGAATAGCATGCTACACACTTCATTAAATTGTTTTCTTTTTTGGAAACTTCTACAGAATAGTTATTGAATAGGATGATTTTAAATCCTCTTAGAAGAAGGGGCTGCCTCCTCCTGCAAAACGTTTGGAGGAGTGTCTCCTTATCCTTGAAGTCCAAGTATCTTGCAATAGCTTGGCGGGGTTTTTGTGGTTGGACTCTCTCCCGCGGACTTCCACCCCCTTTAGTCGGTGGCATATTTGGAGGGGCACCCAACCTGTGTGCTCTTTCCACCCTTCATGTTCTCCAAATCCCCAAGGCCTCAGGGAGTTCTCTTTCATAGATTTCATGTAAGTGAGCGATGGGGGCACTCTCAGGAAGCCCGACTATGCGCAGATTGTTCAGCATGACCTGTTTTACAGGTCGTCCATCTTATCACGCATCCACTGAAACTGTTTTGGGGTTTCTGTGAGCTGGTACTCTAGTTGCACAATTCTGTCTGACAGGCGCTGTTCTGCCTCTGTTTACCTAGTGCTGTGCTGGGCTACCTCCTCTTGTAGATCCCCCATAGTGGTCTGTATAGTTTCCCTGACTGTCTTTTTGAGACTGTCTGCTGAGTGTGCCTTTAATTCCCTCACCATGTCCGCAAAGCTTGTCAGACTTGTCTGGCTGTCACTCCCTTCCATTGGAGTGTCTCTATCAGACCAGAAATGCAGGCTCTCGCGGCTGTCCCAGCACCTCCTCGTTCTCCAACTTCCCCCTCTGAGTCTCCTGCAGCGGCTCCCCTCTCACCTGCCGCCATCTTGTGAGGGGTCTCAGCGCCAGTCCCCCACTCGGAATCCTCATTTTTTCGCCCCCATACTGTGGAGCCAGTGGTCCATCCGCTCCCGGGGGTGTTACCCGACGGTGTGATGCGAAGAACTGCCGGTAAATGTTTTGTGCCGGCTGTTATTTGCGGGTCTTTGGCCGTGGATGTCCGGAGCTGTGCTCCTCCATGGCAACTACATTGGGGCCGGATCCGGAAGTACTGTAAAATCCCTGTTTTATGTGAAACAAGTATTTTGTCTTGGTATGTCAAATTTTCTGACCGGTCCCATTAGTACTGGTTTATGGCTGGAGGATGTAAATGAAGCATTTACTCCAATAAAATAACCTTTAGACACCCCTGCAATTCTGTCAGATAATACTCTTCCTGAAAATGATTGCAATCACAAATTCTTTGGTATTATTATCTTCATTTAATTTGTCTTCAATGAAAAAACACAAAAGAGAATTGTCCTAAAGCCAAATTGGATATAATTCCACACTAAACATAAAAAAGGGGGTGGACAAAAGTATTGCCACTGTTAGAAAAATCAAGTGATGCTTTTCTAATTTGTGTAATTAACAGCACCTGTAACTTACTTGTGGCACCTAACAGGTGTTGGCAATAACTAAATCACACTTGCAGCCAGTTGACATGGATTAAAGTTGACTCAACCTCTGTCCTGTGTCCTTGTGTGTACCACATTGAGCATGGAGAAAAGAAAGAAGACCAAAGAACTGTCTGAGGACTTGAGAAACCAAATTGTGAGGAAGCATGAACAATCTCAAGTCCATCGCCAAAGACCTGAATGTTCCTGTGTCTACCGTGCGCAGTGTCATCAAGAAGTTTAAAGCCCATGGCACTGTGGCTAACCTCCCTAGATGTGGACGGAAAAGAGAAATTGACGAGAGATTTCAACGCAAGATTGTGCGGATGGTGGATAAAGAACCTCGACTAACATCCAAACAAGTTCAAGCTGCCCTGCAGTCCGAGGGTACAACAGTGTCAACCCGTGCTATCCGTCAGTGTCTGAATGAAAAGGGACTCTATGGTAGGATACCCAGGAAGACCCCACTTCTTACATAAAACATAAAAAACGCCAGGCTGGAGTTCACCAAAACTTACCTGAGAAAGCCTAAAATGTTTTGGAAGAATGTTCTCTGGTCAGATGAGACAAAAGTAGGCTGCCTTCACATTTGCGGACCCCTCCGCAGCGTTCTGCGGAGGGGATCCGCAATGTGAGCGCAGCACCGCCAGCCCCTATCTTTATAATGGGAGCGCACGGTGCTGCGCATGACCGTGAGCACCCATTCACTGCCATATGTGATCTGTGCGCAGGCGGATGTCTGTGCACAAATCACACAGTCTCGTCCGCACCAGAAATGCAACATGTTGCGTCCCGGGTGCGGGCGACAGAGTGTGATTTGTGCGCAGGCATCCGCCTGCGCACAGATCACATATGTTGGTGAATGGGTGCGCACGGTCTTGCGCTGTCAAGCGCAGCACCGTGCGCTCCCATTATAAAGATAGGGGCTGGCGGTGCTGCGCTCACATTGCGGATCCCCTCCGCAGAACGCTGCGGAGGGGTCCGAAAATGTGAAGGCAGCTGTAGAGCTTTTTGGACAAAGGCATCAACATAGAGTTTACAGGAGAAAAAAAGAGGCATTAAAAGAAAGAACACGGTCCCTACAGTCAAACATGGCGGAGGTTCCCTGATGTTTTGGGGTTGCTTTGCTGCCTCTGGCACTGGACTGCTTGACCGTGTGCATGGCTTTATGAAGTCTGAAGCCTACCAACAAATTTTGCAGCATACTGTAGGGCCCAGTGTGAGAAAGCTGGGTCTCCCTCAGAGATCATGGGTCTTCCAGTAGAACAATGACCCAATGCACACTTCAAAAAGCTCTAGAAAATGAGTTGAGAGAAAACACTGGAGACTTCTAAGGTGGCCAGCAATGAGTCCAGACCTGAATCCCATAGAACACCTGTGGAGAGATCTACAAATGGCAGTTTGGAGAAGGCACCCTTCAAATATCAGGCACCTGGAGCAGTTTGCCAAAGAAGAATGGTCTAAAATTCCAGCAGAGCATTGTAAGAAACTCACTGATGGTTACCAGAAGCGGTTGATCGCAGTTATTTTGGTTAAAGGTTGTGCAACCAAGTATTAGGCTGAGGGTACCAATACTTTTGTCTGGCCCATTTTTGGAGTTTTGTGTGAAATGATCAATGTTTTGCTTTTTGCTTCATTCTCTTTTGTGTTTTTTCATTGAACACAAAAATAAATGAAGATAATAATATCAAAGAATTTGTGATTGCAATCATTTTCAGGAAGAAACTGGGTATTATCTGACAGAATTGCAGGGGTGTCAATACTTTTGGCCACAACTGTATTTTTGTTAAAAAAATTTAAATTTTTTGAAAATCTTGAACATTTGACAATGTTTAAACTTTAAATTAATACTGTTAAACTAGAGAGTAATGTCACTCAAAATAGTTCATAAATAAGATATCCCACATATCTACTTTATATCGGCACAATTTTGGAAACAATATTTTTTTTTTTTAGGAAAATATAAGAGTTTAAATTCATTGGCATTATCTAGTTTTTCAAACAAAATTTACAATGCCACTTTTTTTAGGAACCACATCATATTTGGAGGTACTTTGAAGGGCCTATATGACAGAAAATACCCAAAAGTGACACGCGTGGGCCGTGCGTCATTTACGGTCCTGCGCAGTGTGGGGGTGTATTGACTGTACAGGCAGGCTCCGGAGCATGTGCAGTGTGCATTCCGAGGCTGGCCTGTACAGCCAATAATCCTCCACAATGCATGTCATACGTGTCATACCCAGAAGGAGGAGCCTTGAATTTTAAATCGGGCCCGTGCTCCTGAATGAATTATCACACCCACTTGGATTTGATACCAGCAGAAAGGGGGAAAAATGGACCCGGAGAAACTGCCTACCTGTTGACAACAGCTTTCCAACATATCTAGCTCTCAGAATGGGGTAAAAATGTCAAATATAAATCGCTTTTTTTCCACATTTATAATTCACATTTAGATCAGACAGGGATGTTTAGGGATGTAGTAGGAATCTGCAGGGGCAGGTAGTGATAGGTTAGGGGGTCTAAACTAGCTAACAAGCTCCCTTTTAACTTCAAATATTGCATATTCACAAAGGTAGCAGCAGAAAATGGACCCCAAAATTTGGTATGCAATTTCTCCCAACTACACCAATAACTCACATGTGACGAAAAGCAACTGTTTGGGTGCACAGTACGGCTCGAAAGGAAAGGCGCAACATTTGATCTTTCAAGTGGAAAATGTGTTGGAATCATTAGCTGACACCATGTTCCGTTTAGAGAGCCACTGATGTACCTAAACAGTGGAAAACCCCCACAAGTGATCCCATTTTGAAAACTAGACCACTCAAGGAATTTATCTAGATGTGTGTTGAGCACTTTGAACCCTCAGGTGCTTCATGCATTGAGCCGTGTAAATGAAAAAGTATTTTTTTTTCAACAAAAAATGTTTTTTTTTTTTATTTTAACAGTAGCAAGAGGATAAAATCAATCCTAAAATTTGTTAGCCAACTTGTGCTGAGTACGCTAATACCTCAGTTGTGGCGAAAAAACTATTCGTTGGGTGCACGGTAAAGGTTTGAAAGGGAAGTAGCAATATTTGTTTTTCAAGCAGAAAATTAGCTGGAATCGTTAGTCGACACCGTGTTGCGTTTGGAGATCCCCCTGATGTGTCCTACCCTGTGGAAACTTGACTCCTCAAGGAATTTATTTGGATATGTGGTGAGCTCCTTGAATCCCCAGCTGCTTCTCAGATTTTGAAAATTTTGAGCTGAGAGAATGGAGGCTAAAAGAATATTTTTGTGAAAATAAAAAGGATTTTTTCATTTTCACACAGGCAATTTCTCCTGTGTATGCTGATACTCCATACAGTGCCTACAAGTAGTATTCAACCCCCTGCAGATTTAGCTGGTTTGATAAGATGCCAATAAGTTAGAGCCTTCAAACTGCAAACGAGAGTAGGATTTATTAACAGAAGCATAAATCTTACAAACCAAAAAGTTATGTTGCTCAGTAGAATTTTAATACATTTTAAACATAAAAGTGTGGGTCAATTATTATTCAACCCCTAGGTTTAATATTTTGTGGAATAACCCTTGTTTGCAATTACAGCTAATAATGGTCTTTTATAAGACCTGATCAGGCCGGCACAGGTCTCTGGAGTTATCTTGGCCCACTCCTCCATGCAGATCTTCTCCAAGTTATCTAGGTTCTTTGGGTGTCTCATGTGGACTTTAATCTTGAGCTCCTTCCACAAGTTTTCAATTGGGTTAAGGTCAGGAGACTGACTAGGCCACTCCATCACCTTGATTTTTTCCCTCTTGAACCAGGCCTTGGTTTTCTTGGCTATGTGCTTTGGGTCATTGTCTTGTTGGAAGATGAAATTACGACCCATCTTAAGATCCTTGATGGAGGAGCGGAGGTTCTTGGCCAAAATCTCCAGGTAGGCCGTGCTATCCATCTTCCCATGGATGTGGACCAGATGGCCAGGCCCCTTGGCTGAGAATACAGCCCCACAGCATGATGCTGCCACCACCATGCTTGACTGTAGGGATGGTATTCTTGGGGTCGTATGCAGTGCCATCCAGTCTCCAAACGTCACGTGTGTGGTTGGCACCAAAGATCTCGATCTTGGTCTCATCAGACCATAGAACCTTGAACCAGTCTGCCTCAGAGTCCTCCAAGTGATCATTAGCAAACTGTAGACGAGCCTTGACATGATGCTTTGAAAGTAAAGGAACCTTACGGGCTCGTCTGGAACGGAGACCATTGCGGTGGAGTACGTTACTTATGGTATTGACTGAAACCAATGTCCCCACTGCCATGAGATCTTCCCGGAGCTCCTTCCTTGTTGTCCTTGGGTTAGCCTTGACTCTTCGGACAAGCCTGGCCTCAGCACGGGAGGAAACTTTCAAAGGCTGTCCAGGCCGTGGAAGGCTAACAGTAGTTCCATAAGCCTTCCACTTCCAGATGATGCTCCCAACAGTGGAGACAGGTAGGCCCAACTCCTTGGAAAGGGTTTTGTACCCCTTGCCAGCCTTGTGACCCTCCACGATCTTGTCTCTGATGGCCTTGGAATGCTCCTTTGTCTTTCCCATGTTGACCATGTATGAGTGCTGTTCACAAGTTTGGGGAGGGTCTTAAATAGTCAGAAAAGGCTGGCAAAAGAGATAATTAATCCACACATGTGAAGCTCATTGTTATTTGTGCCTGAACTACTTCTAAATACTTTAGGGGACCAAACAGAATGCTGGTGGTTTGGGGGGTTGAATAATAAATGACCCTCTGAATTCACTTTTAACGCTTTAAAAAAAAAAAAAAAAAAAAAAAAAAAATATTTTTTGTGGCACTGCATTTCCCACTTCCAGGCTGATCTACAGTCCAAATGTCACAATGCCAAGTTAATTCCGCATGTGTCAACCAGCTAAATCTGCAGGGGGTTGAATACTACTTGTAGGCACTGTATATGGTGGGAAAACCATTTTTAGGCACATGCCCGAGCTCAGAAAGGAAGGAGTGACATTTTTAAGAGGGGACCTGGAACGTGAATTTTAGGTTATGTGCCAATGCTGTGTATTTCCCGCAATGTTTTTTCAGCATATTTTGAACAATTCCACAGTACAGCACCTTCCCTGCAAAGTGTTGTGCCCATGCTGTGGATTTTCTCCTTCGCCTCATTGGGGGACACAGGACCGTGGGTGTTATGCTGCTGTCCACTAGGAGGCGACACTAAGCAATCTGCAAAAGAGTAACAGTGGCTCCTCCTCCTCAGTATACACCCCTGGGGCAGGCACTGCCTCCTCAGTTTTTGCTTAGTGTCGAAGGAGGCACACAACCATTTTTACTCTCATCTTTTTTTCTTCCGATGAAGAAAAGTGGGTCCGGTGTGACCCCCGGCATGCTCCCTCCTCGGCCACCCACTGTTGGGGCGCTAGGTTGAGGTTGAGAATCCATACATATGCCGTACTCCTTTCTCGGCCTCCCACTGTTGGGTTGCTGGGTTAAAGTGGAGACAGCCCAGCATAACACCCTCCTTCCTCATTCCCTTCGGTCTGAGGTGAAGTAGAAGCTGACGGCCTGCCAGACGACGTCCCCCTAATCACCCCTGGGTGTTTTAGGCAGTGGCACCACAGGTATCAGCAGCCCCTGGCTGCAGGGGCTGGGGATGTACGGCTGCCTGCAGCACAGGCTAGCAGGATATGCAGTTTCAAGATGCTGAGGCTGCAGGAAGGGGCTCTTGCAATCCAGCACAGGCTTCCAGGCTTTGCACAGCCTGCACAGCTGAGGGGCACATAGCACAAGGACGTGCAGCTGCATCCACTGGAGCAGCTTGCACATACTGTGGAGCACCCCCCTTATATACTGGCGGTTCCCCCGCCAGTACCTTCCTCTATGCCCCCGGGACCTTCTTGTCCCGTTTTTCTGGGCCCCCCAGCGCCGTTTTCGCGCCTCCGCGCCGGCCCCTCACTATTTACGGAGGCCTCAACTAATTGAGGCCCCGGCTTGGGCCTAGCGCGGAGGCCGCAACCCACTGCACCGCCCCCGTCCCGCCCCGCCGGATGACGCGGACGCGCGTCATACTGGGGGCGGAGCCGAGAACGGGCGCGTTTTACAGCAAGGAGCCCGCCCGTTTAGCTCCGCCCCTTCCTCCTTCTCCTGCACGGACGCCATTAGCCCTGCACGTGGACCCGGCCTCAGCCATCCGGGGGGACACAGGATCCAGGCGGCCTGTCACAGCGGCGCTGGGGGCTGGTAAGACCTCTGCAGGGATCTCCTCTGCAGAGGTTTCTCTGTCTCTCTCTATCTCTCCCCTCTGTATCCCCCTGCAACAGGCACTGTTAGACCACAGTGACCCTACTCAGCCCCTCAACTAAGGGCCCAGGCACCTAGCTGGACAGCTAGACAGTGCCTGATTACACAGGGGACTCCTGGTTACCTTATATACTGCTCACTGCCCATACCACAATGTCTGGCAATAAGAGTAAGAAAGGCTCCAAGGCAGCCAGCACTTACTATGCTACCTGCACTATTTGTCAGGCTGACCTCCCTGCAGGATGCACCTCGCCACATTGTGAGAGCTGCACGCAGACTGCGGACACTGAAACCCCCACTACCCGGGCTTCTGACAGTGCCCCTGACCCTACCCCTGCGTGGGCCACGGTCATGTCTCAGAATATGACGCAGTCCATGGCCAGATTGTCTGACACACTGCTGCAGTTTATGCAAGCCCGTTCGCCACCTGCAGCCGCTGTTCAGGCTTCTGCGTCGCAGCAGGAAGTCCCAGAACCGCGACAGACTGCTGACCCTGACCCGTCAGCCTCCGACTCTGGCCGTAAGAGACCACCACCTTCTCCAGAGTCCCATGCAGGCTCTGCAGCCTCTGCTTCCCGAAGGCGTCAAGAGGACGCGCAGGACTCCGAAGGTCTCTGCTCTTCGAGCTCGGAGGATCACTTAGATGACTCCCTAGATTTGGATACGACCGATACGGTCGCGTTGGTGGAGGATTTAATTACTTCCATTAACCAGGTTCTGGAGGTGTCAGACCCTCCGGCTGATACTCCAGAGCATAAGGTGTCCTTTAAAAGGGCCAGGAGACCACATAAGCATTTCTCGGACCATCCAGAGTTCCAGGAAATCCTCAAAAAACATAGGTTACACCCTGACAAAAGGTTTGGTAACCGTAAGGCGCTGGAAACCCGTTATCCTTTTCTGCCTAAGGTCACCCAGGATTGGACAGATCCGCCACAGGTGGACCCTCCTGTTTCTCGTCTCGCTACTAAGACCCTCCTGTCCTTACCGGACAGTTCATCCATAAAGGACGCCACTGACCGTCAGGTGGAGCAGATGGCGAAGTCCGTCTTTGAGGCCTCAGGCTCTTCTCTAGGGCCTGCCTTTGCCTCGGTTTGGGCTTCAAAGGCTATTATGACTAGAGCTAATTCCGTACACTCGGCCCTACGGTCTTTGCAGGTCGACCCAGCCTTGTTAGACCAGGTTGCCCAAATAGCGGTGACCGCCGAATACTCCATGCACGCTGCCTTCGATTCAGCTAACTGTGCCGCGGCTGCGGCTTCCAACGCCATAACCATCAGGCGAGCCCTCTGGTTGAGAGAGTGGAAAGCAGATGCAGCGTCTAAAAAGTCGCTCACCTGCCTTCTGTACAACGGTGGACGTTTATTCGGCGAAAAGCTGGATCAATTGATTTCAGATGCCACTGGGGGTAAGAGTACCTCTCTTCCACAACGTCAGATTAAGCGACCCTTCTCTCGTCGCCAACAAACCCGTTTCCGGTCCTTTCGGAACTCCTTTGGTTGGTCAGTCTCGAAACCCCCGACGGCGGCCAATAGGTCCCCCCGTAGGGAACGCTCCCAGACGACACGGAAGACTGGTGCAAACTGGCAGTCCCATTCACGCCAGTCCAGAGCCAAGGGTTCAAAGCCCGGCAGATTTTCTTCTTCCTGACTCCCTCCCTTCGGGAGACACTATTCAGGTTGGCGGCCGACTTTCTCGCTTTCGTCAGGTCTGGCTCGCTTCTACCGACGACAAGTGGGTACACACCTTGGTGTCTTCCGGATACGCCATAGAATTCACGGCCTATCCTCCAAATCGTTTTTTTCTGTCAATCCCACCTGCTCATCCCCCCAAAGCTCGCGCCTTCTTTCAGGCAGTCGATTCCCTTTTGAAAGCCGGTGTCATCATTCCGGTACCGCCAGCCGAACGCTTCCAAGGGTTCTACTCGAACCTGTTTGTGGTACCCAAAAAAGGAGGGGCTGTTCGCCCCATTCTGGATCTGAAACAGTTAAACTCCTTCGTGAAGGTTCGGCATTTCCGCATGGAGTCACTGCGCTCCATCATAGCGTCCATGGAGAAGGACGAATTTCTCGCGTCCATCGACATACAGGACGCTTACCTCCATATCCCGATCGCGACAATTCACCAGCGGTTTCTCCGATTCGCCATCGACCGGGATCATTATCAGTTTGTGGCCCTCCCGTTCGGCCTAGCGACGGCCCCCAGGGTGTTCACCAAGGTCATGGCGGCTGTCATGACCATACTGCACACAAGAGGAATGGTAGTCCTACCATACCTAGACGATTTGCTCATCAAAGCTCCCTCCTTCAGGGAGTGTCAGCAGAGTGTTTCCATCACGGTGGACACCCTGCGTCGGCTAGGCTGGTTGGTGAATCTGCGGAAGTCATCGCCAGTTCCGTCACAATGTCTAACATTCCTCGGGATGCTTTTCAACACCCCCAGGGGTCTGGTCCTCCTCCCTCAGGACAAGGCGAAGGCCCTTCGACAGGGGGTCCACAGTCTTCTACGGCCGTGTCCTCATTCACTTCGGTTCGCCATGAGAGTCTTGGGAAGGATGGTTGCCTCTATGGAGGCGGTGCCGTTTGCTCAACTTCACCTCAGGCCTCTCCAACGGGCAATTCTGACTTCGTGGAACAGGAATCCTTCTGCCCTGGACAAGTTATTCCGTTTGTCACCTGCAGCAAGGAGTTCCCTCCATTGGTGGCTCAAGCCTCGTTCCCTCACAAGGGGGAGGTCCTTTCTACCGGTTTGCTGGAAGATAGTCACCACCGACGCAAGCCTCAGCGGATGGGGAGCGGTACATCGTCGTCACACGGCACAGGGAACATGGTCCCCAGCGGAGTCGGCCGAGCCCATCAATCTCCTGGAAATCCGGGCCATATTTCTAGCTCTGAAGGCCTTTCATTCCATGCTGGCAGGCACACAGGTACGGATTCAGTCGGACAATGCCACGGCCGTGGCATACATCAACCATCAAGGCGGAACACACAGTCTCCAGGCCATGCACGAAGTGCAACGCATTCTCCACTGGGCAGAATCGACGAACTCGGCGCTGTCAGCAGTTCATATCCCAGGAGTGGAAAACTGGGAAGCGGATTTTCTCAGCCGCCAGGGCATGGACTCGGGAGAGTGGTCCCTACACCCCGACGTGTTCCAACAAATCTGCCATCGCTGGGGGACCCCGGACGTAGACCTGATGGCATCTCGCCTCAACACGAAGGTTCCCAGGTTTATGGCCAGATCTCACGACCCGCAAGCACTAGGGGCGGATGCCCTAGTTCAGAACTGGTCCCAGTTCCAGCGGCCTTACATCTTCCCTCCTCTGCCTCTCATTCCCAGAGTCGTGCGGAAGATAAAACAAGAGGGCATTCAACTCATTCTCATAGCCCCAGACTGGCCCAGACGGGCATGGTACGCCGATCTCGTCCAGCTCGCGGCGGACGTTCCTTGGCGCCTCCCTTGTCGTCCCGACCTTCTGTCGCAGGGACCGTTTTACCACCAGAATTCAGACGCCCTGAATTTGATGGCGTGGCCCTTGAGACCTGGGTACTAACCCAAGCGGGTTTCTCCCCTGCCGTTATTCAGACCATGATCAGAGCTCGGAAGTCGGCATCGGCAAAGATTTATCATCGCACCTGGAAAGCCTTCTTCGCATGGTGCTCTTCTCGAGATCAACCCCCTCTTCCCTATTCCTTGCCGCTAGTTCTAGGGTTCCTTCAGTCGGGGTTGGAGTCTGGTCTCTCACTAGGTTCCCTTAAGGGTCAGGTCTCGGCTCTTTCAGTACTCTTTCAATGTCGCCTTGCTGTTAAGCCGCAGATTAAAACTTTTCTCCAGGGAGTTACTCGCATCGTCCCTCCGTACAAACGACCGTTAGATACATGGGACCTTAACCTGGTACTTACGGCTCTGCAGGAACCTCCCTTTGAACCTCTTCGGGATATCTCCCTCCACTTTCTGGTTCTGAAGGTGGTTTTTCTAGTGGCTATCACTTCTCTTCGCCGAGTGTCCGAACTCTCGGCGCTTTCCTGTAAGCCACCCTTCCTGGTGTTCCATCAGGACAAGGTCGTCCTACGCCCGGTGCCGTCATTCCTGCCTAAGGTTGTCTCCTCTTTCCATTTGAATGAGGATATTTCATTGCCTTCCTTTTGCCCTGCTCCGGTTCACAGGTTCGAACGAGCCCTGCATACTCTGGATCTCGTCAGGGCGCTTCGCATTTATGTCTCCAGAACTGCACATTTCCGTAAGTCAGACACTCTGTTCATACTGACGGAAGGCCCCCGTAAGGGTATGCCAGCTTCCAAGGCTACACTGGCTAGATGGATTAGATCAGCTATCCAAGAGGCCTACAGTTGAAAACTACTCCTCTTCCAGCGGGGATCAAGGCACATTCTACCCGAGCCGTGGGGGCCTCCTGGGCCATTCGGCACCAAGCCTCGGCTCTCCAAGTGTGTAAGGCGGCCACCTGGTCGAGCTTACACACTTTTACCAAGCACTACCGTGTTCATACCCAGTCCTCGGCGGACGCTAGTCTGGGTAGGTGCATCCTTCAGGCGGCGGTTGCCCACCTGTAGGTGTTTCTCTGTTCACTGACTTGTTCAGTATCATTAGTTCCATTGTCTTTCCCACCCAGGGACTGCTTTGGGACGTCCCACGGTCCTGTGTCCCCAATGAGGCGAAGGAGAAAAGGAGAATTTTGTATACTTACCGTAAATTCCTTTTCTCTTAGCCTCTAATTGGGGGACACAGCACCCACCCTGTTGGCCATACGGCCTTGTTTCTAGTGGTTTTTGTTACTCTTATATTGTTACGTTATGGCCTTGCCAGGCTTTGTTGGTATTGGTTAACCTTGTTACTTCTCCTACTGCTTTAGCACAAAACTGAGGAGGCAGTGCCTGCCCCAGGGGTGTATACTGAGGAGGAGGAGCCACTGTTACTCTTTTGCAGATTGCTTAGTGTCGCCTCCTAGTGGACAGCAGCATAACACCCACGGTCCTGTCCCCCAATTAGAGGCTAAGAGAAAAGGAATTTACGGTAAGTATACAAAATTCTCCTTTTCCTGCGGCAGAAATGGCACACATTTTCGAGGGAAAAAAACTGCAGCATGTCAATTGATTCAGCGCATTTTGCTGCTATTTTCACCCATAAAACTCAACGTCAGCTCCAAAATACTCAGCAAACAAGCAGCACTGTTCGCACAGTGATTATTTGTTATTTCTGTATTGGAGACTTTGTGCTGATGACGTGGGGCTCCACTGAACTTTTGGTCACTAGCACAGGTACAGTAGGCAGGTACGGGCTACCACCCATCCCCAGCTGCCTAGTTTTAACTGGCTGGTAAAAAAAAATACAGCGGAACCCATTTTTAAAAAATTACTCCTAGAAAAAATTAAATAAAAATGACGTGGTGCTTTGCCATATTTTTGCTTGCCAGCCAGGTACAACTTAGCAGGTATGGGCTGCCACCCACCCCCAGCTGCCTAGTTGTACCTGACTGACAGCCAAAAATACGGCATGGGGCTCTGACATATTTCTGGTTGCCAGCTAGGTACAACTAGGCAGTTGGGGGCTGGAATCCTTAGCGTTAGGGGCCCAAGCATTTTGGGCTTCCCCCTTGCTGCGAATTTCAGCCCACAGCCTCCCGAGAAAATTTCACATTCTTTGGAAGCACCATATTCTGGCGCTGTACCCCACTCTTCGAGTTGCTCTGGTGCCGATGGCAAACTGAGTAATAAAGGGGTTAATTCCAGCTTTGTATTGGTAACTGGCACAATGCCTGAAATTCACAATGCCTAGTAAATAGTAAAAATTATACAATATACAGGAAAATCATTTTATTAGAACAAAAAACACAAACATGTATCTCAACTCCATCTTTATTACTACCACATACCTTCTGACAGTAATCCTCAATGATGGTCCTACGACACTCAATTGCCTCTGCTACATCTAAAGACCATCAAGGGTCAGCTCTTGCTGCAGTCTCTGGGGTCACACTGATCGAAGCTGCACTGTATGCCAATAATCTGATTGCTATACAGTGCAGCTGTCAGTGCTGCAGACCCAAGTCCCAGAGATTGCATGATCTATGAGGCTTAAGTCAGGTGACCGGATGTCACCTTGGCAATATCTGGTTGCTATGGCAACATCCAGTCACCATTGTGGAGGCACCGATCAGCGTGAGGAGAGGTAAGATAGCACGCACTCCCTCTGCCTGCACCCTAACTTCTGCGATGAGTAGGGATCGTAGCAGTTAGGAGGTTATACAGCCATGGACCATGGACGCACGGCAATCGTGTCCCTTGCTGTTTGACAGCGCTCCTCTTTAGCCTCCAACTCCAATTCTGGGGATAAGGCTGAAGAGGAGTGCATACAGGCAAATCATGCTGTCGCTCTCCTCCCAGTGATGAAAATAGCTGTGCATTGGAGCTCTACCCCCTCCAGAGCTCCAGCCTATGGAAGAGGCTATTGCAGCCCTTTCCATAGCTGGATTGTAATGATTCATTTTCATTGCCTGATCATAAAGGTACCGTCACACGCCGCAATCTCACCTGGAGATCTGAAAGGCCATGTGTCGCCCCGGTGAAATCGCCATGAAATTGCCTCACAGTTGGGCGTGTGATTTGCCGATTTTGCGGCGATAAATCGCCCACCGGCCGTCTCCTGATTCCTGAACAGTGCTCAGAAATCAGGTGCAATCGGCAAGACGATATTTTCGTGTTTTGGCGTGTGACAAGGCAATAGTGATGGAAAGAGCGCTTTCTATGATTTCCCGTAGGCGTGCCTCAGCATGCTGTAGTCCGCGCCCCGTCTGAGATGATTGGTGTGGGCTACTGTGTTCCCATTGGCTGTCAGTTGACACCGCGCCCTATTTGAAGAGCTGTCCGTTCAGGCGTGCATTCTTTGCTTCTTGCTATGCTTGCAAACATGCTGTTTCACCATGCAAGCGTGCACTCTTTGTTTCTTGCTCTGCCTGTAAGCTTGCGCTCTCTGCTTCTCACTCTGTGTGTAGATGTACTGTTTCTTCATGCAGGTGAGCGTTCTCTGTTTCTTGGTCTACTTGTTTTATCTTTAGTTACATCTCCTGTGCAGTGAAAGAGAGCCTCACTTTTGCGATGTTGAGTGAGAGCAGGAAACTCTTTTATTGAAGACTTGTTAGAGCTTGCTCGTGACCTCTTCTTGAGCAAAGATGCTCAGCTTGCAGACATTATGTGCTTCAATGAAGACCTGAATCTATGTGTAAACAGACTTCAGAATGGCAGGAATAATGTTGTGCTTGCAGAAGGCTGTACTTTTGCTACGTGTGACTGTATGGCAGCTGCTGTAATAGCCTGTATGCGGTGCAGTGTGGGTGGTAGTGGCCCCATACATTCCAATCCACTATTGAACCACACCCCAATCACAGCAGTGAGTTTCATTTCCCGCTGTGAGTGAGGTGACGTGCAAAAGTTAATCTGAGATCAGAGCTCAGCCGCATAGCTCTAGCTGCCCTCAGATGAACCAGACTGTGACATCACCCCACTCACAGCTGGCAGTCATACTTGGGTCCCACTGTGATCAAACATCACAGAGAACTATCGTGGAAGTTGTTTTTAGGAGTAATAAAGATGGAAAAAAGGTTTGTGATTGTGTTCTTTTTACAAATAAAGTATTTTTTACTGAGTCATGTATTATTTACTATTTACTTAGAGGATCATAATGGCCAAGTCATTGGCCTGACATTATAAACCTCGGGCTTGATGCCAGCTGGCAATACATAGCTGGCATTAACCCCTTATTATCAGGGCTGCTGTAAGAGTCGGGTACAGCTAGGGCTGGGCGATTTTGGAAAAAATCAAAATCTCGATTTTATTTAACCCTATGGACGATTTTCGATTTAAATCTCGATTTAAATCTCGTTTTTTTTTTTGCTTTTCTTTGATGAATAAAGAGAAAAAACTAAGAGGTACTGTATATACTCGTGTATATGCCGACCCGTGTATAAGCCGACCCCCCTAGTTTTGCCCCCAAAACCTGGGAAAACCTATTGACTCGTGTATAAGCCGAGGGTGGACCCCAGCACAGGTATACAGCCCCCAGCAGTGTGGTATACAGCAGCCTCCCCAGTGGTATATACAGGCCCCAGCAGTGTTACAGCAGCAGCCCCAGTGGTGTATACAGCAGCAGCCCCAGTGGTGTATACAGCAGCAGCCCCCAGTGGTGTATACAGCAGCAGCCCCCAGTGGTGTATACAGCAGCAGCCCCCAGTGGTGTATACAGCAGCAGCCCCCAGTGGTGTATACAGCAGCAGCCCCCAGTGGTGTTTACAGCAGCAGCCCCAGTGGTATACAGGCGCCTAACCTAACCTAACCCTAGCCCTAACCCTAGCCCTAACCCTAGCCCTAACCCTATCCCTAACCCTAGCCCTAGGAGAAGGAGCGGCACCATATCCCTGTAATGGCGCCGGCGGCAAGGGGCAGGTAAGACCTGCAGCAGGGCTCTGACAGCAGAGCCCACCCCCCCCCCCGGAACTCACCCGTGGCTGTCAGTAGCAGGGGCGGCGGGGTACTGAAACATGGCGCAGATTTTGGATGTTAACAATCCGCAGCACACAATTCTATGTCGGCACATAGCCTTAGAGAAGAAAAGCCTGGTTGAAAAATTTACCAGCTCCCTAAACAATGTGTTTGAAAATATTTGAAATATAAGTCAGATTCAGACTACAACAGACGTGAAATGATCTTACAAACTGCAGTTGAGAAATACCAGGGCTTCTTAACCTCCCTGGCGGTCTGTTTAGGTCTGGTTTTTTGTTGCTAAAAGCGGGCTTACCCGCGTTCGCGGCAGATGCGGTAAAAAAACCGCATCTGCCGCACTTGCCGCACTTGCCGCATAGCTGCCGCACTTGTGCCGCACTCGCGGCGCGGTTGCGGCGCGGTTGCGGTAATCTGCATAGTAAAGGGAACCATGCAGTAGACATGAGATAATGATTGTATACACTTACATGAGGGCGTCTCCCTGTGTGTGCTGGCACTTGTGAGCTGTGTTCGTCATGCCTGCTCTCCCCCTCCCTTATGCCCGCCCCCTCTCAGCCTGCTATAGTGATGTGAGGCTGATCTCGTCATAAAGGGGCGGGGCTAAATCGCGCATCCCGGTAGCCCGCCCCGTCTGCCCCTAGCCTGCAGGATCCAGCAGATACTTAGTTTCTGGCTGGAGCAGCGCATAGCGTTACCAGGAGGTAATGCTATGAGCCACCTGGCTATGAATCGATATGGCAACTGGACGCTTACTGCAGCCTCCAGTTCGACAGAAATCTCAGGGATATGGGCTTTTGCAGAGCGTACAGGAAAACGCTGCAAACAGCGTTTCCTGTGCACTCTGCTAAAGCGCATATCCGGGGATTGTCTGTGGAGCCGTCGGCTGCGGTAAGCATCCGGTTACCATAGCAATCCATACACGGGTGGCGCATAACTTTACCAGCAGGTAACGCTATGCGCTGCTCTGTGCAGAAACTAAGTTTCTGCCGGATCCTGCAGGCTAGGGGCAGGCGCGCGTCTACCCCTAGCCCTAAGCTTACAATTTTTCTGCAGAAAAATCCACATTAATTTCCTCAGACTTTGATACATCAGTTACTTAGATATTATAACAAGCAGAATGGGGTGGTTATAGAAATAGAGGAAGATCCTTTAAATTAGAATGAGAGACTCAGGAGAATGATCAAATCAATCAAGAAATCCAAGGTACAAAAATGCCACACGGGATTCGTCCATAACCATCTCACCCTTACCTTTAGCTAGAACATCAAATTCATCTTCATTTACCTCCTCTTCCTCTTTTTTTAGAGCATAGGACCTTAAACGCATATGACACGCCTGTGGAGACACGGGAGTCAGTGGGTGCTCTCGTCTGCTGGCCCAGCCGCCTTTAAAAAGACAACATGGACCAGGGTTCATCCCAATTGAACGCCCGAGCTCCTTACCCGTGGGTGGAACACTACTCAGACAACACAGGGTGAAGGAACCACAATATTCAGGCTTTATTGGATCCCCAAACAGTTAACTGCCTATAACACATAACCAGCAAACATAAAATGTAACAGGCAACAGTTTATCACCCTTCCGCTGGCTCACCAGGGATTAGAATATTTGTGCCTCTGAGCTTCCAGGGCTACTGACAGCACCTCGCTTTTGGCGGGCACCCACCTAGAAAGAAATAATGCCAGATTTAGGAAACTGAGCTATCACTGCAGTGTATGTAGCCAGGTGACTGGATTGTCCTAACCTCTGTTGCTTCCTTATGTAGCCTTTGATATCCCAGCTGAATCCTAACATTCGATGCTAAAGTCCATGTGGTAATATAATCCAGGTTCTGATCCCCTTGGTCGGCACTAAAGTGCCTAGGCCTGGGGTTATGGCCTGCCAATCGGATCCATAGATCCTAGATTAGCAGCATGTATCAAGTCTCCTGGTCAAATGAATAGACCTGAGCACTCATTGCAGGATATTGGGGACTTCACGATTAGTGGAATAAGGCTGCCTCCACACTTGCGGACCCCTCCGCAGCTTTCTGCGGAGAGGATCTGCAATGTGACCACAGCACCGCAAGCCCCTATCTTTATAATGGGAGTGCATGGTGCTGCGCTTGACTGCGCATGACCGTGCACACCCATTCACTCCCATATGTGATCTGTGCGCAGGCGGATGCCTGCGCACAAATCACCCAGTCTCGTCCGCACCACGAACGCGACATGTTGCATTTCTGGTGCGGACGAGACTGGGTGATTTGTGCGCAGGCGGACGCCTGCGCACACATCACATATGGGAGTGAATGGGTGCGCACGGTCATACGCAGCACCGTGCGCTCCCATTATAAAGATAGGGGCTTGCGGTGCTGCGGTCACATTGCGGATCCCCTCCGCAGAACGCTGCGGAGGGGTCCGCAAATGTGAAGGCAGCCTAAGACTGTGCTGTCATTGGCTAGATTTCTAACTGCAGACATAATATCTCTAGTAGAATTGCATTTCTGGCAGGGGAGACTCAAAAACAGATAATTTGCATAGAATATAGCAACCCACATAGTAATACAATTGAAGGATCCATACTTAATCTCTCTTTGTGTCATGACCTTCTCTGACAAAGGGATGACATAATTACATTACAAACTTTAAACACTAGCAGGCATCTACAAGACTTGTAGAAACAATGAGTGGCTTATCACAAGGGTAGCAAACAAAATACAAATATTGTCTGGCTACATAAGGGTGCTGTTACACAGAGCAATGTTCCAGCGATCCCAACAACGACCAGGATCGCTGGAACATCGCTGTGTGGTCACTGGGGACCTGTCAAACAGGCAGATGTCAGCGACCAGGGAGATAACCTCCTTATCGCTGGGTAAGCAGGAGAAGGCTGGTAACTAAGGTACACATCGGGTAACAGCACTGCGCTGTCCTAGTTACCCACTGTGTACCTTGGCTACCAGGCTTCTCCCGCTTACAGGCTGGTAACCAGGGTACACAGCGGATAATTAGTACAGCGCTGTGCTTAGTTACCTGATGTGTACCTTAGTTACACATCGGGTGCGCTGTGAACCCAGACGCGCAGTGCACGCTGGGACATGTAGTCTTATGTTTAAATGTTCCAGTGTGCACTGCACGGCCGGATTGCGTGCTGCTGCCCGCACCAGCTCCCTGCATTCTTGGGACCAGTGCTTGTTGGTCTCCCGCCGTCAAACACGCCGATGCATGCTGCACAGTGGGAGACCAACAAGCAAAAAATGGTCCTGATCGTTGTGTAACGATCAGCGACCTCGCAGCAGGGGCCCCTTCGCTGCTGCTTTTCACTCACAGCGATATCACTGGTGATTTCAGTGATATCGGTAGTGTGTGAAGTACCCCTAAGAAACCATCCTATGTTATACATAAAAAGAGTCCATGTTGTCATAATGCCCACCATCGGGGTGCTCGGAATCGTGTGGGCAGTTCTCTGGGAAGGTCACTGGGCTGTGACCCGACTCCATGGCCCTGGCTGTGCCATAAATGGGGGATATTTATACGGATTTTGGTCGTAACACCACCCGTGGTACTCGGCTAGGATGGCTAACGCTGCGGTGCAAGTTCAGTGGAGTAGTTGGTGATGCAGTAGAAATGGTGTAGCTCCCCACAGGTGCAGCTGGTCCCCAGGCAGTTGACTAAGTTTATGCAGGGGATAGGGAATGGTGGGGTGCAGGACTGAGGGTGTGAATAATGACTAGAGGACCCAAGGACTGAAGTTTCCTTTACCTTTACTTGATGGTTGATAATGCAGACTGGGGCACTGGTAACAGATGGTAATGGAGATCTGAGTAGCTGGGAAGCAATTGGGGCACCACCTAGCCAAGTGGGTTCAGAGGCCTTCCTTCTGTGTGGTGCTGTTTGGTTTTCGCTGCCTGAAGCTCAGCTGCGACCCTTTCCTGCATGTCTAGCCTTCGCTCGTATGGCAGGCAGCTCGAGCCTATTCCAGGTGTTGCTCCTTGGTGGCAGCTCCAGGCTCTGGTATGCTGCTGTGCTCGCCAGGTATTTAGTGGGGCCAGAGGACTTGCAATCCTCTGGGCTCCGGATTTAGCTGCTGGGACTTCAGTATCCGAACAACCACGGACTCCGGTTTCTAGCGCTTTCCTCTGGGGTGAGTCTGGTCATGACTCCACTCCCCAGGTTCTCCTCAACTCCTCTCTTTCACTAGCTTTCCACTGTTCTGGGACGAGCTCCAACCGGCTCCAGTCCCCAGGATGTCTGTACTTCTCTCTGTCTCAGAGTGTTCTCTCTAACCTCGCCTCCAGGCCAGAATTTATAGGGAAGCTCCACTAAAACCGGTTTCAGAGTCTCCTCCTTCTGGTCTGGTGTCAGAACAAGGGTTGGAGGCTGGTGTTACCTGACAAGGGGACCTCTTCTTGCTTCCAGGCATGACATCACCCCCAGTGAGGGAGGCTATGCCACTGTGGCAACTGGACTCCTGGGGTGCCACATTCCCCCCTAGTGAAATTCAGTACTCCCAGACTGAGGAAACAAAAATGAACAATTAATAATAATTACAACTTTCATTATCAATAATTGACAAAGTCTCAAAACTGCAAAAATGACAAAAACCCTCAAAATAGGAAAGTATTCTTTGCGGTGTACCTTACATCACCATCCATAAATTGTTCCTTTCCGGTTACCTGAAATTTGGTTGGTGGGAACTGCCCAAACCCACTTCATGTAGTTCATCCCTGTTCGTGGCTACAGGGCACTCTGTCAATGGGCCTGGTTTTCGGCCACGCTGGTGGCTTATTTTCTAGGCCAAAAATTAACTTATTACAATATTGTTGTCACGCTCTACAGACGGACCTGAAGTGAGGACCCACTGGACCGCAGGCAATGCGGATGCTGATACCAGTATGAGTGAGAGAACCAGACAAGGAAGGTAAGTTCAAAGATTTATTGCACACATCAACAGCAGTGGGCAAACACCCCAAGGGAAGGCCACAGGGCCACCTCACCGGAAACACCTCCGAAGGAGTCCAGCCAGAGTGACCCCCATACAGGGATTTCTCCTGGACGAGGCTAAGGAGGGCCGGAGAGAGGCAGACACCCGTGTTGAACTGACCCAAAGGAAAGAAACCAACAGAAGGGAAACACGGAGGTGCAGAATGGGGTCCTTTGGGAAACCAGGAAACACGGAGGGCAGCAGGGAACAGGCACGGAGGTATCCAACTGAAAGAGAACAAAACAAGGGTAAGGAATAGCACAAAACAGGAGAACTTAACAAGACCTGGACTGGCAGCTTCTAGATGGTAGAAGTTGCCCAGGCAATGTCCAGAAGTGAATGAGGACATTATATCCCCACTGCCTCTCAGTGATTGGCTGAGAGGCGGGGCAGGGCAGACTGGAACCCTGGCCCTTTAAGAGTGGCTGAGAGCATGCGCCCCCCATATTGAGAGCTCAGGGAGGAAGTGAGGCAGCAGGAGCCCCAGGAGGACGGTGCAGCAGCGTGGAAGCCAAACCCTGGCCCTTTGACAAGCGGCGATGCACTCTAGAGCCCTGGGGCCGCCGCCGGCCGGGACCCTGAATCCCCAGATCAGGGCCGGTGACGGAGCGATAATTAAGCGGGCAGGGGGGACAGCAGACCGTGCAGTGGAGGCGCCGTGCCGCAGGGACGCAACAGTTGTCCTGACCACACCTAGTCCGGTGGTCCATTTGTCCATAATTAACTGTACACTCACAATCAATTAAGAGTTCTTACAGAAGTCTCTGTAGGTATGTTACACTTGACGGTTGCATGAAAATATACATATTTACACTTTACAGTTTTAAACTTTTCACTAAACTATTTATACTCTGTGACATACGGGGGTCTGACCCTGGGTGCTACGTTTTGACCTATGTAGGATGGGTACTGTTGGGGACCTTTAACTATCTTGTGTGTCTACTGCTGGTGTAGTGGACCCACAATTACTATGGTACATGTGGACATACGCAGAACTGGTATACTGGATCGCCTTCTACCAACTCTTAGACTCACCGTGAAACTGACAGATTCGCCGCTAACAGGGGGTTGATTCACTTGTTCCACTGCGGGTGTTGCATCTGTGGCTGGAGCTAACTGGACTTCTAACTGTTCTAAAGTCTCCCCTGCTTCAGTTACTACCACCTGTGGGAAGGTCAGGACAGGTACAACAATGATTGGTTTACCTGCATCCAACAACTGGGCAAATTCTCCTCTTCTGTGTGTTGAGGACTGACTTGATCTTCCTCTTTATGTCTCAACTGGTCAGGGCATACCTTCAGATGATCCCTCGACACTGCTGCTGAGGTTTCCCCTCCGTCTTTACTAATAAGACACACCTTGGTTTTATTGAAGTCTGACTGAAGCACGGGATATGGCTCAAACTCCCACTGATCGTCAAGTTTATGCATCTTCCGCTTTGTCTTGAGGACCTGTTCTCCAGGTGCTAAAGGAACTGCAGGGGCATGCTGGCTATAGGTTCTCTCCTGATGCTGTGTTGCCTGGCATAAACTCCTCTCTACACATACTTGGACTCGGCGATACTGCTGTTGTCGCTTTGTATCCCAGTAGGCTTGTGGTGGGGTCGCCTCAGGCATTAAGACTCCCATGTCCATGTCAATGGGTAAGTTGCCGAACCTTGCCCTCATCAGGTAGGCTGGTGTGCAGTTGGTGGAGTTCATCAGGATATGGTTATACAAGTCTACCAGGCTTTGTTCTTCAAGAGGCAGGGTCTTCAGCAGGTCTATTACTACCTGATTCATTTTCTCACACAACCAACTGGTCTGGGGATGATATGGCGTCATCCTGACTTTTTTGGGGCTGTACATGTTACAGAACTTCTGGAACACTTCTGCTTCAAAGGCTGGGCCTTGGTTAGTAAGCACTCGTTCAGGGTAAACGTGCGGTCGACAGAAGTGTTGTTGAAATGCTCTACCTGCTGTCTTAGCCGTTTGGTCCTTCACTGCCATGACAGGAACCTGGAGTAGTGGTCTACTATGGTAAAGGCATAGACATAGCCTGACTGACTTAGCTTCATGTGGTCCAAGGCTACCTTTAATTTGTAATGCCTTGGCTCCCTCTAGCGGCCAGTGCCATATGCGCAGTCTATTTTTCTATTTTCTGTCTGATTCTCCTCCCCCTTGCAATGCATTCTGGTAGCTCAGCCTCCATTTTACCTTCATCCTCCCTGGATGGAAGAAGACACGTCTACTACTGTCCCCATGCGATTGCATTGCCGTTTTACCACATACAAATATACTGTAACGTTCAATAAAAGCACACACTTCACCACAGTCTTCTCATTGGAATCAGAATAAAGGTTTAGCTGTCTGTTTAAATTCATGAGCCCCCAGTCCATTTAGTGAGAACAGAACAGTAAAATGGCAGCCATCCAGCTACTGGGAAACAGTAATATGGCAGCCATCCAGGTAGTGGGATACAAGTCACCGGCTACACAAAGACTTTGTACAGCTACAGCAATCTTTGCACAGTCAAGCATTTCCCTAAAGCACCATGTCCCACAGATCACACAAGACAAGATCTGTTACTTCTGCCTCCTCAAAGACCACATCCATCAGCAGCGCGGTTGCCATTGCCTGCGCAAATGCTGAAGCCGCCAAAATGCGAGCAAGCTTTCCTGATCATGAGATGCAACTTAAATTAGAGAAGGCACACTTGGAAGCAACCCAACCTGACCAAGAGAGAAGGTCACAATTAGAGAAGGCACGCCTGAATGCTGCCTTAGAAAGCCTAGCAGCAAAAAGGGAGGCAGCACCTGCCATCACAGAGGCAGAGTCACTGGAAGCCTCTCAAAAGCCAGAGCTTCATAGGCAAAAGAGTGTGCTGAGTCTGGAGTTTCCACTGCAGGACCCCCACAACGCACATCTCAGTACGTTAATGAACTCCCGATCCAAACTTCAACCCTGATCTGCCACCAAAACGCGAACACGACACCTCCAGTGACGAAAGTGGGAGCTATCAAGAACCTCATCTCCAGGATAGATGCAAACTTGAAAATGTTGCACAGAACAACTCTGCTAATGACTATGTTGCCCCTCAACAGGTAACCAATGCAAACTGCCTTGCTGACATATCATACGTAAGAGCGAAGCAATACGACACTGGCTGGGGCTACCCAGAGGATACTAACAGGTATGAACGCACCTCACATCATTATCAGGGCGACTCATCACCAGTATACTCTGCTGAAAACCTGTTCACAACAGAATTTGCTAAGTTCTTGGCACGACGTGAGCTAGTTGCAAAAGGACTCATGAAATTCACTGACCAAGCTGAAGGCTACAGAGCTTGGGAAGCTTCCTTCCAAAATGTCACTAGAGACTTGGGGTTATTATTATTATTATTATTATTTATTTATAGCGCCATTAGGTTCCATGGCGCTTTACATGTGGAAAAAGGAGACAAGGACAAGTACACTAACTCTAGACAATCAGGACATACAGGTACAGGAAGGGAGTGGGACTCTGTCCACAAGGGCTGCAGTCTACGAAGGGCAGGTGGGGATACAGTAGGATGGGGGAATGTCAGTCAGGGGGTGGTCGCCTGGGTCTCATGGCAGGTTGTAGGCTTGGCGGAATAGGTGAGTCTCCAGGTGACACTTGAAGGTTCTCAGGGTCGGAGAGTGTCTGACGTGTTGGGGCAGGGAGTTCCAGAGGATGGCAGATGCCCGGGAGAAGTCCTGAATGCGGATGTGCGAAGAGATGAGGGGGGAGCAGAGGAGGAGTTCTTGGGAGGATCAGAGGTTGCGGGTTGCGTGAGGGTTGATATCGGGAGACCAGGTCAGAGATGTATGGTGGGGACAACTTGTGTATGGCTTTGTATGCCATGGTTAGTGTTTTGAACTGGGATCTCTTGGAGGCGGGGAGCCAGTGAAGGGCTTGGCAGACGGGGGAGACAGGGGAGTAGCGGGAGGACAGATGGGTTAGTCGGGCAGCGGAGTTGAGGATAGATTGGAGAGGTGTAAGGGAGTTAGCCTGGGAGTCAGTGAGAAGGAGGTTGCAGTAGTCAAGACGGGAGATGATAAGAGCATGAATAAGTGTTTTAGCAGTATTCTGGCTAAGGAAGGAGTGGATCCGTGAGATGTTTCTAAGCTGGAGCCGGAGAGATGTGGTGAGGGAGTCGATGTGGGGTTTGAAGGATAGGGAGGAGTCAAGGATTACCCCGAGACACTTGGCTTGGGAGACTGGGGAGAGAGCGCAGTCATTGATGCAGGTGGATAGGTTGGAAAGTGGGGGGAATTTCTTGGGGGGAAGATGATGAATTCAGTTTTGCCCATGTTGAATGTAAGGAAGCGAGCAGAGAAAAAGGATGAGATGGCGGAAAGGCATTGTGGGATTTTGGAGAGTAGGGAGGTGATGTCAGGGCCGGGCAGGTAGATTTGGGTGTCGTCGGCGTAGAGGTGGTACTGAAAGCTGTGGGACTCAATGAGCTGCCCTAGGCCGAGAGTGTATATGGAGAAAAGTAGCGGTCCCAGGACCGAATCTTGGGGGACTCTAACATGAAGGGGGAAGGGCGAGGAGGAGGTGTGGGAGTGGGAGACGCTGAAGGTCCCGTCCGCTAGGTTTGAGGAGATCCAAGAGAGGGCAAGGTGGGTGATGCCAAGGGGTTCCCGGATTCGGAGAAGAAGGGAGTGGTCAACCGTGTCAAAAGCGGCAGACAGGTCTAGGAGGAGGAGGATGGAGTAGTGGCGTTTGTTCTTGGCGGTCAGTAGGTCGTTGGTGACTTTGGTCAGGGTTGTTTCAGTGGAGTGGAGGGGTCAGAAGCTGGATTGTAGGCTGTCGAAGTGGGAGCAGGAGGAGAGGTGAGAGGACAGTTTGGAGTGGACGTGCTGTTCAAGTAGCTTAGAGGTGAATGGGAGAAGAGATACGGGGCAAAAGTTAGAGACAGAGGTAGGGTTGAGGGAGGGTTTTTTAAAGTATGGGCGTGATTAGGGAGTGTTTGAAGGCCGAAGGGAAGGCGCCAGTGCTAAGTGATAAGTTGAAGAGGTGGGTGAGGGCTGGGATGAAAATGGAAGTGTGGTTGGGAATGAGGTGGGATGGGAGCGGGTCGTGGGCGCTGGTGGTGAGGTGTGATTTCGACAGGAGGGAGGAGAGTTGGTCTTCAGTTATGGGGGGGAAGTGGCTAATGGAGGAGGGCAGTGTAGGAGAGAGGGGGAGTTGTGGGGATAGGGGGTCAAAGCTGTTTCTGATCTTGTTGATCTTCTTGAAGAAGGTCGCAAAGTCTTCAGCAGAGATGAGGGGTGAAGGGGGAGGAGCAGGCAGGCGGAGTAAGAAGTTGAAAGTTTTGAAGTGCTGTTCGGGGTTGCGGGACAGAGAGGTTATTAGGGATGAGAAGAAGGCTTGCTTGGCAGTAGCAAGTGCCGTTTTGAGGTCAGTGAGGGATTATTTGAACACAACAAAGTGCTCAGAGGTGCGGGACATTTTTCATCTCCTCTCGGCGACCCTGGACGTCCGTCTTAGGTTTTCAGTGAGGGTAGTGTGTCAGGGTTGCCTGTTGCGTGGAGCGTGGAGTGTGAGGGGGGCAGCTAGGTTGAGGGCGTTCGTTATTGTGGTGTTGTATAGGGTGGTGGCAGAGTCTATGTCACAAGCGGAGGGTATTTTGGTGAGAAGGAGGAGGGATTCAGAGAATAGGGGAAGATCAACATCTTTTAGGTTTCGGCGAGGGTGATCAAGTTTGCGGAGATGGAGTAGTATGGCGCCCTGCTCACGTAGGTAGCCACAGACTTCTCTAATGTGCCTGTGGGGATGTGATGTTGGACCCCTTTTATCCTACCAAAGTCACAGTAGCGTGGCAAGGCAGGAGAGGGCGGAGAAGGTCAAGAGATGGTGGTCAGACAGGGGGAGTTCTGAGTTTGTGAGGTTAGAGAGGGAGCAAAGGCAGGTAAAGATGAGGTCAAGCGTGTGGCCTTGTTTATGGGTGGGAGAGGAGGACCATTGGGAAAGCTCAAGGGAAGTGGTCAGGGAAAGAAAGTTGGAGGCGGCTGGGCAGGGAGTGTCAATGGGGATATTGAAGTCGCCCATGATGATGGTGGTGATGTCAGCAGAAAGGAAGTGAAGTAGCCAGGTGGTGAAGTGGTCAAGGAAGGAGGCGATGGGTCCAGGGGGGAGGTAGATGATGGCCAGCTGGAGGTTACAGGCGGAAAAGATTTGGACCGAGTGGGCTTCGAAGGAGGGGAAAGTGACGGAGGGGGGCAGGGGAATAGGGCTGAAGTCGCAGGAGTTGGACAAGAGTATGCCAATACCACCACCGTGTTTGCCAGAGGAACGGGAGGTGTGAGACAGACTGAAGCCGCCGTAAGATAGTGCAGCAGGGGAGGCCTTGTCGGAGGGGGCGAGCCAGGTCTATGTGATGCCAAGGAATGATAGTTTCTTGGAGATAAAGAGTTTGTTGATGTATGGGAGTTTATTGCTGACTGAGCGGGCATTCCAGAGTGCGCCGGGTTGCTAGACAGAGAAGAGATAGAACTCTTAGTCAAGTACTTGGGAGAAGAGTCAGTCAAACACACAGTAAGGATCAGAGACGTTGATATACACCACCCTGGGACTGGCCTCAGAGATATCTGGGAGAGGCTGGATGAGTGTTTTGGGTCAGTAGAGGTAATAGAGCTTTGTTTAAAAGAATCGATGACTTCCCTAAAATATCTAACAAAGAGCTCCAGAAACTTAGAGAACTTAGCGACCTGCTAAGGGAAATCTAAGTTGCCAAATGTAAAGACGACCTTCAGGGACTTGCATTCCTCGATACAGCCAGAGGTGTGAACCCTATAGTCCAAAAATTGTCCTACAATCTGCAGGAGAAGTGGCACACACATGGTTCCACATACAAATACAAACACGGTGTTCCATTCCCTCCCTTCTCTGTGTTTGTAGACTTTACACCAGCAAGCAAGGATTAGAAATGATCCCAGCTTTGACTTTGCAATGTCGTATGCCACAAGATCACCAGCAGCAAATCCACGCAGAACGTCTGTGGCGGTACACAAGACTAATGTTTCTTCTCCAGGTTCCAATCACAGGTCTGCTGGCTACTCTCAATCAGAGACAGAGATGCAGGACCCTGACAAGTAGTGCCCACTTCACCAGAAGCCTCATCCTCTCCTGATATGCAGAGCCTTCAGAGAAAAATCTATGCCAGATCGCAGAAGCTTCCTGAAAGAACATGGTATCTGCTACAAGTGCTGCTCGTCCATAGCTCATCTCGCCAAGGAGTGCAAGGTCAGTGTAAAATGCACAGAGTGTGGCACCACAGACCATAACGCAGCTCTACACCCTGGCCCAGCTCCATGGGGTACACAAAACACATTACCTGACAGTAAGCATGGGGGGAGGAAAGGAATACTGCTATAGCTACCCCAGAGATCACTTCACAATGCACAGAAATCTGCAAAGGGACAATAGACAGCAGGTCCTGTTCAAAGACATGTCTCGTCAGAGAGTACCCAAAGGGCCATATAGACAAAGCTATAAAATTATATGCTATCTTGAATGATCAAAGTAATCGATCCCTGGCCAGATCAACATTCTTTGACCTATTCAACATTAGAGGGCCAAGCATTCCCTACTCATTAAAAACGTGTGCAGGTACTGTGACAACAGCAGGCAGGAAAGCTACTGACTATCAAATCAAGTCCCTAGATGGACAAGTCTGCCTACCACTACCCACAACCATTGAATGCAACCAGATCCCAGACAACAGATCTGTAATTCCTACGCCAGATGTAGCAATCCACCACGCTCACTTAAAACGCATAGCACACCTTATACCGGAACTCGACCATCAGACGCAGATAATCCTGATGTTAGGTAGAGATATCCTGCAGGAGCATAAAGTGAGACACCATATCAATAGACCCTAAAATGCTCCATATGCCCAAAGGCTAGACCTAGTATGGGTCGTAATAGGAAATGTATGCCTGGGAAGCATGCACGCCCCCTCTTCTGTGACAACTATGCTAGCAAATACTCTGGAAAAGGGACTCCCATCTCTGTTCCACCCTTGTAATAACGAGTTTCACGTCAGAGGACTGCCACACAGCATCCAACTGCCTAATCATCTAATAGACTTTACACACGACAACAGTATAGTGTCCTCGGAAGAAAGGGATAGTGACATCCAGTGATGCCAAACGGGGAGTGTTGTGTCTCCGACATCCAATTCATTTCCAAATGTTTGTTTTTTGTATAATGTTTGTGATTAGTATAGCTGTAGAAAACATAGTCGTGTATTTCTAGTGAGGTAAGAGACCTTCCTTTGATTTGTAATGCTTCGGCTCCCTCTAGCGGTCAATGCCATATTCACAGTCTATTTTTCTATTTTCTGTCTGATTCTCCGCCTCCTTGCAATGCATTCTGTTAGCTCAGTCTCCATTTTACCTTCATCCCTGCATGCAAGAAGACACGTCTACTACTGTCCTCATGCGATTGCATTGCCCTTTTACCACATAGAAATATACTGCAACGTTCAATAAAAGCACAGACTTCACCACAGTCTTCTCATTGGAATAAAGATTGAGCTGTCTGTTTAAATTCATGAGCCCCCGGCCCATTTAGTGAGAACAGAACATTAAGAACGGAAAAAATAAAATAACCGATTACCATTGGGTGAGCTCTATAGATAAAAATTAATATTTCAATGAGAATTTAGTCAATAGATAAATAGCCTTAATCTATTCTTAAAGCTCTTGACTTCTGGAAGTCAGCCACCTCTATAAGGTTTATTAGTGGCTTGTTATGCGAGTCCTATTAGCAATTCTCTGTACCTTGTCGTGAGCGCTTAGCGGCCAAGGTACTCACAGCAATGCCCCAAAGCGGCTTGCGATGTTCACATCAAGTGATATGTCTCTGCGATGCAAGGATTTATGAACTACAGCAAATACATCCGCATTAAAAGCTGACAGAAGCCCTACTCATGCAGTTTAGCTTCAAGTACACATTAATTAGTCCCTATACCCATTAACTTCATAGGCATTAATGTTACCATAAGCAAATCTTACATACAACTGAAAATACCCCGAAATGCATTATAACGATAACAAATCCAAACGCAAGCTCATCTGTGAGACACGGGTCATGGTATGTACACTGCCCATGCCTCCTATAGAAACCGCATGGACGGGCTACCCAACTGTACCTACAGCCCCTGCCCTTAACGCCACTACACTACTGTACCTGTTTAAACGACACCAATGATACAGTTCCATGATTTCAACCATAGGGCACGTATATACCAATACACAAATATAACAGCCACGTTCCCCTTCTCTGGCTCACCAGGGTTAATATTGCCTCCGTTGCCAGGCCCCTACCCTAACCCACTACCCCCCTTCCAGCGACACCGCCAAGAACCGAACCATCAGGTATGCCCACAGAAGTCCGCGCCTAGATACCCTTTAGCCTCGCCGTCTATTAACTTGCTCCTAATCCTGCCGCCTGCTTCAACCAACCTGTACTAAGGAAACCTTCCCCTAAGCTTTTCCGCAGCAAAAGGAAACCTAACCCCCGGTTCCCCACTTCAAAAGCCGCGCAAGATTACCCTCTTAACACAGCGAAAACCTAGCTTATCCATTCCCTCTCAACTAAACCTGTTAGGACCCTACCCTAAACCATATGCACTCCGACACCTAAAAACCCCAATCCGGAGCTATCCAAACCGCCCCGAACAAACACCTAATGCTCCGGCACGTCTTCTTGAACCATCGCATGCTTTGCTGCACTAGTCCCCGCCGAAATACAACCTACCTAATGCGCCACCCTAAACCGAGGCGCCCGCAAACCTCCCCAAAAACCACCGACATACCCCTATAAGCATGCCGCCTACCAAATATGACCACGGCGCCACTTACCCCCTAAACCCGTTACACTAGCCTCGAATTCACTGAACCGAGCTGAGCACCATCCAAATAACGTGCTCTCCAATCCTAGTCCCGCAGCTACCATAAGCCCCATGCAAACATACATGTGTGTCCGCGCCGATAAACCCTAGCCGGTTCGTTCCATACGGACTAGCAGCCCCTACTTAACCACTAGCATATACACCCTGCATCAAGTTAGCCTCCCTTATCGCCAGCTCAATCCGACAAGGGGTCTCCAGGATTGGTGATCGCTAAAGGCCTTCACCCTAACTCCACCTAGTCCCTTAACGCGCTTCACTAAGGCCCTACACCCGGAAGCCCGTCCATCACTTACATGCCTTCAAGTCATCTGATCGTCCGTCCGATCGTCCGTCCGATCCTCCGTCCGGCCAGGCGTCCTCTTCCTCCGGCCCCGGGGTCTTCTCTCTTCTTTCCGCCATCTTCGCCTCTTCGTCCGGCCCCGGGGATCTTCTGTCTTCTTTTCCGAAAATTCCGCCTCCGACGTCCTCTTCCTTCTCATTAAGATAGAATGGAGGAAAAATCCCCCATTCTACCTCAATGAAATCTCACGCCGTCTTCTGATTGGTCGATGGATAATGCCCTCAGCCAATCAGAAGAGCTCCTCATTCAGTTTTCATTCAGGTCCGCCTTTTTTCCCCATTGACATACATTACCGGTGTGTCGGCGATTTTATGGCCGCCCCCCTGGTTCTATTTGTCGGCCCTAAAATCGCGGACACACCGCTAATGCATCTCTATGGGCAGTCAGCTCGACTTCTGATTGGTTGCCGTTCAATCCGAAATCGGGCTGACTGCCCATAGAGATGCATTAGCGGTGTGTCCGCGATTTTAGGGCCGACAAATAGAACCAGGTGGGCGGCCATAAAATCGCTGACACACCGGTAATGTATGTCAATGGGCAAAAAAAAGGCGGACCTGAATGAGAACTGCGTCTCAGTCAAACTTAAAAAAATAAATAAATTAAATAATAAAAAAAATAATTAAAAAAAATTAAAAAATAATAAAAAAAAATAATTAAAAATAATAAAAAATTCAATAAAAATAATAATAAAAAAATAAAATATATGCTAATAAGATCAGCCCTTTGCGGACCTGAATGAGAACTGCGTCTCAGCCTAAATAATAAATTTAAATAATAAAAAAAATAATTAAAAAAGAATTAAAAAATAATAAAAAAAAATAATTAAAAATAATAAAAAATTCAATAAAAATAATAATAAAAAAATAAAATATATGCTAATAAGATCAGCCCTTTGCGGACCTGAATGAGAACTGCGTCTCAGCCTAAATAATAAATTAAATAATAAAAAAAATAATTAAAAAAGAATTAAAAAATAATAAAAAAAAATAATTAAAAATAATAAAAAATTCAATAAAAATAATAATATAAAAACAAAATATATGCTAATAAGATCAGCCCTTTGCGGACCTGAATGAGAACTGCGTCTCAGCCTAAATAATAAATTAAATAATAAAAAAAATATTTAAAAAAGAATTAAAAAATAATAAAAAAAAATAATTAAAAATAATCAAAAATTCAATAAAAATAATAATAAAAAAATAAAATATATGCTAATAAGATCAGCCCTTTGCGGACCTGAATGAGAACTGCGTCTCAGCCTAAATAATAAATTAAATAATAAAAAAAATAATTAAAAAAGAATTAAAAAATAATAAAAAAAATAATTAAAAATAATAAAAAATTCAATAAAAATAATAATATAAAAATAAAATATATGCTAATAAGATCAGCCCTTTGCGGACCTGAATGAGAACTGCCTCTCAGCCTAAATAATAAATTAAATAATAAAAAAAATAATTAAAAAAGAATTAAAAAAATAATAAAAAAATTAATTAAAAATAATAAAAAATTCAATAAAAATAATAATAAAAAAATAAAATATATGCTAATAAGATCAGCCCTTTAGCGCACCTGAATGACAACTGCCTCTCAGCCTAAATAATAAATTTAATAATAAAAAAATAATTAAAAAATAATTAAAAAATTATAAAAAAATAAATAAAACATAATTAAAAAATAAATAACAAATAATAAATAATAATTTAAAAAAAATGCTAATAATAATATTACTGCTAATAATAATGCTATTAATGCTAATAATTATGTTATTAATGCTATTATTAATGCTAATAATGCTATTATTAATTCTATTAATGCTAATAATAATGCTATTAATGCTATTAATAATGTTATTAATGCTATTATTAATGCTAATAATCCTATTATTAATGCTATTTATGCTAATAATAATGATATTAATGCTATTAATAATGTTATTAATGCTATTAATAATGCTAATAATGCTATTATTAATGCTATTAATGCTCATAATAATGCTATTAATGCTATTAATAATGTTATTAATGCTATTAATAATGCTAATAATGCTATTATTAATGCTATTAATGCTAATAATAATCTATTAATGCTATTAATAATGCTATTCATGCTATTAATAATACTATTAATGCTATTAATGCTAATAATAATGCTATTAATGCTATTAATAATGTTATTAATGCTATTATTAATGCTAATAATGCTATTATTAATTCTATTAATTTTAATAATAATGCTATTAATGCTATTAATAATGTTATTAATACTATTAATAATGCTAATAATCCTATTATTAATGCTATTTATGCTAATAATAATGCTATTAATGCTATTAATAATGTTATTAATGCTATTAATAATGCTAATAATGCTATTATTAATGCTATTAATGCTAATAATAATGCTATTAATGCTATTAATAATGTTATTAATGCTATTATTAATGCTAATAATGCTATTATTAATTCTATTAATGCTAATAATATAATGCTATTAATGCTATTAATAATGTTATTAATGCTATTATTAATGCTAATAATGCTATTATTAATGCTATTAATGTCAATATTTATCCTATTAATGGTATTATTAATGCTATTAATGCTAATAATAATGCTATTAATGCTATTAATGCTAATAATAATGCTATTAATGCTATTAATAATGTTATTAATGCTATTATTAATGCTAATAATGCTATTATTAATGCTATTTATGCTAATAATAATGCTATTAATGCTATTAATAATGCTATTAATGCTATTAATAATGCTATTAATCCTATTATTTATGCTATTAATGCTATTAATGCTAATATTTATCCTATTGATGGTATTATTAATGCTATTAATGCTAATAATAATGCTATTAATGCTAATAATAATGCTATTAATGCTATTAATAATGTTATTAATGCTATTATTAATGCTAATAATGCTATTATTAATTCTATTAATGCTAATAATAATGCTATTAATGCTATTAATAATGTTATTAATGCTATTATTAATGCTAATAATCCTATTATTAATGCTATTTATGCTAATAATAATGCTATTAATGCTATTAATAATGCTATTAATCCTATTATTTATGCTATTAATGCTATTAATGCTAATATTTATCCTATTAATGGTATTATTAATGCTGTTAATGCTAATAATAATGCTATTAATGCTAATAATAATGCTATTAATGCTATTAATAATGTTATTAATGCTATTATTAATGCTAATAATGCTATTATTAATTCTATTAATGCTAATAATAATGCTATTAATGCTATTAATAATGTTATTAATGCTATTATTAATGCTAATAATCCTATTATTAATGCTATTTATGCTAATAATAATGCTATTTATGCTATTAATAATGTTATTAATGCTATTAATAATGCTAAATAATGCTATTATTAATGCTATTAATGCTAATAATAATGCTATTAATAATGTTATTAATGCTATTAATAATGCTAATAATGCTATTATTAATGCTATTAATGCTAATAATAATCCTATTAATGGTATTAATAATGCTATTCATGCTATTAATAATACTATTAATGCTATTAATGCTAATAATAATGCTATTAATGCTATTAATAATGTTATTAATGCTATTATTTATGCTAATAATGCTATTATTAATTCTATTAATTTTAATAATAATGCATTAATGCTATTAATAATGTTATTAATGCTATTATTAATGCTAATAATGCTATTTATGCTAATAATAATGCTATTAATGCTATTAATAATGCTATTAATGCTCTTATTTATGCTATTAATGCTATTAATGCTAATATTTATCCTATTAATGGTATTATTAATGCTATTAATGCTAATAATAATGCTATTAATGCTATTAATGCTAATAATAATGCTATTAATGCTATTAATAATGTTATTAATGCTATTATTAATGCTAATAATGCTATTATTAATCCTATTAATGCTAATAATAATGCTATTAATGCTATTAATAATGCTATTAATGCTATTAATAATGTTATTAATGCTATTATAATACTAATAATGCTATTATTAATGCTATTAATGCTAATAATATGCTATTAATGCTATTAATAATGCTATTAATGCTATTAATTATGCTATTAATGCTATTAATGCTAATATTTATCCTATTAATGCTATTAATGCTAATAATAATTCTATTAATGCTAATAATAATGCTATTAATGCTATTAATGCTATTAATTATGCTATTAATGCTATTAATGCTAATAATAATGCTATTAATGCTATTAATAATGTTATTAATGCTATTATTAATGCTAATAATGCCAATAATAATGCTAATAATAATGCTATTAATGCTATTAATGCTAATATTTATCCTATTAATGCTAATAATAATGCTATTAATGCTATTAATAATGCTATTAATGCTATTAATTATGCTATTAATGCTATCAATGCTAATATTTATCCTATTAATGGCATTATTAATGCTATTAATGCTAATAATGCTATTAATAATGCTATTAATGCTAATAATAATGCTATTAATGCTATTAATACTGTTATTAATGCTCATAATACTGCTAATAATGCTATTAATACTGCTATTACTGCTAATAATAATGCTATGGCTTATATTATTGCTATTGATGATGCGATTATTATTTAAAAATCTTTAAAAAAACAATAAACATATTTTAGATACCCGATGCATTTGCATCAGGCTAACAGCTATAACTACTATAATCAAATTAATGCACGTTCTAGAATCCCGATGCATTTGCATCGGGCTCACAGCTAGTAATATATAAATAGTTTGCTACTAGGTTCCTTGGAGAGTCTCATTTGTCTATTTCATAGAAAGAAGTCAAGCACACTCTTCTAATATAGGTTTATATTAGTGGATACATTATCTACTATTACAATTTATAATCCCTCAGATGATGTGTTTCTCATAGGACAAGATTCATGTGATTTATTTTCTGAGTGCAAGAAAGATTTATGTAACATACAGTCAAAATCATTATAATTAAATAGTTTGACAGTGACATGCTCTACCTAAGGCAGTTTTGGCTTCAAGAAACCACATTAAGTTTTGAGTTTTTATCTCATTACATTTTATTAGCCATAACAATGTTACCAGTAAGAAAATTCTTACATACACACTGAAAAAGTAACCCCGAAAGTGAATTATTATATGTATACAATATTATAAACTGCAAGATGTATCTGTGGAGACACAGGGGTCAGTGGGTGCTCTCGTCCACTGGTCTGGCTGCCTATAGAAAGACCGCATGGACAGGGCTCATCCCAACTGTACGCCTGGACTCCTTAACCGTGGGCTGAACACTACTCAGAAAACACATGGTTAGTGAACCACACAATGATAATGTTTTATTGATTTCAAACAACTAAGGGCATATAACGCATAACCAAGTAAAAAACACAAAATATAACAGCCAACAGTTTCTCACCATTCTGCTGGCTCACCAGGGATTAGATTGTTTGTGCCTCTGGGTTTCCAGGCCACTTACTCTAATCCAGCAGCACCCCGCTTTCAGCGGACACCCGCCAAGAAAGGAATAGCATAAGGGTATGTGCCCACAGGCAGGTTTTGCTGCGTTTGAGATCAGGTTTTGCCTTGGTTTTATGTAAATCTATGCTAATCTAATCCTGAGTTTTTGGTTTCCATCAAAACCTATGTGATCAGGGAAAAGCTTTCACACACACACAGTTTTTTTTTCTCTACAAAAAAATGGAAATACCACAGGTGTTTCCACTTTAGCAAAAGTTCAGCAAAGAATTGACATGCTCATTCTTTCTAAAACACAGCAAAACCTGAGGTGTTTCCACTTTCTTCACCAAACAAAAACCAATGTGTTGGGACAGCTAATCCTAAAATCCATAGATTTTGCTGGAAAACAAAAATGCATCAAATCCTGGGGTGTTTACACTGTTTCCAGAGAACAAAAACCAATGTGTGGGCACAGTGTTTCTGTGAAACACATTGGTTTTGCTGGGAAATCAATACCGCAGGAACAAATTAGCATACATTACCATAAAACCAATGGTAAACCGTAGGCAGAAACCGCAGCAAAACCTCAGCAAAAACGCACTGTGTGAACATACCCTAAGAAGCTAATCGAGCATAGCAAAGTCTGTACCAGGTGACCAAATTGTCCCAGCCTGGGAATCCTCGTTACATAGTCTCTGATATTTCAGCTGAATCGTAGGCTGAGCACATGCAGAAAATAATACAGTTTTAGTACTCCTCCAATCGGTCCCGCAGCTCCTAGATTGAGGTCATGCAAACTATGGAACATGGTGTTGTCCTGGCAGCCGGAATCGAAATTCTAGTCTGAGATATAGTCTTCCAACTGGGACTGCAGCCCCTAGATTAAAGCCATCTAGCATATGAACACCTGGTCAATCAAGTTAGCCTCCCTTATATATGCCGAGCACTAATCTCAGGACAATGGGGTCTTCCAGGATTGGTGGAATAAGACTGTTTTCTTATTGGTTGGATTTCAAGCTACAGACTTAATTCTCCTTTGAGTGTATGTAGTCATAGGTGGTGAGGGGGTGGGATAATTAAATTACCAATACATAACCTAAAAACAATAAAGACTCTGTACAGTCTGGCAAAAAACAATGACTTAGCAAACATGAGATAACAAGCAAAAGGTCAATACATCTTGCTAATTAAGGCTGGGTTCACATTGGCGTTCCTCTCCTCAGCGTTCTGCGGAGGGGAATCGCCATGTGTGCGCAGCGGCCGCCAGCTCCTATCTTTATAATGGGAGCGCACAGTGCTGCGCTTGACTGCGCATGACCGTGCGCACCATTTACTCCCATATGTGATCTGTGCGCAGGCATCCGCCTGCGCACAGATTACATATGGGTGTGAATGGGTGTGCACGGTCATGCGCTGTCAAGCGCAGCACCGTGCGCTCCCATTATAAAGATAGGAGCTGGCGGCGCTGCGGTCACATTGCGGATCCCCTCCGCAGAACGCTGGGAGGGGTCCGCAAATGTGAACCCAGCTTAAGAACATTAACCCCTGGTATGCACTGAGACAAGCTGTGTCTTTACATTCCTTCCACTTCTTAATTTAACAGACAGAGCGGTCATACATGATAAGCCTCTGATCATCCTTCTACTCTTGGTGGCATTGTCCTTTGTTGTGGTGATGTCAGCAACAGAGGCTCACATCTACACACCTTCCCCTGATTACCTCCCCCAACTTGGGCAGACATACTGCAGGCAGGCATTAAAGTGGGGTCCATGAGTTGGGCTTCCATAAACATCTTGCTATCAACCCCCCAGTAAATGGCCACAGTCTGGTTAGCTTTACTCACTGTTGGTTCATAAGAAGATCATGGAGGCTGGGAACGAGTGTTATCCTCAGAAGGGGTGGCAGAAGGATCCACATCACCACATCAGGGTGCTGCTTGTTTTGGATTTGGATGATTGCTGTAAAAATTGGCTGGATGGACTTTGACCTGGGTCATTTTGCAAAATAACTGGGGTGGGGATGACATCCATGAGCCCCACTTCACCTTCCTTCAGGTTAGGCCCCAAAATAAGAGGTGTGGGGAGGCTATCCACAAGCCCCACATTGCCCACTCCCTAGTCGGTCTCCCAGTACAACTTCACACATGCCAGAGGGATGTCCGAGCACTGACCTTCAGCCAGGAAGATGTATAATTGGGAACATAATCAATGGTCTTCTGGGAACACAATATCTAGGCTTACCAAGGTGATAGCAGAATCAGTGTCTCATAGTCCCTGGGCCCACACCACTGATCTAGTCCAGCTGGGCTGACAGGTGGGCTCCAGGCCTAGGGTCACAGAATTTTGAGACAATCTTTATCCATATGTCCATGGCGCCCACACTTATAAAAGCGATGGATTTGGCAAGTCATGGGTCCTGTCTGTACACCTTTGTCCTGGTGGGGCTTCTGTTGGGTAGCGGGACATCTCTCTTGAGTGGCTGATTCTAGCAGTAGGTTTAACTCCATAAACAAATTCCAGAACTCTCCTCGTGAGGCATTGGACCCAAATCTGGCCAACAACACCTCGGTTCAGGCTGCTCGGGACCAGGTTGATTCCCGATTGTCACTGGATCCATGATGTGGCACACATTTTTAAATCTCGGTCAATATCGATGGGCTCTCATCATCCTTAGCATCCTTCTGGCATCCCAATGGACTAATTTCTGGATCAAGTCTGACTGGGTGTCAGTGTCCCTGTATTCAGCCTGTTGAATCTGCCACAGCTTCTGCAGTATATGTTTACTTTTAGGGCTGTATGACCACTCTGGTCCCATAGCTGAGCTTGTGGGGTTGGACATGGTGATGTCCAAAACCTGTATGCCTCCTTTATGGCCTGCTGTGTATGCTGATATGCCTCCCTAATGGGCCTCCCTAATTGTTGAGCACTTGGACAATTTTGACGAACACTGCTCCCCTGGATAAATCATACTGAGTAGTATCCCACTGCTGCCACCAATTGTGCAGACACAGGGGTCAGTGGGTGCTCTCATCTGCTGGTCCAGCCGACTTTAGAAATACCTCATGGACCAGAGCTCATTGCAACTGTACGGCCAGACTCCTTAACTGTGGGCAGAACACTACTCAGACAACACAGGTGAGGGAACCACACAATGGTAAGGCTTTATTGGATCCCCAACAACTAAAGGCATATAACACATGACCAAGCAAAACAGAAAATGTAACAGGCAACAGTTTCTTACCCTTCCACTGGCTCACCAGGGATAAGAATGTTTGTGCCTCGGGACTTCCAGGGCCACTTACTCTAATCCAGCAGCATCCTGCTTTCTCTGGGCACCTACCAAAAAGAAATAGCGGCAAGCGTAGGAAGCTAACCGAGCATAGCAAAGTGTGTAACCACTAACCAGGTGACCCAATTATTCCCAACTTCTTCCTTAAGTAGTCTCTGATATTTCAGATGAATCCTAGTCTTAGTTTATGCAGAAAATAATCCAGTTTTAGTATTCTCCAATCGGACACATGGTGAATCAAGCTGGCCTCCCTTATAAATCCTGAGCACTCATCGCAGGACATTGCAGTGTTCACTATTGGTGGAAGAAGAATATTTTCTTATCAGTTGGATTTCAAGCCACATACTAAATTCTCCTTTGAATATAAGTAGTCAAAGATGGTGAGGGGGTGGGATAATTAAATTAGCAATACACAACTTTAAAACAGTAAAGACTCTGCACAATCAGGCAATAAACAATGACTTAGCAAAGATGCGATAACAAGCAAAAGTTCAATAGGTCTGACCAATTAAGAACATTAAACCCTGGCATGCACTGAGGCAAGCTATAACTCAATACCTATAAAAAATTAAAATAAATAATACAAATAAAATAAATAAATAATAAAAGGTGTTACCCTAAATAGTCAATGCATAAGATAACTGACTAAAGGTACCGTCACACGCGGCAATTTTGCAAGCAATTTCACTGGCAATTTGCTGGTTGCAGTGAAATCATGGATACATGGTTCTGTTTTGTTGCCGTGTAGAAATGGAACCATGTGTCCATGGTTTCACTGCAACCAGCAAATTGCCAGTGAAATTGCTTGCAAAATTGCCGCGTGTGACGGTACCTTAAGGGTGCATTCAGATTGGCATTTTTGCGTCTGTGATTCGCTGTTTGAGTAACCTGGAAACTACCCATACATTCTAGATGCTAGCAGCATTTTTGGGTGCAGTAAAAAAATGCATGCGTTTTTTTACAAATGCACGTCAAACTTAAGTCCAGAATCCGTTTTTAGCATCAGTTTTTGGACTTAGAAAAAAAAGTGAAAAAACTGATGCCAAAAATGGATCCTGGGCTTATGTGTGACCCTGGCCTATCTCAGTTTCAACAATATACAATATTATGGAGAAGTTTGCCAAGCATGGAACTGTCAAGAACCGCCCTGAGAGTATAATTGACAAGAGGTGTCTTTAAAGATTGGTGCAAATGGTGGAAAAAACACCACATCAAACATCCAAAGGCCTGAAGGCCAACCTGCAACAGTCAGAGGTCATGGTTTCAACAAGTACCATATTCCGCACACTAAACCAAGCAGAACTTTATGGGTGAAGGCCAAGGAAGACACTATTGCAAAAGACAAGAAAATGAAGGACAGATCCTGAACATGGACTTCCTTGGGAAATCCATGTTAGAGTTTGGGTTCGGGGGCAGTAGGCTGTAAAAATAAAGAAAACAGTTATCAAACATCATCATCATACCATGGCCTGTCGTTTGCTGTCCTGTGTCCCGCCATCCAGCCGCTTCTACTGCCAGGGCCGCTTATTAACTTCGTAATATTAACTGCAATGGCTCCAACAGCCAATCACAGATATTGTCACAGAGAATGGGTGTCTGTGATTGGCTGATGGAGTAACCTGGAGACTTCCCATACATTCTAGATGTTAGAATGTATGAGGTGGTTTCAGGTTACTTCAGAAGCCTATCACAAATGCCCATTGTCTCTAACAGTATCTGTGGTTGACTGTTGGTCCTCTCAGCCATTGACTGAAACCATAGTCCTGTAAAAATAATTAAATAATTAAAAAAAAATTGCGTAGCGCTCGGCGTTATTTTTGTTTTTCAACACAGATACAGCAGACAGCTATGGACTGCAACTCCCAGCTGTCTGACTTTTCCTTGGCTGGCAATAAAAATACAGGGAAGCCCATTATTATTTTTTAGAATCTATTATATAATCGCGAATCGCAAATCCGCCCCTCTCGGTGCTACTTCCGGCGTAGTCATGTGGATACGCGCGAAGCATTGGCCGCGCAGCGGCCATTGCGAGCCGTTGTCACTCGACTCGCAATGGCCACGCAGCGGCCATTGCGAGTCTCAGCCAGAGGGCGAAGCATTGCCCGCGAAGCGGGCATTGCGAGCCCAATGCCCGCTTCGCGGCCATTGCCCACTCACACCCCGCCGATGCCGCACGCCGCCGGACATAGCAACAGCCCTGCACCGCTCTTCACCCCACTACCGCTGCCCACCCCGCACCGCCCACTGCACACCGCTCCCCAGCCACTATACACAGCCCTGCACCGCTCCCCAACAGCGCGCCCCACATGCCGGATGATGCTGTACGCTGATTGTTCGCTTCTTCCCATAGAGAAACATGGCCATGTTTCTCTATGGGAAGAAGCGACCAATCAGAGTCCAGCATCATCCGCCATGTATCTGTAGGAGCCCTTTGAGCGGACCTGAATGAAAACTGTGTCTTTAGAAATGACACAGTTTCCATTCCGGTCCGCTCAAAGGGCTCCTACAGATACATGGCGGATGATGCTGGACGCTGATTGGTCGCTTCTTCCCATAGAGAAACATGGCCATGTTTCTCTATGGGAAGAAGCGACCAATCAGCGTACAGCATCATCCGGCATGTGGGGCGCGCTGTTGGGGAGCGGTGCAGGGCTGTGTATAGTGGCTGGGGAGCGGTGCAGTGGGCGGTGCGGGGTGGGCAGCGGTAGTGGGTTGAAGAGCGGTGCAGGGCTGTTGCTATGTCCGGCGGCGTGCGGCATCGGCGGGGTGTGAGTGGGCAATGGCCGCGAAGAATGGGAAGAAGCGACCAATCAACGTCCAGCATCATCCGCCATGTATCTGTAGGAGCCCTTTGAGCGGACCTGAATGAAAACTGTGTCTTTAGAAATGACACAGTTTCCATTCAGGTCCGCTCAAAGGGCTCCTACAGATACATGGCGGATGATGCTGGACGCTGATTGGTCGCTTCTTCCCATAGAGAAACATGGCCATGTTTCTCTATGGGAAGAAGCGACCAATCAGCGTCCAGCATCATCCGGCATGTTGGGGAGCGGTGCAGGGCTGTGTATACTGGCTGGGGAGCGGGGCTGTGGGCGGTGCGGGGCTACAGCCCCCCCATCATGTCCAAACAGTCCCCCCCCACACACAATGTTCAACAGCCCCCCCCACACAATGTCCGCACAGCCCCCCCCACACAATGTCCTGCACAGCACCCCCCCCCACAATGTCCACACAGCCCCCCCCCACAATGTCCACACAGCCCCCCCCACAATGTCCACACAGCCCCCCCCCCACAATGTCCGCACAGCCCCCCACCAACCCCCCACAATGTCCACACAGCCCCCCTCCCTACAATGTCCAAACAGCCCCCCCCCACAATGTCCACACAGCCCCCCCCCCACAATGTCCAACCAGCCCCCCCCCACAATGTCCAAACAGCCCCCCCCACATGCCAAACAGACCCCCCCACAATGTTCAAACAGCCCCCCCCCACAATGTCCACACAGCCCCCCCCCCACAATGTCCACATAGCCCCCCCCCCACAATGTCCACACAGCCCCCCCCTACAATGTCCAAACAACCCCCCCCCAACATCTCCAAACAGCCCCCCTCACAATGTCCACACAGCCCCCCCCCACAATGTCAACACAGCCCCCCCGCCCCACAATGTCCAAACAGCCCCCCCCCCCACAATGTCCAAACAGCCCCCCACAATGTTCAAACAGCCCCCCACAATGACCGCACAGCCCCCCCCCACAATGTCTGCACAGCCCCCCGCCCACAATGTCCGCACAGCCCCCCCCACAATGTCCCACAGCCCCCCCCACAATGTCCAAACAGCCCCCCCACCATGTCCAAACAGCCCCCCACAATGTTCAAACAGCCCCCCCCACAATGTCCGCACAGCCCCCCCCCACAATGTCCGCACAGCCCCCCCCCACAATATCCCCACACCCCCCACCCCACAATGTCCACACACCCCCCCCTACAATGTCCAACAGCCCCCCCCCCCACATGTCCAAACAGCCCCCCCCACCATCCAAACAGCCCCCCCACATGTCCACAACCCCCCACGCCCACCAGCCCCCCCCAACAGTCAACACAGCCTCCCCAAACACCCCACCAACCGCCCCCCCCCCAGCAATGCCCCCCCATCCACACAGCCACCCCCCATCCAACAGCCCCATCCAACACTCCAAAAAAGACCCCCCCCACAATGTCCCACAGCCCCCCCACAATGTCAACACAGCCCCCCCCACAATGTCCAAACAGCCCCCCACAATGTCAAACAGCCCCCCACATTAACAGCCCCCCCACAAGCCCACGCCCCCCCCCCCACAATGTCACACAGCCCCCCCCACAATGTCCAACAGCCCCCCCCACAATGTCCAACAGCCCCCCCCACAAGTCCAACAGCCCCCCCCCCCAACACCCCCACAATGTCACACAGCCCCCCCCACAATGTCCCACAGCCCCCCCTACAATGTCCACAGCCCCCCCACACACACCCCCACCCACAATGTCCACACAGCCCCCCCACATGCCAAACAGCCCCCCCAACATGTCCAAAGCCCCCCCCACAAACCCCCCACAATCCCCCCCCACAATCAACACACCCCCCCCAATCAACCAAGCCCCCCCCCATTCCCACAGCCCCCCCAATGTCCAACACCCCCCACAATGTCACCCCCAGTCACCCCCCCCCCCAACCCCCCCCCCCACCAATGTCCACACAGCCCCCCAATTCACCCCCCACACAGCCCCCCACCAATTCAAACAGCCCCCCCCCACAATGTCCACCACCACCCCCCCACATGTCCAAACAGCCCCCGTCCAAACAGCCCCCCCACAATGTCCACACAGCCCCCCCCACAATGTCCAACAGCCCACAATGTCAACAGCCCCCCCCACAATGTCCAACACAGCCCCCCCCCAATGTCCAAACAGCCCCCCCCCAATGTCCAAACAGCCCCCCCACAATGTTCAAACAGCCCCCCCCCACAATGTCCGCACAGCCCCCCCCCACAATGTCCACACAGCCCCCCCCACAATGTCCAAACAGCCCCCCACAATGTCCAAACAGCCCCCCCACAATGTCCAACAGCCCCCCCCACAATGTCCAACACAGCCCCCCCCACCAATGTCCAACAGCCCCCCCCACAATGTCCAACACAGCCCCCCCACAATGTCCAAACAGCCCCCCCCACAATGTCCACACAGCCCCCCCCACAATGTCCACACAGCCCCCCCCACAATGTCCACACAGCCCCCCCCTACAATGTCCAAACAGCCCCCCCAACATGTCCAAACAGCCCCCCCACAATGTCCACACAGCCCCCCCCACAATGTCCAAACAGCCCCCCCCACAATGTCCAAACAGCCCCCCCCACAATGTCCAAACAGCCCCCCACAATGTTCAAACAGCCCCCCCACAATGTCCGCACACCCCCCCACAGTCCACAGCCCCCCCCACAATGTCCAACACAGCCCCCCCCACAATGTCCACACAGCCCCCCCACAATGTCCAAACAGCCCCCCCCCACAATGTCCAAACAGCCCCCCCACAATGTCCAAACAGCCCCCCCACAATGTCCAAACAGCCCCCCCCACAATGTCCAACAGCCCCCCCACAATGTCCACACAGCCCCCCCACAATGTTCCAAACAGCCCCCCCCACAATGTCCAACAGCCCCCCCCACAATGTCCAACAGCCCCCCCCACAATGTCCACACAGCCCCCCCACTACAATGTCAAACAGCCCCCCCCACATGTCCAAACAGCCCCCCCCCACAATGTCCAACACAGCCCCCCCCACACAATGTCCAACACAGCCCCCCCCCACAATGTCCAACACAGCCCCCCCCCACAATGTCCAACACAGCCCCCCCCATTCAATGCCCCCACAAGACCCAGCCCCCCCCACAATGTCCAAACAGCCCCCCCCACAATGTTCAAACAGCCCCCCCACACAATGTCCGCACAGCCCCCCCACAATGTCCGCACAGCCACCCCCCCACAATGTCCACACAGCCCCCCCCTACAATGTCCAAACAGCCCCCCCAACATGTCCAAACAGCCCCCCCACAATGTCCACACAGCCCCCCCACACAATGTCCACACAGCCCCCCCACAATGTCAACACAGCCCCCCCCACAATGTCCAAACAGCCCCCCCCACATGTCCAAACAGCCCCCCCACAATGTCCACACAGCCGCCCCTACAATGTCCAAACAGCCCCCCCCCCAATGTCCAAACAGCCCCCCACCCCCCCCACCCCCCCACAATGTCCACACAGCCCCGACACCGTCGATCACTTACCTGTCTTCATGACATCTGATTCGTCAGGTCCACTCTTCCATCCGGCCCAGGCGTCCTCTTCCTTCAGCCCGGGCCACGAGTCTTCCATCTGGCCCAGGCATCCTCTTCCTCCGGCCTCGGGGGTCTACTTTCTTCCTTCAGCGAGCTCCGGGTCCTGGATGTTCTCTCTTCGGTCCGCTTCGCTGACTGAGGATTAAAGATGGCCGCCGCGAGTTTCTGGAAGCCCCGCCCACGGATCCAAAATGCACCAATCACATTCAAATACACACCAACCAATCACATTCAAGGCTCATTTATACATTTTTATCAATGGGAAAAATCAATTCTACTATTTCACTACGGCCAATCACATTCCAGCTTCATTCATACATCTTTATCAATGGGAAATGCTACATTTACACATACACACCAGCCAATCACATTCAACCGTCATTCATACATCTTTCTCAATGGTAAAAATTCTCTCACTTACTATCACATTAATATACAATCATACACATCACAATAATTACACTATAAAATAAAAATGCTAATAATAATGATATTAATGCTATTAATACTGCTATTAATGCTACTAATAATGCTATTCATGATATTAATAATGTTATTAATGCTATTAATAATGCGATTAATGCTAATAATAATGCTATTAATGCTAATAATACTGCTAATAATGCTATTAATACTGCTATTAATGCTACCAATAATGATATAATGCTATTAATAATGTTATTAATGCTATTATTAATGCTAATAATGCTATTAATAATGCTATTAATGCTAATAATAATGCTGTTAATGCTAATAATATGCTAAGAATGCTATTAATGCTACTATTAATGCTATTAATCATGTTATTAATGCTATTATTAATGCTATTAATGCTAATAATGCTATTAATGCTAATAATTATGCTATTAATGCTAATAATGCTAATAATAATGCTATTTATGCTATTATTAATGCTATTAAGGCTAATAATCATGCTATTTTATGCTATTCAAAATGCTATTAATGCTAATAATATTGCTATTAATGCTCTTTATGCTAATACTAATGCTATTAATGCGATTATTTATGCTATTAATTCTATTATTTATGCTATTAATAATGCTATTAATGCTATTAATAATGCTATTAATGCTAATATTAATGCTATTAAGGCTAATAATCATGCTATTAATGCTATTCTTAATGCTATTAATGCTAAAAATATTGCTATTAATTTTATTAATGCTATTATTTATGCTATTAATGCTATTATTTATGCTATTAATGCTATTAATAATGCTATTCTTGCAATTAATAATGCTATTAAAGCTATTAATAATGCTATTAATGCTATTAATTATGCTATTAATGCTATTAATGCTAATAATAATGCTGTTAATGCTAATAATAATAATGCTAAGAATACTATTAATACTGCTATTAATGCTACTATTAATGCTATTAATCATGTTATTAATGCTATTAATGCTAATAATGCTATTAATGCTAATAATTATGCTATTAATGCTAATAATGCTAATAATAATGCTATTTATGCTATTATTAATGCTATTAAGGCTAATAATCATGCTATTTATGCTATTCAAAATGCTATTAATGCTAATAATATTGCTATTAATGCTCTTTATGCTAATACTAATGCTATTAATACGATTATTTATGCTATTAATTCTATTATTTATGCTATTAATGCTATTAATAATGCTATTAATGCTATTAATAATGCTATTAATGCTAATATTAATGCTATTAAGGCTAATAATCATGCTATTAATGCTAATATTAATGCTATTAATGCTAAAAATATTGCTATTAATTTTATTAATGCTATTATTTATGCTATTAATGCTATTATTTATGCTATTAAAGCTATTAATAATGCTATTAATGCTATTAATATTGCTATTCTTGCATTAATTAATATGCTATTAAAGCTATTAATAATGCTATTAATGCTATTAATTATGCTATTAATGCTATTAATGCTAATATTAATGCTATTAATGGTATTATTAATGCTATTAATGCTATTACTGCTAATAATAATTCTATAAATGCTACTAATTATGCTATTAAAAAAACAATAAACATATTCTAGACACCCGATGCATTTGCATCAGGCTAACAGCTATTACTACTATAATCAAATTAATGCACGTTCTAGAATCCCGATGCATTTGCATCGGGCTCACAGCTAGTTTATATAAATAATTTAAAAAAATGTGTGAGTTTCACCCTATTTTGGATTACCAAGGCAAAACCAGGCAGCTGGGGGCTTGGATTTTCAGCATGCATTCTGGGCCCCCCACACTGAAAATCGCATCCAACAGCTGCCCCTGAGAATGATGCATTCTTTTGTAGCACCATTTTCAGGCACTTTACCCAGCTCTTCCAGCCGCCCTGGTGGCAGTGGCACGCTGGGTAATAAAGAGGTTAATGCCACCTTTGAATTGTCAGCTGGCACTACACCTGAAACTCATGGTTTCAGGCCAAAATTAGACCCGGACACAATGAATTTCTAGAAAAGATACAAAAAACAACACAGAGAAAAATATTTTAATATAAATAAAACACAAGACATTTAGGGACTTCTTTATTAACAAAAAAAACCACTCTCCAATGTAATCCACAGGGAATTTCTTCTTCAGTTCTGCTACAACTCTGTGAGCAGACAAACACGTCTGCTCACAGAGACTAGCAGGGACACTGAACAGCAGGTTGCGTGAAAGTTTATGTAAGTTTACCGCCGAGCTGTGTCAGCGGTAAATTTTGTGACCCCATGAACTGTGTCACATGGCACACTGATCCCAGTGGTAAAGTGAGTGCTTCTCTAGCTCACTTCATGACTGGGCTTGGTATGCCATGTGACGCTGTTCATGGAAGAGCCAGGTAAAAAACCTGAAAATGGCGCTAAGAATGTGCCACTTTCAGAGGCTGCTGGGGGCTGCCCAGAACGATGGGCCTTACCATGGTTTTACCTTGGCAGGTCAAAAATAGGGCAAAGCTCAGACATTTTTTTTACCAAATTATTTACTCAAATAATTTAAAAAAATTGTGGGCTTCCTGGTATTTTGATTGCCAGGCAGCTGGGAGTAGCAGTCCGTAGCTATCTGCTGTATCTGTGCTGAAAACCAAAAATATCGCCGAGCGCTACGCAAATTTGTAAAAATGATGTCAAGAGAACCTGTCAACCCCCTGGTGCTTTGCAAAGTGAATGCACCACTGAATGCAGTGTGTTTGCTGCATTCAAGGAAGGGGTGTCCCATGTCACTACACCCCTATAACCCGAAAAAAAACACTTTTGAAATCTGTGAGTTAAGAGGTCTGGAGGGAATTATCTTATTTTGCAGTCCTCGCTGCTCACGGGGTCGTCCGTGCCTCCTGCCTCTCTGTTCCGCATCCTGCCTCTCTGTGCCACCTCCTGCCTGCGTGGTTTTCCCTCCTCGCCTGCGCCTCAGCATGTCAGTTCACACTGGCTCACAGCGAGGAATTGGTAGGAGCAGGTCCTAGCTGCTGGAACAGCGCATGCACCGGAACATCAGCGCCAGAGCCCGCCTTGCTAAAGGTTATGCTGTATGCATACAGCATAATCTATAACAGGGCGGGCTCTGGCGCTGACATTCATGCGCTGACATTCATGCGCATGTGCCATTTCAGCAGCCGAAACCTGAGGAGGCAGCACAGAGAGGCAGGAGGCAGGGAGGACCCTGTGAGCAGCGAGGACTGTGAAATAAGAGAAGTCCCTCTTAACTCACAACTTTCAAAAGTTATTTTTTTCGGGTTACAGGGTGGTAGAGACATAGGAGACACTTTCCCTGAATGCAGCATACACCATGGTGCATTCAGCGGGGTGACAGGTTCTCTTTAATTAATTTTACAGCACTATGACTTCAGTCAATGGCTGAGGGGTCCAACAGCCAATCATAGATGCTGTCACAGGGAATGGGTATCTGTGATTTGCTGCTAGAGTAACCTGAAACCAGTCCAAACATTCTAGCATCTAGAATGTATTAGCAGTTTCTAGTCTACTCCAACAGCCAAATACAGACGCCCATTCTCTGTGACAGCATCTTTGAGCGGCTCCTGGAAGTAGATGCGGTGGGATATCAGAATACGGTAAGTATAATGCTTATGAATAATAACTATTTTTTTTATTTTACAGCCTCCCCAGGCCCCGTCCCGTAACTTTAAAGTTCGTGTTCGAGGTTCAGACTCAAGTTCAAGTCACGTTCGTCCCTGAACCCAGACTTTAGAAAAAGTCCAGGATAGTCCGCCGAACCCGAACATTAGCTTGATCACCCATCACTTACCCTGACCTCAATCTCATTGATAATCTTTGGGGTGAGCTGAAATCTGTCATTGGGAAAAAGAATCCTGCAAACAGGCAAGAGCTTGAACAAACTGCAAAGGAAGAGTAGGACAAAATATCAGCTGAGACGTGTAGGAAGCTTAAAGATGGCTACAAAAATGTTTGGAGGCTGTCATCAATGCAACCAAGAATTAATTAGGGGTGCTTTTTGCTGCACATGCTGTTTATTCTGTTTCTTCTTTGAAATGGCAGCATATACGGTAAGTTGACAAATAATGTTTTATTGTTGTATTACTTTGGGCCCCAAATTATAAATCCCGAGGATGTAACTTTGGTACATTTTCATTTATTTCTGATATGATATTGTAGTCTATGAAAAAAATAAAGGGGTGCCAATAATGGTGAGCAGTACTCTGTATCTTTAACTTTATCCTCTTTATATGTATTAACACACATTAGCATGATGACTGCTTGTTTTAAAGCTCTCCATGACTGATATATAGGTAATTCTATTTACGCAGGAACTTCATCTGCAGTCACTGATTTGCATAGCTACAGTGAAGGAAATAATTATTTGATGCCTTGCTGATTTTGTAAGTTTTCCCACTGACAAAGACATGAACAGTCTATAATTTTAAGGGTAAATTAATTTTAACAGTGAGAGATAGAATATCAAAAATATAATCTAGAAAATTACATTGTCTAAATTAGGGTACTTTCACATCAGCGTTTTTTTTAAATTGCGGCAGTTGCGGTGAAAAAACCGCAACTGCCGCGATTACCGCATAACGGCTGCACTTGCGGCACACTTGCGGCAAGCCCCATACAATGTATATGCGGGCTTGCGGCAGGTGCGGCAAGTGCGGTTTTGGCACTTGCGGCAGGTGCGGCTGACCGCGTTTTTTTTCGCGGCTGCACCTGCCGCAAGTGCCAAAACCGCACTTTCCGCACCTCCCACAAGCCCGCATATACATTGTATGGGGCTTGCCGCAAGTGTGCCGCAAGTGCAGCCGTTATGCGTAATCGCGGCAGTTGCGTTTCTTTCACCGCAACTGCCGCGATTTAAAAAAACCTGATGTGAAAGCAGCCTTATATAAATGTATTTGCATTTTGAACAGAGAAATAAGTATTTGATCCCCTACCAACCATTAAGAGTTCTGGCTCCTACAGACCAGGTTTTTTAGCTGTCAGGTTCTGTCCGGTGATTTGCATGGTCCACCGGTCTGAACCTAACAACACAGGATGAGCAGCAAGTGTGGGCAAATATGTCCTCCGATTCTGTTTTTGCAGGATTCGATTTTGCTGCCTTTCATTGTGCTGAACGTTCAGCCGTGTCTCTGAAATGCTGCTGTCCATGGTGATGAATGTGCGCAGCAGCATTTCAGAGACTGTGCTGTGATGTTCATCAGATCAGGGAAACGTTCTGATTTTTTAACCAATCCGGTGCCCATACACTCCCATGTTATGGACGCCGGATCGCCCTGGATTCGGGGGCATCCGATTTTTGTCAGATTTTTGCACTGGAGCCAAAAAATGATGCTGATTCCAATTTTATGTTTGGTGTAAAACTGGACAAAATTGGATCAGGGACAAAATCAAAAAACCGATGGCCATATAAGACCAATCCGGCACCATAGGGACACTTGGGGCAAAACCGGAAAGCTGGAAACCGTGGTGTGAAGGCAGCCTTAGACGCTCCTAATCAACTCTTTACTTGCATTAAAGACAGCTTAAATTATCACATGTATAAAAGACTCCAGTCCACAGACCCAATTAATCGGTCAGACTCTAACCTCTACAACATGGACAAGACCAAAGAGCTTGCTAAGGATGTCAGGAAAAAGATCCAAGACCTGCACAAGGCTGGAATAGGCTACAAAACCATAAGTAAGATGCTGGTGAGAAGGAGACAACTGCTTGGTGCAATAGTAAGAAAATGGAAGAAATAAAGATGAGTGTCAATCGACATCGATCTGAGGCTCCATGCAAAATCTCACCTTTGTTGAGTATCCAGGATCATTAGGAAGGTGAGAAATCAGTCTAAAACACAGGGGGAACTTGTTAATGATTTAAAGGCAGCAGGCATCTATTGGTCTTGTGATTTCCATAATTCTAACACTTTTCCTTCTTGGAGTTGCAATATCAATATTGATTAGTTTGCACTGATTTTATTATTATTACTCTGCTTATGGCAGAGCAACCAATAGAAATAGCTTTCTTCCCTGCTTGTCAAATCTTCAAACTGCCCTGCAGTGAATCTACGGGTACACACTATATAGGCTGTAGGCAAAGTGACTATACCACTAGTAATCTTTTGATTAGGTGGACATAAACAATGCTATATACTTGTGTATGCTGCTATGGGGGATAACCCCTTTAATCTCTCATGGTACCTTTACACGCCGCAACAGGATGGTGGCAACAACCGGGTGCTTCACGTGCACGAGCACGCACAAACGGTTGCAAACGGTAATCGCACCACCTTTACACGCCGCAACAAGGTGCGCTACGTAGGTTACATCTATCTCTGGATACACCGCGGGTGCCACAAGTTACCTTCTGTAGCTCACCTTACCTCATTTACACGCCGCTATAACAAGGTAATATGGGCGGAACAAAGGCAGCAGGGACAACACATAGGCGTGCCACAATTGTGGATTACGAGAATTCCGTACGCTGATAGGACAAAGCAATAACATCATGATTGGCCAGCCAGCGCAGGAGGCTGACTAATACATGACGCTCGAGCAATTGTGTAGTGTGACTGGTCAGCTCCTTAAATATGCCGCCCTATGCAGCGTCTACCAATCGTAACGCAGGAGCTTCCACCAATGATCGCTGATGGGGCGCGGTAACCCGGAGCCTGTGTCACGCCCCAGGTACATAGCTTGGTGTTGAAACAACCCTTCCGTTCCTTATTTACACGCCGATACAGGCCCCAACCATCGCTTGAAATCAACCTGTTTTAGGGCACTGCTCTGAAACAGGTGCCTCAAGTGGCGGGTGGCAACAACCATCTTCACACGCCGCTACCTCGGGTTGATTTGGCGGTGCAAGATACATTTCTCTCATCTACCCGGTTGTTGCCACCATCCTGTTGCGGCGTGTAAAGGTACCATTAGAATGGTTTCACACTAGTGTTTTTCGCTATACATGTGAATCCGTCACAAACTGGATGCACACGCATGCGTTTTTGCCCTCATTAAGTTTCAATGGGGACGGCGACACCTGCGTGTGCATCCAGTCGTGCACGTTTTTGCATGAATCCATGGTTTCACTTGCTTTTCATAGAGAAAAAAACTGCAACTTGTTGAGCTTTGTGTCTCCATGACACAAAATGTGAAGCCGCGGATCCACACGGATCCAGGGCCCTACATGTGAATACACAATGGAGACCTATGGATCCCAGATATACATGGAAGCAGAATCCAGGTGGATCTGTACTTTCGGTCTGTGATCCATTAACTGCGCATGTGCAGGACATGTGCAGAACGCAGTTCTAAATGACATGCCCCCTAAGATTAACTTTACACGCCACAACCACAGGAGACAATTTTGGGGGTGATATTTCTCGCTGAAATTATCGCCGCCAAATTGCCTCCTTATTGCGGCATGTAAATAAGGAATTTGGCGGCGATATGTCTACTTACCACGGTCGCTTAGTTACCGAGCACTGCTTGGAAATCAGGCGACCGTGGCGAGGGACATATCACCGCCAAATTCCTATTTACACGCCGCAATAAGGAAGTGATTGGGTGGAAATGTGGCAGCAATATTTCACGTTGCAATATCACTGTCAACCATTCTCGCCCCGGTTGCAAAAAGGTACCTTAAGGGAAACTAAGTTTCTGACAGATTGGCCAGGCTCAGGGCAGACACAGGTCTCACCATAGCCTTATTTGTTTGCTTTTTGAGCTTTCCACATTGGATCAATTTGTTCCAGCTTGCTTTGTGTGCACATTGCTGGCTCAATATCCACTTCTTTGCACTTGAGGATATTTTGATACGTATGTGGCATACAATTGGGCTGTATTGTACAGTTGTTAAATTTGATTTATTGTTGTTCCTTTGGGGATCATATACGTCCTTTTGTAGAGGTGGCTATGTTGACGTTGTGTTATGGTTTTTGGTGTGGTGTTCTTCTATGTGGCCATATGCCTTGGTTGGTGGCGGACATTGTGCACATGTTTTTGTCTATGGATGTCTTTTGCTTATTGTTTCATCTATCTTGTGGTGTACATTACTTACATCTTTTTATACTTTATGCCAGTCACTGCATGACTGCCAAACTATTATTAAATCCACAAAGCTCTTCACAACACAGCACTCCTCTAAATCTCCTCCCTCCTCTCTGTCTATCACCCCACCCGTTCTCTATGCTCCTCAAGTAACTTTCGGCTAACATCTGCCCTAATCCAAAACTGCCACTCCCAGCTCCAAACTTCTCCCGAGCTGCACCAATTCTCTGAATGTTCTACCCCAAGAAATTAAAACTATTCACAACCTAAACAGTTTTAGACATGCCTTAAAAACACATTTTTAGGGCAGGCTATCACGTTCCCTTACCAAAATCCTTTTATATGTAGCTTGCTCAATATTTCTCTGAACATAATTCTCCTTCAAACTCCACCGCACTTAAAAGCACTACAAAAATTAGCTGGTGATTGGCTCATTCAGCCTTTACCTATCCTCTATTCCCTCAAGATGACTGATACATCGTTGTACATAAGTATGTGTCACCCCCATCTCGTAGATTGTAAGCTCTTATGAGCAAAGTCATCATTATTTTTGCTTTAATTAATGTATCATTTATAACTATGTTAAGTATGACTGCTTGTATATTAGCTTCTGAATTATTAGTTATTATATTTTATATGATATATATTTTATATTAACAATTATTCTAATCATATATAAAATATTATTATTATCATTATAAATAATAATAATAATAATATAATAATAATAATAAAGCAGTGCATAATAAATCCAAAAAGGAAATTAGAAAAAATGTTGTCTACTCTCCTGATTTACTTTCTGTATAAAGAAATAATGGATCATCTTTTTTAAACTACTGAGTTGTTGATTTTTGTATTATTGTTATTGTGTTTGTACCATTTTCAGCTATACAGTATATACTGAAAAACAATGTGACAATTCAAAACTAAAGCAGCTGCGCCATCTAGTGGCAAAAAATGTGTAATACCAGTTCAACCAATTTATAAAGTTAATACAGGCATGGAAAGATGGTATGCCTGATTAATTTAGTGTAAAATCCTGGAGTAAGTTAGGCCTTCCAAAAAATCTCTATTGTCTAAGAATATACCGCAAATCATATTAATCACACAGCATGTTGTGCTATGATAAATTTTATCCCAGTTTGATCAGTATTTATTCTGTCCAAAATGAAGACAGTAATAATAAATCATTTATTCATACATAGCTATGAAGGGATTTCACAAAATCATAAAAAAACATGGCTACTTTGCACACATTCAGTGTTAAGTCAGTATTTGTAAGCCAAGACCTGGGGGTAAAGATGCAGAAGTGGTGCATGTGTTCCTATGATACTTTTTCTCCCCTGATTTTGGTTTACAAATTGTGATGCAAAATACTGACCAAATACTAAACGTATGACTGTGACCTTATTGCATGAAGCAGAGGTGTCACTAGCATCAAAAAGCCGGGGCTCTGGTCCTGAACCTCTTGCCCGGAGCCTCCTATCTCCGGAGACCACCACATTGAACCGCGTTAGTGTCACATTGATACTGATATAGTTCAGTGCTGTGATAGAGCACAAAGCAAAAGCTCCAAACTTTATCACTGTCCATCTCCTAAACCGCAGACTGCTATAGGTCTGCAGTTTACATGAAGTCAGAGTGCCCACTTAGGCAGTGCAAGGACGTTGTTGCATCATGCCACCCCTGCAGGCCCAATATAGATGAGGACATGAATCTGCGGTGCCAGGAATCAGGATTAGGCATGTATAAACAATTTTTGAATATTAAATTATATGTTTTTGAGGCCAAAGTAAAGTATACAGTAGGTTGTGGGGGGTCTTCATACTATATAGGTAAAAGTGAGACCTGTATTAAAGTATATAAGAGGTTGTGGGGGCCATCATACTATATAGAGAGAAGTGGAGGCCATAGCGAAGTATATAGGAGGTAGTAAGGACCTTCATACTATTTATAGGAAGCCGCAGAGAGCCATTAACACCTTCATGCCCGTTAATGTTCTGGTACATTATACCTGCCCTCAACCTTCTATGCACATGATGACTGATTTTACCAACCATCATGTGCCTTTAACAGATGCTGGTGGATCAGAGCTGTTAGCCAGTTAAATACCTCTCTGTCAATCTCTGACAGCTGCAATTAACATGCACCATCAGAGGAGCGCATCATTCCTCTGGCTCATTGGCACACCCATTTCATGATCATGGCACGCCGATGGATTGCCATGATATCCGGGGGTTTGCTGAAGACCTGTATGCCTGTCATTATGATCCACCTGTGAACACCGGCCCATGGTTGGCATTCATAGGAGATTGTAATTTCAACTATACATAGCACAGCTGATGCACTTCTCTGTATCGCAGATTCACGTATCTTACGAAGACTATTAAATGCAATAAAAAATAGGGAAAAATGTTTTTGAAAATATGAAGAAAAAACACAAATACACCCCCTTTTACCCCTTAAAGCGCTTTGCCCAATCTTGCAAGACTTTGTCCTGGGTCCTATGGACTGTTCTCAGAGGAGGGAGAGACAGATGACCAGCTGTGCTGGCCGGAGCCTTGGTTTTAGTTTTGTGTGCCCTCAGACAAGATGAGGATTCTACTGTTGGTCTGATGAATACGGACTTGAACTTTTAAAGCTTTGGTGTCCCAAGCAGACAGGACAAGGGGTTGGGGGATACCCTGAAAAAGATGAGCTCAGAAGCATTATGTACTGTGATAAGGTGTGTGATTTTATCTATATTTTTGCCTGTTTGGTGTTTTCCAGGAGCCCCTCTGGCCAAGGACAGGAAGGGGGGAAAGTATGTAAGAAGGTGACCCATGATCGGATACAACCCTTGAAGACGTCATCTGCCTCTATTGTATATCATTGTAATGTATGTATAGAGTAAGTATTGTAGTATAGGTGTAGGTCATTAGGTGTTCCCATTTGTAGACAGAATAAGGTGGCCATGTTTTAACATAAATAAAGCCAGCCCAGAGTAGGTGTAGGGCATGGAGGGCTTAGGGAGTGTGAGCAGAAGCTGAATAAAGGAGTTTGTGACTAGTAATTTGCAGGAAGTCTGGGCGTGCAAGGATAACAAAAGAATCCTTCAGGCGACAGTAAACTCAGTGACTGTCAAGCTGAAGAACATCTGTGATAGAGACAGAGAGAGGGAACTGAGTCCCAGCAGTGGTCAAGCTCAAGGGGAACCGGTGAAACCAGGCTGCTATACAGCTGGTGCACTAGGGGAAGAGAGGCTCTAGGAAAATCCTTCTGGAAAGGATCACATTCCATGGTTTAGTGCTAAAAAAAGTGGGATTAGTTCATCTGCCCATTAAGATAAATGTCCATAAGTGTTATACCATTGCCAGTGACCATTAGGATGGTGCCTCTGTGTTACACAGAATAAGACTAGGGTCACACATAAGCCCTTGGTCTGTTTTTGGCTTCATTTTTAGCTTTTTTTTTTCTAAGTCCAAAAAACTGATAGAAAAAAACGGATTAGATGTAATAAACACCCTATTAATTTTTTTCTGCTCCTAAAAACATTGCTAGCAACATTTTTGGGGTCCGTTTAAAAAAAAAAAAAAAAATTTTAACATGGGCCCTATGGAAAAACGGATCCATTTTTTCAAGAATTTTGGTCAAAAAATTACTAAAAACTTTCAGAGTCAAAAAATGACAAAAACGTTCAGAGGTACAGGAGGCTCAAAAAGCACCCCCAAAAAAAACGGATTGGTCATGGAAAACACTTCCATAAATGGATTTCTATGTGTGACCCTAGCCTAAGAGAGGCAAACTGCCTGTAATGATTGCCTTGGTTTTACCCACGTTTCTATTGTCCCTATCTGGCAATGCTATGGACCGAGTGAGGACTGAGACTGCAATGATCTGAAGCTACTGAAAGTGAGAACACCAGCGCCCATACCCACCAGGGACTCTCAGATTAAAGTAGCATGCTGGGGTGCAGCAATCACAGCACTCTGAATTTTTGGGTTGCTATTGTGCAAATTGTGTTAGGAGAAGTGTACTAACTGAGTTTACACACCTAAGGGGATATATATCCCTCGTAGACAAATATCAACCAAAAGATTGTTTAATATGGATTTCCTAACTCAGCTGGACAATAATTCTAAAGGTTTCTACTGCATATGTATGCTAATAGATAATGATACATCCGCTCATTAGACTCTTTAAACCCTACCCAGGTTGTCAGGGATCACAATGACTACAATGATTATAACACTGGTCTACAAAAAAAAATTCTGGCATGGACTTTAAGAACAGTTTTAGACTAATTTGAGGGTGCTGAATTAAAATCTCATCTTATAATTTCTCTATCACATCACGTTTTTGCGCTATAGGTATATAGCCCATTTTCATGAATTCCATGTAAAATATAAGTAGTGTATGAAAAGTGCTGGCTTATACGGTTCACTAAGGTACATTTAGTTTTCATTTAGTCTCCCAATAAATGTGAGGATATCTTTGTTTTCTTTGAACATGAATAATTCCCATTTGTTATGATAAGAAATGAAACAGTTTTCGTCGTACACAACAGTCATGTGCAGGTACTGTTTTATTAATTGAAATTTTCAATGAATTTTGATACTAATTTTTTTTATCCTGCTGTTTTTCTGTTTTTTTTGTTTGTGAATCAATACCTAATGGTGCCGTCACACAGCACGATCTGGCCAGCGATGTCGGAAGCGATGCGCGGGTGCCCGCTCGGTTCCGACATCGCTGGCCAGCTGTCACACAGCATCGCTGCGGCCGGCGACACCGCAGCGATGCGGGCGGTGACATCGCTCGCTGGGCTGGGCTCAGCCCAGCGAGCGATCCGCAGCAACGCTGCGGTATAGGCTGGATCGCCGCCGACATCGCTCTGGCGATGTCAGACGGTGCGATCCAGCCTTATGCAGGTCGCCGGTTGACAGGTTTACGGTTCTTCCCATAAACCTGTCAACCTGCGACCAGCGATAAAACGCGGTTGCGCCGCTGGTTTACACAGCGCGACGTCGCTAGCGACATTGCTGATACGTCACTAGCGACGTCGGCAGGTGTGACGACACCATAAGGAGTGTGTGTGTGTGTGTGGGGGGGGGGAACATAAATTCAATGAACAACTAAGGTAGCTAACAACGTTTATCTTGTATTTCTCTGCAGGTTGTTTTGCTGATCTAACAATGGCCTCTACATCTCGCAGAAGACACTGCTCAAATGATCCAAATATTTTTTGTTACATCTGTGGAAACTTAACTGTGAAGACTCAGAGGCGCAACAATACTGACTTTAAGAGGGTGTATTTTGCGTACTTCAAAGTAAAATTGGAGACCAAAACAAGCATTGGGCTCCTCACAAAGTGTGCAAAACCTGTATTGAGAGCTTGTGATCATAGTCTCAAGGAAAGAATGCTACACTTCAGTTTGGAATTCCTATGGTTTGGAGAGAACCAAGCAATCATTTAGGCATTTAATAAATAAATGTTTGATTAATGTCTCTAGGGGGGGCCCAGTCCCCCTAGAGACCTTACACCAACTCAGGTGGGCTTATACAGCTATAATCTGTTCTGTCCAAAGGCTCCACTAGAGACATTAATCAAACATTTATTTATTAAATAAATACTTTTAATATACACAGAACAGTTTGCTCATCCCTGCAGCAGTAACCGGATTGCTCAGGATTACACATCCTGAGCAATCCAGTTACCGGATTGCGGCTTCAGCAATCCGGTTCCTGGATTGCTGAAGGTATGATGACAATTGCGTTCACCGCATCCGGATCTGGATGCGGTGAACGCAATTCATGTTTAAAGTGTGACCCTAGCCTAAATGATTGCTTGGTTCTCTCGTTAAAGCGCAAGAAGACCCTTTGAAGTGCAAGGAGCGCAAAACGGTGCCGTCGTCACCTCTACCTCTACCTCTCCCCCTCCCCGCAACATGTAACCATCAAACTTGAATAAAAGTGCAACGCTGACCGGTGAGTGCCATTTTTTCTATCTGATTTGTGCTGTCTACACATTTATGTAACAATGTAGTGCTGTAGGACACATTGTCATGTCATTGGTGGCAAGGATCATTATGTGTAAAACCGCCATCACCTAGAGACGCACACATAGGCATTCTATAGTGTTATCCACTGTACTGCACAAGACCGCTCCTGTGTGACGCTTTGGCGCCTCAAAAGTGTGTTGCAGGAACCACTATTGACTAAATGAGCGTGTACTTGGTACAAACTCTGATAGACAATGGCGTCATGTATTAGCCAGCCTTCCAGAGCAGGCTGCCAATCGTAATGCTGTTGTGTTGTCCAATGAGCGTGTATAGGGCACAGTGTAAACAACTGTGGCACACCTATCTCCTCGCCGAGCTGCACATGTACGCCCACATTGCCTTTGAGATTGTGACGTGTGAAGCGGCGATGGAGTGAGGCAAGATTGTTTCCGCTGTAGGTGAGGCGATTTCCAGAGCGACACATCGCCTTAGCTTCAGGGCGACATTGTGGCTTGTGATGCCACCATCGGCAATCTGAGGCGACCACGAAAATCGTGAGCACGCACGTTAGATCGCCGCATATCGCCAGGCGGTATTGCGGCGTGTGACGGTACCTTAAGACACTACAGGGTCGATATGCAAAGAAACAAGACACAGTAAAGGTGAGCCTCCTTGCCCTGTGTGCTTTTGATAAGTGTTGTACTTTTACATTTAGATCTGCGCCTGTTTATTCTCACCCCCCCACCTCTCTATAGCCTCGAGGTCCATTTTGTGTATATTAAATATGAATCTGGAATCTATTGATGTATTAGTGATGGCGTGTTGTGTGCTACATAACTTTCTGCGTCGTAAGGATGTTCCATCATAAACGCCAGCAAGTTATGTGGACCCCGCAACTGGGGAACTCATGCCAGGAGAGTGGCGTGCAAACGACCCTGGCATAGCGCCACTCCAGCTGTTGAGCCAGGGCCGTAGCCAGCAGGATGCCAGGTCCAGCAGAGACAGCCACTGCTCCTGCTTCAATGGCCCTTGGGCTGTTGCCTGGCAGCAAAACATGGTGTAGGGTTTGTTTGTGGGTTTTTTCCTGTGTGTTTTTTTTTATTTAAAATTTTGGTGTTTTTTATGTTTAACTTTTTCTTTTATTGTTATGGGTACATTTCATTGTAGAGTATAATTTGTGTGATGACAACACTTATTTATTTTTGTGTATTCTGCTGTTTTTGTTAGTTTTGCCCACACTAAAAATATGATTTCTGATCAGAAAAACCTGTGTGAGTCACTTCTTTCAACATCAGGGCTGTAGCACATGTCATTATGTTGTGCACAGAGGTATCACACAAACATTTTGATGACGGGTCCCTGCAGCATTGTCTGCATATGTACAGTACACAGGTCAAGCCCTTTGGGCCACACTGTATGCTCTCTCTGTGTCTCCCTCTCCATATAGATGGATTTACACATGGGTACATGTACACACACATACACACTTCCAGTATCGAAGGTACTAATATGTACACATCACGACACACAAACATACATGTATGCACACACACATGCTTAATACATGCATCGTAATATGCATACACATATGTACATAGTGATGTGTGTAGCTTAACCACGTGAAAACTACACATACACATAGCCATACATTGTATTGGCAACAGTGCACAGATGAGCGTTCCTGTGTGACAGTTTGGGGACGCCGCAGTATCTTGCCCAACCCTAAACAAATGACAACAGAGTTGAATGGCGAGATGGTAGAAAGGGCAAATGCAGTCATGAAGTGGCCATCTTGCCAGACAAGGCTGACCAATGGTAACGCGGTTGTGGCGACCAATCGGAGTGGTAGGGGCACATAAAACACACTCTGGCACGTCTATCTCCCAGCCTCTGTCAAACAGTACGCTCACATTGAGCTTCGGGTTGTGCTGTGTGATGCCAACATCGCTCGCTGTGTCGTTCAGCCGATGTCTGAATTGCAGGATTGTTGATGTTCGCTCACGATATCTATATGTCTGACATCTCACCAGCAATGTTGAAATAATGTCGGAAACGACCGCGCTCCCGCAAAATCATTGCTGACATCACTTCAACGTCGTGCCGTTTAACGGTACCTTTAGATCTATCACCACATGGTATAAAATCTCATCTCTACTGGTGTGTCTGACAAGCAGGAGATTATGACAGACACTTGGAGTACCTTATCTTCCCTGTGGTGAAATCTTTTTGAATGATTGTGGCCAAGTTGTCCCTGGGATTTTGAAAGTTTTTGAAAATATCGTCACACTTCTATGGCCAAGTGCATGTATGCAGAGTTCCCTACTACGGAGATTTTCCTCAAGCTTATTGAAGCCATACAAGGTGGAGCATGGCTGACCTGCACACTCATCCAGTGTCTTGCAGTGTTGCATTACAGTGCTGTAGTTAAATCAAATCCCATGATGAGCACCTAGGTGGCTCAGTGGTTAGCATTGCTGCTTTACAATATTGCAGTGGTGTCCCAGAAGTTCCTTGTTTATCTTTTAGGGCCGCTTTACACATACCAACTTCTGTGACCAACTTCTGAACAGATCTCTGGTTGCAGTGAAATCATGGACGCATTGTTCCATTTTGTGGCTATGTACAAATCAAGCAATGTGTCCATGATTTCACTGCAACCAGAGATCTGTTCAGACGTTGGTCACAGAAGTTGGTGTGTGTAAAGCGGCCCTTACACATCTCTCTTATGGTGCATGTACGTGTATGCATAGCTCATTCTATTGCTGCATTGTTGGTGCATTGCAAGGAGTTAAGGCCCAGTTACACACACAGATAATTGTGCAGAGATTGTTCGCAGATCTCTCGTTGCAGTGAAATCATGACACATTGTTCCATTTTGTGGCTGTGTACAAATGGAACAATGTGTCCATGATTTCACTGCAACCAGAGATCTGCAAACAATCTCTGCAAAATTATCTGTGTGTGTAACTGGGCCTCTAGCTTGACTCAGGCCTTGCTTCCACCTAGCCTGAATCCTACTCCACACTGATGAGGGGCAACACCCTGAAACAGCTGCCTGTGTATGGATTACCTGGCCTTGGTATTCCCTTGTCATATCTCTAAGCTTGTAAAAGAGCTGGATATTGACTAAAAGGGCCACTTAACATGGTGGTTATGGTGTTCCCTGCAAGGAGCCACCCCTTGGCTGGGTCCTTCCCTGGAAGGATATCTGGCTAGTCCTGTGTTTGAAACTCCTAACCGAGGCTCCACAGATTCTATTTGCATATTCATAATTCCCAGGAGGCAATTCGCCTTGGAATTCACTGTGTTGAGCACTTTAGCCAGCTGCCCGCAGTGTTTTCTTGGACTGGTCTCCCTGAGATCAGGAATACTTTGTGATGTTGGTCTACTAGGCCTTGCTTCCACCTAGCCAGAATCCTACTCCACACTGATGAGGGGCAACACCTCGAAACAGCTGTCTGTGGATGGATACCTGCCTTGGTATTCCCTTGTCATATCTCTAAGCTTGTAAAAGAGCTGGAAATTGACTAAAAGGGCCATTTAACATGGTGGTTATGGTGTTCTCCGCAAGGAGCCACCCCTTGGCTGGGTCCTTCTCTGGAAGGATATCTGGCTAGTCCTGTGTTTGAGCCTCCTAACCGATGCTACAGAGACTCTATTTGCATATTCTAGCCTGACTCAGGCTCAGGGTTGAAATGAAGAGATGATGTCTGTATGTGCTCAAATGTTGAGCTACCTCCACTTATAAAGCACCCAGAGCCTTTACTGTGGAGGACAAAGTCATTGACCTTATGAAACAGCAAGACGTATCAAATCCTGAAACCGAGGTGATAATCTGTGCCTGGAATAGATTTGGATGGAAATGGTTGACACACTTGTGCTGTGCTATTTGGTTGTCATTTGCTGTTTACGGGGTTAGGACACAAAGCATTGGAAAGAGATGGAATTAGGCAAGATTGGTTCCGCTATAGGTGAGGCGATTTCCAGAGCGACACATCGCCTTAGCTTCAAGGCGACATTGTGGCGTGTGATGCCACCATCGGCAATCTGAGGCGACCACAAAAATCGTGAGCACGCACGTTAGATCGCCGCATATCGCCAGGCGGTATTGCGGCGTGTGAAGCGGCAAGGAAATTCCACCGGAATGGTTCCGCTGTGGGTGGGGCGATTTCCGAGTTAACACATCGCCTTTCTTTCATGGCGAGATTGCAGCGTGTAATACAGCCATCGACGGTCTGATGCGACCATGAAAAATGTGCACGCGCACGTTACATTGCCTCATATCTCCAGCCGAGATTGCGGCGTGTGAAGGTACCATAAGAGATTACTCTTAAGGTACCTTCACATGCAGTAATATTGCTAGGCAATTTCACTGGCAATTTGCTGGTTGCAGTGAAATCATGGACACATTGTTCCATTTGTACACAGCAAAAAAATAGAACAATGTGTCCATGATTTCACTGCAACCAGCAAATTGCCAGTGAAATTGCCTAGCAATATTGCCACGTGGGAAGGTACCTTAAGGGTACCTTTACACGCAGCAACCACAGGAGACATTTTTGGCGGCGATATTTCTCATTGGAAGTGTCACCGCCAAATCGCCTCCTTATTGCGGCGTGTAAATAGGGAATTTGGCGGCGATATGTCGCCTCACCACGGTCACCTGGTTACCGAGCAGTATGGATGAAAACCAGACAGAATCAGGTGCCCATCATAGCCATCTTTTCTATTCTGGCCCAAGAGTGATCAATGCGCTCTCCCTTAAATAAGTCTCAGTCTAGGACCAGGCATCGCCTCCTGAACTAGATATGACAAAGAGGACCATAGCTCAGCAGACAGAGAAATCTACTTTGCAGCAAGAGGTCACTGGCTCTAGGAGTGTTTGAGCCTGGACCAGTTCTGGAAAGTTCCCCTCCAGCGGAACCAAGTATAAAATGGCTAAGCTACCCCCACCTCTAAAGCATCCAGGGCCTTTACTGTGCAGAACAAGATCATTGACATTATGAAGGGCCTGAGGCCACCCTTACTGACAAGCCCACTCTAGGAGTGAAGCAATGAACAGGTCCTACGCACATATAAGGAGGATCCATGTCAGAGCCTGAGAACTCAGTCTGACAGTTTGGAGGCTGACCACCCTTGCTGAGAACCAACGTTTTTTCCGAACAAGGTGTTGGTTACGCAAGATCACTTTAGTAGTGAAACAACTAACAGGTCCTACACACATTGCACGTACAAGGAAGGACCACCCTTACTGAGAACCAGGGTTTTCTTCAAACAGGGTGATGGTTACACTAACTCACTTGAGGAGTGAAGCAACTAACAGGTCCTATAATTTTTATAGAGGATCAATGTCAGCATATAAAGAGGATCGATCCATATTAGAGTTTGGGAACTCAGTCTAATACTGACTGCCCTTATTGAAAACCAAGGGTTTTTTGGAACAGGGTGTTTGTTACACTAGGAGTGAAGCATTCAACAGGACCTATGCTCATATACAAAGAGTTCTTTCTTTGTTGGTGTATTGAGACCTAACAACACTGAAGATTCTTCCATCCCACAGATCTTTGCATTCTTTAAGTATGATTTTGAGAGAGGACCTAAGCCTAATAACATCAGAGTTGAAGAGTCACAGGAGAATAAGGATTATCTGAATTCCATTTCTGGGTTCAGACCTTGAATCTCTAAGACCGGTTAGCTTTCGGGTCATGACTTAGGCTGGGGTCACAGTAGCATTTTTCACATGCGTTTTTGGAGACTTGCGTTTTCAAAAACGCATGTAAAAAACGCACCCATAGGCCCCCATGTTAAAAAACGCATGCCCTAATAGCCAAAAATCATGTGTGACAGTCCCATGCGTTTTTGGTGCTTTTCCAAAAACGCATGCGTTTTTTAACATGGGCTCCTATGGGAAACGCATGCGTTTTTGAATGGCACTAAAAGGTACTAATTGTACATGCGTTTTTGCATGCGTTTCCCATAGGGGCCCATGTTATAAAAACGCATGCGTTTTCTTCAAAAACGCATGCGTTTTTCAAAACACACCAAAAAATAGTACATGCACTATTTTTGGGTGCAGATTTCAAAATGCAGCCAAAAACGCAGGGAGCCATCAGACTCCTTAAAAAACTCATGCTGACATGAAAAACTCATGTAAAAAAGCATGCGTTTTTAAAAGGCACTAAAAAAACACATGTCAACTGTGACCACAGCCTTAGTACTCAAATGGCTGGATACCCTTTGAACCCCTGAACTCTGTAGTGGAGGTTACTAACCCTCAATTCAATAATCTTGCAAGTTGTTACCTCATCAGGAAGGATAAGCAAACTACAGGCTTTGGGTAGGGTCACATTGAAAACATAAATTGCATTCACCGCATCCGGATCCGGATGCGGTGAACGCAATGCCGAGCACACACATTTTTTTACAAAAATGTGTGCTGAATACCGGACTGCGGTCACCGGATGGCTCAGGATGTGTAATCCTGAGCCATCCGGTAACTGCAGAGTTTGCGTTTCCCGGCTCAGCAAACCTAGTAAAGAGTTAAATAGCTGACCTAAATGACTGTTAGAGGTCTGTAGGGGGGCTTAGACCCCCCTACAGACCGGCCGCCCACTTCTATAGTGTTCTGCAACAATTTCTTACTGTGCACGGGCGAGGAGCCCGTGCATGTCAGCCAAAGTTGCCCCTACCCCCCGTATCACTATAGAGGGGTGCATACACCCCTCTATTACAATTATGCTTTAATTATGTGATGTACACCAATAAGTGTCACAATCGTCATGTAAGAATATATTTACATGTTCCGGAGGCAGAGTGAAGGGAATTCCATGGGCGGGGCTGTGTGCAGCAGCCTCCGCCCGCTCCTTCTTGATGGCCGCCCCCTCTGGCCGTAATCCAGTCTTGTGAGGGCGGGCACGTCGTTAAAGGGGCGTGGCTAACTAAGTGCCGCGGTTAGCCACGCCCCTTTAACGACGTGCCCGCCCTCACAAGACTGGATTACGGCCAGAGGGGGCGGCCATCAAGAAGGAGCGGGCGGAGGCTACTGCACACAGCCCCGCCCATGGAATTCCCTTCACTCTGCCTCCGGAACATGTAAATATATTCTTACAGGACGATTGTGACACTTATTGGTGTACATCACATAATTAAAGCATAATTGTAATAGAGGGGTGTATGCACCCCTCTATAGTGATACAGGGGGGTAGGGGCAACTTTGGCTGACATGCACGGGCTCCGAGGAGCCCGTGCACAGTAAGAAATTGTTGCAGAACACTATAGAAGTGGGCGGCCGGTCTGTAGGGGGTCTAAGCCCCCCTACAGACCTCTAACAGTCATTTAGGTCAGCAATTTAACTCTTTACTAGGTTTGCTGAGCCGGGAAACGCAAACTCTGCAGTTACCGGATGGCTCAGGATTACACATCCTGAGCCATCCGGTGACCGCAGTGCGGTCCCTGGAAACGCTGCGAAAACTGCTGCCTGCATGATTTTAAACGCAGGCAGCAGTGCCGGATCCGGCCACCGGATGGCTTGTGAAGCCATCCGGTGTTTTGCATAGGCTCCTATGAGGAGCGTTTCCTGGTCCGGTTTTGAGCTTTTTGAAAGCTCAAAACCGGATCAGGATTTTACAAAAAAAACGGAAATGTGACCCTAGCCTTTGTCCTCTAAAGAACATTACACCGACATTCTATTGCTCCAGTTCACTTCTGCTCTTTCTGCTAGGGCAGTTTTCAGCAACCTGGGCGGAAGGAGATTAAGTGTCTAGGGACGACAGATGTCACTCAGCTACATAGTCCACGCTGATAACTTTGTTTAAATACTAAGAAAAAAAATTATATCATCAGAGAGAGGAGAGCAGTGGCCATTGTGAAGACAGTTGGTGATTGCTAAGGACGGAGAACTGAGAGGGTGAGCGAGAGAGAGAGAGATCACTAACCGCCACCATATTTGGAGACAGAAATACCTAGTTTCTGAGAAGCTATACAGCCGGCTATCTGTTTCGGTGGCATTTGTTGAGAAAGAGACCATCTTTAGGGTGACTATTGTTGGAAGCCTTGCACACCAGGTTTATAACAATGATAATAAGGTTTGGATTGTTATTCCATCTGTGTGGTTTGTGGCAAATCTTGGTAGCTGTTCACATTATTTTATCTTACACTGCCCCAGGCTCAGTTAATTTCACGCTCCATTTGCTTGGGCCTGCCCCACCTTTATTCATGAGCCTTGGCCTGGTGCTGTGAGGGTTAATTCTGAAAAGCTCAGGCATATATGGCATCAGCTGCATGAGCGGGGGCCTGATTTGCCTTTATTCACATGCACCAGTCTGGCACCATGTGATTTTGAGATGCACTGGATAAATGCTGCTTTTAATGGTCTGCTTTATTTGTATCTTTCAGGCCGCAAGGTTCAACTAAAATAATAATATATGGAATAGAAGCACCCTGATGAGATTGCCTTGATGTGGCAGGGTGGCTCAAAAGATTGATCAATATTTTGCTAAATATGTCTTTACTATTACACAGTTTGGAAGAAATATGTGCATTTGCAGGCTTTTTATTGCAAGTTATCTTCTGGTGGTGCTGGCTTGTTTGCTACTTTTTTTTTATCAGAGTGAGAATCCTTACAAGCCATTTTAGTGACTCTTGTGAAGGAACTCCTTTTATCCTTCATCAATAAGGAGGGTAGGGAAAGGGGAAGCAGCTACTCACTAATGCTCACTGGACTCCGGCACCAGGGTAATGGTTGGCGTCCATCCAGTAGTAATTCAAAAAAGAGGAGAAACCGGTGTCCATCTTCTAATTGTGATCTTTTGTTCGAGTATCAGATTAAAAACATTACAACCAATACAAAGAGAAACACTGGACGCGTTTTGAGGGAAAAATCTACGAAGTGACAAAAAATTTGGTTCTCAGCTCAGGCCCCACCACAGAGATCTTGGTGGATGTTGGCAAGCGAATTTAAAGACTGTTTTACTAATACCATTTTGGGGTAGATATGATCTTATTGCATTTTACTGCGACATTGTATAGATGAGCCTGGAGTAGTAGCCATAGGCGAGTGCTGTGATTAAAATACAAAGTTCACTTGCACATGGAGTAGAAGTTATGGAGTAGGAATACTTCCATCAATAATGTGCTCTCCGCAAATGCACTTCCCAAATTTAACTCTGATTGGAGTTAATGTGATCCAGACCCAATGTTGGGGATGCTGCAATAGCAAACAACACTGTTCCCTACTACCAGTGCACGAATAGAAATAAAAAAACAGAATTTTTGGGTTGCTATTACGCAAATTGTGTTAGTGCAAGGAGAAGTGTACAAACTGAGTTTACACAACTAAGGGTTTTTTATGGCCATATACAAAAAAGTGGCCTTACTAAAGCTGCAGGAGCAGGAGAATCATTCATTACACTTAATTCAGTGTTAATGTTTGTGTAGTATTTGTGGAGCAAAAAATATTGGAATTTTTTCTCTGGGATTAAAAAAATGTTTTCTTGTGCATTCTGAGGTAATACACATATGTGTGCATATAGTTTAAAGGGAACCTGTCAGCTAGTTTATGCCCCCCAGGTATCACTGTCTGTAGCTGCAGCTTTATAATACCAGTCTAATCATCCCTGTCTGAGCTCATAGTGTAATGTGAAAGGTGAAAGATAAGCATTTATACACTTACATTTCAGCCTACACCTTGGAAGAGGGGGACTGTCTGGCAGGATAATAGTTAACTGACTATTAACTTGGATAACTAAAGCAGAGGTCCCCAACTCCAGGCCTCAAGGGCAGCCAACAGTGCAGGTTTTCAGGATTTCCTTAGTATTGCACAGGGGCTAATGTGATCATCTGCACAGGTCATGATTCCAAGCCCTGTGCAATACTAAGGAGATCCTGAAAACATGCACTGTTGGCTGCCCTTGAGGCCTGGAGTTGGGGACCTCTGAACTAAAGGACCTGTGTGATGTAACAATCATGTGACCATAATGGGCGGAGCTAAGCCAGCAAGCATATTATGTTCTATGACAGGGGTCTCAAACTCGGCTGGGTTGGTGGGCCGCACATAGAAAAAAAATTGATATCGGGGGCCACATTCATTGTAGGACTAAGTGACATTTTAGCAATGCGAGAATTTTTTGCTCAATGTAGTAATGCCCAAATCCTGATCTTCTTCTTGTAGGAATGTCCCCACCCTAATCTCCTTTATGTAGGAATGTCCCCATCCTGGTCCCCTTCTTGTAGGAATGTCCCCATCTTATATTAATGTCATCCATCCTGGTCTTCTTGTAGTAATGTCCCCATCCTGGTCACAGAGCCCATGGGACTGTGCACACAGAGCCCACAGCGCACATAGAGCCCAGTGTACTCAGAGCCCACAGCGCACACGGAGCCCACAGCGCACACGGGGCACACTGAGGACACGGAGCCCACAGCGCACACGGGGCACACTGAGGACACGGAGCCCACAGTGCACATGGGACACACAGAGCCCACAGTGCACACGGAGACCACGGAGTCCACAGAAGCCACAGTGCACACAGAGCCCAAAGCGTATACCCTCAGTGCCTGGACCCTTCCTCACTGTCTGTGCTGCTGTGCCACCGCCGGACCTGGTAATCACTGCTTAAGTTACAGTACCATACCTGCGCCAGCGATGAGCTGCCTGGTCCTCCGCTGCGGGATCTTCCCCTGATGACATCCAGTAGCAACTCCTCCTCACTGCTCTCAGGGCCTCGCTTGCCCTCCACAGCAGTGACAGGGCGGGATTCTGAGACCCCCTCAGGCGACCCGCAGCAGCCGGAAGACTGAGGTGGGTGGGCGGGAGATGCTGAGGTGGGTGGGAGGAAGATGCTGAGGTGAGTGGGCGGAAGAGTCTGTCTTCCAGTCACCATCATCATCAAAATCATTCTCATCATCATCATCATACACACACTGCCGCCACCATCATCATCATCATCATCATACAAACACACACAGCCACCATCATCATCATACACACACAGCCACCACCGCCGTCATCATCAGTCACACACAGTCACCACCGCCATCATCATAATCAGTCACACACACGTCACCACCGCCGTTATCATCAATCACACACAGCCACCACCACGATCATCATCAGTAACACACAGCCACCACCACCATCATCATCATCAGTCATACAAAGCCACCACTGTCGCCATCATCATGTTACACACAGTCGCCACCACCATCATCATCATCAGTCATACAAAGCCACCACTGTCGCCATCATCATGTTACACACAGTCGCCACCACCATCATCATCAGTCACACACTGCCACCACCGCCGTCATTATCATCAGTCACACACAGCCACCACCACGATCATAATCAGTAACACACAGCGACCACCGCCACAATCATCATCATCAGTAACACACAACCAACACCACCATCATCACCTCAGCCACCATGGCCGCCATCATCATCATCATCATCAGGAAGCTGGGAAAAGGTGTGTGACAGTCCGCGCCACCGGGTACCAAAGAAATCACCTGGGATGCAGGAAGTTATTTCAAGCTTTATCTTTATTCTCCAACATGTTTCAGCGCTCCACCTGGCGCCTTCCTCAGGGATATTACAATGCACAAGTGCAGTGGGGTTTATATAGCACCTCACATGGTTAGCTGTGGGTGTGCCAGAGGGGTGTGTGATATCACAAAGTGGGCGTGGTTACACGTTTTGGAGCCATTTTCACTAACATATCAAACTAAACATCATTTTAATCACAAGCTGGTATCAAACATTTGTTAAAAATCGCATCATCAAAATGAGCTAAAGGACATCTCAAATTTAATAACGAAAAAGCAAATAAAACCATTGTTGCTATCAATACTGCCAAAAAATAGTGTGACTTTCTACTGCTGCCTTCAGGTGGGATCGAACCTGTGTTTTTACCATTATAGGGTACCTGACTTGCATTCTAGTGACTTGTGCCACTGTGACTGGCAGAAGTTGCTGTTGCACATAGATTTTAAGTATTGCATAATACTGTGATAAAATATCTATTTCTTTCTCTTTTCTAGGACTATCTATAATGGTGTCTATCAGTTCTACTTATGAGGATGTAAGAGACTACAAATCCTCCAAAACAGAACAGCAAGGAAAGATTAAAACATAATCAATAAAAAATTGCTAAAAAATGGATAAAATAAAATTCTCTACAGTGGCTTTGTTTTTCTTGTTGTTTTTCAATACGTGGTGGTGGATAAATGGTAGAGCCATAAGGCCAAAATCGCAATCCCAGGGGTTAGTGTGGGTTCCATCCCATCATCTATCTGATATTCATATAAGGTACATGTGGGTTACAATGTGAGAGATTGATGGATAACCAATTAATAGTTTCATTATTATGGAGGGGCAAGGGTTCAACTATGTATATATGTGATTCCAGTACTTATGATCCTAAAAAAAGGGGGGTGGTCAGGGGGGGTGGTCAACATTCCTGTGTTCTGCCGAAATAGTTTGCTTTCGTGATGCTGTATTCATAAGATGGCAGTAGAGTGCTCGTCAATATGTTAAATGTGACCTAGTGTCTCTAGTGCATAGTGTGTATCTGCAGATTATTAATAATATAAATAAATATTAAATACAACAACAAATGCAAACATAATGTAGTGATAAAAAAGTGCAATAAATAATGCACAATTATCTAATCTGTGCGGATTTATAAGGAATGCCAGGAGCTGGCTTTGAGGTATTCCTATCAACAAACAATAGGTCACTATATATATATCATAAACATCGAATTATCGATCATTATTCCTAAATTGAGACTGTGGAAGTGTGCTATGTGCTCATATTTAGGGACTTCACCAAAATAAATATAATTATTCAAAAACTATATTAGCTCTGAGATCACATTCAATCCATTTGGTTTGAGTGTGTTGAGTTTAAATATCCAGTATTTTTCTCTTTTTTTCAATTGCTCAAATCTATTAGGAACTAATTCAGAAATGTGGTCAATGGGTGTAATTTTGATCAACTTAGGGCCCTTTCACATCTGCGTTTATTTGAAATCGCGGCAGATGCGGTGAAAAAACCGCATCTGCCGCGATTGCCGCATAACCGCTGCACTTGCGGCGCGGTTACGGTAATCCCCATAGAAAGTATAGGGGGACTTGCGGCAGGTGCGGCAAGTGCGGTTTTGCAAAAAAAACCGTGGCTAACCGCGGTTTTTTTCGCGGCCGCACCTGCCGCAAGTGCAAAACCGCACTTGCCGCACCTGCCGCAAGTCCCCCTATACTTTCTATGGGGATTACCGCAACCGCGCTGCAAGTGCAGCGGTTATGCGGCAATCGCGGCAGATGCGGTTTTTTCACTGCATCTGCCGCGATTTCAAATAAACGCAGATGTGAAAGGGCCTTTAATATCCCTTTTGTGGTGAGTGTCATAGTGCCATGATACTCCATGCATCCTAAAGCCATTCTTGATGTTAGACCGATGTTTATTGAGTCTCTCATGAAGGGCTCTTATTGTTCTCCCCACGTATTGTTTCCCGCATGGGCATTCCATCAAGTAGATAACGAATTTCGTTGTACAATTCATGTTATACTTGATTTTAAACTGTTCCTTTGATGCCTGTGTTGTGAGAGCATCCTGCAAACAGATACCTTTGTATCCTCTACATCAAAGGAACAGTTTAAAATCAAGTATAACATGAATTGTACAACGAAATTCGTTATCTACTTGATGGAATGCCCATGCGGGAAACAATACGTGGGGAGAACAATAAGAGCCCTTCATGAGAGACTCAATAAACATCGGTCTAACATCAAGAATGGCTTTAGGATGCATGGAGTATCATGGCACTATGACACTCACCACAAAAGGGATATTAAGTTGATCAAAATTACACCCATTGACCACATTTCTGAATTAGTTCCTAATAGATTTGAGCAATTGAAAAAAAGAGAAAAATACTGGATATTTAAACTCAACACACTCAAACCAAATGGATTGAATGTGATCTCAGAGCTAATATAGTTTTTGAATAATTATATTTATTTTGGTGAAGTCCCTAAATATGAGCACATAGCACACTTCCACAGTCTCAACTTAGGAATAATGATCGATAATTCGATGTTTATGATATATATATAGTGACCTATTGTTTGTTGATAGGAATACCTCAAAGCCAGCTCCTGGAATTCCTTATAAATCCGCACAGATTAGATAATTGTGCATTATTTATTCCACTTTTTTATCACTACATTATGTTTGCATTTGTTGTTGTATTTAATATTTATATCTACTTATATAATCCGCAGTTGGGAATTCGGGCGTTGTCGCCGAATCCCAACATGCTTTGCGGGACTGCGAGTGATGACGCGCAGCGTCATCACAAGCCGCAGACCCGCACTACTGTAAAAAAAAAAAAAAAAAGTTAATGCTCACCTCTCCCCGAGCCCCCGCCGTCTCCTGCCGTCTTCCTCCAAGCTTCCGGTGGCTGCCGCAGGCTCCGAGTGTCTGCAGAGCTCTTCTACTGCAGTCAAGGACCTGTGGTGATGTCACAGTCACGTGACACCAGGTTACTCCATGGTAACCTGGTGTCACGTGACTGTGACATCACCGCAGGTCCTGAACTGCACTAGAACAGCTCTGCAGACACTGGCAGCCTGCGGCAGCCACCGGAAGCTTGGAGGAAGACGGCAGGAGACGGCGGGGGCTCGGGGAGAGGTGAGCATTAACTTTTTTTTTTTTTTTTTTTTTTAACCCCTGCCTTCCTGTTTGGAGACCTTTTACTGTACTGAGCATGCTCAGTACAGTAAATGTCTCCTCCAGCCTCACAGCCTCCCCATCCTCCCTGCCTCCTCCAGCCTCAGTCTCCTCCAGCCTCACAGTCTCCTCCAGCCTCACAGCCTCCCCATCCTCACAGCCTCCTACAACCTCCTCCAGCCTCACAGCCTCCCCATCCTCACATCCTCCTCCAGCCTCACAGCCTCCCCATCCTCACAGCCTCCTCCAGCCTCACACCCTCCTCCAGCCTCCCCGCCTCCCCATCCTCACATCCTCCTCCAGCCTCACAGCCTCCCCATCCTCACAGCCTCCTCCAGCCTCACACCCTCCTCCAGCCTCACAGCCTCCCCATCCTCACAGCCTCCTCCAGCCTCACAGCCTCCCCATCCTCACAGCCTCCCCATCCTCACAGCCTCCTCCAGCCTCACAGTCTCCTCCAGCCTCACAGTCTCCTCCAGCCTCACAGTCTCCTCCAGCCTCACATCCTCCTCCAGCCTCACAGCCTCCTCCAGCCTCACAGCCTCCCCATCCTCACAGCCTCCTCCAGCCTCACAGCCTCCTCCAGCCTCACAACCTCCTCCAGCCTCACAGCCTCCTCCAGCCTCACAGCCTCCTCCAGCCTCACAGCCTCCCCATCCTCACAGCCTCCTCCAGCCTCACAGCCTCCTCCAGCCTCACAACCTCCTCCAGTCTCACAGCCTCCTCCAGCCTCACAGCCTCCTCCAGCCTCACAGCCTCCCCATCCTCACAGCCTCCTCCAGCCTCACAGCCTCCTCCAGCCTCACAGCCTCCCCATCCTCACAGCCTCCTACAGCCTCACAGCCTCCTCCAGCCTCACAGCCTCCCCATCCTCACAGCCTCCTCCAGCCTCACAGCCTCCCCATCCTCACTGCCTCCTCCAGCCTCAGTCTCCTCCAGCCTCACAGTCTCCTCCAGCCTCACAGCCTCCCCATCCTCACAGCCTCCTACAACCTCCTCCAGCCTCACAGCCTCCCCATCCTCACAGCCTCCTACAACCTCCTCCAGCCTCACAGCCTCCTCCAGCCTCACAGCCTCCTCCAGCCTCACAGCCTCCCATCCTCACAGCCTCCTCCAGCCTCACAGCCTCCTCCAGCCTCACAACCTCCTCCAGCCTCACAGCCTCCTCCAGCCTCACAGCCTCCCCATCCTCACAGCCTCCTCCAGCCTCACAGCCTCCTCCAGCCTCACAGCCTGCTCCAGCCTCACAGCCTCCCCATCCTCACAGCCTCCTCCAGCCTCACAGCCTCCCCATCCTCACAGCCTCCTACAGCCTCACAGCCTCCTCCAGCCTCACAGCCTCCCCATCCTCACAGCCTCCTCCAGCCTCACAGCCTCCCCATCCTCACTGCCTCCTCCAGCCTCAGTCTCCTCCAGCCTCACAGTCTCCTCCAGCCTCACAGCCTCCCCATCCTCACAGCCTCCTACAACCTCCTCCAGCCTCACAGCCTCCCCATCCTCACAGCCTCCTACAACCTCCTCCAGCCTCACAGCCTCACAGCCTCCTTCAGCCTCACAGCCTCCTCCAGCCTCACATCGTCCTCCAGCCTCACAGCCTACCCATCCTCACAGCCTCCTCCAGCCTCACAGCCTCCTCCATCCTCACATCCTCCTCCAGCCTCACAGCCTCCTCCAGCCTCCCCATCCTCACAGCCTCCTCCAGCCTCACAATCCTCACTGCCTCCTCCAGCCTCACAGTCTCCTCCAGCCTCACATGCCTCCCCATCCTCACAGCCTCCTCCAGCCTCACAGCCTCCTCCAGCCTCACAGCCTTCTCCAGCCTCACAGCCTCCCCATCCTCACAGCCTCCTCCAGCCTCACAGCCTCCCCATCCTCACAGCCTCCTACAGCCTCACAGCCTCCTTCAGCCTCACAGCCTCCTCCAGCCTCACATCCTCCTCCAGCCTCACAGCCTCCCCATTCTCACAGCCTCCTCCAGCCTCACAGCCTCCTCCAGCCTCACAGCCTCCTCCATCCTCACATCCTCCTCCAGCCTCACAGCCTCCTCCAGCCTCACAGCCTCCTCTAGCCTCACAGCCTCCCCATCCTCACAGCCTCCTCCAGCCTCACAGCCTCCCCATCCTCACAGCCTCCTACAGCCTCACAACCTCCTCCAGCCTCACAGCCTCCTCCAGCCTCACAGCCTCCCCATCCTCACAGCCTCCTCCAGCCTCACAGCCTCTCACCCTCCTCCATCCTCAGCCGCACTACCTGACACCGCTGCCATCCTGCCAACCGTCGGCCCCGCTCCATCGCCACCGCCCTCGCGCCCTCCGCGAGGTCCATGCTGCCCGGATGCCGCCGGAGCCTTCCGCCCCTCGCCACTCTCTCACCGCTGGGCTCTCAATGTCGCCATGCTGGTGGAGTAGCGGTCTACGGCCTGTGGCCGGGTGCCGGGAGCCAGGGACGTCATCCTGTGGCCGGCAACAGCCAATGGGAGTGAGCGGACCGTGTCAGCCTGCAAAGCCTGACACGCCCCGCTCACTCCCATTGCCTGCCCCTGCAAGCGGATTGGGCGCTGTGTTGTACACACAGGATGCCCATCCCATTGCCCAGGACTTGGCGTCCTAGACCAATCGGATGACCGTCCTGTCTTTACCACACACCGCCCAATCCGCTTCTTCCTCTCAGGTCACATGTGTGACCTGAGGGCAAGAACTGATCCCTCTCTGCATCACCCAACCCGCCGCAGAGGACAATGCCGTGTGACTGGGGCTGCGATCAGCCCCAGCACGCAGCCACGTCCTGCCGCCGAGCTGTGATGTCACCCCTCCAGCCGCATCTCTCCTCACCCCTCCAGCCAGACCTCTCCTCACCCCTCCATCTGGACCTCTCCTCACCACACCAGCCTCTGCTCTCCTCACTCCTCCAGCCTCCCGCCACATCATACTCTGCTATCCACAGAGCCCCCTCTATACTCTGACACCCACAGAGCCACCTGTATACTCTCCTACCCACAGACCCGCCTGTATTCTCTGCTACCCACAGAGCCGTTTCTATATTCTGCTACCCACACAGCCGCCTCTATACTCTGCTACCCACAGAGCCTTCTCTATACTCTGCTACACACAGAGCCGCCTGTATAATCTGCTAACCACAAACCCGCCTGTATACTCTGCTACCCACAGAGCCGCCTGTATACTCTGCTACCCACAGAGCTGCCTCTATACTCTGCTACCCACAGAGGCGCCTCTATACTCTGCTACCCACAGAGCCTTCTCTATACTCTGCTACACACAGAGCCGCCTGTATAATCTGCTAACCACAAACCCGCCTGTATACTCTGCTACCCACAGAGCCGCCTGTATACTCTGCTACCCACAGAGCTGCCTCTATACTCTGTTACCCACAGAGCCGCCTCTATACTCTGCTACCCACAGAGCCGCCTGTATACTCTCCTACCCACAGACCCGCCTGTATACACACAATTCATTTCACCGCGCTCCCGATGCAATTGCATCGGGCCTTTTTACTAGTTATTAATAATCTGCAGATACACACTATGCACTAGAGACACATTTAACATATTGACGAGCACTCTACTGCCATCTTATGGATACAGCATCACGAAAGCAAACTATTTCGGCAGAACACAGGAATGTTGACCCCCACCCCTGACCACCCCCCTTTTTTTAGGACCATAAGTACTGGAATCACATATATACATAGTTGAACCCTTGCCCCTCCATAATAATGAAACTATTAATTGGTTATCCATCAATCTCTCACATTGTAACCCACATGTACCTTATATGAATATCAGATAGATGATGGGATGGAACCCACACTAACCCCTGGGATTGCGATTTTGGCCTTATGGCTCTACCATTTATCCACCACCACGTATTGAAAAATGACAAGAAAAACAAAGCCACTGTAGAGAATTTTATTTTATCCATTTTTTAGCAATTTTTTATTGATTATGTTTTAATCTTTCCTTGCTGTTCTGTTTTGAAGGATTTGTAGTCTCTTACATCCTCATAAGTAGAATACTGATAGACACCATTATAGATAGTCCTAGAAAAGAGAAAGAAATAGATATTTTATCACAGTATTATGAAATACTTAAGATCTATGTGCAACAGCAACTTCTGCCAGTCACAGTGGCCTAAGTCACTAGAATGCAAGTCAGGTACCCTATAATGGTAAAAACACAGGTTCGATCCCACCTGAAGGCAGCAGTATAAAGTCACACTATTTTTTGGCAGTATTGATAGCAACAATGGTTTTATTTGCTTTTTCGTTATGAAATTTGAGATGTTTTTTAGCTCATTTTGATGATGCGATTTTTAACAAATGTTTGATACCAGCTTGTGATTAAAATGATGTTTAGTTTGATATGTTAGTGAAAATGGCTCCAAAACTTGTAACCACACCCACTTTGTGATATCACACACCCCTCTGGCACACCCACAGCTAACCATGTGAGGTGCTATATAAACCCCACTGCACTTGTGCATTGTAATATCCCTGAGGAAGGCGCCAGGTGGAGCGCTGAAACATGTTGGAGAATAAAGATAAAGCTTGAAATAACTTCCTGCATCCCAGGTGATTTCTTTGGTACCCGGTGGCGCGGACTGTCACACACCTTTTCCCAGCTTCCTGAGAGTCTTCCCACGTGCGAGTGGTTGGTGGAGGTCCTGCAGCAGCCGGTATTGATTGTATGCCTTCAAGCCAGTTGTGGGTCATCACAACTGGAATAGGTGAGTGGTTTTGACAATATACCTCTCATCTCTTAGTGTCTGAGTGATAGGGCACTATTGCGCCTCTTGTTCCCCCTTCCTATTTTATATCATCATCATCAGTCACACACAACCACTACCGCCACCATCATCATCATCAGTCACACACAGCCACCACTGCTGCCATCATCATTATCAGTCACATACAGCCACCACTGCCGCCACCGCCATCATCATCAGTCACACACAGCCATCACCGCCGCCATCATCATCATCACTCACACACAGCCACCACTGTCATCACCAGTCACAGGCCCCTCACAAAAATTAGTTTCCTTATACCTGCAGGTCCTCTTAAAACTTGATTTGAGGGCCGCAAATTGACTTGGATGTGGTGTTGGAGGAGGAGGAGGAGGGAGACGGTAAAGCCCCGCACATAAATGGGCATGTTATATCTCGCATTGTAAACTGCTATGTAATATGTTTTCTGCTATTTCAGTAACAATGAGGGAGGGACTGTAAAAGCACTCCCTCCCAAATCTATGGTACAGGGCCACCTGAGTCACCTCAGGGCAAAGCCCAACATACTGATGGGTACATTCTAGATGGCCTTGTAAAGTGATGGGGAATATCTAACTAAAAATTATGCATGAGGGTGGGACCTAGAAAATGTATAAGTCAGGGCCCTCCCAATTGTAAAATGAAAGAAAAAGCAAAAACTCTATGTGTGAACAAATGGTAAAGGGTATATTTTTTTCTGCTTTATTTAGCGTTATATACAATTGATTATGCAGGAAAAACTGTTTATTAACATTTTTGCAAGTAAAATACAATTTAAGTTAGGTTTGGTAGGTGTTCGTGTGAATCTGTAAAAGTGCTATAATACTGCGACAAACCTTATTCCAAGACACCATAATGTGAGTCAGAAATGCATGCAGGCATATTCTCCAGGCTCTTCCCATTCTGTTTCATCACTTTCCCATCCATTTCAGCCTTTTTCTCACTCTCCCAGACCTCTTCTTTGGGTCCAGCAGAAAATTATGCGCGGTTCCCATTGACTTGCACTGAACTTGGTTATCAGTGTGAATACGTGAGTATTACTGTGGCTCTCCTGCGGACCGGTCGCCACGAGATGGCGCAGCAGCTAAGATTGGTAAGTCGGTCACCCCACACATACACCCAACACATCCCCCGATCCCAAGTCTAAGTTACTATATGTCTAGTAACTGGATAGTGGGAGGAGCCAGGTGGAGGGTGAAACAATAGGACAGAACTCGGTTATGGGAGGGGAGACAACAACAAAAAGGAGAGAGACAACACAAAGGGTTGGTAGGAGTAGGAGTAGTTAGAGAGAACAACAGAGAGACCCGTCAGCCAACCAGACTGAGGAGACCCAAACCCGGTGGCCTATGCCACCGTATGGCTAAACCGGGTCCCTGGCTGAGAACCGAGGGAAGATAGAGGGAGTCTAAGGTGTACCCAAGTCAGCAGGGACACCGAGGGACTGGGCCAGAACCAGAGTTCGGCTCTGCTGAAGTGGCAGGGAAGCTGCTTGCCCCAACCACGAACTCCGGTGGGGTGCGGGGTCTTTATGTTCCGAGACCCAACCTCCGGCATAGTGAAAGGAAGGTCGTCGAACTAGGGTTAGGAGACCTGGAAGGGTGCCCAATGAAAGCCCGTGACCGCTGGACCGTAGCTAGTGTGCGGAATAGACTGAAGAGGCCCTGAAAGGAACATGAAAGGGGGTGTCGAAAACAAGCCGTCCCAGCTGCTAAAACCAGACCAGAGCTGCTCTTGCACTGAACTGTGTGTGTTGTAAAATCTGACGAGCAAGAAAGTACATCCAGTAAAGCTTAGAAATGTGTAAGACTCTGATTGTGCACCTGAGAGGTGGCTAACTGATATTGCGAGCTGGCAGCAGGAGGTTGCCTGAGATAACTGAGAATTTTACACTTCACCTACACTTTTACACTGTTGCCCTGTGGACCAGAGGTCCCGACTTCAGTGGTGGCTGCCTATAGTTGCAAACTACGGGTGGCGTCAAGATCTAATTAATCAAAAACTGTTTTTCCCCTTTTTATTGACTCACCTGGGACCACGGAGCCGGGTCACAACACCGTGACATCCTGCAGCCTCAGATGACGACGACGAGAGGGCCTGGTTCCAAGTACCCCTCGGCCCAGGTGGGTGACACAACTTCATGTCACTAACAGGATCTACTGATCCGGTAAAACCGGGTCTTGTGTGCCAAAAGACTTTGTTTTTGGGCCCAAAGCAATGGCGGCCCTGAAAGACTCAGACCATGTGCTGGCAGATGGGCGTGCTGCAGCCCCTGATCGTGGGCCAGGCCAGCACCGGGTGTGAAAAGATGCCCACACCGCTTCCATTCTCCAACAATTGGGAGGGTGGTTCCAGAGACTGTGTAACCCTGCCCGTGGATGTTACAGCCGACAACGACTGAGAACGGCGACGCCCACAAAGGGAGGGATTTGAAAAGAACAGCACCATGAGGAGCAGAGAGTGTGGCTGCAAAGGAGGAAAAAGTGAGAGCCTGGCAATGGCGGAGCGCGGGGTGCAACGAGAGGACTCCCCAGGTTCCCGGAGGCCGGCCAGAATTGAGAGGTGGAAGAGCTGGGCCACCAGCTGCAGCAGGCCCACCTTCTAGTTGAGGGGGATGAGATGGAGGATCGTACTGGAGTAGGTACCCTCGGCCCCATAGACTTAACTTGCCTATCCCCCTTAGCCCCGGTCTGGGAGATGCAAGCCCGGCCTGTGAGGACGATATGGACCTCGTTTCGGCCTTGCCGAGCCCCTCACCCCAGAGCCGCCGTGAGCAACCATCGAGAGGACCATTCGCCAAGGCAGAGGCTCGGATGGCCCCGGCCACCTGCCAAGCTCTGCGCCGGGAGGGCGTTGTCACAGCGTTCCGTTCTGGGAAAGGATGGGGGTTCATCCAGGAGCCTGGATCCCATAGAGACTAGAGATAAGCGAGTACTAAATGCTGGGGTGCTCGGTGCTTGGGCCGAGCATCCCAAGATACTCTTGTACTCCGCCCGAGCACCGAGCCCAATGTAAGTCAATTAGTGACAGGCTCCGCCCACAGACTTCCGGCTATAAAACGAGTGTTTTTGGGAGAGGGCGGGAGGGTGGGCTTTTTCAAATCACCGCAACATACAACACCTTGCTGTGCCCCCCAGAGGAACCCTAACAATCAATATGCTCTCTGTGAGGTGCCAGCTCACTGTGCGCACTGAAGGGAGCTGTGTATTTGTGTCAGATCGATAATTATTTGCGAGGAGTCCGAGCATCTTGGCAGTAATCGGTGCTCGCCGAGCATCCCGAGTATCGGGATACTCGTGCGAGTACTGAGTAGTGACAAGCATACTCGTTCATCCCTAGTAGAGACTTTTTCATGTTTCGGGCAGATATTGAGGCATGTCAGCCAACCAAACCGAGAAGACCAGAACCTGTATCGTTGAACCTGACACCTGCTAATGAAACACTTTTTAAACATCCTAAGGAGAACATTTAAGGAACTTAAAGGTCAAATTCTTTGTAATCTGATTAGTCTGAAGATTGTAATGGACTTTCTGGCTAACAGTAGATTTATGCATAGAGATCTCCTGATGCGATAGGGATGTTTAATCCTGGTCATCAGGAGAATTCATCTGAAGTTACAACAGGTTGATTGATAAGAAACATATGGTTAGTCTCTTTCAGGAGCTAATAAGAGTAAGATAGAGATTACTAGTGTTGAGCGAACATGCTCGGCACTACTCGTTACTCGCACGAGTATCACTGTACTCGGGCGACTCGCCGAGCACCGAGTAATCTCGCGATACTCGTGCTGTGCTCGTGGTCGTCATCTCTCCATGTTGGCGCTCTTTTGAGAGCCAGCCCACGTGCAGGGATTGGCTGACAGACCACTGCAATGCCACAGCCCTGTTAGTTGTGGTATAGCAGTGATTGGCCGGCCTGCACAGCGTCACCGAGCCTTTATAAGTCCCGGCGCGCTGTGCTCGGCACACAGCCTTCCAGACAGTGAGTGTAGGGAGAGTGTCTGCTGCTGATTAGGGACAGATTTGCGGCCCTCATAGGTAGATCCGGATCAGGGCTGCAAACTGCTGCTGACCACAACAGTCCTTCTCAGGACTAATCTAGGAGGACATAGGCAGGGTGATCCAGATCGGAGTCCAAGATTTCCAGTGACCAGAACAGTCCTTCTCAGGACTAATCTAGGAGGATATAGGCAGGGTGATACAGATTGGAATCCAAGCTTTTCTGTGACCATTAGAGTCACCACACTCTTGTACTTAGTACCTTAATACAGGTTAGGGACTAAAATCCTCTCTTCAAACCATTACAGTAACCAGACAGGTGTACGTACTACCTTAATACAGGTTAGGGACTAAAATCCTCTCTTCAAACCATTACAGTCACCAGACAGGTGTACGTACTACCTTAATACAGGTTAGGGAACTAAAATCCTAACTCTTGTCATCAAAACAGTCACCAGACAGGTGTACGTACTACCTTAATACAGGTTAGGGACTAAAATCCTCTCTTCAAACCATTACAGTCACCAGACAGGTGTACGTACTACCTTAATACAGGTTAGGGAACTAAAATCCTAACTCTTGTCATCTCAACAGTCACCACACTGTTGTAACGTCATACCTTTATACAGGTTAGGGAACTAAAATCCTAACTCTTGTCATCTCAACAGTCACCACACTGGTGTACGTCATACCTTTATACAGGTTAGGGAACTAAAATCCTAACTCTTGTCATCTCAACAGTCACCACACTGTTGTACGTCATACGTTTATACAGGTTAGGGAACTAAAATCCTAACTCTTGTCATCTCAACAGTCACCACACTGTTGTACGTCATACGTTTATACAGGTTAGGGAACTAAAATCCTAACTCTTGTCATCTCAACAGTCACCACACTGTTGTACGTCATACGTTTATACAGGTTAGGGAACTAAAATCCTAACTCTTGTCATCTCAACAGTCACCACACTGTTGTACGTCATACGTTCATACAGGTTAGGGAACTAAAATCCTAACTCTTGTCATCTCAACAGTCACCACACTGTTGTACGTCATACGTTCATACAGGTTAGGGAACAAAAATCCTAACTCTTGTCATCTCAACAGTCACCACACTGTTGTACGTCATACGTTTATACAGGTTAGGGAACTAAAATCCTAACTCTTGTCATCTCAACAGTCACCACACTGTTGTACGTCATACGTTCATACAAGTTAGGGAACTAAAATCCTAACTCTTGTCATCAAAACAGTCACTAGATAGGTGTACGTACTACCTTAATACAGGTTAGGGACTAAAATCCTCTCTTCAAACCATTACAGTCACCAGACAGGTGTACGTACTACCTTAATACAGGTTAGGGAACTAAAATCCTAACTCTTGTCATCTCAACAGTCACCACACTGTTGTACGTCATACGTTCATACAGGTTAGGGAACAAAAATCCTAACTCTTGTCATCTCAACAGTCACCACACTGTTGTACGTCATACGTTTATACAGGTTAGGGAACTAAAATCCTAACTCTTGTCATCTCAACAGTCACCACACTGTTGTACGTCATACGTTCATACAGGTTAGGGAACTAAAATCCTAACTCTTGTCATCAAAACAGTCACTAGATAGGTGTACGTACTACCTTAATACAGGTTAGGGACTAAAATCCTCTCTTCAAACCATTACAGTCACCAGACAGGTGTACGTACAACCTTAATACAGGTTAGGGAACTAAAATCCTAACTCTTGTCATCTCAACAGTCACCACACTGTTGTAATGTCATACGTTTATACAGGTTAGGGAACTAAAATCCTAACTCTTGTCATCTCAACAGTCACCACACTGTTGTACGTCATACGTTCATACAGGTTAGGGAACTAAAATCCTAACTCTTGTCATCAAAACAGTCACTAGATAGGTGTACGTACTACCTTAATACAGGTTAGGGACTAAAATCCTCTCTTCAAACCATTACAGTCACCAGACAGGTGTACGTACTACCTTAATACAGGTTAGGGAACTAAAATCCTAACTCTTGTCATCTCAACAGTCACCACACTGTTGTAACGTCATACCTTTATACAGGTTAGGGAACTAAAATCCTAACTCTTGTCATCTCAACAGTCACCACACTGTTGTACGTCATACGTTCATACAGGTTAGGGAACTAAAATCCTAACTCTTGTCATCTCAACAATCACCACACTGTTGTACGTCATACGTTCATACAGGTTAGGGAACTAAAATCCTAACTCTTGTCATCAAAACAGTCACCAGACAGGTGTACGTACTAGCTTTATACAGGTTAGGGAATAAAATCCTCTCCTAAAACCATTCAAGTCACCAGACTGTTGTACGTCATACCTTGATTACCTTGATACAGGTTAGGGAACTAAAATCCTAATCTCTTGTGATCTGAACAGTCACCAGACTGGTGTACATCATACCTTGATACAGGTTAGGGACTAAAATCCTCTCCTGTGACTATTGTCGCAGTATACAAGCAAAATGCGCAAGAGCGTTGGCAAGGAACAAGGAGGTGAACGTGATGGTGGTGCAGGCAGAGGCCGAGGTCGTGTGCAAGCACTAATTTCGCAACAATAAAGTGGCACATCTACTCGCTCACACGTCCTGTCCCAAATTGTTGGGGCCCGCTGCAGTACTACGCTCTTGAACCAACACTAGTGTCAAAAGCTTGTTACTTGGATAGCGGATAATGCTTCAAATCTGATTGGCACCTCCACAAACACCCTGTCTTCCACACGGTCAATTGTCAGTAGCCGTGATACTGCACCGCACATTTCCCAACCTGATCCTCCTTCCTACCAACTGGCTGAGTGCACGTCCACGGACATTACTGATCCCACACTTGGACACTCGGAAGTCCAGAAGTGTGTACCCATGGGTCAGTGGAGGTACATGGCAAATTCCCATTACAAAATTTAAATTCAGTTGTCATTTGTTGGTGGTGTGGTGAAGTCTGGCCCAATCCAACCCTTGTTCATCTTGATCTCAGTCAGCCTGTCAGCATTTTCAGTTGACAGGCGGTTGCGTTTATCAGTAATGATTTCACCTGCAGCTCTGAAAACACGCTGTGACAAAATGCTAGCGGCAGTGCAGGCCAGGACTTCCAAGGCGTAGAGAGCCAATTCATGCCACGTGTCCAGCTTGGAGACCCAATAATTGTAAGGCACAGAGGAATCTCGCAGTACAGTTGTTCGATCGGCAAGGTACTCCTTCAGCATCTGACCAAACTTAGCATTTCTTGTGGCACTACCCCGCACCTCAGGGGCTGTGGTACGTGAGGGGCTAAGAAAACTGTCCCACCTCATAAAGACTGTTCCCCTACCTTTGGCGGATTGGACTTGTGCCCCCCTCGGCCGAACGCCTTGGTTGTCCACCAATTCCTCACCTATGCCGCTAGCCTTTTGTGAGGGGAATGATTAGCCTACTTCCGTGACTATGGCCTTCTGGAACTACTGCGTTTTGGCTGACCTCTCCGCCTCAGGAATGACAGACATTAATTTCTCCTTGTACCGTGGGTCTAACAGTGTTGCCAACCAGTACTGATTGTCGGCCAAGATGTTCTGAACGCGAGGGTCACGAGGCAGACAGCTTACCATAAAAACAGCCATGTGCGCCAGACTCTTAACACCCATCACTTTAGTATCCAGACCAACACGATGACTGAACATGCTGTCCTCCTCCTCCTCCTCATCTCCCCTGTCCTCTGCCCAGCCACGCTGAATCGAGGGTATCACTGGTGTGCATGTCATATCCTCAATTTGGCCAGAGAGTTGCTCCATGTCTTCATACTCCTCCTCCCCGTCATAGTCCTCCACTGCACGTTGTGATGAGATGAGGCTGGACTCTGTGTTTTCACCCACACCCACTACTATTTCTTGCTCCAAGTCATCGCGCTCGGCCTGCAATGCATCCTCTTTGTTTTTCAGCAGAGACCGTTTTAGAAGGCAGAGTAGTGGTATGGTGACGCTAATAATGGCGTCATCGCAGCTCACCATCTGGGTGGAGTCCTAAAAGTTTTGGAGGACGGTACATAGGTCCGACATCCATCTCCACTCCTCAGGTGTTATGTGTGGAGTTTGAACCATTTTCCCGACGGCTTAGGTGATGCAGGTAGTCAACAACTGCCCTCTTCTGCTCACATATCCTGACCAACATGTGCAGAGTTGAATTCCAACGCGTGGGCACATCACACACCAGTCTGTGGGCCGTAAGACGCTAACGGCGCTGAAATCCGCAAAGGTCGGCTGAAGCAGCAGGTGACTTGTGAAAATGTGCAGACAGACGGCGAACTTTTACCAGCAGTTCAGACAGCTCTGGGTATGACTTTAGAAACCTCTGAAACACCAGGTTGAGCACGTGGGCCACGCATGGAACATGCGTCAGCTGGCCTCGCCTCAAAGCTGCCACCAAGTTCCGTCCATTGTCACACACGACCTTTCCTGGCTTTAGGTTCAGAGGTGTGAGCCAGTGATCTGCCTGCTGTTTCAGAGCTGTCCACACCTCTTCTGCATTGTGGGGTTTGTCACCTATGTTGACTAGCTTCAGCACAGCCTGTTGACGCTTCGCAAAGGCAGTGCTGCAGTGCTTCCAGCTTGGGACTGGTGTGGAGGGTACAGTGGATGAGGATGAGCAGGAGGAGGAGGAGGACGCTGAAGAGCATGACATTCTGGAGCTGTAGAGTGTCGGTGAAACCCTGACAGAGGTAGGGCCTGCTATCCTTGGTGTGGGAAGGACGTGTTCCGTCCCTCGATCAGACTGTGTCAGAGCCTCCACAATATTAACCCAGTGTTTTGTCAAGGAGATGTAGCGGCCTTGCCCACAAGCACTTGTCCACGTGTCTGTGGTTATACACTTCAGCCCCTGACCTTACCCCTGCGGTATTAAAGAACAGCAATGACTGTCTACCTCCAGTTTCCAATATCATGTCCACTCTCTATTTGAAACTAAACCTTTCCAAAACTGAACTTCTTCTGCTCCACCCATCCACTAACCTCCCTAAATCGGACATCTCTCTCTCAGTTTGTGGCACCACGATAATGCCTAGGCAGCAGGCTCGTTGTCTGGGTGTTATGTTTGACACCGATCTCTCCTCCTCCCACACACAATGTCTCGTCCGCTCATGTCACTTACACTTGAAGAATATCTCCAGAGTCCGTCCCTTTCTCACCCTGTAAACCACAAAAACCCTCACCGTGGCCCTAATCCATTACCGCCTTGACTATTGCGATTCTCTATTAAGCGGCCTCCCCCTCACCAGAGTTTCTCCTCTCCCGTCCATCCTTAATGCAGCAGCCAGGATCACCCATCTGGCCAATCGTTACTCAGATGCCTCTGCTCTGTGCCAGTCATTGCACTGGCTGCCCGTATACTACAGCATCCAATTCAAATTGCTTCTTATCACCCACAAAGCTATTCACAGTGCAGCACCCCCCTACCTCTCCTCCCTCATCTCTGTCTATCACCCCACTCGCGCTCTACGTTCCTCAAATGACCTTCGACTGACATCGGTAATAATCCGATCCTCCCAGTACCGGCTCCAAGACTTCTCCAGAGCTGCACCAAACCTCTGGAATGCTTTACCAAAAGAAATCAGGACTATCCACAACTTGCATGGCTTCAGACGATCCCTAAAAAAGCATCTTTTTAAGGCGGCCTATCATACTCCCTAATAGAAGTCCTTTGTACTGTAGATAGTGGGCTATCCCTCTGGACATTACTCTTCTACAAACTCCACCAAACCAAAAAGGTCTACACAGACTGTATAATGACCATCCATGTAAGCTTAGTTCTATGCCCCATTTCCTCAAGATGCCTGGACCATCCGTGCAATAAGCCCCTGTACCTTGTGCAACCCCTATCCCGTTGTAGAGTGTAAGCTCTTTAGAGCAGGGTCACCTTCATTTCTTGCTTTATTTTTTTGTATTTTCTTTTTTACATTGATTCTATGCCTATTGTTTTGTATCCAATTATTCTACTGTATTTGTTCTGTACTGTAATTACTTACTGTATTATATTTTCTGTACTCTAACCCTACATTGTAAAGCGCTGCGTAATATGTTGGCGCTATATAAATAAAGCTGTATTATTATTATTATTATTAGGTGGACTTTGGCTGAAACAGCGTTGTTCAGGGCACGTGTGATGATGTTGGACACGTGGTTATGCAATGCGGGGACGGCACATCTGGAGAAATAGTGGCGGCTGGGGACCGAGTAACGTGGGACAGCAGCCGGCATCAGGTCGCGGAATGCTTCCGTCTACACCAGCCGGAAAGGAAACATTTGTAGCGCAATGAGTTGCGAAATGTGATCATTCAGGACTGTGGCATGTGGGGCGTTGGCAGCCTATTTGCGCCTGCGTTCAAATGTTTGCAGAATGGATAATTGAACACTGCGCTGGGAAAAGGACGTGCTTGATGGTGGTGTAATTTGGACGTGGGCAACTTCAGGTGCAGGGACGGAGGCTTGTTCGCAGCCAGCATGGACAGGGGATTGGCTCGCACGCACAACAGGCAAAGACGTAGCAGTGACATCAGCAAGCAGCGCTTCTCGACTCTGTTGTAGTTTCCACAAAGTCGTGTGCTTGGCTGACATGTGCCTGATCATGCTAGTGGTGGGCAGGCTGCTACTTTTCGTACCCCTGCTGATGCTGGCATGGCAGGTGTTGCAAATGGCCTTTTTAGAGTCATCTGGAGCCAACTGAAAATACTGCCAGACTCGGGAAGACCTAACATTTGCACAGGCACCTTGTGTCGTGTTGTTGCTCCGGGGAACGGTTGCCTGCCTTATGCCTGCGTACCCGACCCTGCTTCGTACTGCCTGTTGGGATGCTATGCCTCCCTCCCCCTGTGCACTGCTGTCCTCGCTCTGCATATACTCCTGCCAGGTTGGGTAAGCTACTGGATCATCCACCACGTTGTCTTCCTATTCCTTGGCTAATCGCTGGACTGCTCCTCCTTCTCCTCATGTGGCACCATGATGACCGTTACAATAGTTTGGCTGTAGTTTCAGGTATACCCACAGTGGTAAATTTTTACGCCCATTCTTTTTGAATGGGCATTACAAAGACAGGATACCCGCATCTTTTCTATGTGAAAAATGTTTTGAGGCCCTCCAGCACGTCTCTATCCAGGGACAAAGAGGAGCCTCCCAATTTTTGGCTGCCCTGACCAAAGGGCTATTCTAAAATACACCCACTTGAGGGTTAAAGGCCCTACTACATGTCTGTAAGCATGGGTCATTGTTGAACCTCCCAATTTTTGGCTGCCCTCACCAAAAGGCTATACTAAAATACACCCACTTGAGGGTTACAGGCCCTACTACATGTCTGTAAGCATGGGTCATTGTTGAACCTCCCAATTTTTGTCTGCCCTCACCAAAGGGCTATACTACAATACACCCACTTGAGGGTTACAGGCCCTCCAGCACGTCTCTATCCAGGGACAAAGAGGAGCCTCCCAATTTTTGGCTGCCCTGACCAAAGGGCTATTCTAAAATACACCCACTTGAGGGTTAAAGGCCCTACTACATGTCTGTAAGCATGGGTCATTGTTGAACCTCCCAATTTTTGTCTGCCCTCACCAAAGGGCTATACTACAATACACCCACTTGAGGGTTACAGGCCCTACTACATGTCTGTAAGCATGGGTCATTGTTGAACCTCCCAATTTTTGTCTGCCCTCACCAAAGGGCTATACTACAATACACCCACTTGAGGGTTACAGGCCCTCCTGCACATCTCTATCCAGGGACAAAGAGGAGCCTCCCAATTTTTGGCTGCCCTGACCAAAGGGCTATACTACAATACACCCACTTGAGGGTTACAGGCCCTACTACATGGCTGTAAGCATGGGTCATTGTTGAACCTCCCAATTTTTGTCTGCCCTGGCCAAAGGGCTATACTACAATACACCCACTTGAGGGTTACAGGCCCTACTACATGTCTGTAAGCATGGGTCATTGTTGAACCTCCCAATTTTTGTCTGCCCTCACCAAAGGGCTATACTACAATACACCCACTTGAGGGTTACAGGCCCTCCTGCACATCTCTATCCAGGGACAAAGAGGAGCCTCCCAATTTTTGGCTGCCCTGACCAAAGGGCTATACTACAATACACCCACTTGAGGGTTACAGGCCCTACTACATGTCTGTAAGCATGGGTCATTGTTGAACCTCCCAATTTTTGGCTGCCCTCACCAAAAGGCTATACTAAAATACACCCACTTGAGGGTTACAGGCCCTACTACATGGCTGTAAGCATGGGTCATTGTTGAACCTCCCAATTTTTGTCTGCCCTGGCCAAAGGGCTATACTACAATACACCCACTTGAGGGTTACAGGCCCTACTACATGTCTGTAAGCATGGGTCATTGTTGAACCTCCCAATTTTTGTCTTCCCTCACCAAAGGGCTATACTACAATACACCCACTTGAGGGTTACAGGCCCTCCTGCACATCTCTATCCAGGGACAAAGAGGAGCCTCCCAATTTTTGGCTGCCCTGACCAAAGGGCTATACTACAATACACCCACTTGAGGGTTACAGGCCCTACTACATGTCTGTAAGCATGGGTCATTGTTGAACCTCCCAATTTTTGGCTGCCCTCACCAAAAGGCTATACTAAAATACACCCACTTGAGGGTTACAGGCCCTACTACATGTCTGTAAGCATGGGTCATTGTTGAACCTCCCAATTTTTGTCTGCCCTGGCCAAAGGGCTATACTACAATACACCCACTTCAGGGTTACAGGCCCTACTACATGTCTGTAAGCATGGGTCATTGTTGAACCTCCCAATTTTTGTCTGCCCTCACCAAAGGGCTATACTACAATACACCCACTTGAGGGTTACAGGCCCTCCTGCACATCTCTATCCAGGGACAAAGAGGAGCCTCCCAATTTTTGGCTGCCCTGACCAAAGGGCTATACTACAATACACCCACTTGAGGGTTACAGGCCCTACTACATGTCTGTAAGCATGGGTCATTGTTGAACCTCCCAATTTTTGTCTGCCCTGGCCAAAGGGCTATACTACAATACACCCACTTGAGGGTTACAGGCCCTACTACATGTCTGTAAGCATGGGTCATTGTTGAACCTCCCAATTTTTGTCTACCCTGACCAAAGGGCTATACTACAATACACCCACTTGAGGGTTACAGGCCCTACTACAAGTCTGTAAGCATGGGTCATTGTTGAACCTCCCAATTTTTGGCTGCCCTGGCCAAAGGGCTATACTACAATACACCCAGTTCTTGTTTACAGGCCATCCTGCATGTCTGTATCCAGGGGCATTGGTGAACCTCCCAATTTTGGACTGCCCTGGCAAAGGAAGATACTACAATAGACCCAGTTCTTCAAAATGGGCACATTATTTCTAGACAGGGCTTCATGTACGTCTCTTGTCAGGGTCATCGGAGTGCCGCACAATGTTTTCACGTAAAATCTTTCATGTAATCACAAAAAGTAACATACACCAGCTGTATCTCACTATTGGGTATGTGCCCTTAACATTTCCACCCTAAATATTCATTTTGGTGTCATTTTGGAAGGTTTTCTGGACACTCCGTAAAATTGGCGTGAAACTCGGACAACATTGTTCACAGCTGTGACTTTTGAGTGAGAAATGCTTCCAGGGGTCTTCCCCATGGTGTTGCCATGTCATTTCAGCACTCTTCTGAGACTTTTGTGACATTTTTAGGGTTTTTCCAGGCAGCCGGCAGTCATTTCATAAAAATACTCGTGTCTCCCATAGGATAACATTGGGCTCGTTACTCGGGCCGAGTACACGAGTATCTCGGGATGCTCGGCCCGAGCTTCGAGCACCCGAGCATTTTAGTACTCGCTCATCACTAGAGATTACCAATCAAATTGATGCCATGTTTTTAAGGAGATATATAGAGGAAAAATTGGCCCCTAGGGGTTTGAAGTTATCACAGAAGTCCTCATTTCCCCAAGATATGGAGTTCACTAAAAAATGGGATATTTTCTCCCTTGAGTGCTCCATGGGCTTTCTTAAATTATTGATTGCCAAGAGGGACTCATAGCACTAGAAGGGGTTAGACATCTTAGAGAAAATCTGGAGACATATTCGTTGTCCTTGGATTTTAAAACACATGATTTGGTTTTGAAAACCAGATTAAATAAGCTTGAAGAGGATTTAATAAAAAAGAAAGCTGTAAAATTATGGAGAGATAAGAAAGAGAATTCTGGGAATGAGGATAGAGATAAAAATGAAAAAGTAGAAAGAATGGAGACCAGTTAACCCATAACACCCAAGGGGGACAAAGACAAGGATAAACAACCACTTAATAATAAGGAAAATTGTGTAAATGCAAATGATGAGAATAATATTAAAGATAGTTATAAAGAGAAATCCTTTTTGATTCTGATATCTAAGGAACAAAGGGCCCGATATGAGGAATATAGGAGCAGATTGAATAATAATTTGGAGAAAAGGAATAAGGAGGGGACAAATACACAGGGTGAAAAGAAAGAAGGGGTTATTTTAGAAGGGAAGAAAAACAAAAGCAATAAGAATAAAAGTGAAGGAGGGGTTACAAATACAATGGCAATTATAATAATAGACAAGGGTTCACAAATACATAATACAGTGAGTACACAAACTAGTAATGACACTCATATACAACATACACTTTAAATGGTATAGATGTTTCTATTCTTACGGTACACGATTTCACTTCCACTCAGAGGATTTTTCACTCACTGTAAATACATTAGCCACAAAGGGTACTAATGAATCCACAGTTCACTGTAACGGAAAGGTTAATTCTATTCAATTCACTGGAGATTTACTTTTATCACAAATAGAGAGTTTGGAAACTAATTCCTTGAATGAATCTGCCCTAATTCATGGGGGGGGTTTCCTTAGAGGTTGTTTCACAAATTGAGAAGGTCAATCTGCAGAATAACCCACAGGGTGGCAGGGTGGTTATAGAAGAGAACTTGATAAGAGTGGTGGCTCTAAGGGAGGTTGGTGGTGAATGTCTGATAGATAAAGGAGAAATCCCAGTGATACCTTCTCCGGTCACCCTACTTGTTGATAGTCAGAACGGAACATCTAATCCAACTTTAAATAACTCTCTACAGATTTTGCCATTAGTAAAAGAGGTAGCGAATTTAAGTACGTATGGAGTACCGAAAGAGGGAGACACAGATAATAATAACAAAATAATAAAGGATGGAAATGGAGTCTCCTCCCGTAATGTACAAATGACCCTGAAGGATTCCAAGATCACCAAGTTTTTTCAGGTGGCCCCAGGGCACCATCCCAAAGAAAAAGGGGAGAAGAGGCTGTAGGGGGAATGGAAATAACAGAAGAGAGGGATACGCAAAATCAGGAGATTATACTAAAGAGACCAAGAGCAAGTCCCAAAAAAAACTAGACGGGTTTGAGGAGAATATTAAAGAAAAAGAAATGGGTATCTACAACTTATCAAGGCACTCATTGACACAGGAGGCGAAGTCCTTTTTAAGTAAGGGACTGTCTTTCTGCCCCACAGCCGATATAGATAATTTCTCCTTGTATTTAGATCTTAATGAATTTTTCCGTTAGCTGACCATACAGAGACATTTTTTAATGGAAGAGAAAAGTAGGAGTAAGAACATCACTCAGAAACCCCCAAATGAACAGTACAAATCACAACCCCAAAAAAGTATGCTACATGTGGAGGTGAGGAATCCAAATGACAAATTTTACCCTCTGCATCACAAAGGGTCTCACATCGAGACATTTCAACAACTTGTCCTGAAAGAAATGAGATCAATTTCACAACCAAAAAATAAATGGAATCTTAGTAGGGGTGAAAGGGAAGCCATCACCTCCCTTAAAGACAATGAAAACATCATCATGCGTAGCGCAGATAAAGGGGAGGGATAGTCCTGATGGATAAAGTATGGTATATTGAGGAAGGCAGAAGGATATTGGGAGATGAAGTTTTCTATGAAAAATGAGTAGAGGATCCCAATATTGAGATTTTTCAGAAATATAATTTTCTGATCAAGGAGGCCCATGAGAGGGAAATTATTAATAAAGAACGTAAATTCCTGGACATTGCACATTATAGAGTACCATTCCTCTATTTCTTACCCAAAATACACAAAACCCCCACGAACCCCCATGGAGACCCATCATTTCGGTGATTGAGTGTATAACATGTAAATTATCCAACTATGTGGATTTATTTCTACAAAAGTATGTGAAACAGCTGGAGTCCTATCTACGTGACTCTTCGCAACTCATTGGTGAACTGAGGAAATTACCCCCTATGAAGGGTTGCACCCTTTTAACCTTAGATGTAACAGCCCTCTATAACAATATATCACATGAATTAGGTTTGAAGGTAATTGAGGAATGTTTAAAGAGGGATACAACAATGCCCACTGAACAAAGGGAATTCTCGATGAGATCGATTGCCTTTGTGGCGCCCCTGCGGGTATTAGCCACAGTATAAGATAATAGTTGCACTCACTTAGAAAGCCATGCCACTGCACTACCACCTTTGGCCAGTAGGGGGAGCTCCAGAGACACCAGAGACTTCCCTAGAGATAAAACACTGGTCTGAGGTAAATTTTCAGACAGTTGGAGCCAGGAGCTCAGAGTGACAGGAGCTGCATTGAGTTCCTGAGGACTGACTGACAATTTCCAGGGCCAAGCCATCGGTCTGAGGAGGAGAAAACTGATAAGAGAAACACTTTCAGAATCGGGTAGCATCATTATCTACCCTAGATAAAAAGCGCAGATACGGATACCGGATCTGTGGCTGCATTAGTTATATACAATACAGCAACCGGAAAAACGTGAGGTAACAACAAGCTTCACAGGGCCAGACACAGCAACATACTAAGAGTTCAGCAGTACTCCCGGAGGGGGTAAGCAGAGAGAGACAAAGGACTCAAGTTGCCTGTTGAGTGGGACCCAGAGAGGACAGATTTGGGCCGGCAGCGAGTTCACACACGGCAGCAGGGCCACATAGACAGCGCAAGCAGGAGGTAAAGGACCCGGTGGGGCCTGAACAACTGAACCCCTATTGCAGACTCCGGAGACGGGACTTGTTGTATTATAGTTTGGTTGAAAGTAAACCAGTTAAACCTCATCTGTGCCTCAGCCTCTGATTTAACAGCTACCATCTATCCAGGATTGGGACCATCACCGCTGAGAGAATTTGCTGTGAATCAAGTAAGTGTCTGTGCCCTTAACATCTCCTCACCATACTTCCATCTTCATCCATCATTAACTTTAACATCACCTGTCCAGGGGACCCTACAGCCCTACCCGGAAAAGGGCTATACCATCTCAGCTGCCTCTCACCATCATCCCCTGGCCAGTACAAGGCAGCGGTGGCCATATATAGCCACATTATTCCGGGTGGCGTCACGACAATAACATCTACAAACTTTATAAATTATATAAACTTCTAAATCCCCTGTAAATACCCCCTTTTAGGAGTGTGCCAGCCTGGGGCCACGGCCTGGGTCCAGCCACCAGTGACTCCCCCAAGGAAAGGGACCCTGCGCCGGGTATCCCGGTCCCCTAAGCTGGGCGGCACACCTTCATCCTGAATAATAATGTGTTTTCATTTGAAGGGGATCTCTATAGACAGACAAACGGCTGTGCGATGGGTACGAGATTCGCACCAAGTTACGCCAATCTCTTTATGGGAGCGGTGGAATCCGTCCTCATCGCACAGCTTGACCTTGAGAAAAAGGGGGTAGTCTTCTACCGGAGGTTTATAGATGATTTATTCATCCTCTGGAGGAGTTCAATTGAAGAGGCAAAAAGGTTCGCCGATGGATTAAATTTAAATACTTTGGGAATAAAGTTCACGGCCAATTTTTCCACAACTTCTATCCAATATCTGGACCTGTGGGTGCATCTTGATGGCCTGGGGATGGTGTCCACTACAACCCATTTTAAACCAGTTGATGTGAACAGCTATTTGAGGTTTGACAGTGGACACCTCCCCTGGTGGTTAAAGAATGTGCACTACGGCCAGTATTGGAGAATAAGAAACAATTGCACCTCTAATTATGATTTTGTGACTGAGGCCAGAATACTTAAAAAGAGATTTGTGGATAAGGGGTATCCAAAGAATTTGTTGATAGATGCTTTTAAGAAAACTGTTAATCTCACGCAGGACTTCTGCATAGAAAAAATGGCAGAAAAGTAATTAACATCAGCGGAAGAATTGGAGAATAATAAAAGGAGTTTGGTTACTGCGTATTGTCAGTCCAGGTCTATCATAAGAAAATTGCTGGAACAACATTGGTTTATCTTGAAAGGGGACCCTCTGTTGTCTTTGGTAATTCCTGATAGACCAAAGATAATAGGAATAGGAGTCTAAAAAATTTGGAGGCACCAAGTAAGGCTGGGCAAAAAACCCAGCCTTACAGGTGAATGATACTGCTACCTGGGGGTGTTATACTTGTAAAGTACCGAAATGCATGTGCTGTGAGGTAATCCAAAATGATGCAAAAAATTTCCGTTCAAATACTACCAACGAAATCTTTCAAATTAAGCATAGGGTTACCTGCCAGTCCACACACATAATTTATGTGTTGGAATGCCCTTGCGGGCTCCAATATGTGGGAAGAAGTATAGAAACGGCACATGCATAGACATAAGCTAAATAAGCATAGACAAAACATCCGTTCAGGCTACCAACTCCATAGTGTGTCCCGACATTATGCGGGGAGTCACAATAAAAATCCAGGGAAGATGAGACTGACCATTATTGACCATATCAGAGAGCCAGGGGAAGATAGATTGAGGAATTTAATCAGAAAAGAAAGTTACTGGATGTTTAAGATGGGTACGTTATACCTTGAAGGATTAAATCTTACTATAGAAAAAGTTTCCAGCTAGGAGTGAGATTTTATGATTGCAGGAATCAGATTTTAAAAGGAATTTTTTATAAAAACAGATTTTAGGAAAAAAGATTTTTTTTTAATTATTAAGGATTTTATCAGCATATACATTTTATATTTTTACATATGTACAATTGATGTTTTATATTTATCATTATTGTAAAGTTTTTGGGTAAATAATTTAGTGGAATTTTGCAGGGATTGATTAATTGTATATGAATGTGGGGAGGGGAACATTTTATATCAGAGTTGCAATGGTTAAATATGGATCTTGAGGGAGGGGGAGAGAGGAACGAGGAGAAACAAAAAAGGGTTGGGAGCTGATTTAATCATGTCCACTATGTTCCTATATAAACTGTGTTAATAATTCCTCCTCTATCCACCTGAGGAAGACAGATTGCCGTGGCAACACGTTGTGGGATATTGAGGAAGAATAAAGCTAAGGTATAAACCATAACAAGAATCCTGTCCCTCCTTTAGCGCTCCTACAGACTACTTGTTTGTTTACTTTCCAACCAGACCGAGAAGACCCTGACCCGGCGGCCTGTGCCACCGTATGGCTAAACCAGGTCCCAGGCTGAGAACTGAGGGAAGATAGAGAGAGTCTAATGTGTACCCGAGTCAGCGGGGATACCAAGGGACTGGGCCGGAACCAGAATGCTGGCTCTGCTGTAGTGGCAGTGAAGCTGCATGCCCTAACCACGAACTCCGGTGGGGTGCGGGGTCTTTATGTCCCGAGACCCAACCTCCGGCACAGTGAAAGGAAGGCCGACGAACTAGAGCTAGGAGACCTGGAAGGGTGCCCAATGAAAGCCTGTGACCGCTGGACCGTAGGTAGTGTGTGGAATAAACTGAAGAGGCCCTGAAAGGAACATGAAAGGGGGTATCGCAGACAATCCTTCCCAGCTGCTAAAACCAGACCGGAGCTGCTATTGCACTGAACTGTGTGTGTTGTAAAATCTGATGAGCAAGAAAGTAAACTCGGTAAAGCTCAGAACTCTGTAAGACTCTGATTGTGTGCCTGAGAGGTGGCCGACTGATATTGCGAGCTGGCATAAGGAGGTTTCCTGAGGGTACTGAGAATTTTACACTTCACCTAGACTTTCTACACGGTTGCCCTGTGGACCAGCCCTACCCGTGGAGGGCGCAACATCTCTGCTGCAAACATCCATCATCCCCAGAGATTCCGACTGCAGAGGTGGCTACCTATAGCCGCAAGCTACGGGTGGTGTCACGATCTAATTAACCAAAAACTCTTTTTCCCCTTTTCATTGACTCACCCGGGACCACGGAGCCGGGTCATGACACCGTGACATTCTTTAGCCCCAGACAACGACGATGAGAGGACCCGGGTCCGAGTACCCCACGGCCCCGGTGGGTGACTCATTACAAACTTCTCATTATGATTCTAGTGAATCCGAGTGTTTCACTATTTGCTCATCCTTACTCTGGACCTAAGGGAAGACACGGGTGAACACAGGGTAAACGAAGTCACCCTGTGTCCACGATCTGCGTTCGGTGCAGGGTGACTTCTCTCTGCATTCACCTGCTGGAGATCACTTCCAACTCTGCAGCAATAAATTAACATGCTAGAAGATGATGGAGCGCAGCAACTCGCACAATAGGGAAATAACGCTGTGCAGAGGAGAAGCACAGTGGGCTTTGGATTTCTAGAAACCGCATCCACTGTGCTGGTACTGTACAACAAAGTGGTAATATGCTGCATCCAAAATGCTGCTATTACTGATCGTGTGATATTTGTATGATATTACTGATCGTCTGATATAACTGATCATTATTAGGCGGCCGTCACACGCTGAGATATCTATAGCGATATTGTAAGCGATCACGTGCACGCGCAATCGCTTACAATATCGCTCACATCGCTGGTGAGATGTCACACAGACAGACTCACCAGCGATGTGGAGCCGCGATCTCGCTGGTAACTATGGTACACATCGGGTAACTAGGCGCCGCGCGTCGCTTAGTTACCCGACGTGTACCATAGTTACCATCTCCCAGCATAGACTCTGCGCTGGGAAATCGCTCATCGTGGTGTTATACACCACGATGAGACAGATCGTCAAATCGCTCATCGCTAGATCTGAGAACCGGAGCTCAGATCAGCGATGTCACGATCAAGCGATTTCACATCGTAAATCGCTTGATTACATGCAACGATTTCTTGCCCGATATCGCTTAAGCGATCAAAAAGGAGATCGCTTAAACGATATCGGGCAAGAAATCGTTCCGTGTGACGGCCGCCTTAAACGCAACAATTGGTTAGTGTGGATCACTACAGTAGCAATTGAAGTCAATGCAATTAAAATTAACCTTTAAGGCCACTTTACACACACAGATATCTGTGTCCAACTTCTGAACAGATCTCTGGTTGCAGTGAAATCATGGACACATTGTTCCATTTGTACACGGCCTCAAAATGGAACAATGTGTCCAAGATTTCACTGCAACCAGAGATCTGTTCAGAAGTTGGACACAGAAGTTGGTGTGTGTAAAGCGGCCCTTACTCAATTTGCATTAAAAAGGGTTGCACCTGGATGGTGTTATCCCTCATTGTGAGAAAGGGGGCAATTCATCGAAGCTTTTTTGACAGATTTCTAGCTAAAAAAACTTTGAAACGAGCTTGTGCAAAACAATTCAACTTTTGGTGTGTCCATGCTAATCTTGTCACAGTTTCATTACAATGTGCATCTATTATACCACAAAGATTATTACAGCAAGGGGTGGGGTAAGATTTTTGGGAAATGCACTATGTGTCTTTCTTGATTTATTAAGGCTGTGTGCTCATAATTAGTAAAAGCAGCATTGTACAGTAGCAGCATAGTGGATGGGATTTATATAAATCCCATGCCCACTATGCTTCTCTCGACCACAGCGTTATTTCAGCTGCAATGCGAGTTTCCTGACTTCAGTATCTCCGTAGCATGTTAATTTGCACCCACCGCAGATTGTGAGTACAGGGTGGCTGCGGTCTCCCTGCATGCACCCGCGGGTTCCTGCAGGTCCGAAGGCACAGTGTCCAAGACACAGCTCCTCCAGATCATGAGCACATACCCAAAAAGGCATGAATCTTTTAATAGATCAAAATAATCTGATACATTAGGCCCCCTAATAAAGATCGGCAAAAAATTCATCATGCCAGGCTTGCTGAATAAAAGTAAAAATTAAAGGATTTAAACTAGTAAAATAAAAATGTCAAAAATAACTTCAGAATTGTTTTTTTTCTTTCCATATAGAGCTAATAAAAGGTAGGCGATAGTGTTAGCACCCAAAATAGTGCCATTGACTGAAATAACACATCCTATAAAAACAAGCCCCTCATATACCATAGCTATGTAAAAAAAAATTAAGGAAAATTAAAAGCCTGGACATTATGGTCAAGTTAGGTCTGTTCTGTAAAGGCTTATTTTGCATGTATGAAGGCTAATTATACATTAAATGCATGAAATTTTATAAACAATGATGCAGTCTATTTATTTACCAGTGTCAAAAATGGGTGACGATTTAATTTATGGCATTGTAAAAGTATTACAGAACAGTTTGTTTGCAAAAGGATAATACACAAAACTTAGAGTCCATAACAATACATGTGTCAAACATAACAAAACCCCTTGTTATTCTGAATAAATATGTGTTATGGTCCTGTGGGGCAACACTATTGTGTTTTTGAAGGGGTTAAAACTTTCCCCTTCCTGATGTGCTAAGATTTAATTTATTGATTTCTACAATAAAATGACAGAAGTTATTGCCTGTTACCCAGGATGGACCATTTGTTCTTTTCCATTTTTTTCCCATGTGCTCCAATAATAAAAACATGTTTATTGAAGAGTGTGTGCAGAGGAATTGTAATTAACAAGGGTTGTATAAGTTATTGCAATTACGAAACATTTGCCTATAACAGAACATACTTCAGCTTGACCAATGCAAACTAAAATTTAACAAGCATGACCAATTTGAGTTAAAATTCCCCTGCTGCACTGTCCTGGATGTCGTCCATTACATTACATGGTTGATACACGGGCTGTCACTGGCAGGTTATGTGATTTCCTGTAACATATGAGTAATTGTACTAGCAGCAAATGTATGTCTGTCCATGCTGTCCTTACACAACCGTTTGCATTTTAACATTGAGCTGAATGTCCATTCAAAATGAAGCTATAGTTGTCCCATTAGCTGTGATTTGTGATCATGTGTCTGCATGCCCCGGATGGTGCCTTGTTACTTCATTGACCAACAGCCCTTACTTTTACTCTGTGGAATGAATCTCACAAATGAAACATCTGCAAAAATGTTATAAACTTTAGTGAATGTTTGGTGGTATTTTCCTACATCTAGAAGCTCAGAACAGATTAACAGTTTTTTTTCCTGTGTTTTAAAGGGTGTGAAAAGCTATGATTACCTATCCCCAGCTGTACATTACATGACTTCGAGCGTTGGGTGTTGAGGTGATTGAAGCCATGAGACCACAGGTGCACAGAGGTTCTTCTAACTGATATGGGTCTGACCAAGCTATATAAATATGTCTGTTTGAGCAAATGTGTTGGAAATCTCACACGTCCTATTGATTTAAAACTTCCAATGTGTGGAAAATGCAGCTAGGGTCATATCATGTTCGTGGGGGTTCTGTTTACAGCAACATATGCATTTGTTAGCCAGAGCCTTCAAATATAACATGATACACCATAATAAGAATAGAAATTGTTGCTCATGTTGTGGAAATGAGGCTACAAGTTGATATGCATTCTATATAAAATATATGAGATGTTGACATCATTAGGGATGAGCGCACCTGTGGATGTTCGGATTCACCTGGTTTGGGCAGACTTTAGTTAAATATATGGTTCTGTATTCGGATATCACCCGAACTTGACCCCAGATTTCGAAACTAATGTAAATCAATGTGGACCAGAACTTTAGCGCAGTAAAATGGTCATAGAGAGGGCTAGGGGGCTGCAAAAGGAAGCAAAATTGAGGTGAGACCAGGACACTTGCCCCAAACAACTTTGGATAGAGAATAAACAAAAATGAATGAAGTGGAGCCCCTCTATTTTTTAATAACAAGCCAAGGTAAGGCAGAGAGTTATGGGCTGCAGCCCTCAGCTGTCTGCTTTATATTGGCTAGTTATCAAAAATAAAGGGGACCCCACGCCATTTTTTTTAATATATTCATTTAATTTTTTTTAAAAAACAGCATGGGGTCCTATCTATTTTTGATAACCGGCCAAGGTAAAGCAGATAGCTGGGGGCTGTGTATTATAAGGCAGAGAAGGCCCATGGATTTTGGGCTTTTCCCATCCTAAATATACCAGCCCGGAACTGTTCCAGAAGTGGTGCATCACATTACATGCGCAAATTCTAGCGCTTTGTCCGGCTCTTCCTTATTGCCCTGATTCGGTTGAAATCGGGGTAATATTTTGGGGGGTTTATGTCAGCTGTGAATTCACTTCTGGCATCAACCCCAAGGATTAATAATGGTGAGGGGTCGATTGGACATGCCCAACTAGCCTGGTAAGTGTACAGTTAAAAAACACACACAGGAAAAAATTGTTTATTTAAATAAAAACTCCCCCACCCTCTCTGGTTCGCCAATTTATTAATTGAAAAAAAAAATCCTTGAAGTTTTGACATAATCCAATGATGTAATGTCCCGCAACACTCATCGAATCCTATGTACAGGGCTCCATAGGCCACCTGCGGTAAGCAGCAAGCACAGAATTTCTAACATTTTTTTAGATTTCTTATTGGTTAAACAATTCTAAAAACACCCATTGAGAAGACACAGATCCACAGATCATGTTGTGTCACAACAATAGTAATTGGTTAAAAAATAATGTGTTATTTTGTATGTTTAAGTTTCACTATAAAAAAGTTACAAAATTCATTAAAACCATATTACCATGATATTAACAGGTTAACCATCTAGACCCTCAATACCTATCTAGCTATTATCTTCTAAGCAGGCAGTGATGTGGAAACACATGGCACAGATTAAAAGACATAGGGGACTGTTTCAGAGGGCTTTTCATTTTAATGCAAGAGGGTCTTGAGTTGAGTTGTATCATCCTTACAACCTAAAGGCCCCGTCACACAGGGCAACATCGCCGCCAAATACATAGGCGATGTAGGGGCGTGGCCTATCGGCGGCGACATCGCCCCCTACGTCGCCTCATGTAAAGGGGCGATGTCGGCGCCGCCAGGAGGTCGCCTGGTTTCAGAATAGTGCTCTGAAACCAGGCGACCGATCTGTGTGCACATTGCCCCATGTAACTGGCCGCTGGCGACCTGTCAGGCGATGGAAGCCACAGGCTCCAATTGTCCTGCATCGCCGCTGGGGTTTTCAGACACCCCGGCGGCGATGCCGCCTGACAGCTCGCCGGCGCAGCCCTGGAGATGTCGCCCCATGTAAATGGGAGATGGCGACGCTGGCGGGGCACCAAAAACGTGCGTGCCCCCGCCAGTTGCCGACGACATCTCCAGCCCCGTCGCCAGGTGTGACGGGGCCTTAAAGGAGACGTCTTTCAAAGTGGACAACCACTTCACTAAGTTGAGCAACGCAACTATAACCTCTTCAATGCTAGTACAAATAGTATTTGTTTGCAGACCAACTTTAAAAAAGCAAAAAAGGTAGTTTTAGGGTGACCACAGTCTTTTGCTCTAAATACCTAAAAAAAAATGCAGAACTTAATTTATGTTTAGCTGTCAGATGGACAAGAAAATGTTTTATTGTTTACAAGAAATAATATACAGAGCTGCTATAATTACATTCTGAACTGATACTCTAGAATGCTACATTTCTATTGTACACGCCATATTTCTAGAGTTAACAAGGCATTGGTCTAAGGGCATTTAGGGAAACAGCTTAACGTAAAGGAAGCATTATCAAATAAATCCAGCTGTCCAAAACACATGGTAACAATGTGTAAAATAAATTATTATTAGTTATATCGCCAGAAGGGTGATACAAAACCATTGGATCTGCACAGCTGTCTCATCGTAAAGAGCAGGTGGGATTTGACATTTGCCTCATATCACCCCATCACCCCTTAAGGGTATTTTTTTCTGCAAAGCTTCAAGTAAATAAATCTAGTATATACAATATATATGTGTGTGTGTATATATACATGTAGAATATTATTTTGTGATAAATTACGGAGTTAACATTGCTCTGGTATGTCTGCATACTTATTATGGTATAATGATATATTATCTCTATCTATCTATTTCTATCTATCTATGTATCTATTTCTATCTATCTATCTATCTATCTATCTATCACAGAAGAAACTGCACAGCACTCAAGATATAGTGTGAACTGGTGCAAGCTGCGATGCTGGAACAAACAACCAGAAAAAATTCACTGCAGCACTCAGCTACTACCAAAAATGTACACATGCTAATAATCGGTTTATATATGAGGAAAAAATTAAAAACTTACGTTTTTTTCAAAAAACTCAATATTCTTATTTTTTTATTTTCTGGGGTTCTTGGTACATATATTGGCCAATTTCTGTTTGCTCATCAACCTCGCCACGGTGACCCCAGGTCTGATGAGTCCTGCACTGACATCCCTGTCCTCCTTGTCCTCCCTGTCCCACTTCTAAGTCTATCTATCTATCTATCTCTATCTATCTATCTATCTATCTATCTATCTATCTATCTATCTATCTATCTATCTATCTATCTGTCTGTCTATCTAGAATAGGAACAGCACTTAAAAGTAACAAAATTGTTTGAAGGCTCTGTACCATGTATAAAGTCCAATGGCATCAGTATATAAATAAAAATAAGGCAGCACTCCAAAAATAGTTATAAAACTTAACCCTTTAATCAATGGTCCAGCAGCAGCGGTTCGGTTGTAACCTCAGCCTTTCTCAAGCAGCTATAAAATTGACTTAGCACTCCAAAGACCATAGCGCAAAAAAAAAACCTATTTGCCTAATGTATAGCAACAATTCAGACCAGGGTACTTGGTCTTTTATAAACATCATTTTACTTAAGGTAAATTAGGGGTCTGTTGTTGTCACAATTATATTTGCAGTTTTGCCTCTGTTCCATTATTGTCTAGGGAAAAAAATAGTTAAATGGGTCTTCAGACATCTCATGATCAATCTATCTATCTATTTCTTTCTATTTAACTATCTGTCCATCTATCTATTCTTTAGTTCTGTCGATCTATCTAGCTATCTATTTACCGTATGTACCTAGCATCTTGCTTCTTGTCTGTATCTATCTCTTTCTATCTATCATCTATCTACTATATAATTGCCGTAGGCATTTTCGTGTCGGACCCCGAAAACGTGCCGTGGATATGTCACACTGTGACGTCACCACGGCGAAGCATTGGCCGCGTAGCGGCCAATGCGAGGCGTCAGCTGCGCGAGCAATGGCCGCGAGGCCATTGCGAGTCGCTAGTTTTAGTGCGAGCAATGGCCGCGAAGCGGCCATTGCGAGTCGCTGGCCGAAAATAGAACCAGAGGCTCGGCCACAAAGCTAGCGATTTCCCGCTCAGGTAGCGAGTCGCTAGCCTCAGCGGGAAATCGCTAGCTTTGTAGCCGAGCCTCTGGTTCTATTTTCGGCCATAAGGATTACCGCAATCGCGCCGCATTGCGACTCGCTGGCTGAGTGCGAGTACTCCCCATAGAAAGTATAGGAAGAACAACTACTACTACTACTACTACTACTACTACTACTACCCTCCTCTCAATGGCCGCACAGCCCCCCCCCCTCCTCTCAATGGCCGCACAGCCCCCCCCCCATCAGCACATCTTCACTCACACACAGACCTGACATGTGATTAACCCCCTGTGCACCATTCAGGTTTAGCCCAGCAAAGCACTCATCCCCACAGGTTCAGCCGCTCATTAGGCTCATGAATGTATCGGATCTTCAGCACTCACACTCAGCTGTTTTACTCAGCGAGTCGCTGGCCGAAAATAGAACCATAGGCTCGGCCACAAACTTAGCGATTTACCGCTGAGGTAGCGCGAGCAATGGCCGCGAGGCCATTGCGAGTCGCTACCTCAGCCGCCGCACCTGCCGCAAGTACCCCTATACTTTCTATGGGGATTACCGCAACCGCGCCGCAAGTGTAACGGTTGCGGCGCGGTTGCGGTAATCCCCATAGAAAGTATAGGGGGACTTGCGGCAGGTGCAGCAAGTGCGGTTTTTTAACTTTAATAATAATAAAAATACTAAAAAAAATAAATAAATAAATCATATAAATAATACACAATAAAATAAAACATAATAATAAAGAACAACAAAAAAAATAATATATAAAATTAATATATTAATTACATTAACTAATTAAATTAAAAAAAATAATCTAATACCCCCCCAAACAGTATTCAACACCCCCCAAAAAGTATTGAGCACCCCCCAAAAAGTATTCAACACCCCCCAAAAAGTATTCAACAACCCCCAAAAAGTATTCAACACCCCCCAAAAAGTATTCAACACCCCCCCAAAAAGTCCTCACACCCCCCCAAAAAGTACTCAGACCAGCTATAACTATTATAAGCAAATTTATGCACGTTCTAGAATCCCAATGCATTTGCATCGGGCTCACAGCTAGTCTATATATCAAATTCAAATGCAAAGAAGATGTATTGGCAGGACTAAATACACATTAGTTTTGCCAAAGCAGGTTTTCAATAGGGAATAGGGATAGGGACTGTAGGGATTTTGGTTAGGGCTGTAGGAAAGGTGGATGGGGGCATATCAAGTGTGGGGGTTGTAGGAGCAATGGATGGGGGCAAATTCAGGGTGGGAGATATAAGAACAATGGATGGGGCAGATCCAGGGCGAGGGCTATAAGAACAATGGATGGGTCAGATCCAGGGTGAGGGCTATGAGAACAATGGATGGGGCAGATCCAGGGTGGGGCTATGAAAGTCCATGACATAACATAGTTCATTTCGTCAGAGACAATGGCATGACCACACTGCTAAATCTATCTATCTATCTATCTATCTATCTATCTATCTATCTATCTATCTATCTGTCAATCATATGCCTATCTGTCCATCCATTATTTATCTATATATTTATTTTTTTATCCTTCATTCTATCTATCCACCTATCTGTCTTAATTCATCCAGTGCATTTGTTTACCAGTAGAGAAAGACAGCCTATATGTTACAGTACTGATTCCCACCAAAACGGAAACATTTGAGATAGTCCTATAGAACACTCCAGACTATAATAATAATAGGATCAAGTGTCAAAATAAAGGCAGGCTTGGTTTGCTGGGAAATCCTGAATTCCAACAGAAGATAATTCAACTCCGTCAACCCTGAACATCTTTCCCAAAGTTATCGTAGTTAAACCATTTGACAAGCAGCGCATGTAGAGCGTAGCTTTGGTCCAGGGCCACTGCACCTGCTGGACAGGCTTGTAACGGTTCACAAATGCATACCATATTATACACAGTGCCTGAAGCTGTTGATCAATTGCTTCCTGCATGACAAGGGAATGTGAAAATTATGCTTTGAGAGACGCATAAAATCTGTGATGTGTTCAGCTGTTCCTCTGTCAAACTAAGAAATATTCTTGTAAGGTCACCGCCAGGGAACATCTTGCCAGAGCATCAGCTGAAACAGGAGCCCTTTCCATGGCTCTCTACAACAACACAAAGCTGCAAATATCAAGGTAAATAAACCGAAGAAACCCAGGCACATGTTACATGAAACCTTTTTACTAAAACCAATTAGCTTCCTTCCTTTGTTAGAATCATAACTCATTTGGGAAAGTCAGAACATGGCACTTTGTTATTTAATTGGTAAATTATTTTAACTGATTTCACACTAACATTTCTTATATGCTACATTTAGAAATACTGTGTTTTTCCAAAAATAAGACACCAGGTACTTCCCTTGCCAACCTTCGGTTCAGCGTTGTCTCCAGAACTGGGACAGTGCAGTCGAGCCTCGGTTGGTGTTCCTTTCTCTCTTACTAGGTGTTTCTGGCTCTGGTGGTCCCTCAGCGCTATACGCTAGTCTCACCACTCCTCTCAGCGCCTACGCACAAATAGTTCAGGTACCGACAGCTACGGGTGCTCAGTTGTACCTCTTCTGAATACTGCTCCCTAATTCAGCCGCCTTCTCCAAGTTGTGTCGGGTGTTCGGCCGCAGCTCCCCTTAGGAACTCGGGGCCTCCAGTTCAACGGTTCGGGCCTACAGCATCCACGCCGTGTTCAGGCCCGATTCTCTGTGTCGTTCATCAGCCCCTCTGTCTCGCCAGATACGTGCGTATGAGGCTCTATGTCTCATTCCGTACCCCAAGGGCTCCTTTCTTCCTCCACACCTGTCGGTCTTTCCCTCCCAGGGCAAGCATGGTCGTGCTACAGCCCGCGGGAGTCAACACCACACTGCTCCTTCACTCCTGATGTCCATTCCACTCTTTTCCTCTCGCTGTTCTCTCTCTTCTCTCCACTTTCCCTCCCAGCTACGCTTGGGTCCTCCCTCTGGGTCCACCCACTGTCCCAGGGTCCTAAGTGTTGTGTGTGAGAAGCTCATCTGCGCCATCCCAGTACCTTGAAACCAAGAGCACCACTCTCCCTCTAATGGAGGAGTGCAGTTCCTCTGGTCGTGGCCTACCTGGTGGGGTGCCAAATTCCCCCTTGGCAAAGGTTAGCTCATCTCTGAGCAACCCGGTAACACAGACACTCACAAAAAGTTTTTTTTTTTTCAATAATAACAATAACATTACTCATCCCTTTTCTTCCCTTTCGGGAGGCACTTATGCTTGAATATTGCAATAAACATAGTCCAGTCCTTTAAAGTTGTCATAGAGAAAAATCAAAAATAGAAAGTGCTCATAAAAACAAGGTAATAAAAAAGTGCTCATAAAACATAACACCCACAGTCTTGTTAAGCAGAATCCCCTAGCGGGGTTCAAGAATAGTTCTTTGTCAAGAGTCCTCCACCCGCCTATACGGTGATCGTGGCGGGTTAATTATATATACACTTTAAGATTTACATTTTACAGTTTCCCGGTACCTATCTAACCTGTTGCATACACTGTTTACCCAATTCAACATTCTTACTACTATTTACATTGACTGTCTAGGTCTTACTTTATGGGTAAGGGCCACTTGCCCACAAACCGTCCTTCCCACTCGAAAGTTCAGCCAGCTCTGCATATGGTTCTCGAGACTGCAAGATCTTGTAAACCTGCAATGTGTACCAGCCTCATCGTCCCATACACCGGCTGTAGCTAACCTCCTATCCGGGGCGGAGGTCACGAACAGGGTGTCCCTTCAGGAGGTACGACTCATAGTCTCTACTAGTGACGAAAACCTTCCGCTCCAAGCCATACTCCTTTATGAACCACCAGCTGTCCCAAAGGTGGATGTCCACAACTAATACTCGGCGCCGCTCCGATGGGTTGGGTACCAAAGTCTTTCCCACATAGGCTTTCTCCTCCAGGTTAGCCTCTTCTTGCTGCTGCCAGCGGTCTCGGCGCTGTTGTCGCTCTTCCTCTTCAGCAGCTTGTCTTTGCGCCCAGTAGTCACCATCGTGCCTGCTCTCGACCCTGCTCTCCGCCTGGGATGCAATCGGACACACACCTCTGCCAGACTTTCATAGGATGCCCAATGCGCCCTCCCGCCCTCGACCTCCTGGGTTTCTGCCGAGTTCCCACTTCTCTCTTGCACAGCGGCTTTACCCTCTGTCTTCGGAACTGGTTCAAGTGGTTCTGG